>CM067084.1:36751598-37394098 GCA_034008185.1 Gorsachius magnificus
ATTGATGTCCTGGGTTCTCCTGTTTCTTCCAAAGTCTCTCCCCATTACTGGGAGGATTGAGGAAAACACTACCTGTGCTCCTGAATTTTTTAGCAATGCTTCCCAGGGCTCTGAAATCTTTTGATTGACTGCCGACTTTTTGTTGCAACATCATTAGTGCCCACATGAAAGAGCAGGAATGGATAGTAGCCTGAAGGTTGTACTAGGCTTTTCATTCTTGTGGTGATGTCCCTAATTCAGGCCCCAGGGAGGCAGCAAACTTCCCTGAAAAAAAGGGTCCGGTCTGCAAAGGGGTGCTTCTGTTCCACACAGCAGAGAACCACCAATGACCATAACTCACCGTTGTTTCTTCTTGGTGCTGGGCTTAATGCAGGATTTGTTGTGAGGGGTTGGCCTCTCTGACCTTGGCAAGACTGCTTGCATAGGTTCCTCCTCTACCTCATTATGCACTTTGTCTACCATACCCAGGGCCTCGTACCTATTCTGTAAGGGTATTTGAGAGGGTAAGGAGGGGGTTCTCTTACCGCTCTCTGCTGTAATCTTATTCCACCTCTCCTTATCCCTTGTAAAGCTGCTTTCCTCCTGGCACAAAGCAGATCCAGGACCTGCCTCCATAGTGGCTGTGCTGAGTTGGCTTCCATGCATCATAGATGGCAGAGTACAGCTCCACTGATCCAATCTCTCTCTCAGACTCTTGAATACTCCTCACTCTGCCCACCTCCTCCTGCAGCTCGGCCACCAAGCAGAGCAGTTCATCACCCTGGTCACACTGCTTGCTTGCAATCACTTTCCACCTCTAGGAATATCCCTCTACACATCCCACAGCCAGAAACCTGGGTGGTCACATGCTTGAACAGGACCTCTGTCCATGTGGCTGCATTTGTTCTACCAGGTGCTAGAAGCTCAGGAGAAGCAGAGGACACTGCCTTTTGTTGAGTGGTCACCACGCTACCGGCAGCGTCTGCCCGTTGCCGAGTGTCTGCCTGCTGGGAAATATATATGCTTGTCTGTTGTGCTCAGTTGGGCTGCTTGTTTTAGCCTGCTTAAATCTCCTGCACTGCCAGGTGCTGGCTCCAGCCTTGCTGCCTCTTCCAGTCAGCGGATCCAGACTCAGTTGCTCAGGGAATGCCCCTGTCATGGTTTAACCCGGCTGGCAACTAAGCACCACGCAGCCGCTCGCTCACTCCCCCCCCTTCCTCAGTGGGATGGGGGAGAGAATCAGAGAAAAAGAAAAAAAAAGTAAGACCCGTGGGTTGAGATAGAGACAGTTTAATAAGAGAGGAGAATAATAATAATAATAATAATAATAATGGTAAGAAAATATACAGAATATATAAAACAAGTGATGCACAATGCAATTGCTCACCACCCGCTGACCGATGACCAGCCCGTCCCAAGCAGCGATCACTCCCCCCGAGCCGCGATCACACAGCCCGAGCTGCGACCACTCTGCCCACGACCGACTGATTGACTAACCCCCCCCGAGCATGACATTATATGGTATGGAATAGCTCTTTGGACAGTTTGGGTCCTAGCTGTGCTGTACTCCCAGCTTGTTATGCCCCTGGCCGAGCAGGAGAAGCTCAAAAAGTCCTTGAGCAGTCTGAGCACTGCTTGGCAACAACTAAAAACATCAGCGTGTTATCAACATTCTTCTAGCACTAAATCCAAAGCACAGCACTATGCTAGCTTCTGTGAAGAAAATTAACTCTACCCCAGCCGAAACCAGGACATTATCCACCCCTTATTCTATACCTTTTACGTCGCTTAGGTCCTACCCTTACAATACATTCCAATTAATCACCACTATTTTCTCATCTTTTTGGTACATACACAGATATCATTCCCTTAGTCTATGGACCATCCCTCTGAAATGTCCATTGGGTTCATCTAGTCCACAGTTTTGGGCTCCATCTGTCGTAACAGTCTTTCAGGGCAGGAGAGATGGGGTCTGGTGATGGGCTGTTGCTTGCTGAAGTCAGGTCTGGTTCCATCCGCTGCACTTCCTCAGTTTCTTCAAAATTCATTCATCTTAATCTGGGTGATTCTTACTGCTATACCATTGATAGGATATACAGCAATAGTAAACATGATGACATACTGTATTATACAGCAATTAACATTATACAATTCAGTTCATTGGCTGTTTTCACCCAAAATCAAATCCCTTTGAGGTACACATCGGACTTCCCCATCCTTCTGCATCACCCACCAAGTAGAGCCAGGTCCTTGAGCAAAAGCAATCCCACGGATGGGTTTGCCTTTACCTGAGGCAGGAGTAACCCAGACTGTCTTCCCCAGCATATTTTTTACATGCACTACAGGGACTTTATCCCCTTCTACAGTATGTAAGAGGTTTGATTGGCCAGGGCCAGCTCGGTTGGCGGATCCTCTAGTGTTGACTAACCAGGTAGCTTTTGCTAAATGTGTATCCCAATGTTTGAATGTTCCACCACCCATTGCTTTCAGTGTAGTTTTTAACAGTCCATTGTATCGTTCAATTTTCCCAGAGGCTGGTGCATGATAGGGGATGTGATAGACCCACTCAATGCCATGCTCTTTGGCCCATTTGTCTATGAGGCTGTTTCGGAAGTGAGTTCCGTTGTCTGACTCAATTCTTTCTGGGGTGCCATGTCGCCACAGGACTTGTTTTTCAAGGCCTAGGATAGTGTTCCGGGCAGTGGCATGGGGCACGGGATATGTTTCCAGCCATCGGTGGTCGCTTCCACCATGGTCAGCACATAGCGCTTGCCATGGCGGATTTGTGGGAGTGTGATATAATCAATCTGCCAAGCCTCTCCATATTTGTATTTCAGCCACCGTCCTCCATACCAGAGAGGCTTTAACCGCTTGGCTTGTTTGATCGCATCACATGTTTCACATTCATGGATTACCTGTGCAATAGCGTCCATAGTTAAGTCCACCCCTCGATCACGAGCCCATCTGTATGTTGCATCTCTTCCGTGATGACCTGAGGTGTCATGGGCCCACCGAGCTAGAAACAATTCACCCTTATGTTGCCAGTCCAGATCTACCTGAGCCACTTCAATCTTAGCAGCCTCATCCACCTGCTGGTTGTTGTGATGTTCTTCAGAGGCCCGACTCTTGGGTACATGAGCATCTACGTGCCGTACCTTTACAACCAGGTTCTCCACCCGGGAAGCAATATCTTGGCACAATGCGGCTGCCCAAATGGGTTTGCCTCTATGCTGCCAGTTGCTCTGTTTCCATTGCTGTAACCACCCCCACAGGGCATTTGCCATCATCCATGAGTCAGTATAGAGATAGAGCACTGGCCATTTTTCTCTTTCAGCAATATCTAAAGCCAGCTGGATGGCTTTCACCTCTGCAAACTGACTTGATTCACCTTCTCCTTCAGCAGTCTCTGCGACTTGTCTTGTAGGACTCCATACAGCAGCCTTCCACCTTCGATGCTTCCCCACAAGATGACAGGATCCATCAGTGAACAGGGCGTATTGCTTCTCATTTTCTGGCAATTTATTGTACAGAGGGGCCTCTTCAGCATGCACCACCTCCTCCTCTGGTGATACTCCAAAATCTTTGCTTTCTGGCCAGTCCGTGATCACTTCCAAGATTCCTGGGCGACTGAGGTTTCCTATTTGAGCCCGTTGTGTAATCAGTGCGACCCACTTACTCCACGTAGCATCAGTTGCATGATGTGTAGAGGGGACCTTTCCTTTGAACATCCAGCCCAGCACCGGCAGTCGGGGTGCCAGGAGGAGCTGTGCTTCAGTACCAATCCCTTCTGAAGCAGCTCGAACCCCTTCATATGCTGCTAATATCTCTTTTTCAGTTGGAGTATAGTTGGCTTCAGATCCTCTGTACCCCCGACTCCAAAACCCTAGGGGTCGGCCTCGAGTCTCCCCTGGTGCTTTCTGCCAGAGGCTCCAGGTAGGGCCATTCTCTCCGGCTGCGGTGTAGAGCACATTCTTTACATCTTGCCCTGCCCGGACCGGCCCAAGGGCTACTGCATGCACTGTCTCCCATTTAATTTGTTCAAAGGCTTGTCGCTGTTCAGGGCCCCATTTGAAATCATTCTTCTTCCGGGTCACTTGGTAGAGAGGGCTTACAATCTGGCTGTAATTTGGAATATGCATTCTCCAAAAACCCACAACACCCAAGAAAGCTTGTCTTTCCTTCTTGCTAGGTGGTGGAGACATAGCTGTTATTTTGTTGATCACATCCATTGGAATCTGACGACGTCCATCTTGCCATTTGATTCCTAAAAACTGGATCTCCTGTGCAGGTCCTTTGACCTTATTTTGTTTTATGGCAAAACCGGCCTTCAGAAGGATTTGGACTATTTTCTTCCCTTTCTCAAAAACTTCTTCTGCTGTATTGCCCCAAACAATGATGTCATCAATGTATTGCAGGTGCTCTGGAGCCTTACCCTGTTCCAGTGCTGTCTGGATCAGTCCATGGCAAATGGTAGGGCTGTGTTTCCACCCCTGGGGCAGTCGATTCCAGGTATACTGGATGCCCCTGCCTGCACTCTGCTGCCAAAGGGATTGAAAAGAAAGCATTTGCAACATCAGTTGTGGCATACCACTTGGCTGCCTTTGACTCCGGTTCATATTGAAGTTCTAACATGTCTGGCACGGCAGCATTCAGCGGTGGCGTAACTTCATTCAGGCCACGATAGTCTACTGTCAGTCTCCACTCTCCATCAGACTTTCTCACTGGCCATATGGGACTGTTAAAGGGTGAGCGAGTCTTGCTGGTCACTCCTTGGCTCTCCAGTCGACGAATCAGCTTATGGATGGGAATCAGGGAGTCTCGGTTGGTGCGATATTGCCGCCTGTGCACTGTTGTGGTGGCAATCGGCACTTGTTGTTCTTCAACACTCAGCAACACCACAACTGAAGGGTCCTTTGAGAGACCAGGCAAGGGAGACAGCTGCTTAATTTCTTCTGCCTCCAATGCAGCTATACCAAAAGCCCACCGGTACCCTTTTGGGTCCTTGAAATACCCTCTCCTGAGGTAGTCTATGCCCAGGATGCACGGAGCATCTGGGCCAGTCACTATGCGGTGCTTTTGCACTCATTCCCGGTTAGGCTCACTTCGGCCTCCAATACAGTCAGCTCTTGAGATCCCCCTGTCACTCCAGAAATACAAATGGATTCTGCCCCTATATGGCTTGATGGCATTAGAGTACATTGTGTCTACTAGAGCTCTATACTTCTGTGGGTCTGACGTGCCAGGCCATCGAATCCACACAGTCCAGTAGACCCGGTTGTCCCTTTCCTCCACCTGGCTGGAGGCAGGGCCCCTCTAATCCTGGTCACTGTTGCTCATAGTTTGTGTGTATGAGTCAGAAGTTCCTTCATCACAATCAGAATTAAGATCAGCCCTTCTATTCTGTCTGAAAAAACTACAGTCTGTCCAGTTTCTGGAAATTGGAGCAACAAGTTTCCTGGAAGAACAAGTGATGCACAATGCAATTGCTCACCACCCGCTGACCGATGACCAGCCCGTCCCAAGCAGCGATCACTCCCCCCGAGCCGCGATCACACAACCCGAACTGCGACCACTCTGCCCACGACCGACTGATTGACTAACCCCCCCCGAGCATGAGGTTATATGGTATGGAATAGCTCTTTGGACAGTTTGGGTCCTAGCTGTGCTGTACTCCCAGCTTGTTATGCCCCTGGCCGAGCAGGAGAAGCTCAAAAAGTCCTTGAGCAGTCTGAGCACTGCTTGGCAACAACTAAAAACATCAGCGTGTTATCAACATTCTTCTAGTACTAAATCCAAAGCACAGCACTATGCTAGCTTCTGTGAAGAAAATTAACTCTATCCCAGCTGAAACCAGGACACCCCCTGTCCAGTCAAGCCTATCCTTGCCCATGTGTATCCCTCATGTGTCTTTTGCCACTGCTTGCTGCTGCCGCTGCTGGTGCTGCTCACACTGCTCCAGTGTCCATGTCAGTCCTTCTCCTCCGGGAACTAGAACTATTCTGGGAACTGAGGTTTGGAATCTGGAAGGCCAAGCACTGGACAGAAACAGATGACATGTCTTCATGATCAATGACAAACAGTCCTTGCTCAGTAGCCCATACTCTGAGCCCCAGTTGTGATCCTGTACCAGTCCAGAAAGCATAACAGAAAGGACATTTCCTCCAAGGCAGAGCTAAATAGGATGACCAAGGTTTACTTGCTTCCATAGGTTGGGACAGTGGTTTGTACCAGCGGGTTTTTAGACTAGCATCTGGATAGAGTAGGATACAGCTTACACCAGAATATGCCTGCTCTTTCCCCAAGGACTTGGTCTCCCATCCATAGGATGGCAGGAAAAGCAGGGCTGCATGGACAAGGGGTAGTTCCTTCTGGGTCCTGGCCCATGCACTATCCATTATACCTTCACCATTGACCACTAACTCCTGTGGCATCTCCTCTTCCTGATAGGTTCGAACCTTTATGTTCTACTGAAGCACAGAGGAAATAACTTTAAACTACTGGCAAGGAAGATACAAAATTTTAATACTTAAAAAAGCCTCACTGAGTGCTTTTTTATAGGGAGAACATTAAAAATTCTTTTGGTCTCTGCAAGCGAAATAAAAGTGGTCCAGTCTCTTGACACTTTGGCTAACTCACAAAACTGTCAGGTTGTTTACCTACATATATTTAGTGAGATGGCTTTGCTCAGAAAGGGGGACAAGTATTGTGTCTCTGCATGATACAAATATGTGACATTCCTCAGCAAAGAAACATGATAGGACAGCAAGGTAGGGAGGAAATGTGAGGTGAATTTACAGACTAAAAAAAAAAAAGAATGTGAATATAGCCAGAGGTTTCCAAATGCAAAATGTCCCATTGCCCCTTTTTGGACACACTGAATGCGGAAAAATTCCAGAAGGCACCTGGAAGGTGAGTGTGCAGGACAGAAAGACACAAGGTCACAAGAGGAAGTTTGGGTTTTCTAGTCCTTCTATATACATTTTTAGTGCCAGAAAGGACTGTTGTGATCATCCATTCTGAGCTGTCTCTAATCTCAGTCTAGGAAAGAGGAAGCAGGTAAAAGAGGTTATGTGAATAGAGCCAGCACTCCAGGGGATGTGTTGATTCAAACTGCTCTTTAAGGACATAGAAGAGCACTCGTCTGTGTTCTATAAAATAATTTTTAAAAAATTATATTTTTTAAAAAGTAAATAAAGATGTATTGGGGCCAATTTAGTTGGGGGATTGAGAAGTTCCCTAGCTGGAAGAGAGCACTGCCGCCTATGTGGAGGAGCAAAGAGGAAAGTTTGTTATTCATGTAACAAGAATAATTCCGGGAGAGTGGAGAGAGCACCAAGCACTGTCTTGTTGAAAGATGGGACACCAATGAAGAAGTGTTAGAAGAAACAGCTGTGGCACTTACTCTCTCTCAGACATGAAGAGGGATGGTAGGTCAACAATGATGTCACGCAAAATGGTGTAATGCAATGGTTGTGGGACGAGCGCTGACACCACCAGCTCTGGAAGTAGGAGCAGCCTCAGTGGTGACAGACCTTGCTGAGTTCTGGCGTGGTGGCCACACATGCCTATTATGCTACCTCCTGGGACTGGAGCTAACATTTCTGCATTGCACTGCACTGCACAGAGTTGTTACTGTGTTCGGACATAGCTCAGGTATATCTATCACACCACTGTGTGCACAAGCTGTATATTTAACACCCATTTGGGTTTTTCTGGTTGGGTAATTTACAGCTCAGGATGCAGAACTGTCTCAGCAAATTAATCCATGTGCTAACTGCTACATCCAAGGAAGACCTTCTGGTAGCTGTTTGTTCTTGGCTGCTAGGCTTGCTCTAGGCTATTCCTTTGACACATGTCTGCAATATGTCAGACCTGTCTGCATCTGCGTGGTTTTTGGTATTTCTGATTTGGGAAACATAGGTTGGAAGGCCAGTGCAGTGTGTACTGAAATCTTTCTCTCCTAATAATAAAACAAACCAACCAACAAAAAAAGCCCAAATCCAACAGTTTTAGAGTAATTTATTATATTTTTAATATCTGCTTTATCTTGTAGATGTTAAATTCCAAATGTTAGAATTTTCTTTACAAAGTAGTATTACACCCAGTACAGAAACTATGCATTTGGACTTTTTTCTGAGATATGAAGATGAACGTATCCCACATGAGAAGACTATAGTTGTTTAGGGATAGCTGGTTATATTCACTAGGGCAGGCAAAGCATTTTTCCAACCCACCACATATGCTTAGTGCTCTAAGAAAACCTAATTTGTCAACAGTGAGGAAAATTAAAGTCAAAACTGACTGGGAGAAGAAAAAAGAATGAAATGTGAGGGTTGCTTATGAAAAAGTATTTTGAACACTCAAAATGACCCATAGCTGTGACAAAGAGTAACTGCTGGCTGAAAGCAGATCCACATCTGAAGGCAGTTAATAGAAATTTGAAAGCAATATATAACAAAGGAAAGAAGCTACACAGATAAGGCAAAATGCCTTACAGAGTAAGATTTAAAGTGCTAAATCTCTTTGGCATGCTAAAGAACACAGGAGATGGCTTGACTACAATTTATAAGAACGTTTACATGGAGGAAACACCATGAATAATGGACTTTTTAATCCAGTAATCAAAATCACAATGAGAATGAATGGCTAGGAGGTGTAATCAGATGAATTCAAATTAGTATTAAGGCTTGGTTTTTGCAAAAGAAAGTGATTAGCCTCTAGAAAAAGTTGCTAAAGGGAAGGAGAGGCTCAAGAGCTGGAGGTTTTAAAACAAGACTAGAAACTCTTAGGAGAATGTGTTTCAGGTACAGTGTAATTCAGTGCAAGTACCTGGGCTCACTGATGAAGCTCAAGAGGAGATGGGAGAAATGAAGGGATTTGTAATAACTGGAGTCTGAACTACATAGTGCAACTACATTTCGTAGAATCATAGAATCTTTTAGGTTGGACAAGACCTTTAAGGTCATCAAGTCCAACCATTAACACTGCCAAGTCTACCACTAAACCATGTCCTTAAGTGCCATGTCTACACATCTTTTAAATACCCCCAGGGATGGTGACTCAAGCGCTTCCCTGACAGCCTGTTCCAGTGCTTGATAACCCTCTCTGTGAAGAAATTTTTCCTAATACCCAGCCTAAACCTCCCCTGGTGCAACTTGATGCCATTTCCTCTCATTCTATCCCTTATTACTTGGGAGAAGAGACCAACACTCACCTCGCTACAACCTCCTTTCAGGTATTTGTAGAGGGCGATAAGATCTCCCCTGCCCGAGTCTCCTTTTCTCTAGGCTAAACAACATCACTTCCCTCAGATGCTCCTCATAGGACTTGTTCTCTAGACCCTTCACGAGCTTCATTGCCCTACTTTGGATATGCTCCAGAACCTCAATGTCTTCCTTGTAGTGAGGCACCCAAAACTGAACGCAGCATTCCAGGTGCAGCCTTACCAGTGCCAAGTACAGGGGGACAATCACTTCCCTACTCCTGCTGGCCACACTATTTCTGATACAAGCCAGTATGCTTATCAACCTGTGGTACCTAGGTGAACTGGCAGTTGCTTCAGTATTCCATCTTTCTAGAAGTCACAAACTGGGGAATAGCAAAGTGAAGTGTTCCCATATAAAAAAGTTCCTTGGCACAGACACACCACCTCCTTATTACATCCCCCATAACTGTACATATGCATATGTAGCATAGCAACCATGTGTAACTGTGGACCTGGAGAAACTGGAAGCTTAAGATTAGAGGTGACATCTCTCACCACATAGGCAGTGGTAACACTATGAAGGGCCTTTCTGAGCTGGTATTGATACCTTAAGGGTTGAAAGACCCCCAGATGTAAGTGGCCTACATGCATAAGACTTAGGCCTCATTGCCTAATTTGCTGATGCTTTGCTAAAAATCAGTAGTGTCCAGTTTGGATGTTTTGCTAAAGTCAGTAGTGTCTAGCTTGGATGTTTTTCTAATAGTGTCTAGCTTGGATGTTTTTTTGTAAGTCAGTAGTGTAGCTACTTATTAAATTTGGAACCCTATTCAAGGACAGGAAGAATTGGGGGGGGAATGGAGCAGAAGGATAATAATGGTTTGCCAAGGTTGCTAGACTAGAAGGAATGAGAACTAATTGATGCAGGAAGATTTGTGGCTCCTTATGAAGGACAGTTTTTGATAAGAACCAGGAGTTTACCTCAAGAACTGGTCTACACCAACCCTGCAGTTTGGGCAAGAGCCAAGGAGCAACTGAGTCTGCGCAAGAACAAGGGGTTACTAGAGGTGATGAAGAGGAGCCGGCAGCCTTCATCCCCATGACCCCCGACGACCATCACAAGGAGGCACTGAGCAAGCGCAGTGGGGAGGGATTTATGGAAATGACCATCTGAAGCTAATTTTAATACAAAGCGGAGACAGGTTATGCATATGTATAGGCATATCAGGAAACTTTATGCATATGTAATACTTTGCTACATATAAACGGGGCAAGTTACCGCTTGTAGGTATGCACGTTAGGTGGAGCGATCCCCCGTGCATCCAGCGCTGTGAATAAAGAATGCCTGCCTTTTAACACTACATTGGTGTTACAAGGTTCGTTCTTCCTGATTTCGGTGACAGTATCTCAGATCCTGGGTCATTTCATTTATGTAAGTTTAGAGGAAAGGAGAGGTGGGTATGAGATAATGGATGTGAGGTTTTAAAAACTTAGATTACTAGAAATATTGTCACACTTCTTATTTTATTTTCCTTTTTGAATGACAGAAGCAATTTATTTTCTTCTGGAGCATGTCCCAGTATTAGATTTTGCTTATGACATGAAAGTCTTTGGCTATAAGGAGAAAGGCTGGCACAGCCCCTTGAAGGGCCAAAGACTTGAGAACCAGCTTTAGGCTTTAGACATTTTTATATTAACATTAGGATTACAGGGACATCAATGAATCCTTCTCTAAGATAAGTGTGTAGTCTTAGTGAGTTGTCCCATACACTTTCTGTCAGGCCAAGAGAGAGTTAATTACCTTTGCTTAGACTTTTATATCAGTATGGGATGAATCATCCTTGGAGGTGCCACTACAAAAGAATCCCACAAGACTGGTTCAGCCTATATAATTAAGTAGCAAATTACTGCCATTAGTGGAGGTGTAAGCCATCCTGAGTGGGTAGCACATTTCTTCATCCTAAGCACGTGTCCTCATTCCCAGCCCAGCAAACCTTCCATTAAAGATGTATATGATCCATGCTCATCTAGACAGGAATGTTGAGCCAAGTTGCAGATGATTTTCAGGGTTTCAGACATTTTTTGGTGTGCTTAGTACCCTGCTGTCCGTTCTGAGCACGTGAGCATGTGCACACTAATACACACACACACACACAGACCAGACCTTCCACTCCCATCCAAGTAAAACCTGTGAGTTTATAGCTCAGGGACCCACCTGAGATAGTGGATGCCCAGGCACCAGGTTGGGTTTTTTTCAGTTTCTGTCTGTGATAGGGATTCAGAGGAAAGTTTCATGAACACAACTGTATTCTTGAGGGAATATAATTGGTTTGGAAAGAAAAAGCATTTCAGGGAATTTCTGAGCAGCTCTGCTTTGAACTGATGATTTTCTGAAAGTTGCTTAAACAACAGAAGTAAATAGTCTCATACAATATGCTGATGAAGGAGGAATGGAGAGGGGGGATGTGGAAAAAAAATTATTCACCAGAGAATATTTGCCTTCTGTAGAAGCAGTCAAATAAACATAGATCCTACTCACAAATAATGTAGTCATAAAAAAAAGATTCATTGGATAATTTACTTGAAACAAATAATGTGACCAACTCTACTCCACAGCCACAGAAAACACATTTACCTAATAGCTTATGACAGGGCTTTCTTGGGAAAATGTATTGCTATACAGTCAGCATGTACATTTTCAAAGAATTGGCATTGGGAATAAACACCCTTCAAGCACTTATTAAAAAAGATTTTTCTTTATGACTTTCATTTGAAATACATTATGAAAATCTCTTGATTCTACTTAGCTGCTGCCAGATTTTGAATAACTGACTTTCAAAGCCACCACAGTGCTGGAACTAATTTAATATATTAAGAGGAAACATTGTCAGAGCATGTGGCATCAGTCACACTGGTTTGGAAGTTTACTACCGTGTAAAAACTACATCATCAGATCATGGCATGTGACATGGAGACTGACACAGGCTCATCGACACAGAAGGGGTAATCTTTGTCAGTGAAGGGGAAATCTTTGTCATTCTTACCAAATCTGCAGCAAACAGGCTCAGAGAAAGGCCCATGCTTTATGATTGTTAGTTGTGAGCAATACTTACTACAGAATTCCCAAAAAACTTTGTAGACTGTTTGGATCCAACTGAGTTCTGACCTGAAGTAGAGATAGTCCTTCCAAATGGCACATGATGTTTGCCAATGGAAATCTGCCCTTCTCTTTACTGGAGAGACTTGAGTCAGTGTCATTTTCTTATAAATGCTGGTTGGTTAGCTGAAGCCTGTCTGGAGGGTATTCTTCCAGAAAAATATTCAGTTTGTTATGCATCTTGTCTGAAGCCTCCCCAACAGAACAAAAAAATACCACCCATGAATTGTGTCTGAGGCTTCTGTAATATTTAGACACCATTTGCTACTATCCAAATATTCCTGGCAGCAACTGGAGCTGGTCAAAACAAAAATGTGCAAATTCTTATAAACAAGTCCAGAGTAAATTTGTCCTAACTTTCCACCTGAACATTTCAAGACATGAAATTCCTCTATCATTGATGATGCCAAGAAGAGAGCAAACAAACTGACAGCAGATATGTTTACAGGGAGACGTGTCCTCTTATACTTTGGAAATAAACTAGAAGAGGAATTTTCTAAATACTTAGGACAAATGTTTTGCAAATGGTAAAGAAAACTGAGCTTGAGGACCTGCTGCCATACTTCCTAATGTCTTTGTCTACCATCCCAGGAGAACAGCTGAAGGTGGCAGCTTGCCCAAGTTACTACCTGAGAGTGTAAGCAAGCATGGGAGGACCTGTAGCCTTCAAGGGACATTTCAATTATTTATTTATTCACAGGTGCAGGTGTTGATTTTCAGGTCTGCATAAAGAACACTGGAAAATGTCAGTTCCAAGGGACTGTTTGCTGTCTATTGTGTTTGATGTGAAGCACCCTGGGTTGCAATAAGACAACTCCTTGATAAATTTTTGTTCTTACCTGCTTCTTCAGTCTCACGTTAATCTAAGCTTATAAAAAAAATGCAGCTTTTTATCAGGCTGTACTGGGTAGCAGGAGAATTAGCTGTCTTTGAACTCTGTATAACTGCAGACAGGTTCACCTAACCCAACCTAATTTATACTGGTGATATAGTATCCCACCAGTCAGTGAAGAGTGGATAGGTATCTCACACAGTGATATCTGATCTTCAGATATCTATCAAAAAATATAAGATAAAGTCATGCTTGTGAAGAAAGGATCTTTTTTTCTATAAACAGAAACAGACACTGATGGGTAATACCCATCCCCTCTCAAGTTCTATTCCTGGTTCTGCTTCCAAACAGCTCAAACATGCTGCTTCAGTTGTTGCCCCTGTAAATGTGTTTCTGCATCAGTGGATACAAACCCTGATTTATCTGCATAGCATGCTCTCTAAGCAAAATAAAATTATGTACAATCCCTGCTTCACACCACCCTACAAAATTAAAAACTTCTTTATCTTCTAAAACATTTTGCCCACATTTCTGTAGAAAGTCATCCTTGGGGACATGAGTCCTTCCTTCCCTCTTTGCAGATTTGTATATTTATAAGAGTATCCATGTCCTGAACTCTTTCATCTTTTCTACAAGATGTTCGTGTATGTTTCAAGTAGGTTTTATTGCTAGTCTTGAAACCCTCATCAACTAGCCCCAAAAGGCTGTTAATTCTGTGGCGAGCAGCTTCAGCTCAGTGAACATCAGGCACAGTTAATTTATTGTTAAAAGCCTGAGATGTTTTTGTCTTATGGAAATACAAACATCCTCTAGGCTTCATTCCTTCAAGGCTTTTTTTTTTTAAGCTGAAGTCTTTTGCTTATCAGAGAGTTGCACCACTTCAGCAGTAGTTAACTGGGACATAATGTGAAGGCCTTTAAAAAATCAGAAGTGATTTATGCAAAAGATTTTTCACTAATCCCTCTTCAAATACCACATTTTTGAGAGACTTTTGGTGGAAGTAAGCTCTTACTACCCACAAATATTTGTACAGCGTCAATACAGCTATAAAGGCAGAAGTACCAAGTCAATGGTTAAATGGAAAGATTTCTAGGCAAAAGTATTTACTCACTGGAAAATGAATGCTGAAGCTTTGTAAAAATAAATGACATGATAGAAACACAAATGGCACAGAAACTCTGTTAAGTATCAGATTTTGTTCCCAATTCATAAATCTGCCCACTGAGAGTGGTATTCTGTTTGCTGCCCTTTCCTGCAGCTTTTAATGTCACAGAGTGAGAGCAGGGCTGATGACAAAGTTAGCTGGTGATTAGGTGTTGGCCTTTCTGGTGAGTCCAAATGTCTGGTCAGTAAGCTTTAGTGCAGGAAATCTGGAGCTAGTGTTTTCAAAGATGAGAGTTTAAAATGAAGTTTCACAGTGTGTATTTAACCTGAAGTGTAAGGGCTGTTGTGTGCACAGCCTTTCACAGTCAGGACACTTATTTATTATATTTATTTATTTATGAAACTGTATGGGAGTTCTTCAGTAACAGTCACTAGAAGCCTTTCCATTTTATCCTTGGGAGCATGAATGTAGCTCTTCTCTTCAAAAATCTTGTTGTGGTACAAATCTACATGGAACAGATAACATGTTAACACTGCCCGGTATTCTTTCCAATTTGGAACTTTTGCAGTTAGGAGCAAACCAATCTATTTGGATCCAGATGCAATATTTCTCAGAATCCCATGGAAAGTTATTCTGAAAGCTAACAAGAAAAAAACCAAACCAAATGGAGCTGTGGGATGCTAATAGAGATTCATCATTGTTATTGCTCAAACAGAGCAAGTCTCAAAGACTGTAACAGAGGCTGAAATATTTTTTGTGAAGTTGTTGGGTTTTTCTTTTTCCTAACACTGCTGTATAATTCCGCTATGATGATAGAGATAAAATCCTGCAGGATAATGAGAAGAAAAAAAAAATTACTCTGAAATAGTTATTCGCTACCAGATCAAAGTGGATTTTTTTCTCTCACTGAGCAGAAAGAAATGTTTACCTCAGAGCTCATTGCTGTTAATGCAAGCTAACATACCAAGTCTCTGAGTCCCTTTAGCAGCTATGACTGGCCATGGACTGCTTCAGCTGAAGCTGAAACACCCAGACCAGCTTCTTTTGGGTCTATGTCAGCAGCAGGCTTGTGAAGAGAAATTGGTGACTGGTTGGTAGCTGTAAGCTAGGAGTAAGGCTTACAGTATCAGCTCTGCTCATCTCTACCATGACTGCAGCCCTTACTTCCTGCATGAGTGCATTTTACAAACCTGGCAGAAAACCAAAGTAACCAACGGACTGAAAAGTTTTCTGTACCTCTGTGATTTTCTGAATTTGTTATCCATTTTGTCCTTAAGAATGGGAGGATCTGCTCCATAGTAAGTCTGTTTCTATGACAAATGACAACTTTGTAGCTTAATGCTTCTGAAAGGTTGTTGGGAGAAAAAAAGGCAAAGGCAAATAAGAAAGGACAAAAAAGTATTTTTAAATAGGGGGAGGGAGGAATGCAATTTTCCTTCCTTTCTGAATCAAAATATTCATTCTCACTCCCCATTCCCTGAGACACTTGATTAAAGGTAAGATACTAGTTTACCCATTTAATGGGAACAGGATTAAATTGCGGAGGGTATGTAATGCAGGAAATATTTTAAATCAAAAGGAAGCCAAAGCATTGTTTAATAAGAAAAAAGAAAAAGAAAAAAAAAGAGATTACCTGGAATGGTTTCTGAGGAGGGGTTTGTTCTTCTTTGGTTGTTAGAGAAAGGAGGACAGCAGACAGAGTAAGGAAGTGTGGTTCAGGGCACTTAAGACCCTACTTGTACTTCTGATCTTGAATTACTGGGTGACATATCAAATCACTTTGCCTGCCTGGGTGTCATTTTTCCCTCCCATTTCTTTGGCCCTCTATCCTGTTTAAACTATGAACTCCTTAGTCTGGGAACTATGTATTGCTGTAGATGCTGTGCAGACAAATTCCACCCTTTTTTTTTTTGGTCTCTCTGTAAAGCGCTGGTGTAGGAACTTCCTCTTCTTTTCTGATTTGGTTTGTTGTTTTATTCAATATGGGAGAAATAAAAATTAGTGCAGTAATTTTACCGGTGCTTTTCAAAATAGCCAGCTGATGACACCAACCTAAAATAGGGAGGAAAGTTTATGCAGAAATGTTATAAGATCGACGTAACTGTGGGAAAAATAAAATGAAGAATGCTAGGGTTTGATTCTAAATATATAGTTTTAGCTTATTCAAGCTGCTAGTATTTGTATGGTCTGCAATTACTTTGCACTGTTGCAGGAATAGGTCAAATTCTTCCTATAGTAATAATTTTGAGCTTTTTACTTTCACTCACAGTGAAGTGGTTATAAATCCGTGAAACTCTTCTTCTCAAGATTCTTTTGAGTACTGAGGCAAATGGTAGGTATCAAACTGTATTTTTTTTCTTGTGGTAAAAAAATTACAAGTCTGACTCACAAGAAAAAAACTTGAGTTTATTATTGTGTTCCATAACAAATAGCAAAAGTACAAGGAAATGTTAAGCTCCAGACTAGCTCGAAAAAAAAATGTTCATCTTTAAGACATTTCAAAATGTCATGCCAGTCTTGTTCTTACAGGAGATACCTTATATTTTGTTCTTGCTTATGATCTGCACTCTTCGCAGAAAGCTCTTCACTGATGCCTCTTACAGATCAATAGTACAAAACCAAATACTTCATCCTCCTTGTTAATCCTATCAGATATTCATGTATCTCTTTTTTTAACTTGTATCTGTGGAAAAACCCTTGCCTCTGATGTCTCTATAAAAGGACACCTCAGCGTGAAAATATTTTTTTGTTTGTTTTAATCTGATTTTTTTCTTCTGCTCATTTCCTTCACAAGTCTTAAGGATGAATATACTTTTCCCATGATCTCCTGTGATGTTAAATTTCCATCATTACATATGGTTTCCCACAGTTAGGAGAGAACATGAGAATGAATGATAACAGCATTGTTACTCGTGGGAAGCTGCTTTTAAAATTCTTACTGAACTGTATGAAATTGTAAATAATATAGTAAAAAACTATCCAATGGGCAAGGTTCAGAGACCTTGTGCTATAAATCAGTGCACGGATTCTCACAGCTTTAGCCATGAACCATTGTGATATACTCTGACCTGCAGTCTCACCTGGATAGTCAACTCCTGAAAAACAGAGTAGTTTGAATCCATGCCAACATATGCTCACCTACTTTTGACCCTCACAGCACAGCCTTAGTGTGTAAATAAATTACTTATAGCAAGGGCTTCTTACCTTCCTCTGCATTGGAGGTACAGGAAAATTTCTAAACCACCAAAAGATCATTTCTTTGTGTGTATTGGGATTTGTAGCTTTGGCAATGGGAAGAGGGAAGTAGCTTGTCTTAGCAGCACATTGTTCCCTTGCAGTACTTCACAGCAAGTATCTGAACAGCATGCTAGACATCACAGTTGAAATTCTGACTCCTCCTTAAAAATTCAGTGGCAGTACTGCTGTTGGCTGCAGCATAGCTGAGACTGTTGGAAGAGCCCTTGATCCCACCAGTAGCATCCCTCCTGTGGCCACACTGGATCTGGGGGACAGAGAAAGGTTTTCTCTCTCTCAGGGCCACAGCCATTTAAATGGGGCATATTGTTTCACCATACTGGGGAAAGAATCACAGAATCACACAGAATCGCAAGGGTTGGAAAGGACCTCAGGAGATCATCTCGTCCAACCCTCCTGTTAAAGCAGGTTCACCTAGAGCATGTTACACAGGACTTCGTCCAGGTGGGCTTTGAATATCTCCAGAGAAGGAGACTCCACAATCCCCCTGGGCAGCCTGTTCCAGTGCTCTGCCACCCTCAAAGTAAAGAAGTCCTTCCGCATATTCAACTGAATCCTCTTATGTTTGTTTGTACACATTGACCCTTGTCCTGTCTCTGGGCAACACTGAGAAGAGTCTGGCTCTGTCCTTGTGACTTCCACCCTTAAGATATTTGTACGTGTTGATGAGGTCCCCTCTCAGTCTTCTCTTCTTCAGGGTAAACAAGCCCAACTCTCTCAGCCTTTCCTTGTAGCGGAGATGCTCCAGTCCCCTCATCATCTTTGTTGGCCTCCTCTGGACTCTCTCTAGGAGTTCCTCATCTTTCTTGAACCGGAGAGCCCAGAACTGGACACAGTACTCCAGGTGGGGTCTCACCAGGGCAGAGTAGAGGGGGAGGATAACCTCCCTTGACCTGCTAGCCACACTCCTCTTAATGAACCCCAGGATGCCATTGGCCTTCTTGGCAACAAGGGCACACTGCTGGCTCATGGTCAGCTTGTCATCCACCAGGACTCCCAGGTCCCTCTTGGCAGAGCTGCTTTCCAGCAGGTCAGCCTCCAGCCTGTACTGGTGCATGGGGTTCAACCTCCCCAGGCGCAGCACCTGACACTTGCCCTTGTTGAACTTCATCAGGTTCCTCTGCGCCCAACTCTCCAGCGTGTCCAGGTCCCGCTGAACGGCAGCGCAGCCTTCTGGCGTATCAGCCACTCCTCCCAGTTCTGTGTCATCAGTGAACTTGCTGAGGGTAGACTCTGTCCCCTCGTCCAGGTCACTGATGAATAAATTGAACAAGACTGGGCTGAGTACTGAGCCCTGGGGAACTCCACTAGCTATCAGCCTCCAACTAGATTCTGCCCCGCTGATCAGAAAGACGAGTTTAAAACCAAGAGTGCCAGACCGAAGAAGTTCATTTGGTAATGATCAGCAGAGGTTTGTAAGACCAGCTCCAGGCCTTTACTGATTTAGTTGGGTAGTGAACTGTTTCTGTATAGTGGAGGGGGCTGGGGATATAATCTTAGCCTGCTGAAGAGTGAATATTTTATTCAAAAAACTTTGGTGAAAATTTATCAAATAATTTAATCAAATCTTTGAATTGTTAGGTTAATTCTATTAGTTGGGTTTCTAACAGGAAGAGCACATTTTATTCCAAAAATATAATTCAATAAATTATTCAGCAGATAACATTTGGCCAGCTCTTGCAGCAATTGAGAGGAACCTGTAGCAAACCAAGTGAAATTAAACTAACCCTCAAATGAGCCTGAATATCGCAGATTATTCCAGCAACAAAAGTGCTTTCCATTATTCTCTTTTTCTAGTTTACACATAGATGGAGAGAGGCACTTGGAGATAGGACTGAAATCAGCAAGCAGCCGATGCTCAGTATACTTTCCTCCAGACATTGCTAACTTAGGATTGATCATTTCCTTTTTTCCTTTGTTATAATTATTACCTTGTAGGAAAAGTGATCTGGTGATAGCAACAAAAATTAAATCTATGGCCATTTCAGAGCGCTATATGACTGCCTTTCTGCTTGTCTTGGCCTTGGACTCTGTAGGACTCTCCAAAACAACTGCAAATGTTCTTGCTCATTACCTTCATCTGAAGCTTTTGTGGAATCACAGTAGCACATTGTAACCACTGACTATGAAAGGGAGAAAATTCTGCTGAAGGTAAAACATATGGAGCATGGTTTGTAATCAGATCTACCCAGTCATTTTGGTTTGTTTTCACTTCAGACCAAAAAAATCCACAGAGCATAAAAACCTGAACCCGTTGAGGTCTATTTCTCCAAACAACTTTACCTTCTTCCACACTGCTCCTGCCTCAGCTCATGCAGCAAACCCACTTGAACTCTTAGTCCTTTATGAGATTTCTAACACTGGCAGCCATTCCACAGAAATCATGTGTAGCTCACATTTGGTAGATTGTTGTTGTCCCCAGCAAATTTAGGAGGAATAGTGTGGGCTTACAGAGCTTACAGTCTTCAGTGAGCCTTCTCCCCTTTACGTTTTGTAGACCCCACAGCCAAGTGAGCTTGACATCCTCTGCACTTTATTTCCCTGGTCTCCTGACACACCTTCATTCTTCCAGATATCTCCTGTTTAAGGAGAAACTTACCAGTTTCTCCTGGCATCTAGCAAGTAGATGGCACTAAAGCCAAGTTTTCTGCATGCAGATCCAGGCAAGCACCTGCACATGCAAACTTCTCCCTTCTGCATCTGCAGAAGAGTAGATTTTGAGGCCTGAAGCTAAGTATGACAGTAATCTTGGTGGAGTTCCCAGTTAGCATGGTGTTGTGGTTTAACCCTAACTGGCAACTAAGCACCACATGTCCGCTTGCTCACTCCCCCTTGGTGGGAAGGGGGAGAGAACTGAAAGGGTAAAAATGAGAAAACTCGTGGGTTGAGATAAAGACAGTTTAATAGGCAAAGCAAAAGCCACGCACACAAGCAAAGCAAAACAAGGACTTCATTCACTGCTTCCCATCAGCAGGCAGATGTTCAGTCAACTCCAGGAAAGCAGGGCTCCAGCTTTACTTGGGAAGAAAAACGTCATCACTCTGAATATCCTCCACTTCCTTCTTCCTCCCCCAGCTTATGTACGGAGCATGACGTCCTATGGTCTGGAATTCCCCTTTGGCCGGTTGGGGTCAGCTGTCCCGGCTGTGCTCCCTCCCAGCTTCTTGTGCACCTGGCAGAGCAGGGGAAGCTGAAAAGTCCTTGACTGGTGTAAGCACTGCTTAGCAACAACTAAACCATCAGTGTGTTATCAAGATTATTCTAATACTAAATCCAAAACACAGCGCTATGCCAGTTACTAGAAAGAAAATTAACTCTATCCCAGCTAAAACCAGGGCACAGGGTAAACATTTGGGTCATCCTCCTTCCTATAAAGAGGTAACCCCTCTAGACCCCCACAAATTTCTGTCTGTTTCCACTTTTGGAAATGCCCCCACAGGTAGAACAGAATAAGCAGTCACCTGAATATGGTGCTACGAAGCAGTATTTCCCCTCTTCAGTGACCAGCTGGTAAAAGCACTGGGCTTGTTTACACGAGTTACAGTGACCTAAACCATGCCTTGCACTTAAATTGGTTTATATGGACCCTATGGCCCATTTTCCCACTCCTATAAGAATATAAAACTGCCGGTGCCTGTGCTGTGGAAAATGCATAGTGAATCTTTTCTACACGATAAACGAGGACAACCTGCTTTTCAGGCTGGTTACTGAAATACGTTTCAGATTTATAAGCTGATCTGTGATATTTACTTCAGTCTTAAGTTGGCAGTCACCAACAAGTGAGGTGAAACAAGTTTGCCCCTACAATAGATGCATATCTTTTGTTAGATAGTTTTTCTTCAGAACAAGAAATTGCTTGGCAGTACTTCTTGGGGGGGGAGGCAAAACCTCCTCCTCACATGCAAAGAGAATAAAAATGGGAAAAAAGAAGAAAAATAGTCTTTTCTATCAGAATTTTTTACTGTTTGAAAACTGGGAGGTGAGGGGAGGCATAATTTATTACACCCATAAACGATGTCATAGAAACAAGTAAAATAATAATTGGTCTATATTCCTCAAGGAAAAATACCACTGACTTTTTTAGCCCAGACAATTGTTATTCTGTATAAGTGAAAACAGAACCATTCACATTCATGTACCAGACAAATAATTAATTAGGAATTGGAATGCATTATTTCGTCTGTGATGCATGAGTTTGTTAGAGCTGTTGAGTTTATCATTATTTCAGTTTCTTTCAGAAGAACAATCAATTTCCAGAATCAGAAAATGGTGTAAGTATCTTTTCTGCAAGTTAAGGTTTTTTTAAGTTCTTGAAAAATTGTTACTGAAATTTAGAGATAAAAACATAACACTCAGCTTTTCATTTGGTTGGGTTTTTTTTTGATTCTTTTATAATCTCAGTTATGCCACTTCACAATTGGAATTGACCCATCATCCAACATCTGAATTTCTATGAAAAATAAGCAAAAACCTTCCTTGAAAATGTTTGGGGGAAGTGTTCCTCTGTTCTTACAGGCTACAGAATTAGTCAGCTAAGTGTTTAATTTTAAATGTTAGTTAAAAAATCATAAGACTGAACTGGGGAAGGGGGTTTTGTGTGTGAGAATGTCATCTTAAATTTCAGTAGGTTCTTGAAGCTAAAAAATTGTAAGATACTTTGTTCTAAGTATCATAGCATTGCAGCAAGGATCACTGCTCTAAAGCAATAGAGTAAGAATGTCTTTTAATCTGGGATTGGAAAAAATGTTTAACTGCTCCATCTTCTTGTCAAAGAACAGAGCATCCTTGGAGAGCTTCACTGTGTTTTCTTACTTCACTGGCTGGTGCACAACATGCGATCATGCTCTGTTGCTTTTGCATTCCCAACAGGCATTATCCTTCCAGAAATGTCTCCTACCATGAATTTGGACAGCTAGAAGCATCAGCAATTCAGGAGGTTGAATGGTGTGTAAACTGGAGGCTGCTTGGTGGCAGATCTTAGGGCAGAAAGAACATCTTGGGGGCACATATGTGAATGGATGGGGTCTGCCTGAACAGTGTCAAAGACTGTGTACTACAGTGTGATTTTTGTGGGGGAGAAGCAGTGGAAAAGAGGAATATTTCCCTCCTGACACAGAAATATTTTAGTGTTGAAAATATGATGGAAAGTGAAAAATACTCTTGGGACTTATCAGACATGGTTTTTCCTTTCTCCCAGTCATCATTTCTTCTCTTTCCTCCCTACTGTTCATGTCTAGCTATGGTCTAGAAATGGTGAATGTTTTCTCAGTGGTGGCCAGAGGTCCCATGACAATGACTTGGCTTTTACCTCACTTTTTTCCCAAACAAAGTCTTCTGTAAGATACACGTATACCAGGCTAGCCAAAGCTCTGCTGGAGGCAAGACCAGAGATAGAGATCTTGTGCATTGGACAAGTAGTTCTATGGCAGGTGGAAGTGATGAGAGAAATCACTTCTTCATGGCAAGGTATGGAGACAACTGTTAAGTAAATGTGCAGCTGAAATTTTAAGCTTTTGCACAGGAAAAAGCAACCTGAGTGTTGTGTGGCAAAAGAATTCATAATTTGATCTGCCTTCATGCATTAATCAAAAGGAGGACACAGGGTGGCCCAATGGACAGAGGCAATTAAAAAAAAAATTTCTGCTTCTGCATCTCAGTCAGGGAAGTCCCTAGCAGTCCCACATGTTGGCAAAATACAAACATTTCAAATGTAAACATTCAAGATATATTTTATCTTCAAATGCTTCATCCATTTCCAGAGTTAAGGAATTGTCTTACCCCAAAATTCTAATAAAATCTTCATTCTGTTGCTATAAAAGTTGAAATTAACTTAGGTAACAATATGGCAAAACAATTCCCAGAGGAATATGAGAAACCATCTGCTCAGGCATTCAACTCAGCAGGACAATGAAAGGGAGGGGGAAGGGAGGGATTTCCAATGAAGTGTTTTCAAGCCTGAAGCAATGGGATAAAAAGTTGTTACTGTTAAATTCTGGCAAAAGTCTACTTCAGAGTTCTTCAGTAAGATAATACGCTGCTCTCCACATAATCTTGTAGATTTTTCTATGGCAGCAAATTCTCAGAAAATATGCTCCCCAGTATATGTTTCCTGCCTGCATTTCATCCTCACTTTGGCAACCAACTGGATGACTGATTCCACATTCTTCATGTGGAAAAATGTATTCAATGCACAGCAGAGCTCCCTTTTTACCTATCTTGAAGAGCTTGTGGCAGAAAATATTTATACACCTTGGAATTCTTTGTATGACCACCTTCTGTTGCAAAACAAAGAAGTCCTCACCATATTTAGCTAATGTTTGTTATGTAAGGAGCCAAGAGGGACAAATAAGTGTTTAACACTCCTCGTGGAAAAATATGTCAAAGAGCTGTTGACTTTAATGATTTTCAGGGGTTATTTGGAAAGGCAGATCCTCTATCAATAAGTACAAATTAAGTTCAGACACAAAGTGAGAGACAAGAGAAGGCTTTCTGCTTCTTCCCAAGAAACAACAGCCTTGCAAGGAGACAAAAGATCAGCCAAGGAAAAGACTTGGGAACTCTTCCAGTTTTGAACATGTTGGATTGAAAAATTGCTTGGCAAATATGAGGCAGATGTGAGATTATAAGTGTGATGGAGTAAAAGACAGCTTCAGTAACTGGCAATGTGTAGCATCTGACATTGTGTTTGTTGGAGCCTTTAGAAAGGTTACATAGAAAGATGATACTTCAGCCCTGCAGTTCGTGCTGAAAGCAAACATCCTTTCTCTGCTGAGCTTGGCTGTATCTTGCAAGGTTGTATGTCCCCTTCCCAACTTCCTCTGACTTTTTTCAGAAAGCCTCATTTTAACATGGATGGTGACAATCATGATTATCCCATCTCTGTTGACGACTTAGTTAAGCTTTGTAGAAATCCTAAATGCTGCAAAACACCCTCACAGGCCTGTGTAAAAAAAGAGAATTGTACTGTCTGATGTGGGAACAAGTACAGAATCCGCAGATGCGGTGGCTGAGCTGGACACTGGAGATACCCTTTGTCTTGTTGGCCACAAGCCATGGGAGAAGTAAAACAAGAGCTAAAAAGCGAGGTCAATGCTATGACCAATGGACTTTGCGAGATGAACTTTGCTTCCATATAAGGCTTGAACTCAGCACTTGCCAACTAGCTAGGTGATAATAGAAAAGCAGTGGCTTTGTTTTGTGATCAGTATAAAAGGATGTAAAGCGTTAAATAAAGTGATTCTGATTCCGCTTGTGCATGAACACGGAGTCTGTGCCTTCATTGCCACAATCTGAGGCTTGCAGGATCTCTCTACAAGATCTGCATCAAGAAAACCAGGCTTTGTTTCCTCTGCCCAGGCACTGATGTACTTCATAAATATATCCACTAGCTACATAAATAGCCCCTTATTCAGCAGAGAATTTACATAAATGGCTTAACTTTAGGGTTGTGCTTAAATTTAAGCACAGGGTTAAGTGTTCTCCTGTATCATAGATTTTGCAGGAAGCATTTCTCTACTTGTCAACAGTATAGTTTAAATAGGTCAAGAACAGATTTCATTAAATTATGCACCTTCTTTTCTGGCTAAAGCAGTATAAATACAAGTCTTGCAACTTTTGTCTGCTCACTGCTTAAATGCTGCCACAAGTGGAAAGGTATTTTCTTTTAAGGCTTAAATGCTTTAATATTTTTCTTTCTTCTGTCTCTCATATACTCATGTTTATTGTCAAGAAAATACTAATCAAACTTTCCTACTGATCTGCTCTTTAACAGCTATCACCCAGCAACGCACTTAAATCAAGATTTTTCAACTTCTAACACGTGAATAGTCTCAGTGAAGTTTACAAGAAAATGTTCTGGTTTAAACCTGGGCACATATTGAAGTACTTTGCTGAAGTGGGTCTGCTTATATGAATTTTGAATTTTTATGGTCTTCTGTTTAGAAAGATAAATGACATGTCCAGAAAGCAACAGCTGTTTTTCTGGGACTCACTAAAGTTTTTAAAGTCTCACAGAAATCGTGCTGCCAAATATGTTTGAAAATCTGATCTTAATCTTGACTCCATTGTGTAAGCATTGAATAATGCTTTAAGTCCTAACCAGCAAAAGGGTCACATGTCACACCCCCCTCAAACTGAAACACGTCTGTTGTTTTCTCCTCTTAAACACTTCTGTCATTCATAAGATACTCTCTAAAAAAGCAAGGTTAGTAACTTGAGTAGCAAGCCTAAACCGACAGTCAGTAAATAGAGTTAAAATCCTTCCTATAGTGTCTGTGCAGAGATCTAGCATCCTTATTTGGAAATCTGGCATGAATTAACTTGTCTTTGTGTACAACAGCAATGAAACCAAAAGAAAAAAAAACACATCTCCATCAGATTTGTGAAAACAGGAGACAAGCTCACTTTTGAGACTACTCAAGGTAAATAACTAGAAACATCTTGCATATAAGGAAGGGATGCAGAGATCCCGATGTCAGAGTTGCCCACCTCTGGTTTTCATTCTATCCCAAGATGGCATTTGCTGGAACTATGATATTTAGTGGGAAGTAATTGTGAAAGTCTTACTCCAGGGACCGCCTTCCTTTGCCACTGTGACTAGTTTGAATTAGGGTCGTACACAACATACACCACACTGACATATGCATAGAAGCTGCACGGATTGAACTTCCATAACTTTCAAAGTGATCCCTTCTATCTAGGTTAAAGCATATTGACTAGAGAGAAGGGAAAAGATTGGGGGTTTTGCACATTCCCAATCCCATAACAATGCCTGTCCCCTTATCAACACTGTTATGGAGACTTTGTTGCTAGCATCAGAAGAATTTGTCCTGAGAGGTACCTGTGTGTTTGATGGTAGGATATACTACATTTATACCTATAGTCAAAGGCCCTGTAATGGAAGTGGTGAATTACTTTGATTACCTTGTTTGCTCATATGGGCTGGCCAGGGGACTTTGTTTAAATTTTTAACATTCTCCCAGGTACTGTGAAGGTGAAGTATTTTGTGAAGGAAATGTGAGAGTCCCTGAGATTCAGTTTACTAACCAAGTAGATGAAGATTAGAATTTTTTTCCCCAGTATCTTGGATCTGTAGGTTGGATGATAAGAGTTGAAGGCTTCTTTTGTTTTGCAGCACCTGGTAATGCTAGTCAAAATTGAGACTGCAAAACCAGTGTCTTACTGTATTCTCTGGTAGAGAGGCAAAGATCTGGTTTCTTTCAGCACGTCTTCTATTCTCAACTGTCTCTCTGTAATATTTAGATAATAAAATGGCTGAATGGTCACTCTGTAGAAGAATACAGTGCTGAGATTTTGTAGCTGCCAACAAGCGTAATGCCAATTAGTCAAATATGAATTGATTAACCAATTTACACCTCAAGGAATTTATAATTCAAGAGACATAAACAGGAAAAATCAGACATGGAGGGAAGTTGAGAATTATTATTGCTTGTTCACTGCATTTTTGGTTACATTTTACTCTCAATATACTACTGCTGATTTTAAGGTTACAGAGGGCAGAATCCAGTCTTCCATCTCCTGGCTGGGCAAGCTGCTTTCTATCTTTCATGACCTCCTCTATCCTTTTTTCTTTCTTTGTGTGCTGGCTGGTGAGTTACCTGTTGTTAACAGCACAAATGATCAAAAACATGTCCTTGCTAAAGTCAGCCAACAAGCTGTTTATGACTCAGAAAAGAAGCCTTCTGTTTTTTTGGCTCAGTTGGAGCCATATGGACTAGCTACCGCCCAAGAGCAAATGGTAATAAATCAGAGAAAGAAACTCCCTCCCCCAACACTAAGCAGGAAGTATTGACCTAATTGACAAATAAAGGATCTGGCAGGTTAAATGGAACAGAAACAGATACAGCCATTGCTTAAAATGCCTTTTACCTCTAGGTTGAAGCAAACAATAGGAAGTCCCATTAAGAAATGAAATTATTTTCATCTGTTTTATGAAAATGACAGAGATGCTACAATTACTTACATTGTGCCAGCCTTTGTACGTAGGGGTATGCCAGTGTAGTTTCCTGTTGAACAGTACAAATCACTGTGTGAAAAAAAAAATAATAAAACCTAAACACTTCAGTATGAACATGAGCAAGCCTCAAGGGTTACAGTAGATAAGGCTGGTGTAATCCACAAACCCATAGCAGTTGCAGAAAAGCCTTGCTGATGTACACAAGATGAAGCCATTTGTGTAGAGACTTGTACTCTAGGTACTGCATACGCTATCACAGTTATCAAGGTCAGCTATGTATGAATTGTGCAAGAACCTATCCATGATAGATAAAATTGTGTAGGGACTTCTTTTAATAGTAATCCTACTGTCCAGCTAAGGGTTGAGTCAGACCTCCTTTCCTAGCACTGGATTGCAGATCTGATTGATTTGGAGGCCCTTCTTAATACTTCAGATACATGGATTGATTTTTAGTTCTGAGGCCAAAATGCTTTTTCTTTCCTTCTCTGAGCCCATTCATGCCTTAGCTACTGCGGACGCTGAAACAAACTGATTTTTACAACTCCAGTCTTCTTTCCTTCATGACTGCCTACCCTCTATATTTGGCTCCAATAAAATTGTTGTGTCAGATGCCTTGATAATTTCCTATTGAAGCCTTGTTTTTTTCTGAGCCAGTATTAAAATAAGTTCTTTCTTTTTACAGTACTTTGAAAAACTCTTACAAGTTTTGGCATGTGTATTTTATAAAGCAACTTGGTATGCCAAAATATGCACAAATCATCCTGATTTTGCCTGAAGGCATCTGTCCAAGTGGAAATGAACCTTCAGAAGTTCATTATTTGCAGTCTTATAAGTGCAGTTCTGCACACAGATATGGATGCTGAAATCATGGCACAAAGAGGCAGAAGAAGGCCTAAGGGTTTTTTTGTTTGGTTTAGCTTTTTTAATAAAAAAAATTATTTCGGAAGATATAAAACCCAATCATGTTTTGTTACAAAGACAACAATCATGCCCAGAACTTGGACTCTGAGTTGATTTAGGCAGGTGCTGATCTTGAAAGAATTGAAATGTTCAAGAAATCCTGCCATTCACAGAAAAAAGACTGGCATCCTGTTAGGTGCAGAGTCCATATTTGAACCTGGAACTGTCATTTATTCATTTTGGAGTTCATCTGGGTGTTCTGTTCTTGATTAAAAAAAAAACAAGCACAGAGAAGTGCATTGCTGCAGTGGACATGTGAACTATGAAGGGGAACACAAATATGTAAATGGTGTTCAGTGAGGGAAAAAGCCATCATCTTGGACTGCTTCACTTTCTATTGTACTGAGCACTAAGAACAGTCCCTTCTATTTATTACATGCTTCCTGACTCCCAACAGGGCTGGAGTCCACTGGGAGAACATTGCCACAAGGATAGTTTCCTCACAGCAGCACCCCTTACAATAGACTTGTACAGTATAAGGTGCAAGAAAATTGTTCTTACTTGATTTGGACTTTGATCAGCCCTGGATCCATAAGCTGCACAAGTAAGTGAGTACCTTGCTGTTAACCAGGCTTTGATTCCTCCTCACTGCCTTATAGACAGCCACCTTACTGAAAAATGCCCTGAAGTAATGCACAAAGCAAGGAGGGCTGATCCAGCTGTGTAAGGATAGCAAAGCACAGGTAGTGAATAATAGCCACCACATCCAGAAAGGTGACCACAGTGCTCAAGGCCAGTGAAATGAATGTCCCTGAATTGTTCTGTGAAAAGTTTTAGCTGCAGTATTTCAATATCCAGACCTACTTGCCTTTTTCTTTTATGTTTCTTCTCTCTTTCCTTTGAAAAGGGAGGGAAACTGAAGAAAAAATGGAGACATGAAAACTGTAAATCAAAACCAGGACATGATTGAAAGATATAAACTTGTGTTTCTGTGGACACAGGACAGTGGTAGAATTACACTTGAAAAATAATAAAATGATATTCCACATCATTGTTTAAAAATTAATAATAACTTCTTGTATCCTATGGTCTATCTATCTGGTTAGTGCCCAAGAAGGGTTCTTCCCCACAATATTTTCTACTGATGATTTCTTGTCAAAATAAGCTGGAGAGAAAATTGCACAGGAGAAAGGAAGATCAGAGGTTGGGAACAAAAACACTGTGATGGCCAGCTATCCCCATAAACTTGCCATCAGTGCCACTCAGTGTGCCTTTCTTCTTGAGAAGCTGTTGAGGTCAATGCTTTTACTCTTTAAAGCACATGGGAAAATAGGCTCCCTCACAAATCTGTGACCAGGTTGGAGGACTGATCCACTTCTCCTCATAGTTTCCATAGGCTTTTATGAGGGCATGGAACATGGTGAAGAGGCAGCAGCTTGGAAAAGGTAGAGTGGTCGGACCCTACAACGGTCAGAGCGAAGCAGCTGAATCTCCTAGCACTTCCTCAGGGAACAATATTGTCCCATATCTAAAAGCAAACAACTTTCCTGTTCAAGTTGTGAAATATTCATGTTGATTTCCATGCTTTACCACAGGCTCATTCTGAGACTGTAACCATGTCACTTATTCTTTCTGAGCTAAAATCTGCACACTGAAAGGAAGGTTAATAAAAACTCATTTGCTTTGCGCAACGTGAAGTTATACGGTTTTGTTTCATTGAAGATATCCCTGCTCATTGCAGGGGGGGTTGGACTAGATGACCTTTAAAGGTCCCTTCCAACCCAAACTAGTCTATAATTCTATGATTATGGCAGGGCACAGATACTAGGCAATGAGGGCTGTATGTGCATCTGAAAAGGCAATGTAGCATGCCTTGCTGGATTTCTGTTGTACATTGCTATCTGTGAATAAGAGCAGATGCAGAATTGCCACATCAGCCCAGTGAATGTTGTCAGTGCTAATGGCATCGTGGATGCCTCTAGCTACAGTAAAGAAGATTCATGATTAAACACTCACTTGGCATTCTTTTGTGACTCATTCTGTAGGCTAAGCCATTGAAGCTCCCAATATAGGATTGACTTACTGGCTGAAGTTCTAGAATGGTATTATTGAGTGGCATGATATCAGCTTAACTCTGTGCAGAGTATTAAGTGAAATGAGTGTGTGAAACTAAGTCATGTGGCATCCATTCATTTATTCTCTGTGAAGAGTGATGTGCCAGTCAAGCCACTAATCACCTCTACAGTTTGGGCTGCGTCCATTTTTAATTCCTGAACGACAAAGTTTTGCCTCTATTTTGGCAGATAAACATTACAGCAGATGTCAAAATGTGTATCATTTTTGAGTTCTGAACCCAGGGGTGGTGGCACAGTATCACTAAATGAAGACTGGCTATTGCACAGAGAGCTGGAATCGCCAAATGGTTGCGCTCAAATTCCTCTCTTTGGTCCACATTTTAAGCTAATGAAAGCAGTCTGAAAAAAATCTGCTAAATCAATGACAGGATCCAAGGTGTGTGCTCTTTAATATTTGCATTACAGCAGAGCTTTGAGTGCCCAGGAGATAAATTAATTGCTTTTTTTTATACATTCATCACATGTACAGAAGCTTCTTGATATATATTTTGGGAATACCCTACTCCAAGGTCTGCTGTGAAAACAGATATGCAAGGTGTTTTTACTAGCAGCCTGTATCACTTTTTTGAGTCAAGTAGTTGTGACGAAGATCCACACGGTATGTCCCCTTTATCACCACAAGATTATAAATGCTTATTATGACAACTGAACTATGTCTTGAGATGACTAACCTAGGGGTTTTTTTAATTTCCTTTCAAGTATGATAAATGAAGCTGTCTTCTAGAGTGTATTTGCACTCTAAAATAGCAGACTGGTATAGAAGAGTATAGGATGAGATGGTGTTGCAGTTTCATGGACATTCCTAATGACTTAAACTTACAAACCACCACTTCTATTTTCTACCAAGTCTTATAATTTTGATTTTTTTAAAAAAAAATGGTCAGTTGATGCAGATTAACAGGTTTTACAATAAATGTGTGAAACCAAACAGTGCTGAAATTTGAAAGAGGGCACACCGTCAGGAAACACAAACTGCAACTGGAAGCAACATATTGATAACTGTCACCAGTTTTGGAAGGACCTGCTTGTCCCAGGGTCTACTTTTAGCTGCATATTTTCTGGTCATATTTGTTTCTTTGTCATTTGAACAAGAGTAATCCTTCCCATTCTATCTTGAGAAATGCTATTATTTACATAGAGAAATTCAACTTCAGGTTACACTTGGGTTATGCAAGGGGCTGCCCACTAGTGGATGGGTTCTGCTTATAAGCTTATAAGCCTGTCATCATTCTATAGAGCTCTTAAATAAATGCAGAATGTTTGGGAATTAAGGATGTTTTATTATTTTCTGCAAATTACTGAGGAAAAGAAAGACCTGTGATACCAAATGATTGCATGAATTTCTATGACCTGAACCTGGAAGAATAGCATGTTACAGTAAAACACTACAGTAAGTTCCTAGCTGTGATACTTGCTGGGGTCACCAAGTAGATTTACCAGAAACACAAACTGTCATTGGTTTGAGTCTCCAGGAAAGATGAGGAAAGAGCCCCTTTTGTGTGACCGCAGTGGGCTCATCCCATCTCTCAGGCCTCCTACCACAGATTGGGAGAATGGCCTTCAGAGGGTGCCTGGTTGTCTCTGCTGACTATAGCCAGGGTTAAGAATATCTTAGAGTTCATTGTATACATTGTAAGTGGGCCAAGCTGAATAAAATAAATTCCACCCTAAATATGGCTCAATTTGGTGCCCATCAGAGACCATGGCAGAGACTGTCATGGTTTTGCCTTCTCTGAAGGTCCTAGCAGTGCCCAAGGTGACACTTGACTATCTGTCTGAAGTTGTTGTCCTGTCCCTAATCTCCAAAGTAGATAAGGGTCTTTTAGATGAAATCAATAGCAAAGTCCCCAGTGGACCTATAGTAGTCACTAATAGCTGTGTCTCTGGTGGAGAGCTGCTATTGCCTGAAAACAGTTAGGAGTCTCCATATCCTCTTGGCACCTGTTGTTTCATAAGATTCCCCTGACTAGGAAAACATTATCTCCAACCCTCTGTCCTGGTCCTCAGATTTGTCAATGATGGGTCCAAGACCAAAAGTTGGCTTTAATGTAGCTGGGCTGGGGGCAGCACTTACAATCATTCTTGTTATTTTTTCTATCTTTCAGAGAGGAGGAATAGCCAAAACCAGCTGGAGCACAAAAGCCAGTTGCAGAGAATATCTGTGGTCAGTTTCAGATAAATCTGTTGTCTTCTAAGAAAGGATAGGTTTGGTGATCTCCTTTTTTTCTATACCTCTACAAAAATACTTCGACTGAATATAGAAGAGCTATATTTCTTCCTTTTTTTCTTTCACTTTTAGAAACCTTTGATGTATAAACCAAACAAATGACCTCACCTCTCCTTAACTTAGCCTCTCATTACCTACCCAGCTCTCAGCTGTGTGTGAGAAAAAAATGTATATTTTAGGACAGCTCAGAAGAAAGACTAACCATTTGCTATTTTTAAATGACGGTGTAGAATGAATGAAACTATCCATGATTAGTAAATTGAAATTATTTCAAGGACAGCTTTTTATGATGTTCATAAGGAAGTCAATCTTACAATTAGATAGCCTGTATTTTTTAAGCAATGTGAGAATGGCTGATATTATTCCCACAAGGTCTATGCATTCTTTATATCTCTCTCATTTTTTTTCCAGAATAGCTGTCAGCTCATGGCTGTTTGCTCAATGCATGACAAATTACCAAGAAGTCACCTGAAATGTTCCAGAGAAATGGTATGCTCTGTAGGGGGCAGCAGTCCCATGTGTAATAGATTGTCATAGCAAATCATTAAACAACAAAAAAACACATCTTGAGGCATTCTTCTCAAGGCTTGGTTTTTTCTCCAGCTCTTTTGTAATTATGACCCTTCCACATTAAGGCTTTTATCAGATGCATTCAAGATCTTCCTAAATCATCTAAGTAATGGCAAAGGCAAAAATTAAAATCAAAGCACCCCCCAAACCTCCTTGTCCTCTACTTAAGCAATTACTTCTTCTTCAAGTAAAAACAAAATTTTTGTCTTGATGAAGAGTTTATAAAAAAAGGCACAAGGTTCCTACGGTGAGAAAGTATGCCCTCAAGTCTTTTCCTGGGTAGCACAGCACCCAAGAACATGGTATCAGCATAATTTAAGCACTTATTTAATTGATTCTTTACTTGAATGATGATTATATAGTTTAATCTTTTCCTCAAAAACCACCGTGACTCTGAGACACCAAATCCAGAAGGGTAAATATGTTTATGTACAATGGAATGAAAAAAATATTTGCACTTACATGTTCAAGGTGACTTATAAATATTCTTCTGCTGCATTCAGTAGATAAGCATTATTCTCCATCTTGTAGAAATTGTTTAAGATAGTTTATAAACATACAGTGTCATCTTAACTAAAGCATCTTAACTGGCATCTCCATGGATAATCAGCTGTGAGGAAGGTTGGCAATGTAGTAGTTGTACATGATAGGCATCTTTGTGGTAAAAATGTACGTCTGTGCAGATAGAACAGTATAGCTATTCTACATGTATTTTCCATGTGATACTTGAATTAATATTTTCATACAAGTATTTAGCTTCACATAAGTTTCTGCTGTGATTATATCATTGAAACTGTTCTGGTGCACATTAAGCCTGTGACTAAGAAGTGACTAACTGTACATTAGATTTGAAAGCTTCATCACATCAGACACAGCTTACAGTCTGTACAGATAAGTTAAAATGGACAAATGGCAGTTTTGAGCTCAGAGTCAAATTGACTGAACTTTTTGAAGTTTACCAAGAATGAAATGCAATATGGTTTTTCCTTTTGATGATAATGGAAGCTTGGCAGTCAGGTTGTTGAAATGGAAGATGGAAATACTGGGTTTCATGTCCCTGCGTGTAATGTGGCTTGTTTTAGCATATCACTGAGTTCCAGTTCAAGCTTTATAAAACTTCCATCTCTCAAAGACCAAGAACATTACCCTCAGACCAGGGTTCAGCTGTCTGAATCAAGGCCTGGTTTGGTGCAGAGCATCTGTGTGAATTCGGTCCCAATTTAGAGGAAACTGTTATTAGGGTTGTACAGAAGACCATGAACTGAAGCCATACAAGGTAAGGGAAGCAAAACCACTGAGTGACCGCTGAGGCAGGGCTAGTAAGCAGCTAGCTATTCAGCCTGAAGATGAAAAATACCACCCTGAAAAAGTATAAACCCCAAGGAATAGCAGAGAATTGGAAGACAGTAACAAAGCAATATCGAGAATTAAACCATCCCATGCAGCACCAAAGGTTGCTCCTTCTCCACCTGCCTGGCTAGCAAAATTGCAGCACTTCATTAGGGTGGTAAGCATGTTAATGTTCAGCCAAGTAGCTCATGAGTCCCAGCTAGTTATTGTGTATAAGTCAATAAATACAATTTGTGTGCTTTTCACTTGTATTTATTCTATTTGCAGAGTCTTTCTGCATGTGGTAATAGCTTCTTCAATTAAGTGACCAGGAGATGGAAGGTTACAAGTACTTAGTTGTTCATATGTTGCCACCATTAGCAAGGCAGTTATGAATTACTGCTTGTTATTAAGAACGTAATTCACATCAAATACACCCAGCACACCTGCAGTCCTTTAGGCAATTAAAAAAAAAAAAAAAAGAGAAGAGAGAATTAAATTCATTCAGCACAGAATACTTGATAAAACTACTTAAAGTGTCTTTCATTATAGACTGGCCCTTAGAAGTCTTTAGAGTGCTTCAGGAACCACTTCATCCTCATGTGCTGTCACTGGTTAGGGATGCTCATCTGTAATGCTTGATTATAACTTCTGCTACGTGACTCAGTCCAGAACAGTAATGACTGTGTGGGCAGTTACCACTTTGAGTTTGTACATCTCTGTGTACTTCATGTTTAGGTTCCAGTGTAGAATCACTTTGCTTCTGCTGCATCTTTCCCTTGAACATAAGCAAGCATGGTGGCAATATTTACCATGCTGTCAGGTTTTAGTGCAATTCTATTAAGGTGCTAAGAGAATTCCAATTGCCAGGATCATGATGCCACTATTGGCACACAGTATTAAAAGCAAATTGCTGTAGACTGCATTCAGGCAACAATACCAAAACCTTTCTTTTGACTGCTGAGCCAGACAGCAGTGGGCCTGAAGAAGAGAACCAGGCAAAAGCAGAGTGTGAGATCTCCCAGGTTCTATTTTATACAGGGGCCTGCAAAGTACTTGTCAGGCTGGGTTATACAATGAAGCAAAAGTTAGCTGCATTCACACAACACCTATATCTCACATTTAGAGGATTTTAGAGCAACTGAGGCATGTTTAAAGGTTTAAAGGGAAGCTGGTTAATCAGAACTAGAGTGAGTTGCCTATTCAGTCTGTACAACTTTGGCAGAGATTTCCTAGGTGTAACAGCTTCAACAGTAGGCTTTTAATATAGGGACAGGGAAGGAGAAAGGTAGCTTAGTGGGAAGAAAAGTTCCACACACATATGCATCAGTCATAGTCTTCTCATTGCAGTAGTTCCAAGGAAGTCACTCTTGACCCTAGATCAAATACAAAACAAGGTAGGAGCCTAATGCATCTGGATCTGACAGCATACTATCCTAAAAGTGTATATGCAGTCTAATATAGATACATTGCTCTCATTACATACACAATAGAGAGAGTGTCGATCTGCTTGAAGGGAGGAAGGCTCTTATAGTTGCAGTGAACCTTTGACACTGATGACAGAAATATCACAGCTCAGTACCCAATGGACAAAACTGTGGTTTACCATGAGAAGCTGTGATTGTAGAACTTGGTATGGAGTACACAGGGTACGAATGTTTGCTACCACTCCTAGCAAACCTCGCCATTCTGCCATGAATACTAGCTGCCAAAATTAATGTTATTGCAGCAAGGGTAATCCTGACAGGGAAATCCGGGGCAATATAACCTGTTTCTTTATGGTAGTAGGTATCAAATCCAAAGCTCCTCTTAGTAAGGAAGTCACACCTTCTTTAAGCATTTGTCTAAGTGTGCCCCCAAAGAATCCCAAAAGTCAATGCACATATCATCTGCCAGAGACAAAGGACAGCAAGCCCTGCATTAGTGTATGCTTCTTATTCAAGTCCTTTAATTCCTTGTGTCCAAAACTTGGGCTACAAGGTAATGGTGACACTCATCACAGTCAATTTTAGCTTTCTGTTACTTATGCATGTACTCTAAAATGGTTGTCTAGACTCCCTCTACGTCGAGCAGAGACATCCAGAGAGTGGTTAATTCTGTGTTTGAGTAAGCATGTAAAATAGGAGGGGTTCATCACCCCTGTTTTTATTGATTAGCAAGGCCCTGATCTGTAGCCCTGAGAAACCTAAAACTTGGTGACTTAAACCCTACCCTAAACGTGAAAAAATATAAATGGTCTTTAACTTTAAGATTCTTGTACTTCAGAGCAGGTTGGATGTAATGCTGTAACTTCTTAAAATCTAAGAGAACACTGCAGAAGTTTGGGATTAATGTAGGAAGTGTGATATTTACTTTTGTTACCTAACTCCTTCCCCAACTGCCACAGTTTCTATTTTTGAAACATCACAAGATTTGCCAAAAGAGAGAGAAAGAATGATGGAAGGGAAGCTCCCAATTGTGTTTCAGCGTAGAATATTGATGGGCTAATTCTTGCCTGTTTGTGAGATCTCCAGTATCAGATAGACCTATTGTATACCATACCGCAGCACACCTTCTGCTTGCACCAAATTCTTAACAGTGAGAAAAGAACTAGTGATGTGGCCCCGTTACTCAATTCAGCTGTAGATTTGGAATATCCCAGACTTCAGCACGCCTTACATCCAGGGGGCCAGGACTGATCTGCTTTCAAGATAAACATTTTTTTCATAGAGAGTTTTTTGGACCTAAAGCCAACATCTCTCTTTGTCATGGTACTATCAGGAATTCAAATTTGTTCCAGTTGTCTACAAAAGCTCCAGATAGAACTGGTAATAACTGTTGTAGAGAAGACTGCGCCTGCTTTGTAAATACGGTTCCATGTAATAGCCATGGAAACATTTTGCAGCAATCAGCCACTTCATCTTCCTATAAAAGTGCAATGAATATACAATCCCTCATGCATGAAAATATCTTTATCTAAGGCCTCCCATTATAGTGATTTTGCAAGAAAATAATTTGTACTATCAACAGGTCTATTCATCACTAACAAGGTGTCAATGAAAGACTGGATGGTTGTAAGAAGCACCCACAAGAATTTTTCCCAGACTTATTAAAAAATACAGAAACAGCTCCTCGAGTACTTGGAAAAACAGATAAAACTGTGAATGCAGACAGAAGATCAAACAGATCCCAGATAGCTCCTTCCCCTAAAAGAGTTAATCTTACTTCTTTGTGAAACAAAAGCAAAGGGCCTGATTCTTACCTACAGAGATTCATCATAGTTCTGGTGGAAAAGCAACAGAGTGGGACAGGAAGACGTTGCCCCTCTCTGCAGGCTCCGTGCTGTACACTGGCAGAGCAGGGTGATGAAATATCACCACTGGACTTCAAATGTGGGCCTAGAAGATGTAACCTGAGCTCTTCCTTCTGAGCATTGCTACTCTGGGTTCAAAGGGTCCACAGTAAATGGGGAAATGCTAAGACAGAGTCGAGGGCTCCATCTGACCTGTGCTCACTGCATCTAAGGCACTTTCTTTCTTAGATTTCCAAATCCTGCGCTATCACTTGCCCATAATCAGCATGGCCAGGGTTGGACATAGGTTCAGGCCCTTGCTTGCCCAGTGTTGGCACCTGCTATGACAGGAACAACCCATGCCCTTCTCAAACAGGGAAGCAGTAGCTGCTGTTCCTCTGGACATCCTTGGTTATCACCTTCAGTACCTCTGTGACCAAAAAGTCAGGTTGTGGGGATTTTATCCAATTTCAGAGCAAAGGCACACAGCAGTCTAGCAGTATCTTCCCCAGAAATCTATTGCCTCTAGACCTGTCAGATTTAAGTATGTGAGATAGTAAGAAAATACCAGCTGCAGGCCCCCTTATTAAAGGTCCACAACTATCAGAGTTTACTATTTTGGCTTTGGAGTATTTTGGCTTGGGAGTAGGTGCGTAATGGAAATGTAGGCTGTAGCCCAATGGAGAAAGTGAAAACAAACCCTCTTCTCTCCCTGTCCCCCTTTCCCCAAGCCTTTGAAATATTGCCACTATTTGAAAAGTCTCCATGGTGCTGTGAATTTGAAGGTCAGCAGATAATTAGTAGATTTAATTACATGCAGAGAGCAAATATATCTGAGTGGCATATAAGCAGAGTGAGAGTCCCTGTGTCCCTGGTATGCCGAACTGGCTGCAGATGTTATATTAGGAAGTGGATACTGAGTCAGGAAGGCTTGCAAGAGAAAGATGAGGACAGTGGAGAAAGCAGGGTGTTGTAATACTACCCAAAGAGGAAGGGGAAAGGAATTCAGCTTTCACTGATGAAAAAACAAAATGCTAGAAAAGTCAGATTGTTAATGGAGGAGAAGAAAGCTATGCCCCTTGAGGAGCCCTAAATGGCTGAAGTTTTTTAGGAGTGTAAGGAAGGATGGGATGTGACAGGGCGGAAGACAGATGGGGTTGAGGGAGAAACCCCATACTCTCATACATGCTGGGTCTTTAAAAACAGTAAAGGTCTCCTTTTTCTTTTGCTCTGGGTCTCCTTTTTTTTCTGCCTGACCAGCAGCTATAGACTCCGTGGTGGGAAGGGTGGATGGTGGGCAACTCTTCCTGGGCAAGTGGGCCACAGACCTGAGGAGCTTCTCTGCTGAAAGCAGTGCATGTCCTGGCAGTCAGCACCATGGCCTGTGGGAAGTAGGATCAACCTCAGGCTCCAGATGTTGCTGATCCAAAAGGTTTTGTCTGGATAGCCAGGGCTGTGCATCATGTAGCACAATGATACACATTACATCACACTGCAGATGACGTAGAAGCAGATACCTGATTTGCCATTAGCTGTGGCAGCTAGAATATAGATTTCTCCTGTCTTCTGCCTATTCCTACTGCCAAAACTTTATCAGTGTCCCTAAGCTATACTACGCCTACTGCTGGGTTTAGGCGAGCAGAACAGATGACTGCCTATGGCAATAAATCAATGAGAGATGGCAGAAACAATGACTCTCCTTTCTTCTTTGGCTGTTTCAGAGGCCAATGGAGCCAGCTCCAATGTGTGTGGGTTGTTGGGTACTGCTATGCCTCTCTGTCCCATGCCTCCTTCACTGGGAAAATCTGCTCCTGCCAGTGAGCAGAAGGACTTGGTAAGTAGAAATTAGAGTGATCTGGAGGGTGTCTCAAGGCTACATTAATGGAATGTGTTGGAAGAGGTAAACAAGTCACTGTATAGTCCTACTATTCAGGAAAGATGGAAACACAGTTGCAAGAAGTTTGGCTCGGTGTGTTATATCAGCTTGTCAGATCTAATTTGGCACAAAATACGAGAAGGCATAAGGCTGTTTATTTCCTCCTTCTGCAGTAGCAGAAGTCCTTTGCTGTGATGATACTCAAAGATCTTTAGTAGCATACAGAGAACATTTAGATTAAATAATATATACCATAATCATTAAACTAGGTGCAAAATAGTTTAAAGACAAAGGATGTGAATAGCGTGTATGTTGTAATTAACATTATGGGCATATAAAAAGATGCAATAGAATACATCAAATTACAGAAGCTGGAGGGAGAAGAGAGAAGTATGGGTTGCAGAACATTCTTGTTTCATTCTTGACAGTATTTGAATAAGAAATGAAAAATATCTTTTTCCTTGACATTAAAAGATGATTCTTCCCTGGTCTTTCACAGGAATTTTACGGAAAATTGCATATGCAGAGAAGAGAAATGAGAATCATCTACAGTCTACAGTAAATAAATGTTTGCCAGCACATTAGATTTACTTTTTTTCAAATCTGAGGAAGACACTTTAGCTGTTAAGCCAGAGGATCAAAAAGTTAACCATTTAAAGCCCTGAGAATCCAGCTGTTAAAGTTCTTATACCAGAATTTGTAGGTTAGATATAATTAAATGGACTCTTTTTGTGGATGGGGGAAATACCTTAGACAAGCACACTGCTATAATCAATGGATATTTATACCTAAAATAAATCAAGACAATGACCATTTTCCTTTCAGTATAGCTCTTGGTATGGTGTCTTGACAGTGTGGATGGCTGTTCTCTATTTGGGAAAATGTGTGTGAATTGTCCAGCCACTGAGGCTTTTCAAGAGGAACAGTTGTCCTCAAACACCTGTATGGCTTCTATCATAAATCTCTAAGTCCGTGACATTTTGTCACTCAGACATTATCAAAATCCATTTCCTATTTTTAAGGTGGTTTAGAGTTGTGAAGTCCAAGAATAAGTCATTACGGTCTGTTTATTTTTCAGGTTCTGTTAACTATTTTTTTTCTCTCTGTTTTAATTTATGGTCCTTCAGTTTTCAGTTTGGAAGTACAGATATTCTGTTACCTTAGAGACTTAGAAAGATGTTTGTATACCTGTGGTTATGCCTGCTCAAACATTTAAAAAATCCCAGGATTCACTCAATTTTTGTGTGTGTATATATATATGTGTGTGTGTGTGAATACATATATATGTGTGTATATACATTTTTTTACACACATATATATGTGAAAATACATTTAGAATTGAGTTTGAGGGTATTCCTGACTTTTGGACTAAGAGGCCAATTTTTTAACACAAACAACCCATCTTTCAGTTAAAACATAGCTTCTGAGATAATAGGTCAGAAACTGATTTCTCTAAAGATAAATGTCACATAATGATGGGACTCAAAGATCCTAGTCTTAGGGAAAATGTCAGATTTGTCCATTCTGATAGAAGGCATGAGTTGAGAATTCAGGCAGATCAAATGAAAAATAATTTCTCATGTTAGTGTAAAAGGAAAACTAGGAAAAAATATCAAATATAAACTCAACATGAAGAGAGGTATTTTACCATTTTCCTGCTCTTGTCACAGATTCAATGTAAAGAACATCCAAACCAGGCAAAATAATTTTTGCAAGCAAGGTAAATTTCCTAAAATTTCATTTAATAGGAAGAATTCTAAGTCAAGGATGAAGTTGTCCAGCTCCAGAGGAAGTTGTATGTGTGTTCACTACCTACCACAGTGGAAATAGTACAAGAAAGGAACACAGGGCCACACAATAGTTTAATATTTCATTTCACACACAATTTAGTGTTTCCCTGGAAGGAGAAATGAACCCTTCTACACATGTGAAAAATGAGTGTACAGATGCACTTAGCGTATCCTAAATCATCACACATGGTTTGAACTGCAATAGAGGAAAGGAAACCTGTCCGGGGGGGGGGAAAAAAATGAAAAGGAAATAATTCTTTTTAAGCAAATATATTCTGGCTGTTTTGAATAAAATAACCATGCAGGCTAAGATACCAGGAATCATGGATTGAAGCCAGTCAAAGGAGATAATTTTTAAGGCACTTTTGAGAATTTGATAGTTTCTACCACTGGAAATCAGTGGAGTTAGGTGCTTAGCTGTTTCTCAGCTGTTCTAAAGGCTCCCCTAAAGTATATATTTTGGCTGCCAATAAGTTAGACTATTTCCTTTTTTTACTCGAACTGAATGGCAAGTCCCAGCAGAACTGACACAGGCAACCTACAAGCTCCCATTGCTAACTGACTGCAATTAAAGCCATTTGAGCACTGATAATTTTGTATGGATACTAAGATTGGGTCAAGAAGTTTTCACAGCCTTGGCTGGTGCTTTCTTTTACCATGTAACTCCGGACTCCTGAGATTTGGATGACAACCTTCTTTTGTTAGCCAGGGAAAGTACTGACACCTCCTATGTGTTGATACAGTTACCTACTGGGTTTAACACATTGTGTGTTCATTTCTGCTGTCACTGGGCCTCTAAGACTGACCAGGCAGTCAGATATTTCCTTGTCTCAAACAACTCGTGCAGGCAGAGGGGGAACAGAGAGGAGCGGGGTGAGCCCTGCGGAGGCAGGGTGGTGGGCTGCCCTCTTGGCCTCTTCTGGCGCACAACTGAGCATGTGCCGGTCAACAGGTATTCGTGAAAGGAGTGCACGATTGCCAAAGACCCTCACCGCCCCACCAACCCCCCCTTACTCAATTCAAGAACTCTCTAGAGTACTTGACTGTGCAGAAGCAAGATGGTTGCCACCCCAGGGGTGGTCTTGGACTAATGAGACTATATAAGGATGAGTGCACATGTTTAGCCTTGTCAACCCATCACCTACAGATCTGGACTCCGCCACAAGATGACAACGTGGATCCAAGGGTGGTGATAGCTCTCCTTTCTCTGTCCTCCTCTCCTCTCCTCTCCTCTCCTCTCCTCTCCTCTTCTCTCCTCTCCTCTCCTCTCCTCTCCTCTCCTTTTCTCGCTCCTCTCTTTCTCCACATATCTACCTTGTGACAAGTTGCTCAGAAAATAGTTCCATTGCCAAGCCGCCTTTGTTTACTCATTAAGCTTGCCAGTTCGTTAAGTTTGCCAGTGTCATGGTTTAACCCCAGCTGGCAAGGCAACTAAGCACCACCCAGCCGCTCACTCACTCCCCCCACAGTGGGTTGGGGGAGAGAATCAGAAGAGTAAAAGTGAGAAAACTCATGGGTTGAGATAAAGACAGTTTAATAGGTAAAGCAAAAGCCATGTACGCAAGCAAAGCAAAGCAAGGAATTCATTCACTGCTTCCCATGGACAGGCAGGTGTTCAGCCATCTCCAGGAAAGCAGGGCTCCATCACACGTAATGGTTACTTGGGAAGACAAATGACATCACTCCAAACTACCCCCCTTCCTTCTTCTTTCCCCAGTTTATATACTGAGCATGACGTCATATGGTATGGAATAGCTACCTTTGGTCAGTTTGGGTCAGCTGTCCCTGCTGGCCCAAACTTCTTCCCAGCTTCTTATGCACCTGGCAGAGCTGAGAGCTGAGAAGTCCTTAGCCAGTCTAAGCACTACCCAGCAACAACCAAAACATCAGTGTGTTATCAACATTCTTCTCATATTAAATCCAAAACACAGCACTATACCAACTACCAGGAAGAAAATTAACTCTGTCTCAGCAGAAACCAGGACAGACAGTTAATAAGGTTACCAGTTAGATTGTTCCTCTGAGTCATTGTCATGACTTTACCAGCCACATGGCTCTTCCGAGCAGAGATCAGCTTTTTGTTGTTACACAAACCCTTGAGGAATCAAAAAGATTCACCCATCTTGCAAACTACTGTATGGGGGAAGACAGCCTCCTAGTTAGAGAAGAAGATGTTGCAAAGGAAAGTTTGGGAACAGTAGCAAATGGCACATATTTTGGTGACATTAAGCAGTAATGCCCCCCAAAGCAGTAAAACCCTGTGCAAGAAGATGCAATATATGACAGCTCACAGCTTGTGTGATGTAGTCAAAACTCTCCCTGAACTTTAGTAGAAGAGATAATTTTGGTTTTCCTGGTCAATAAAGCAGTGGTACTGTGTCTTATCTGGATCAACAGTGATGTGTTGTGGTAGGATACAGCACTTTATAGGGAGATTTCACTAGAAGTCTGAGGAAATTTGGGTGAGCGGTAGAGAGGGCTTGATTTAGCAGGGACTGTAAGCACTGATGTGTTTCTGAATCATTAAGCTTTCAGGCTGGAATTTGTATTTTGCCTAGGGGCTTTGCGCAAATTCTAATTTGAACAGAAGCAGCCATTTAGTCTCCTCAGCTGCTTGACATCCTGGTCTGGGATAAACATCTGTTGCTCCATTCCTCTCTTGTTATGCTGATGTTATTTCAGTGTTTAATAGGTTGTTGCCAGCTTTAGTGGCAATAAGTCAGATTTAGATCAGATGTCATGGGAGATGCAGGTTCATCAATGAGGAACAAAGCAACAGGACATTATTTCTGTCTGCCTCTAGATCAAATGTCCTGTTTGATAAAAGAAAAACAGCAAGTTTGACTCAGACATGTGGATTGATTGGGACGGTGGGAGTCCACTCCAAGCTTGAGGTTTGTAAGATCAGAGCCTGTTAAATCATGCTGCACATAATTTTCAGCTTTATCATGGAAAACACAGCCTAAAAATAGGCAGTTTTTTTTCTTTCATACACTACAAGCCAGTTTTGTCAGTTGGCTCACTGAACTAGAAAGTGTTTTGGCTTTTCCGTAAGTTTCATTTCCAGATGTTTCTGCCTGTCTCTACACACATTCCTGGGGAAAGGCTGTGCCCCATCTCTCACTAGTAACACTCCACTATGTGCAATGATAGGCATAGTCATAAGGTGCAAAGAGTGTTCAGCTCACAATTCAGAAGGAAGAAAGTACATCTGCTACTCCATCCCCTCCTTCCCCTCCACTCCCTACCAATGCTTAATTCAAGCAGCTCAGCAAAGAATGCAACATAAATGATGTCAAGGGTGTTACAGATCTCTGGTGCAAATCTCAGCTCTAGCAGTTTTATACCCCTATGTCTAGATTTATCCTGAAACTAAGGTTTCAGAGATTGGTGATGTTAGTAAAAGAACTTCAGTAAAATTTAATAAGATCCTATTCTGAGATGATTTTTGTGTAATATTTTAACGCAGGTTTTCATTACAAAAAACAGGAGAGCTTCTCTTTTAAAAAAGCTATTAGCCACAATCACTATCCTTGCAAACAAATTATCAAGCAAGCTACTGACTGTCATCTACCAAAGACTTAGAAAAGTCTTCCAACAGAGAATGTAATTTATTTGAAAGATAAACAAGCCATAGACATGTAAAAGTTTCGCTAATAACTTCAGCAGGAAAGATGAAACACTTCATTTCAGCTTGCTTGTTCCAGACAGATAATGCTAAAAGATTTTCTTTGAATGCAGATATTATATGCATATATATATATATGCACATATATATAAATATGCAGATGATTATATGAAAGGATAATTAGACAAATGGCTTGATGTTCTTGAAAACATTTTGGTCATCCTAATCCAAGATTAGATGTTTTAACTTTGAGAAAAAATATGACATTTTGGCTTCTTGCTATAGTTTGGGTTAACAGCAGAATTCAGAGACTGGATTTCCTTGCAGAGTGAAAATGTGACTTCCTAATCAGTTCTGCTTCTTCAGAGGCAGGATGCATAGTAAATAGCTTAATTTACAGGACAGAAAATGAGGTTAGACATTAGGAAAAACTTCCTCCTGATACTGGTGGCTGATATGCAGAGAAATGGTGGAGTACCTGATGACAGGATCTTCTAAAATGGGTTTTAAGAAACATGTTAGTGAATCCACCTACAGTCAATTCTGTCCTAGATTCAAAGGGACAGTCTATGTGACCTCTTGAATTCCTTGTTTTTCATCGTTTCTGTGAACGAACATTGTCGCTGCCAGAACTGTTGCATGGCAAAATCAGGTTAGAAGGGAAGGAGTATTTGTATGTGAAGCCAGAAGAGATTTCAAAGATTCAGGGAAGCATTCTCTAATAACTTCTTTGGGCAGATTTGTCCACTATGCTAATTAAATCCATTGGTTTGTTGTTTGTTTTTTTTTTCTTTTTCTTGCCATCAGTGAAAGAGCAAGGAAAACAATCAGATTTACAGAGCTGCTTTCCTGATTAGACATCAGTGCTCCAAGCTCTTTTACATTGAGGACATTGATATTGGCAAAACTGATAATGAATTATGCTCCTTGAGGTTGTGGTTTATTAAATTGGCTACCCTTTTGTCTTTAGCATGGGCAGCTGCAGAGTTCAATTGCTTAAATTGATGAGTCTTACTTTGAGCAACTTCCTAGTGGACAGGTGGTCCTGTTGTCAGAGAGTCATGCAACTTAGATCACAAAGACCCTACACTTTTTCAAACTGTTCACCATCCTTTAGGAGAAGCAGTTCTGGGAGGAGAACTTGTTAAAAACATTTGTTAAAATGTAATCTGCCTGTGGGATAAGGAAAGTCCCAAAAGTGAATTAGGAGGTCTTTTCCAACCTGTGTTTCTGGTGAGAGAGTGTTAAAACGGACACACTGTCTCCTTTTATCTGGCAGTCAGGAAGAACTTGGGTCTTTAGCAGAAGGTGTTACTGCAAAGCACTCAGAAAAGCATCAGGTGTATTCATGTTCTCACCTTTTGTTGGATTAATATGATAGAAATTCCAGAGCAGCGTGGGGAAAGGCTGCTATGACTGGAGAACACTCAGGACTAAGGCTGTCCGAAGACCATTTTTTTTAAAAGGTCTTTCCTTCCCCTGTCATGTGAGAGTCACAGCAACTCTTCCACTGTGAAGGAAAAAGCACTCCTAAACACATAGGAGAATGGATAGCAATGGTGCACCACTATACCAGTTGCCCCTCCAAAATGTAGCTGAGTAACAACTGCCTAATACCAAGGCTAGCCTAACTTAGAGGTAGAAGAGTTGTAGCCAAACTTTTTGGGAGTTACACTGTTTGAAGCTCATTGTACTTCTATCAAGAGCTACCTGGTCACCAGTGGCCTGACATAACTACCCTGCAGAGGACAGCAGCCAGCTAAAAAGCTTATCAACAATGTGGATTTGTTTTCAGATTAATACTGCTGACAGTGGAGAGCCAGACTAATTTGCAAGGTTTTATTCCTAGGAACAAGACTATCTCTGATTCAATTGTCTTGGCTGTGATTTTAAAAGTTTCATTTAGCATACCGTGATGTGAGCTCCCAGTCAGTGTCCTGGTGTCACAGAGCTTCTGGGTGGCACCAAACAGATTTTAAAGTGCCTTGAGATGTTGGATGCAGGTATGGCCACAACCCCTTGCTGTCAGTCTCACATCCACTTACACTGAGAAACTCTTATACCAAAGTCTAGCAGTGACTTCACAGTGGTGACCTCCACATGTCACCTCTCTGCACTGGCAGAGCAGCATGATGGGCAGATCACTAGATTCAGAGTCAGAGCGGACAGGATCGCAACACGCTGTTGTTCAAGAGGGGCTTGCTTCGTCATAGGAATGGGGCCCACGCCAAGCGCTTAGCTGAAAACAAGGTGGCTGCTCATTGCCCAGAAGCACAAAGCTGACCTTCTTGGCAACCCCATGCCCACTCGCCACTTGGCACCAGTCACACTTATCTATATAGGACTATCTCAGGGAAAAGCTGCCACTCTGCCTTTTGGCTGCTTTTTGATGGTAGCTGGTATGATTCCTGGTGGGCTGAGTGTCTCATCCCTGTTCTCTTTGCCAGGTAGAAGGAGCACTTGGACAACAAAAATCACCAGCAAATACCTAAACACAGTCCTTGGGTGGGCTGTCACACAGAACAGCCCTAGCTTCCATTTCCTGGACTTGGTCTCTTCCTTCTAAGCACGTTTTAACTTCTCCCCTCAAAGATGTTACCCAGATTACCTATACGTCTCCCCTATTTTCCTAACTCAGGCATGCAGTTGGACATGCTCCCAGCTAAGAAGCACATGCCTCCTTGTCCAACACTTTTAATTTTTTTCTCTTTATTCAAATCATATTCGGAATAGAATCAGAATCATAGAATCTGAATCATAGAATCATTAAAGTTGGAGAAGACCTCCAAGATCATCAAAGACAACCATCAACCCAACACCACCATGCCTACTAAACCATGTCCTGAAGTGCCATGTCTACACATTTTTTGAACACCTCCAGGGATGATGACTCCACAAACTCTCTGGGCAACCTGTTCCAATGCTTGACCACTCTTTCAGTAAAGAAACTTTTCCAAATATACAATCCAAACCTCCCCTGACACAACTTGAGGCTAGTTACTTGGAAGAAGGGACCCTGGGAGACCCCCACCTCACTACAACCTCCTTTCGGGTAGCTGTAGAGAGTGATAAGGTCTTCTCTCAGCCTCCTCTTCTCTAGACTAAACAATCCTGGTTCCCTCAGCCACTCCTCATCAAACTTGTGCTCCAAACCCTCACCAGCTTCATTGCCCTTCTCTGGACATGCTCCAGCACCTCAATGGCTTTCTTGTAGTGAGGGGCCCAAAACTGAACACAGTATTCAGCGTAGAGCCTCACCAGTGCCAAGTACAGGGGCATGATCACTTCCCTAGTCCTGCTGGCCACACTATTCTTCATACAATCCAGGATGCTGTTGGCCTTCTTGGCCACCTGGGCACACTGTTGGCTCATGTTTAGCTGGCTGTCAACGAATACCCCCACATCCTTTTCTGCTGGGCAGCTTTCCAGCCACTCATCCCCAAGCCTGTAGTGTTGCATGGGGTTGTTGTGACCAAATGTAGGACCCCCCTTTTGTCACTACAATCTAGGGGTCCTGGTTGAACAAGTTTCCAGGAGGCTCTGTGTCACAACAGAGAAATGTACAGTGAAGTTAAATGTATCAGGAATTAATCATCTGGTGTACAGAAATAACTTCTGTTTGGGTTGAATTTACATGAAATTAAATGTTCTTCTGTTTGTTTTTCTTGACAGAAAATCGAGAAGTTCGTTGGAATTCTGATTCCTTTTGTGGAGAATTTGGATTTGTTACAAAGACTTTTCTACACTTAAATTTTCTTCCTTGTGTACTACATCTGGCCATCTCTGAAAAAAGCATAGGAGCAACATCAATGGCACTGTGTCTGGATTCCTTGTAATCTCCAGCAGGAGAGGTGGTGTGCTGAAAATGAAGAATCTACATATGTGGGGTTTAGAGTTCAGTGTGGGGTTTAGCATTCAGCCTTATTTTCTTTAAAGGTAATTTTAAAAATCCCTCCTATTTTCAGAAAACTTACTGCTGGTTTGGGCATTGTATCTGACAAAGTCCACAGTTTATCCTTTGGCCAGTCACACGTGTAGAATGGCAAATAAAAAATTGCCAACAGTGTTTCACCTGCTGAACTGAATTTGACCTGATGAGGCACTGACTCAGCTGAGTGGACAACAGGTGAAGAACTGTGCCAGTTCTGCTGTAGCATGGCCAACTGTACTGGAGTTCCTGCTTTGGGTTGGGATGGCTTCACCTGTACACATCACCCATGGCTTAAAGGTTGCTCTGTATTTTGTTTTGCAGAGTGAAGTACATCCAAAATTACTTTAATAAGAAACAGAAAACTCAGGTATTTAAGTTCTGGCCATAAGACCATAGGGACTTTAATGCGCTTGTGAGACTTCTTTCTGGTTTTATTTTACCTAAGTTTATCCAAAGTCTTCCCCAAAAAATAGGATTTAAAAAAAAAAAAAATCAAGAGAACAAGCTTGAAGAAGTATAGGCCTTCTTTCTTTTTATCACTTCATAAAACAGAGCTATTAAGAGAAAAGAGAAGTCACTTTCACAGATCATCCTAATCTTCATCAGTTGCAATAATATCAAGCACCTTCTAGGGGCTCTTCTCAAGAACTACAATCCACCTAAACAGGAAAAAAAGGCAAAAAGGTGAGCCCTCTCTCTGGAGTTCACAGTCAAGGTAGTAATATGAAGACAGATAGGAAAGCACAAGAGAGCAGTGAGACAAGATTGTTAGCTGTAATCATGCCATACCATTAAACTGACACTTTTTTTTAATAGTGATTATACAGAATCAAGGCCATTACTGCTCCTTACACCGCCCCACCAGCAAGCAAGCATTGTGATGAACAAGGATTTGGGAGGGGACACAGCTGGGACAGCTGACCCCAAATGACCAGAGAGATATTCCATACCATATGACATCATGCTCAGCAATAAAAGCTGAGAAGGCGGTGGAAGATGGATGTTCGAGTGATGGCCTTTGTCTTCCCATGTAAGCATTATGCATGATGGACCCCTGATTTCCTGGAGATGGCCCTAAATGCCTGCCTGCTGATGGGAAGTAGTGAATGAATTCCTTGTTTTGCTTTGCTTGTCTCAACACACGAGTTTTCACACTTTTACCCCTCTGATCCTCTTCCCCATCCCACTGGAGGGAGTGAGCAAGCAGCTGTGTGGGGCTTAGCTGCTGGCTGGGGTTAAACCAGCAGCATCCTAAATGTGCCTAGGATTAGAAGAAACAGGGAGAGCATTGTGATAGGGATAGTGTTCCAAAAAATAGGGAAAGACTTTGTTTTATCTTTCTACTTCCCTTTTGGAAGAAAATTGAGTAGATCTGACATTCTTTCAGAGATTACATAAAGACACTGCTCCACAGATCTGATAGTCACAATATCGAGTTAGCAAAATGATTTTTCTGTGATCTGATTCACTGCCAGTGGCCTTAACTCTGGCTGGTTAGTTACCTTTAGGAGCCCTCTGTGTGTTTTGGACATATCTGGTTGTCCTTTTTGGGAAATGGAGAATTCCAACCTAGTCATAAAACTAGTTTTGCACCCTTGCTGTACTACGAGCAACCCATAATAGCTCAGGGAAGCCACTTCACTCCTTCACCTGCTGAAAAGAGGAGTTGGCATCCTCAGCCAGTCAGTTTCAGAACTACGGATAAAAAATGCACTGTTAATACTCCAGAATTATTTTCCATTGAAAGACAGTAATATGGGGGTTTTTGAGCATTAACTCATTTCACCCACAAATACATGCTGCTATTTTTCTAAAGGATAGACTTGGGAACAAATGTACTCTATTTTAAAAGTTCTCTTTTTAAGTGTTTATTCCACTTACCCTTTCAAGAAAAACAATTTCTAGTTCCCATAGTGATTTCTTCTGCATACCCATCAAATTCCATCAAAATTAGCTCTTGCCTAGTTCTTAATAAGCAGCTTATAATTATTGCTCTACATTTAAGGAACCACTGCATTTCAAGATAACTAGTTTTAGTAAACTCTGAAATCCAATGAAGTCTAAGTAGTATGGGAGTTATTTTTAGATCTTGGTTATTTATGTGTCAGACTTTTGAACCTTTCTTCTTAAATTCTTGGCACCTTTCAGTTCAATTCCTGACATTCAAGTGTGTTAGCATCCCCCCAGCTGTTATTTCCTAGGAATTTTCCTCCTTTGTCTCTTTATGCTGCATTGCATAAATCTGTTTTCAAGATTATTTCATGTATTTGCTCTGTTCTGTTACAGTTTGTGTTTTTGTGAGAGGCTGGTTATTCAAAACATTCAATTTGCTTCTTATCCTATCTAGCAGATCACAAGTTTTCATGACAGCACTCTTCTTTCATTTTTCTGGTTCAGAGAAAGCAATGAGTGCCCCTGAATGGCCTTCCAAATAGCTTGCTGCCTTCCTAGTGCTGGACAAAACAACTCAAAAAATCCAGTTTGGTTTTTTTTTCTAATATCGTGTGCTCTCCTTGGTTCTTGTCTAGAAAAAGACTTCCACTTACCAAGCAGTGCAGGTTTGGGGATTTGATTTTTTTTTTTAAAGAAAAAGAAGTTAAGCTCTTCAAAACTAATTAAATAATTAACACCTTTCAATGACATTCAAGTCAGAACTTAATGTTATACATCTAAAAAGCAATCCTTACAAAGTGGAATAAAATATGAAGGCCAATGTTTATACCAGTTTTTAGAGTTGTTGCTTACTCCTTCATAGGAACTTCCTTTCTGTCCCTGCTTTGGGAATTGGTCAGACAAGGAATAGGGAAGTTGTAATAGTTCTTCATGAGGTCTTTCACCAGTTCAATAAAATTCAATGAAAATAACATTTTTGAAACTAGAACTTATTTTATAGTAAGCAAACCTATCTTTGCCCAAAATGAATCTACTACAAAACAAAGCACTGCATGTTTCCACCAGAACATAATTACTACTCTACTGAAAGCAAAATTACAACACTGTTGACTTTCAAAGTAAGCTTATATAATAATGAAACATACAACATTCTATTATGGTATTTCAGTTCTCATAGGGAATTTTATTTCACTAGGAAAGACCTAGCTAGATCTGCTTTGCTGTTGCTGCTTATTCTCTCCTGACATAATTAGTCAGTCTACATGCTTTGCAAAATTGGAAATTTTTACATTTCTGCCTTTCTCAGGTAAAGTATATATAGTGTTGTCCCAATTCATCTCCTATTGACAATGCTGCTAGGGCAGCTGGCTAAGAGTGGGGATGGGGTGGGGTTTTGCCATCCCTGTGGTCAGGAACTCTAGGAGTAAACTGAAGCCCAAGTGACTGGTTTGTTTTCTCCTCATGGAGAGAACTCCTGTTACTAAATTGTAAGTTTAGCTCATTCACATGGCAGCATGGCAGCTCTCCACACAGGCTTTCCCCAGATCCCTTCTCTCCTTGCCATATGTGATGCTGGAACCCTTCTTCAGCTGTTATGTTTAGCACTGATTTATATATATATATATATACACACACACACATACTCTTTTCAAATGGGAAACCTTTCCCCAAGGCTCTCAAAATAACTTGGCTGGTTAGACAAGGCAGCTGTGTTACCTACTTTCCAAAGAATGCATATGAGAAATTGCAGGATAAACAATTTTAGCTTTAAGAAAATGAGCCATCTACTTGTATTTTCATTTTTACTATACAGGTTTTGCTGGTAATAGTTCTATGTTAATAAAACACAATTAAAAAATAAATTGAGAACTGGTTCACTGTTTCCCATATGGGTGGAAAGTTGACTGGAAGTTCTATAATGAATCAGGACTACTTAACAAAAACTTGGTCTGTGTATGTGCCAAAATTAGACTTAAAATATATGTTCACCATATTGTCTGTAGAGATAGGGACTATCAAAATGCGTTGGTTTTTTTTCAGGTTACTTGCTAAACTGGAGCTTGGCTTAATGTCGGTTTAGGATTCTAACCTAACCATTCACTGCTTGAAGTCTTTACCATTTTTGTAACCTGATTGTGGTTTTGTGGCAGTACCTTGGTTTGAATTTGCTTTTGAATGTATAGGCTTCTTTCCATGTTGGGACATGGCAACGGCCATTCTGGGTCAGCTCTGCCTCCCTCAGCATGCTGCCTCCAACTGTTCGTAAAAGCAGATACTTGAGAAAGTGTAAGAACAAAATGATCATATAGTGGTATTTCCTGTGCAAGCTCTCCTTACCAAGAAACTTCTGAGCCAGGTGCAGTGTTTCTGCATTTTATAGCCTTGATGGGTTCCACTATCATTTAGTTGTCCATTTGGCCTTGAAACAGCATAGACATCCAGCCCAACCACACTGTATTTTAGCAAGACCATGAGATACCTGATTCAGCACAAGCTGCCTACATATCCCATCCTCCCTTGCAGAAGAAGGTGTCAGGACCATTCCAGGGATACAAAGTGTCTTGCCTGCCATCGCCGTGGGCACCCTAGCACTGCACTCCTCACCTCAGGTATGTGTGTGTTGGGGCGTGCTCCAAGTGCAGGAGGAACACAAGATACTCTGGGCGTATCAGCTGCCCTAAGCCTGCACCAGAGCATTCTCCTCAGGGTAAAGAATATGAATAGTTAATCACCTCTCAAAACACTGCAACCAGAGCATAAAACTCTGCACAGATCTTGATGGGCAAATCATAGAATCATAGAATGTTTTGGGTTGGAAGGGACCCCTAGAGGTCATCTAGTCCAAACCCCCTGCAGTGAGCAGGGACACCACTAACTAGATCAGGTTGCTCACAGCCCCGTCCAACCTGGCCTTGAATGCTTCCAGGGATGGGGCCTCCACTACCTCTCTGGGCAACCCGTTCCAGTGTTTCACCACCCTCATTGTAAAGAATTTCTTCCTTATATCTAGTCTAAACCTACCCTGGTTTAGTTTAAAACCATTACCCCTTGTACTGTCACAGCTGGCCCTACTAAAAAGATTTTCCCCATCTTTCCTATAGGCCCCATTTAGGTACTGAAAGGCCGCAATCAGGTCTCCCCGCAGCCTTCTCCTCCAGGCTGAACAAGCCCAAATCTCTCAGACCTGTCCTCATAGGAGAGGTGCTCCAGCCCTCGGATCATTTTTGTAACCCTCCTCTGGACCCGCTCCAACAGTTCCATGTCTTGTGCTGAGGGCTCCAGAGCTGGACGCAGTACTCCAGGTGAGGTCTCACCAGAGCAGAGTAGAGGGGCAGAATCACCTCCCTCGACCTGCTGGCCACGCTTCTCCCGATGCAGCCCAGAGTACAGTTGGCCTTCTGGGCTGCCATCGCACATTGCTGGCTCATGTCCAGCTTTTCATCCACCAGCACCCCCAAGTCCCTCTCGGCAGGGCGGCTCTCGATCCTTTCTTCCCCCAGCCTGCATTGATACCAGGGGTTACCCCGACCCAGGTGTATAACCTTGTACTTGGCCTTGTTGAACCTCATGAGGTTCACACAGGCCCACCACTCCAGCTTGTCCAGGTCTCTCTGGATGATATCCCGTCCTTCTGATGTGTCAACCGCACCACTCAGTTTGGTGTCATCCACAAACTTGCTGAGGGTGCACTCGATCTCGCTCTCTAAGTCATTGATGAAAACATTAAACAGCACCGGTCCCAGTACGGACCCCTGAGGGACACCACTCGTCACCGGTCTCCATCCGGACATCGAGCCATTGACTACTACCCTCTGGATATGACCATCCAGCCAGTTCCTTATCCACAAAACAGTCCACCCATCAAATCCATAGCTCTCCAATTTAGAGAGAAGGATGTTGTGGGGGACAGTGTCAAAGGCTTTGCAGAAGTCCAGATAGATTATGTGAATTGGTTTTCCTTTGTCCACTGTTGTTTTCACACCATCATAGAAAGCCACTAGGTTCGTCAGGCTTAAGCTTGCTGCTGCCAAAAAACCCCACCTTTAGGTGCATAGTTTGTCTGAATTATGCTAAGGAGAAGGAAGTGCAGGGACGTTTTATTTTTGAGTGACAGAAAACCTCTGTTTATTTGTTAACTGCAGAGTTCCACTGAATTCTTTATCACTGTTAGCTCCTAGCACCTTTAAGCTTATTTCTGCATGGCTCTACATATGCAACAGATCTAAACACAAAGTAAAAAAATATTCCCAAAATTCTGCTCCAAGTTTCTTAGCACATTCCTTAAATCTTCAACAGTTTTCAAATATTTTTTTTCAAATGTCAAATAAGAGAAAATGAGACACATTCCCTCACGCACACTACTAATCCTCAGTGCTCCCCTATGGTTTAACATTACTTTCATATGTCTAAAAACCTTGTACAGTTGGGTCTATTCTGTAGGTACTAATATTTATTTTACAGAAGCCTAGTACTCGCCTTCAAATAAGAAGCTGAGATGCAGCTGTGAATAGTTTGAAAGCTTAACCCTGTTTGGCCAGTGACAGCTCCTACAAATGCAGGACTCCCCTGAATCCAGCACCAGGAATCTGGGGTTTATAGTAGCCTTGGCCTGTTAGCAGCCCTGTTTTGGTTTTTTTTGACTCTGGAAAACAAAAGTCAAATCCAGTATCTGCTGAAGTCCCCAAAACAGCTTAATTGAGCTAATTAATTGAGCAGTAACAACTGAAAGTGCCCACCACAATCTGGCATACATCCACCTGTGCAGAACAAGAGCTTTTGCAAGTCCAGGAGGAACTAGAGAGTGTGAAGATAAATCTGCAGGAAGGACAGAGAGATCCTCTCAGGTGATTATCAACAGAAAATGTTTCTTATTGCTAGTACTGAGCAGGGATGTATTAAGCCTTTGGCACCAGTCTAGTGTATTTCTTGCCAATTTCAGAGTTTTTACCCATAAGTCCCAGGGAAAATTCTCACTGCAAAGAGCCATGGCAGAATGGTTTTCAGTTTTTAAATCTGGAAGCATATGTGGCGATGCATGCAATTGGTGATGTCTTACAGCTGTGTTTATAAATAAATCCTGCATGATGACTGGTGCTTCAGGAACCTGATGCAGTGTCCCCATTGTTTGTTTTTTCTCTACTGACCTTGCTGTATGCAGGAAAGTGTGGGAAAACTAAAGATGTAGCTTATTTCATATGCATAAGAGACTGGTTAAAAGATGGTGTTTCATGCAGTTCAGATAGGAAACCTGTCAGTTGTGAAACCAGGTCAGGAGTTCAGTACAGAGAGCCTGGACGTGTCTGGGTGAGCCATGCATCTTTTACTGCACCCCAAGACATGGAGTGGCATATTTCATCAGCTGATGCCAACAGGTTTAATGCTTCCTCCTGAAACACCCCCACTGGCATGAAATGAAGGGTCAGTAGAAAGAGAGGAAAGACCCTAAGACCCTTTAGTACTGCTATCAGTGGATACAAGTGGGTTGTAATAGAAGTTTTTCAGGCAGACACAACAGCAGGGCAGGCATGCCTGTAGCTCATTGCTTGGTCAGCTCTTTCCCTTCCAGCAGAGAAGGCTTGAACTGGCAGAACTGTAGGCTAAGGTGCTTTCAATGTGGGAACATTATCATTGCATGCTTGGGCATAGATATGTTAGGGCATTCTCTGGTACAGTAAACCAAGTTGCCCTGACAGTGTTTGCATTACAATCTCAAGTTATGTGCATTTTTTTTTTTTTTAGCAGTCTATCCACACTAGCTTAACCTTTTCTGGAAAGGTGTCAACCACATCATCCTAATTCAAGCCCCAGTTTAATTAAGATACCACATCTAATCTAGAAGTGTAATAATGGGCTGCAAGAGTTTCTGTAGGAATAATAGGTTACCAGGTAAAGATCAACACAAATAACTATTGTTTGTGCTAGGGTATAGGTAGCTTGGGATAGTAGAATGATAAATGTATATATCCAGATAAAGAACACCTTGGTTATGGAAACCTTTTCATTTTATTGGGGCACATGAGAGCTCTAGGTAGGGACAGGGTTCCTGTTCTGCTAGTTAGCGTAAAATTGTGGAGTAAAAAGATGATACTTTTGAAACAGACTGATCACAGGTTGCCCAACTGCCTTTATTAAAGCAAGTATTAGTTTTGCTTTAATGATGGTGGTAACCATTTATTGTCTCTTCTGAGCTACGTTGGGACAGCTAAAATCACCTAACTTGCAAAGCAAGCAACTAGAGAAATATTTAAAGTTGTGTGAAAAATGGAACTTTTGCACCAGTCAACCTTGCCACAATCAATAAAAGTCAGGTCTCCTATGTCTCAGTGTCATAACTAACCTGCTGCACCAGAGCTCCTTTTATTTCCTGCTTGCAAAAGAGGCATGGGAACTCTTACCTCCATAAGAGCATGAATATTTGAAATCATGGGGGCCTGACTTTCCACTACCTCCTTACCCTGTGTAATCATTTACATTAGCACAATATCCATGGAGAATAATGTTTCAGATATAATTTCCAAGGGGGTGTTTAGTATGAGCTAACTGATGGTCCAATCCCTTATGTAAATAAACGATGTGTTATGAGACAGAGTAGATACATGGGCAGTGTCTGGACAGGATGCTACAGAGATGTTGACGATGTCAAAGCAATAGACAGTCAAGGGACCAAAAGCTTAAAAAAGCTTTTGGAAAATAGCTTTAATACTGAAAAAAATCACATCAGGAAAAAGCTGACGCATTTCTGTTTCTTCCCCAGAGTAAGTTTCATTTTTCTTTTGCTGGTCCAGATAAACGAGAGAGCTGCAGTGACAAGAGCTCACTAGAATTGTGGCACAAGGCTGTATAAACTCCTCCAGAGTCTCTCTGCACACCACCACAGATGGAATAAATGGCCTTGGTTTGGCTCTCAGAAGAGCAATGAAGAGATAGAAGACACTTTTCTCAGGAACTGTAGTCATCATCACAGTTCCTTTTCAAATAAAGCTGGACTTCAGCAGAATTGATAGTGTCTCTGAGAGCTCAGAGAATCAATAAAGGCAGCAGGAAAAGGAAAATGCAAACTGTTGTAGCTTCTTAAATGAGAATTGATTTTTATCCATTGTCCAGTCCCATGGCAAAGGAACAGAATAGAAGGGAGACTAATTCTCTGTCTCAGGAAAGGACAGGAGCTCAGTAAAAGGTCACTGAGAACATCAACACTGTTATAAGGAGATATTATTTTACTTGACTTCCTGACAAAGAAAGTGGACTTGGGCTACTCATCTATATGGCTTTCCTCCAACATTGCTGTCTGGGACTGCACTACCAAGGGAAAAAAACCAAACAAACATATACATGCATTCCTTGGGGATTCACTGGAATAAGAAGAGTTTGCAACATTTGCAGGCAGAGACCTCTGCCTCTCTTGGGAGAAGCCCTGGAAACAACAGCAGCTCTGTGTTTGACAAGAGTCATTGCCATGAATGACAAAGTTCTGTGGGGCTCCCAGATACCCCACTATGATACTGCCTCAACTTCTAATTTTATGTATATATGTTTGATATTTCAAACTCATGAAGGACTAATTTTTTTTTTTTTTTTTTACAAGGAGCACAGGCAGAGCACAGAGTCTTTTGCTGATATAACTTCAAATATTTTCCCAAAGAGACCAGATACTAGCAATGTCCAAAGAACTCATGCTCTTTGTAGGTGCTCCTTGCAGATGCTCTTTCCAACTCTACCTGTATTTCTTGCAGAAAAAAAAAAGCTAATTTTTGACAGGCATAACATTTTCCCTCTTTGTTCAGTCACCTTTCATCCATGCAGGATTCTGCCACTAGCGTGACTAAGTAGGAGGCATGAAGCATATTGCTTCATGATGTCACGAGTATGATTTAAGTTTTGAGACTATTCAAAAGAGCAGATTTCCCTATAGCATGAACTACTAACCAGAGCATCTGAGTTCAGAGGTAGAGCACTGTTTTTTCTTCTTTCCTTGTTCAAACTTAGTAAAAGGGAAAGGGAACATCCTTGGAAGTTTTAAGACTGCTTCCATTGTGACCATGTGAAAGAGAAAAAATAAAAACATCCTATGTAATGATCACTGTGGCATCTTTTTTCTCTATATATTTGACAGATATATGACACGGATCATATGAAACACATATGAAACAGTTCCAATGAAAGCCTGGGAAATTTGGCCGTCCTGATGGATTCTGTGTTCAAGGGGATGAGGACACACAGGTGAAATAAAGATGAACTTCAGGGAAATTTTCTAACCCTTACCTTGCAACTACTCTGGCCAGCAGCTACTCTGTCCTCAGCAGTGCTGGCTTGTAGCCAGTTTTGCCATAGTGATAATCAAATCAAACCAAGATCTCTGAAAAAATTATGTAGAAATGTGGGTTCACTAATGAGTGGAGAAACTGTATATTAATGGAGGGGCTACAGGGTATTCTACATCTATACCGTTGGTCAGAAATGTCAGTTTCACTATAAGTACCTGAAGGACTGGGGTCATGTTTCCACCTGGCCTTAGCAAATCTTAGAGCCTACTTGCCACCAAATGTGATGGACCATGGGTTAAAATAGTTTAGAATTTTATTTGTCTTGGAATTGCCCTCCAGATTACCAATAATTTATTAAATACTGCCTTGTGTTTACAAACTGGAGTGAATGAAAGATCCTAGTAGTCCCTACTAGGCTACTGTAATTTATTTTTTGTATCTGAACCTGAAACGTCTGCCATTTTTCAGCAATTCTGTCACCACTGCCTCTATCAAAGCACAGATTCATTGGCATACCTATATAACAAGTATCAAGTTTTTAGAAATGGGCAAGATCCTCTAATTCTTCTCATTAAAAGTGATGGCTAGGTTTGTATTAAAAATCCCAGAAATTTTATGACCAGCTGCCTATGGCAAAAGAACATGTAGAGACTACTCTGGATTTTGGGGAGAGGGATGGGGGGTTTTTTGGGAGTCACTCCAGAAAGCATGTTCCATTAGTATCAATGACTGGGAGAAAAATATTTTGGGTGGGAGATAAATCTGTCACAAAGCTGTCACAGCTGACAGCCATTTTGTTGATATTATTCTGTCTAGTTTGGTATCTTCTTGTACAAACTATGTCATAGTTGTTTGCAAAAAGCAAATAATTAGAGACGATTACAGGCTGGCTTTGTGAGTGGAGGTATGCCAGCCAAGACATAGCTTTCATGGCAGAAAGGGAAGAAGATAATTAAAAGGAATTATAGACCTTCTGGATTAGCTCTACAAAGTAATTAATCTTCTCTTAACATGGGAAATACTACAGACCCAGCAGTTTTGGTCACAGCCTTTTCTTTGCATTTGTTCAATGAACTAACCCAATGCCATGTAATTGGCAGATTTGATTACACAGTGATGATAATTGATATATTCAGCAAAACCAGTTCATAAACTGCCAGATAATCAACCAATTCATTAAAAATTAGCATGTTTGCCACCAGAGATAAAGACACTAGGTTCTGTTGACTAAATTAAACACAACTAGTAATTTGATTAGACAACCAATTACATAGAATTAAAAACAAACAAACAAAAAAGAAGCTGCTCCAAATGATGTATACATTTTTAAAGCCAGGAGGAAGAATTTTCCTCAGTTAAGTCTAACTGAAAGACAAATGATACTGTTTTGAAGTATGTGACCACAAAAAGGCATTGCAACTTGGGGAAAAGATTTAAAGTCCTGATGGGCATGGTACCACACAGTCCCTGACTTAAGATTTGTTAGCAACAAAAAGTAGGTCAATTAATTCCAAACATTTTTAGGGGATGATAAAATGCCACCATATTTTTTGTAACCATCATGGAATATGACCACTTGGGTGCTACGTGTGGTAAACATAGCTGGGGCTGGGGGATGAACCAAACACAGAGTCAAGGTGCCCAATGCTGATGCTCATAGGATTGGTGCTGGCGCCAGTGTATATAAGGATGGCACATCTCTGCAGACACTTTGCAGAACTGCTTATGGCGGTAGGAGTTTGCCCAATGCATTACTCATTAAATCTCTTTATGTTTAAGCACAAGCCTGTGTTTAATACTCTCAAAGGGTACAATAAAAATTCCCTAACACATAAAATAGAAAGCTGAAACATTGGGATCAGTTAAAAATCTATTTGTCAAGGTCATTAGTATACATCTGCATCAGTTAACACACATCTAATTACTGAAAACTATTGCATGAAAGACACACTACAGGCATGAATGGATGCCATGCTTTCTTTTCGTACTTTAGACAAATTGTTGACCCAAACCTATGACAGCACTCTGTGAGCAGCATTTTTGTTCTGGAGTTGTTCCAGCCTACTACGTAAACAGGAAAATGCACAGGTTGCTCAGAGGGAGGGGAAAGGGTTCTGTTCTGTTCCAAAAGGTGCCAGGGCTGAATGGTTTTAATTTGTTCACCCAAAAACTCCTTAGAATTTAAAACGTGTTTTAAACAAGCTTTTGATTTGGGATATTGTTAGGATCCAACTTTGTTGGATGAGAGGAGGGCCCCCATGCTTTCCAACCGACCTCAGCCGAGGCTGGGAGGCCAGGGGCGGCTGGACCAACCTCTCCTTTCAGGTTCCATCCCTTCCAGCAAGATTAAGACGCAAACGAGGTCAGATGCCGTAAATCCGCCCGTCTATTCCCTGCTCGGGGGGAAGAGAGAAAGCAGCGATAGGAAAGGAAGGAAGGAAAGATGGGAAATTAAGCGAGAGGTCTGGATGGAGGAGCACAGACAGTCACCACCATGGTTCCGCAGCGTCCTGGGGGTCCGTGCTTCTTCGGTGGTGGGTGATCACACCCGCGGGGTCGGTGGTCTCGCGGGGCTCTCAGTAATCGCCCAGAGTTCTCAGGTGTCTCCCGTGAGGTCTGTGATCGCCCAGGGCGCTCAGCGGGCTCCCGCGGGGCCGATGATCGCACACGGGCTCTGAGCGGCGGCCTTGTCACGCGCCCGGGCAGGCTGCCACCGGCCGCAGCCTCGCGCTCGCCCCGGCCCCCCCACCCGCGCCCGGGTCTCACGCGCCCGCCACGTGCATGCGCCCCCAGCCGGTGGCTGGCACCGGACAGGGCGTCACCAGGGCCCCGCCGCCGCCCCTGCGGCTGGGGGGGGCGGGGGCAGCGGGCACGGGTGCCGTGCGGGCCCTGTTAGCTCCGTGAGGGCAAGCTTCGAGGCACATGCCCGCCCCTCACACAGATTCGTGTCTGGTTAGCGGGGTTAAAGATTTGACATCTGATTGTACAGCACTTCGAGCTGTTCCTCCTTTTGCAACTGGTGTGTTCTGAGTTAAAGCATTGCTGCATTTGTTTAATGCACGAGCTGAGAAATTTGATCTGATATTCACTGAAAGCCTTTCACTGTCCTATCAAGTTAATTACTCCTGAAATGGCAGAGGTGGCACTCCCTGAGGCCTCGAGGGTCTTTACCTTGAAAAGCCAAAGGTTCCAGGAAAGGTGGTTGAGTGGGGATTGCTCATTCGTTAGGTAAATCTGTAGCTCCTCTACTCAGGACCAACTACTTGGACAATCAGGAGTGGCTCCAGCAGCTATAAAATGTAAATATTAAAAAAATATAAAATACAGCTATGCTCTACCAGCTCTATTTTAAAACATGCAGAAGCATGTTATTCAGGGTTATCAGGTGACTGACCTGCTATTCCTGAAAATACTTCTAATGTGCTAGTCCCATGTTTACTGTTACCTAGTTTTATCTTTCTCAGCCATCAGAGGTGCCTCACCCTAGCAGCACAGCTCCAAGCTGCAAGAGCAAATCTGTGTCCTTCACACAGCCATCATGGTGGCAGGGTTTGTTTTGTGTTGATACTGCTGAGCTGTTTGACAAAGGAAAACAAAAGATTGTTGTCATATTTGTTCTTAATTTTCATGTTACTGTGCTGTCTGTGAGAGTGCAAAGAAACACTGGTTTGTTGAGAAATCACTTGTAGGTGTAGTAAGTATTTGGTGGATGTAATCAGGAGTATAGCCAAAGCTTTCCTGCCAATGGACTAATTTGGAGATGAGAGTTAAGGCTGTATTATTGCCAGTCATCATGCTGGAAGGGTTCAGCTGGGCCATTAAAGATACGGGAGCTCTGTCACTGGTGGGAGATTTCATGGGTCTTGTATCTGATAGTGGCAGGTGAGCCTGAAGGAGAGCTGAGCCAGGATCCCAGCTGCAAGGAGATGCACTTACTTCTTAATTCTTAGGTTCAGCTCCTTTACTCTCTGACTTGCTACCAGAAAGCTGAAGCCATGAAAAGCCAAAATCATCACTCAATGGTCTTGATGACTATTAAGCAGGTATTCTTTGTTGCAGTGCTGGACGCACAGGGGATCGCTCCTCCTAATTTATGTGCCACACAGGGTTAGTTGTATAGCTTATATACAAGTTTTACATACATATGACAGAGTTCCCAAAATTCATTTACATATTCCCATCCCAATCATGCATGCTCAGTGACTTTAGTTGGTGGTCTTTGGGGGTGCCCAGTGGTATTGTGGAGGGGCTTCTCAATGGTCATTTTCCATGACCTCTGGGACTTTCTTCCACAGATGGTCATTAGTTGATTCACTGAATGGCAAGGCCTGGTCCTTCTGTGCTTATCTTGGGGGTCAATGTTTTATGTTAGTGTCTGATGACTTCTCCAGTGACTTGAAGAATGCATTCAGGATCTGTTAATCCTGTTACAAAGAGATACCATCTTGAAAGCTCCCAGGCAGGTTGGCACCTCCCACTGTGAGCCACATCCTACAGCAGAGATGGTCCAAAAAGATGGTATTTACTTCAAAACACAACTGAATGAGGATGAAAGGGGGGAATAAAGGAGGGGGGGGAAGGGGAAGCATGCACAGCATTTATAATCATGCCAGCATGTAAGACAATTGAACCTATTAAAATGGAAATTATATGAGAACTCTTACAATGTGATAGAGAAAGGATTAGAGGTCAGATTTTGATAACTCTAAGTCAGAAAGAATAAAAACCTTGCAGGTTTTTTTTTTTGCAAGGCTTTCACAGAAGTTGAGGGAAGCTTTTATGGAATATAATCTTGCTCAGTGTGGAGGAGGGCACCTGACAGTTAGCAGCCTGATGGCTGCTTGAGTCATCAGTCTGTCTCCCACCCAGCTGCATAGTGGTGGGAGGGAAGCACAGTTTGTATCTCAACAACTTCTTCAAGATGGTTGACAGTGCTGGTGGGAAAATGCTCCCATTTCAAACACCAGCACTTCTGACCAACTGATGAGTATGCATTCCCCCTTCTTATCCCTGGCTAGTAAGCTGCGGGACTCTTAGTGCTTTATCATCTCCGTGTGGAGCATGGATGCTGTGCTTGTACTGATGGCTGTATGATAAGCGCTACAGCAAATAACTGGGAACTTCCATAAAAGGATGGGTCCTTACCTACCTGTGCCAAAGCAGTAGATGTTGGAGTTGTGGTCAGGAGTGCAGTGATCAAGTGATGTCTCTCTTCAGCAGAGACTGTTATTTTTAAGCATTCCTTGCACTTAGATTCATACATACATCTCTTTGCATGACTTCACCTTCCAGCAAAAAAAGAGTTTTGACGGTTCCCATTCAGTATGTGTTGTTATAATAAATAATAACAAACTTGAGACTCAGCAACTTACAGCACAGGAAATGCAGGGGAACTTAACCTGTAAATGTAGGGTTGTTTCTTGTAGTTAGCAAAGGTAACTGTGGATTCTGAGTTCAACTGCTTTTCTGCTTTTGCTTCAGTACTCCTGTGTAGGATACTGAAGGAGCTTGGATCTGTAAACATAACATTGACAACATGATTTGAATCATAATAGGGATATAAATAAATACCTAAAAGATCCTGGTACCACCAGGCATGGTAGTGCTAATGGAAGTTTTGATGGTGGGGGGAAAGGATGCTACTGAGACTTTATGATCTCTGTGGCCATACAGACCCCTTTTGTCCCCCATGAAGCTATTACACACCTGCTTAGCAGGAGAGAAGAAGGAGCATTGAGCTGGGAGAAGAGTGTGCATTCCACATCCATCTCCAGTGCCGGAGCAGAGAAGCTGTGCAGCTGACAGTCATCCTGCTCTTGGGATGGTGACAGAGGGGAAGGGAATGGGAGAGAAAGAGGGAGCAGGCAGATTTTGATAGAGCATGAGACAAGCATTGTAAACATTTGGGACTGTTGATGCTTGGCAAATTTGTTACGGCGCACACAGTTAAAATCAAAACACAGTTGTCATATTTGTGTACTGACCATCACTATTCTAAAGGTTTTTAAATGCCTTTTTTCCACTGACTTTTCATTTATAGGGGAGGGCCATAAAGAAGACTCAGCCTCATGTCTGTAAAATGAAGACTTCCTTCCCTTCCCCATGCAGTTTAGCCATACCAACTGTAAGTCTCATTATCTTCGTACACTGCTGGAGATAAGGTTTCATATGGGGCCTCAAGTGCTGTAGTCACACAGATTGTGGATCAGTCTCAACAGGGAAGTCACCAGGAACCACATAAAGACATAGACATGAAATCAGAGGCTTTCTGTGCGTGTCAGAGACATCTGAGGAGTGATCCCCCAGGTGTATGACCAATGTTAATCAGCGGGTTTTATGGCTCAGAAAGCACAATTACCCTATATTTGTGCACATAAGAAAGGTCTCAAATAACTCAAAACATTATCAAAAGCAAGCCCTGTGCCTGCTCACAACACTGTATCATGCACCAAATCAGAACCAAGAGAGCTTCTGGACATAAAGCTTATGGACTTTTCCTTCCATTTTCTAGCAGGAGCACCTGGCTGATTCAGAGGTTTTAGCATTTTTTAGACAGATTATTCTCATACAAGGAGTTCCACAGTACTCTGCTTCTGTTGTTTTGTACTTAAATGTGTATGGGGTTGTCCTGGTTTCAGCTGGGATAGACTCTTCAGGGTTTTTTTCCTATGTCATTCTCTTCTACTTTCATGAATACTTTCTATCATGATGCAAAATCTTGTCCTCCAAATTCAAAGGTAAGTTGTGAGGTACTGCTGCCTGTAAACAAATGACAGAGCTCCACATAATAAAAACAGTACAACTGGTGTTGCATCAAATAAAGCTAGCTGAAAATTTTCTAAGATGACTTGTTTGAACTGGAAAATACTGATGTTACAGACTGAAAATATCTTGCAGATATATGTTGGTTTTGTCCAAATTCACAGTGGATTATTATTAAGTCTCACTATCAGAAAGTTGAAATGTTTAATTTCAAAAAAGGTTCAAGCATTTTTTTTTCTATGCTGTATTTTGACTATATAACAGAATAAGACTATCAGATTACCAGCTCTGACCTTACTGAAATGAGATTCTATGTATGATAGGAAGAACACATTTCTGCATATTTTATTTGCAAGACATAATGAGATTTTCATACCAACTTAAGACAATGTAGAATTTTGAAATCTCAGTATCTCAGACTGCAACTCCTTTTTTCAGCCTGGTGTAGCCATTAGAAAATATGAACAAAGCAGCGGAGACATCAGAGGAAAAAAAGGAGAAAATACACTGGCTGATAACTAGAGACACAACTAACTGAGAAACAACTAGTAGCTTTCCTGAAATATTATCACCCTAATCAAATGAGAAATTTTGTGATAGTGATTTTATTAAATGTAAATTCTGATTTATTACATGGGTTGGAAGGCATTACTGTGAGATTCTCAATGTGAGTTAATGAATTTCTGTGTTAATTTACTTTTTATCCTCTTAATACATTGAAAATTTCTGTTTTAAACCCCACACATTTTCATCATGGAACTATTTTAACCTCCCACTGACTTTGCTTTCAGTGAATTGTCTTTCTCAGGTGCAAGCATGGTCTCATTGCTGCATCTGGTAGTTGCACGAGTCCGTCCACAACACAGGAGTCTCCATGCACTGGAGTAATACTTCAAACAATGTGTGTGGGACTCTGTGTGGAGCCTACATGGATGGGAAGGCCTCAGAGTGGTAACCTATGGCCTCAGTGTGGCCTTGAGTTATGCATAAAACACCACTGTGAAGTTAGGTTGCTCTCCTTTCTTCCTCTCTTAGATCCCAGAGGTGAAGAGCAGGTGGAGGATGGGTGAAGAGCAGGTGAAGACTTGTTCTTCCTGACCCAAATAATCTGACAAAGGCATCAACTGCCAATGGGCAAGACTCTTAGCACATCTGTGTTCTGTCTTCTTTGAATGATATGCTTTGCATTCAGTTAAATACAGAATTATAGAGCTGGTACCGTCAGAGACTATTGCAGATGCATATCAGAAATTCCACTAACAAACTTTTGCTCACAAGGTTTTCCAAACAAGGCAGCTGGGAGTAGTTTACTACCATATATGAAAGCAGAGGATCTGATGAGGACCTTTACTGTATATACTCTTGGTGTGGTATAAGATACAAGCCACCTCTTTTCCAGGAGTTTAGTCTGTATTTGTTTATCCACAAAGCCAGCCAGTGAACCATAGAGGTCTGATAATCACTCATTCAGTGCAGAATTCCCTGCTGAACAGCGAATTACTCTATACTCTGAAGTGCCCTATTTCATACTTTCATTTCTGACACAACTTCTCCCTCTCTGGACTAAGTTTGAGGAACCAGATAAATTCCTGGGAATGAAGGGCCTGAAGTTATGAAAAAATGCAGTGATACCAGGTATAGGCTGAGGGCAGAAACTCTCCTCCAACTTACTTCTCTTCATTGCTCACAAAATCACAAATAGAATTCTAAGAATATATTCCAAATGTACTCCAAGACAGAATACTTAGTGATTAAATTCTGTGGTTAATTTGGTTATTTAATTATCAGTGTAGAACATCTAATTCCAGTTCCAACTCACAGGGTTGAGTAACTATTGTCCTGAAGGGCAAAGGGGTCCAGGAAGGCTGGGTATTCTTCAAGGAAGAAGTCTTAAAGGCACAGGACCAGGCTGTCCCCATGTGCCGTAAGACAAATCAGCGGGGAAGATGACCGGCCTGGCTGGAGAGAGGACTACTACTGCGACTAAGGGAAAAAAGGAGAGCTTACCAGCTCTGGAAGAAGGGGCAGGCAACCCAAGAAGAGTACAGGGATCTTGTCGGGTCATGCAGAGAGGAGATTAGAAAGGCAAAAGCCCAGCTGGAATGTAACCTGGCCAGTGTTGTAAGGGATAATAAGAAGAGTTTTTATAAATATGTTAACTGCAAAAAGAGACCCAGGGAGAACCTCCATCCTCTAGTGGATGCAAGGGGGAACATTGCCACTAAAGACGAGGAAAAGGCTGAGATACTCAGTGCCTTCTTTGCCTCAGTCTTTAATGGCCCGACGAGTTATCCCCAGGGTACCCAGCCTCCTGAGCTGGAAGATGGGGACAGAGAGTGGAATGAACCCCTCATAATCCAGGAAGAAGCAGTCTTTGACCTGCTATGCCACCTGGACATCCACAAGTCTATGGGGCCGGATGGGATCCACCCAAGAGTGCTGAAGGAGTTGGCAGAGGAGCTTGCCAAGCCACTCTCTATCGTTTATCAGCAGTCCTGGAGAACAGGGGAGGTCCCAGATGACTGGAGGTTGGTAAATGTGACGCCTCTCTTCAAGAAGGGCCGCAAGGAGGATCCAGGGAACTACAGACCAGTCAGCCTGACCTTGGTACCGGGGAAGATTATGGAGAGACTCGAGTGTGCTCACCAGGCACATGGAGGACAATCAGGGGATCAGGCCCAGTCAGCATGGGTTCACGAAAGGCAGGTCTTGCCTAACCAACCTGATTTCCTTCTATGACCAGGTGACCCGCCTGGTAGATGAGGGAAAGGCTGTGGATGTTGTCTACCTGGACTTCAGCAAAGCCTTTGACACAGTCTCCCATAGCATTCTGCTGGAGAAGCTGGCAGTTCATGGCCTAGATGGATGTACTCTTCACTGGGTCAAAAACTGGCTGGGTGGCCGAGCCCAGAGAGTCGTGGTGAATGGAGCTAAATCCAGTTGGCGGCCGGTCACAAGCGGTGTCCCCCAGGGCTCAGTTCTAGGGCTGGTCTTGTTTAATATCTTTATCAATGACCTGGATGAGGGGATTGAGTGTGCCCTCAGTAAATTTGCAGACGACACCAAACTGGGTGGTAGTGTTGATCTACTGGAGGGGAGGAGGGCTCTGCAAAGGGACCTGGACAGGCTGGATCGATGGGCCGAGCCCCATTGTATGAGGTTCAACAAGGCCAAGTGCTGGGTCCTGCACTTTGGTCACAACAACCCCATGCAGCGCTACAGGCTTGGGGAAGAGTGGCTGGAAAGCTGCCTGGTGGAAAAAGACCTGGGGGTATTGGTTGACAGCCGGCTGAATATGAGCCAGCAGTGTGCCCAGGTGGCCAAGAAGGCCAATAGCATCCTGGCCTGTATCAGGGATAGTGTGGCCAGCAGGAGTAGGGAAGTGATCGTGCCCCTGTACTCGGTGCTGGTAAGGCCGCACCTCGAATACTGTGTTCAGTTTTGGGCCCCTCACTACAAGAAAGATGTTGCATTGCTGGAACATGTCCAGAGGAGAGCAACCAAGCTGGTGAGGGGTCTGGAACACAAGTCGTACGAGGAACGGCTGAGGAAACTGGGGTTGTTTAGTCTGGAGAAGAGGAGGCTGAGGGGAGACCTGATCGCCCTCTACAACTACCTGAAAGGAGGCTGTAGTGAAGTGGGGGTCGGCCTCTTCTCCCTGGTAACGGACGATAGGACGAGGGGGAATGGCTTGAAGCTGCGCCAGGGCAGGTTTAGGCTAGACATTACGAGAAACTTCTTCACCGAGAGGGTTGTCAGGCTCTGGAATGGGCTGCCCAGGGAGGTGGTGGAGTCCTCATCCCTGGAGGTATTTAAAAGAAGGATAGATGAGGTGCTTAGGGACATGGTTTAGTGGTGGGATGGCAGTGCTAGGTTAACGGTTGGACTCGATGATCTTAAAGGTCTTTTCCAACTGAGGTGATTCTATGGTTCTATGATTCTATTTTTAGAGAAAATAAATGAAAGGGAAGAAACATCAGTTGTCTTGCTAGAGTTCTGTAAAATTATGTTACTGAAAGAATAGTGTATTTGGGATTTACTGCTCTATAATTTTTTGTTTCATTGTAGCACATACTGCTTTCTGGAAAAACATACTTAATTCTTTGCTTTTTTCCTCTGAATAAAATTTGTTGTTGTAATTTCTATTACGGACATGCTTAAAAGCCCCAGCAGAGATGGTGTTGCCATTGTAAAAAGTTCTGGCTCAAACAGCGTGAGAGACATTCTATGCCCTGGAAAGCTGAATGTAAGTGGATAAAGCAGGCAGAGATAGGGGGAAAAAGAACAAAGATCCCATTTTACAGATCAGTTAACTATAACACTGAGTTTCTTGTGCCAGACAATACACCTCAAGATGGAATTTGAATCCAGGCTTCCTGAATCCAAAGCTGATGGGAAACTACTACCTCACCCAGCCCCCTGAACTTCAACTGATTTCAGGCCATTTTTAGTTTTCTGTTAATCAATTTGAAACCCTAGACATCAGAATGTCACAGTAATCTAGAGCTAAGAAGAAGTGAATTTTAGACCCTAAGAGTGACCACTCAGTCTCCTCCACGTTACTGAGCTGTTCAGCCACACCCAAGTTAGCTCTGGATCCAGGACAATATGATCATAGTAGCATAAGACTGTTTCATGGCACTGAGTCACACAGATGTAGCTATACTGCCACGACCCAGGAATGCAGTGAATGGGACTAAATTGTTTGCCATGAAAAATGTCTTTGGTGGCAGCTGCCATCAGCTTGGTCTCACCTCTGCTATAATCAGGAGACTCACTGAACCCCAGGCTTTCCACACCTATTGGCTTCTCTTGTCACCTTGTTTCTCTTCCAAATAAAAGTTGTAGGAAGTTAGTGAGACCACTAACATGAAGACACTATCATCATGAAAATGACATGAGGTTCGTGCCTATCAGAAGGTCTGTTCATGGGGCTTTGAGATGCAGGTGAGGTCATAACTAGGAGCTTGTGACCTGGGCTTGGGACCTCCTTTTACAGAGCTAGAACAAAGTTATGTCCCCTGCCTTTAAGTGTTCAACAGTCTAAATATTAAAGATGGGAAGCAATGGCACGAAAAGGGAAAGGGAGCCCAGAGACTCTGTTGAAGAGCAATAATTTTGAGCATCTCATCATGCAAGCTGCTTGGCATGGCCCGCCCTTCTCTCCCTCCCCAGTCCCTGCCAATGCAAACCAAGTTGTGCCAGTGCTGAATAGGAAGCATGCGCTACAGCTCCCTCCTTTAATAAATAAACACATCTATGCAATGTCACAACAAATTAGAACCTATTTATTTCTGTTCATTGAGCTAGATGGAATCAATAATCAGTGGGGAGTTGGCACTGGATTCATTAAGGCAGCTCTCAGGGCCTCAGTAATAGGAGTGAGAAGTGACCCACTAGCTATGTTTCACTGTAGACAGGAAACGGAGCTAAAATAATTCTCAGCTCAAGTGAAAATAATGGATAATACTCACTTTACATTGCACCCTTTTACCATCTAAAACAGCTGAGCCTATTCTTAAATAATACATGAAAGGCTGCTCAATGTCCAATACCTGATAATTGTACTGTGCAGTCTTGTGAAAAGAAACTGAAATAAAAATGGAAACAGTCTTTAGTCTTTCATGCTTATTTTTGCCTGTCTGAAGCATATCAATCCATGTAAATAGATTTGCTTTTGTTTGAAACCTGTGTATTCCATTTGGCCAACTGCATGCTAGAAATTCAGACCTCTGCAAAGCAGGTGTATTTTCCTTTTTTTCGATTTGTAAATGTATAACACTAGAGCTTAGTATTTATTAGAAATGGCCAATCAATCTTCTGAGTCTGCAGTCCTATGGATATATCATATATTAACAGGGCTGGTAATAAAAGTCAAACACAATACCAAATCTGAAATATGACAATGCTGTGAAATGATAAAGAATAGATAGAACTTCTCACTTTACTACTATTATTATAAACTTTTTTACTGACGAAGCCACAAACAAGTTGAAGAATCTGTTATGCTGGGCACCACAAGTTCTTAACTGGGGAATAAATCTCATCCCAAATATTTTTCAGTCCATGGCCTTGTAAGCATGCACTTGCTGACCTTATTCCTAGAGCAGCTCCACTGACAGCAGTGCTGTCATAGTGATAAAGTTGTGCTTGTATGCACTGCAGAATTGGAGCTTTAAAAGATGAAACAGGAAAAGCGCTCACAGCATACAGTGATCTGTGTTCCCAATCATATTTCATAGCTGGGAAACCAAGGAAGAGATCACTTTGGGCCCTCAAAGTCAGAGGTCATCATTAGTCCTGCCAATAACTGGTAGAAACTTCTTGGCTTTTTTAGCAAAGACACCAAAGATCCAAATGGGCTCTGTAGATGGAATCCCCTTTGGATATCATGTACATTTAAAAATTATTATAAACTAATTGTGTTTTATATTACTGTTTCATTAAGTTTAGTAATAAAAGGAGATGAAGAAGGTTGCTCAGCAGAAATGTGAGTACTTTTCTGGAGAGGTAATAATCCATCTATCCTTGAAATGTTGTTCTCAATAACTAACCATCACTTGTTATTACTATACATACACACACACAGACTTTGGGATAATTAAAAAGAAATCTAAATATATTAATTGTAGCTATGAAGTGTCACCCACTCTCCAAATTGTCCAAGGCATTTTTCTGCAGTTTAATCATAGAAGTACAATTTAAACTACATTAAAGGAACCCAGCAAATTACAAGTTTTGGTTTGAGCATATAAATTACAGCTTTGCAGATGTTAAAAATTAACCAGGGAAGGCAGTACAGACAAATGGATGGAGCATTTTAAGGGGTTAAAAAATCTGAACGCTGGTCACAGCTCTTTGCCACTTTCATTTAATCTTCCTGTAGCACCTGAGTGAACAGCTCCTAGCTGAAGCTTCCACATCCCTGTGGTTTGAACCAAACATCAGTGTCTAGGAAAACCCAGACCCATGCTCAAATGCCGGTATCATCTCTTTTTCTTCAGAGTGACATCTGATAACTAAGGACCTAACTACTAGGTCCAACACAGCTGTTTCCAAATGTAAGAAGACTTCAGTGGGAAAGGCACGAGGGCATCACTGAAAGGTTACAGTGAAGATTGTGCCCATGGGAGGGGCAGGAAGAATTGTTTGACTGAGGTAACATGAAAAGCATTATTTAGACATAGGTCTGGTGATTCATGTTCCTAGAAACCATCCACCAGACTCAGTAGGAAAGGTTTCTGAAGAGGCACATACTAAAAGGATAGTCAAAACACTCAAATGTCACATGGCAGCATGCAGGTCAGAGAAGGATATCTCCTCTGTTAGCTGGCTTCTCTTAGGGATTCCCATGTCTTGCAGTGGGAAGGTGCTGGCCTTTCACATTGCTCTTTGCCCATTAATTGCTGCCATTGTGTTAAAGAAAAAAAATTTCCAGAAAGGATGAATACTGATCCTTTGTAACAGCTTTCACAGCCACACCTCCTGAGTAAACTACTCAGTGAACAGGAGTACAAAGCTGAGGTCAGCTATAGCTCTTCTTCACAACCCAAACCCATTCTTTGGTAATAAAAGAAGTGTTTAGTCTAAGTGTCCTTAGACTCTTGTCCAGCATCTCTCTTTAAAGCAGGATTACATGAACAGTTGAATTTAGTTCCAAAACCTGAATGGTATCAATAGATAAACTGCTCTGCAATCCCTCCCATGAGCACAATCACCTGAGCTCAGCCACAGAGGAGAGTCAAGTGAGAATATTAACTTACTGACTCCTATCGTATGTTCAAAGTCAGTTCGGCAGGAGTGAGCACATCTGCTGAGCTCCTGAGTCGGGTCATTACAGGGTCAGCAGCATGTATTTTATTAGAGAGGAGGGCAAATGGATGGCTCTGGTTGTTTTTTTCCTCTGTGGGAAAATTTTATTTGAACCAAGTGACCTAGTGTATACGTATCATGAAAATCTAAATCCTCCTTTTTTTTTTTTTTTTTCTTTTTGGCAACTCACTAGCTAATCCCCAGAGACCAACAGATTTGAATTTTGTGATACTTATTATCAAATAACTGCTCTCTTCAAAATGAACTTACAACGATGCTGACATCACAATGACAAAGCACTGTCACCCCCTGGCAAGATAAGTGAAGTCATTCCTTCATCAACTTGTGCTTGCATCTTGTGATTAGACTGACTGAAATTATCTCCATTAAAAAACATGAGGAGGGGTGAAAATGGTATTCATTCCAGCTGAAGACGAGTATGAATTTGACTGAAAAACTTATGGTTCCTGCAGCATTCTGGTGCATCCAACTGGAAATTCTGTGGCAGCTACAGATAACTCCAGAAGTGGGAGGTTTTCAATTAAATGAAAAGTGAAAATTAATAATCCAGTCAAAGCAGTGTCCCTAGTGTTATTTAATTTCATATGAAAATTTGTTTTATCCTAAACTGCCCCTGGTTTTCACAGATCCACTTAAGCTAAGTCTAAAGGCCTGTCCCTGTACTGTGAAATCACTGGGGACACAAGAAAGATGTTAGCAGCTGCAGAGCAGATAAGCTGAACTTCTAAGTTCAGGAGAGGGTACATTAGCTGTGAACAGCTTTAATATGCCTTCTGTGGTGACCTGCTTGGAAAACAAAGCCTCTGAAGAGTCCTTCACACCTACCGTCTCCTTTTCCAGGGATTTGGAAGCCACCATTTCTCAGTGGGAAGCAGGAGGAATAGAGCTGCAGTTTTCCTTTCAATCACAAGAACGTTCTCTGTTGCCCCCATTTTTCACTGCTGTCTGCATGGTTGCAATGTCTTACATATAGAAATACACAAAGCAGCAAGAATTATGCATGAAGTGTCAATAAATGGGGTAAAAATGGGTTTGAATTGAACATTCCTTTTATAAATGTAATTTCAGAAGAAGGTATATTGCAAACTGCCGCACAGCACATTCACCAAGTACTACCTTGCTATCATAAGACATTATTCTGCCTCTAAATTTGATTTGTGTAAGGAGGGAACCAGGAGAGAGTCCCTCATAAATTACATTGTTGACTCATTTTGCTATTGAATTCTGGCATACCAAGGCTGCATCACTAAACAATGTAAACCTCTTAAAAGTTATACAACCGTTATGTGTCATTGCAGTCTTCAGAAAATAGGAAGTCTGTTTCTTCCACCAGAGTTTATGTTTATTTAATTTCAGTATTTTGGCTTTCAAGAAAAATATTAATAGTACAATCTCAGTCTCCCTTCTTCCCATTTCACATTGTTAAGAATCGTTATGCTTAACATTTCCATTTCTGTTGCTTCCTATCAAATACTTAGTGTTTCATTCTAGTCTGCCCTTGTAAACTAACCAAAACTGCTTGTCTTCTTAAATTGATTTACTGTACTTAGATCCTTTATACTTAGCATTGCACAATACTGAAGTCAAAACTGTTAAAAACAGAAAAGAGGGATGCTGAACTCACCTTATCTTTATTTTGTGTTATATTACTTATTGTGAGGTGTAACAGGGCATCCTATAGAAACACAGAATGATGCCATTGTAGACAATTTTTCAGTAGTTCTGAAACTATATTTTTATTTAAATAGGTTTGTGATTAGATATATACAATGATTCTCTTTCACAGAAAACTTAGAAATGTTTGGCATTTCATTCTCGAATTGAAGGGGATGAAGACACATTCAAAATTTTAAAGATCTTTGGGAACTGGGTTTTCCATTCTCTGATCAGAGTTTCTCACTCTCCCTTTTTATTATTTTTAATGAGTGTGTATTTCAAATTTCCAATATAGGACTCCGGTAAGGTCTTTTCTCAAGCAAAAGGTAAATACATACTTGCAGTCTTAGAAGCAGACCTGGCAGTGGGAGTTTCCCTCTTGCTCTGAGTATGAGCTAAACTGGTCCCATCCTTAGTTATCAGAGTGCACTGGGACACCTTAAGTTAGGGGAGCCTCTGGAGCACCTCACTGTATCGACTGAAGAGGTTTTTACTCCCAGCTTTCTCTGCAACTCTCTGCTACAAGTTGCTTCCTCCTAACAGAGGCAGCGGAATGGGTGGTATTCCCATTGCAGTCCTGGGACCCATTATGCACCTTCTTCTGTTGCTTTGGCTGAGAGCACATACTCAGGGCAATGCCTTCAGTTTGCTGCACAACATATTTGGAGAAGGGAGAGGGGGAGGAGCCTGAATGCCCAGACAGAAAGAAAATCTACAATTCCTCTTCCTCAGAGCTGTTTTTGTTCTTACAATAAGAAGCAGCCAACACAAAATAATACCTCACGCCTGCTTTCTCCTTTGAATTCTGTGTAAGACAGCTTACAACAATGCCCCAACCTAATAAGCTGGGTGACTGTGGGGAATTTCTGTCTCTAATAGAATGATCTAGGTGAGAAGTGACCTTTCACCCAGCCCTCCTTCTCCAAACATAAATCACTTCAACATGAGATTAGGTTGCTCAGGGCCTTGTCCAGCCAAGTGCTGAAGATCCCCAAGGATGGAGACACCACCACCTCTCTAAGCCATTTTCCAGGGCTGCACTGCTCTCAGCATGATTTTTTTTTTTTTCTCCTGTATAGCATAATCATACTGAGGTATGAATCGGTTTGTGACTGTAGTTGTTTGCACTGTGTCATTCCCACCACCTTTCTTTTAAATGAATGCCAGACAGCTAGCCACCTTGAAAGTTTTATCCTGGCTGCGTAAATTGTAAAACAGAGAATGTTGCCCTAGGATGCAGTCTGAGCAATATCCTTGATCTTTCACTGTCCTGGCAAATAATTTGTCTGGACAGCTCTTTATAGAATCCTCTATTACAGACAAATTCCATAAAGTATGCTTATTATATCAACAGAATGCTACCATCCTACAAATACTTTTCAGATTCTTAGGTACACTTAACTTGTTATAAAACAATAAATGTGCTTTAGCACCTTCATATCCTTTGCTAGTTCTCCCTCTATGCAAACTGCTTGTTACCAAAGGATGGGAAATAAGAACAGTTTGTACAACTTCTGCTGAGGTGGGAAGGGGTCTACTAAGTTCAGTACTTATCAGCCCAAATTCCCATGCTTTTCACATACTCTGTTGGTCTGGACACAAATCTTTGTAACAGGATTAACACATCCTGAATGGGTTTTTCAAGTCACTCTGAAGCGACCCCCAAGATCAGCGCAGAAAGACCAGACCTTGCCACTCAGTAGTCAACTTATGACCATCTATGGAAGAAAGGCCCAGAGGTCATGGAAGATGACCATTGAAAAGCCCCTCCACAATGACCACTGGGGATCCCCAAAGACCACTGACTCAAAACACTAAGCATGCGTGATTGGGAGGGGATTACGTAAATGAATTTTGGGAACTCATTGTCATATGTATATAAAACTTGTATATAAGCTATGCAGCTAACCCTCTGCGGCACACACATTAGGAGGAGCGATCCCATGTGTGTCCAGTACTACAATAAAGAATACCTGCTTGATAGTCTGGCAAATTGACTATTGAGTCCTGATTTCGGCTTTTCACGGCTTCAGTTGTCACTGGGTGCTCATTTCTTCTCTCAGATGAAGGTGAGTCATATAGCAAGAAAAACATGATCTCTAGGCAATACAAATTTCTCTGAGTGCAGAAGTCCATAACGGTGGGCTCAGAAGTATTGGGGTGAAAGGGCCACTGTCAGTTCTCTGGCTCCCATTGATATTTCTTATTTCTTGTCCTACTTCCTTAAAACCCTGTTCTGGATGCAATTTAATTGTGTTTACTTTATTGAATGGCTTTGAAAACCTAAACAGATAATGTCACCTTTAAAGCTAAGTGAGGAGTTCTGCACAGAAAGTAAAGTTTGAAATTTGCCCTGTCACTTGTTTTACAGTGTTTATCCCAGCCCTACTACCCTTGCCCTTCCTGCCACAGATTTCCTTGGTTTTGCTTTAAGGAGAAAGGCATTCAAAAGCTCATGAAGAGGAAAGGGTCTGTGCTTGATGAGCTGATTGTAAAGAATTTGCAGTACCCTCCACAAAGCTCTTGCATTCAACCTGTATCAGGGCTATGGGTAGAGTTCAACAGAACAAAAAAAGAAATAAACAGAAAATCTCAAGCTTACTTCACCTTAAGCACTTATCCTGCAGACTACATAAAGACCAATGTTTGCAAGTTATTAATTTCAGAAGTAGGATTTTAGAGCTTCACAAAGACAATTGTATTCACTATGTTCTAATCTGGAAAATCAAAAGAGGTTATTTGTGTTTTTAAAATACTTGTTCATCTCTGTGAATCAGACTGCTTGATTTTGCAGTTCTTATTCTTGCCTAGTGGGAGAATCAACATATTATAAAATCTAGAAGGTGAATTAAATACAGTTAAATTGATTGTCCTCTGCAAATGGATGTTTAAAGAACTTTTTTGGTCTGTCTCCCAGTTTACAACAAAGAGGAATTCTTGGCTAGGAATGGCAAACACCCTATGAAGGAGACATTGAAAACACTAAAGAATCGCTTTTTGGCAACTTTGGCAGCAGTGAAAAAAAATTTGGATGGTGTTTGCTGCATAAGATTATTAAGGGTTAGTGATTGACTTGAGAATCCAAAGCAAATCCAAAAAATATTCATTTATTGCTAGGAAAAAAACATCTCTTTGAAACAACTGTACTGTACTCACAAATCTTAGGAAGCAGAAGGGGATTGCCTGACTAGAGACTAATTTTATGATTATGTTTTGCTAAGCCAGAAGATATCAAAAATTAGGTGAGAATTTTAGGGTTCCTGGAGCTGCCAGTGAGTGAGTATGGAAGAGGCTTGTACTCCCTGGCATCTCATGTACAGAGGAAGTCATGTCATCCTATAAATCATAGCATTTAGGCAGCGGCCCATGGCTGAAGTTGAAATGGACAAAATGAGCTGTAGCTTGCCATTTTGTTTTGTGTTTCTTGATATTTGCAGACTTGGAGACCATTTGTAGATATTCCCTTTTCTTCTATGTCAGATCTAAGAGGAGGAATTATTATTCTTTCGTGTACTCTTTATGGTGTGTGCTTTTCAGAAGCAGGACATGTGGTAACTTGGACTGAAGCTAGTTCATGTTCCAGAGCTGAAAAACAGAGGCTATCTGAGATTCCTATAGTAAAAAAAAACGTGCAGCAATGCCAGTCATCCTTTAAAGCTTTTCAAACAATTTTTAAGCAATTCTTTTGGTATTTTGTCCCATTGTGACTCCTTAATACTTGGGAGACACTGGCTATAGGTACTATGAAAACGTCATCTTTATTGCCTTCCCAAAGCATTCATTTATTGTGACACCCATGAAAAAATCTGAACTCACTTGAAACAATCTGAACAAAGATATAATCTGGAACAACCAAGTAGCTGGTATGCTGAGCTCCCCACTTACACTACTGTTGTCTCACTGTTTCCTTGTACTCACCAATCAATCTGTATTTTTCTTTTATCTGCCTTCTACTGTAAATCAATTGGAAGAGGTAACTTTTTCTGATGTGTTGTCCAGTTTGTAATAAGCGTTTGAGGCCAATTATATTTATCAAGACCGAATTTATTCAAGCAAGCAATCAAGCAGGCAAAACAGCGCTGGGCGGCCGGGGAGTCTCCTGCTCCACCAACGGCGCGCACCTCACCCCCACCAGAGTCCCTTTTTATAGTTTAGTAGTCATAGAATCATAGAATCACCTCGGTTGGAAAAGACCTTTAAGATCATCGAGTCCAACCGTTAACCTAGCACTGCCATCCCACCACTAAACCATGTCCCTGAGCACCTCATCTATCCTTCTTTTAAATACCTCCAGGGATGAGGACTCCACCACCTCCCTGGGCAGCCCATTCCAGAGCCTGACAACCCTCTCGGTGAAGAAGTTTTTCCTAATGTCTAGCCTAAACCTGCCCTGGCGCAGCTTCAAGCCATTCCCCCTCGTCCTATCATCTGTTACCAGGGAGAAGAGGCCGACCCCCACCTCACTACAGCCTCCTTTCAGGTAGTTGTAGAGGGCGATCAGGTCTCCCCTCAGCCTCCTCTTCTCCAGACTAAACAACCCCAGTCCCGGGTCTACGTGGCACATCCTGGTATCTTTCTGGTGGTCACGAGGATAAAGGTCATAGTCTTCCTCCACGTTGTAGATCAGTTTCTTTCCTTATCTGGCCATGTTGGCCGAGCATGAGGCAGGAAGGATTCGTGCTTGTTTACTTAGCAGGATGTCGCCACCCAGGAATTGGTAATTTATCAGTGTATCAGGAGGTGGTCCCATGAGTTTCGCACAATAGTGACTTTAAACAAAGGATGTAACAAAAAAAAAAAAAACCAAAACACCTTCCCCCCATCTGCCGGTTTGAGAACAAATTCCTTATGTATTTATCTATTACAAGTTGGTGTCCACTAGGCACCCTATCCATGGCCAGGGACCCAAACTGTTTCAGCACTATGAATGAATGTAATCAAAATATCTCTGCAGATGTTTTTTCAGGTTGTCACGATCCACTATTGGGTTGAACAATTTGGCAGAGGTTAAACCCCATTGCTTTCAAACCGACCTCAGATAATTCTGGGAGGTTGGGGGCAGCTGGGCTTAACTTCTGATTAACTCCGATGTTTTATCGTGACTAGGTTCCTTTTACATTCTCAGGAACAGAATTAAGACTCAAAACGGAGTCAAGTGCCAAGTCACTTTATTTGGCCAACAACAAATGCGCGAGAGGAAAGCAGAGAAAGAGAGGAAAAGTGAAAAAGGGAAAGAGAGGGGGAGAAACAAACGGCACGGGAGCGCTGCTATAGCTACCACCACGGGTCTATGTGCTGTCCGTGCGGCCTGAGCGATCCACGCGGTCCATGCGGCTGGTGCAGCCCGAGCGGTCCAATGCACCTGATGTATCTTCGAATCTGGCGGAGGGTAGATATTCCTGGATGCTCTCCTTGGTCTCCGCTGGTTCCCCCTTTCATAGGGTTGTCTTTTTGCATAGTCAATGACTGTTTTGCATACCCACGCCTCCCACTCGGCAGTGGGGCGCATGCCCAGTACCGTCACTAGAGTATGCTCGAAGGTTCTAGGGGGTCCAAGCCCCCTCCCCATTGTCAGTCGACCCCGGGCCCGGGCGCATGCGCAGAGGACGTGTACTCCAAGATAACAGGACACACATTCCTGTGGGGTGGGACTCAATGGGCTGAAACTGGTGATTAAACTGCCCCACTCAGTTGCCGTGGTGATTAAGCTTTGGTAGTTAAGCTTGCCTGCCACCATGTTGAGACAAGTTTCTAGTCCCTTACACAGGTCTCCCACAAAATATACATGGTTGTAAGGGACAGTCAAGAAATTATGAGGAAAAACTCTCATTGTCGCTTCTGTGCCATTATCTTGCAGCTAGCAAGCACTGGGTTGAGATAAGGAAAAAACCCCATCATTTTCCTTTTGCTGTTAAAATTGGAAACTGCTGGGCTACACAGAGCTTTTTGCAGCATTGGAGCTGGATGCCAAGTAGCTTGTAATACTGTCTCATAGTGCAGAGGACTTTCACCTATGTGTTCTCTTGTCTCTTCACCATGCATTTCTCCTTTCTGTCTGTGATAAATGACTGAGTCCCAAATAGGATTTCAATCAAAATTATCAATTTATTAAACGAATAAAGGCAAGCAAACAGCACTAGGTGCGCTGGGTGCGCCGCGAGCCTCTGCTCTACCAGACGCATGTGATACAGTTCTTGTTTCTGGTTTATATAGCCCCCAGGAATAGGCGAGCCTTAAACTTCTCTTGTTTTGGTTAGTAACAAAAACCGGTTTAACCTGTTATGCTGAAAGGCCCAGCAGGCGACCCCGCCCGGCCCCCCTCCCCCGTGAGGGGGCGGTTGGTGGCCGATGCCGCCTCGGTGCCCAGCCAGCCCCCCCTCCCCCAGTGAGGAGGCGGCTGGGGGGGGTGCAAGGTAAGAACTATATACATTAACCTCTCTGCTTTCTTAGGCTTGTGGTTATAGAAGGGTATGTCATCATGCGGCCCTAGCATTGTTCCATATTAACACGAATCAGATGGACATATATCACGTGTCCAAAATGTTACTAATGCTTTATTCTAGTAGGTAATTACAGCCCTGATCTGTCAGGGATTAAGGAATGGCTACATACTTGGATGGAAATGTACCTGCTTAGGACTTCCATCTCTCCATTGATGAAACCTTGATCATGCATCACTGCAGATCTTTCTAGACCCAAGTCCAGAGAGCACAATTGTGCCCCCCCCCCCCCTCTTCTGCTCCCCCCCCCCCAGTTTTTTCTGGGGAAGTCATCTAGGTTTTTTCTCCTGGGAGCTGGTCAATGTGTTCTGGCTATATTGGACACAACCTAGACACTGTTCTTGAAGTCTGGATTGTCAAATCGTGGATTTGATGTGTCAGGGATGCTCAGGACCTGGTGCATATGATTGCTGAGATGGCTAGTGCAGAAATAATCAAAGATATTCCAGATGTGTTGAATTTCACTACACATCCTATGCAGTCTAAATGGCCCAATGCTCAATGCCTATTTGTCCTAGACTTCTACCATTCCTACTCCAACTCGGCTACCAGATGTCTGTAAAGTCCAGACCAGTGCGCTCCACGGATCACAGGAGGTTTAATATTAAAGACCTGTAGTCCTCCTTGGTAAAGCTTTGCTCTACAATGTGCTTTGGTAATGTCTAGAATTTACAAAATTGACAAGCAGATCAAACAAGGAGTTGTATGAACTTGATCTGCTAATGCAGGTACTCAGCTAACATTTGTGTCATGCCTTTCTTATGTTTAAAAATATTTGGGAAAGAAGAGAAAAACAAGTTTGCTTAGTCTGCAGAAAATCAGAACTGAAGTTAGATACAAGGTCAGACTAAATTCCAATGGTAAAATTTATGGTGGCAAAAAAAGCTAAGCCAAGGAAAGAAATGGTGATTTTTTTCCCCTCTGTAAAATGCAGTTTTGTTGAAACAAAAAATGCTTCTGAATTTGCAAAAGAAAAAATTAACCCAAATAAGGGTGGGGGGGTTTTAAAATACTTTCTTGAGTGTTTTTCACTTCTTTCTAAATTCTCTAATTAATTTACTATCACATTTCAATTTCTATGTCTTATGAAATGCATATTACCAATTGTTACACATCATCACTTATGTGTGGATGGAGTTAACTTTCCTCATAGTGCCCTCATAATGCTGTGCTTAGTATTTGCAGCTAGAAGTGTTGATGGGGGAGGGGTGATGACACAAAACATTTGTTATGAAGGCATTTGTTTTCTGGAGCAACAGCTACTGAGGCCTTACTTCCCAGGCAGTGGCGGGACATCGCCTGCTGATGGGAAATAGAGAATAAAATCTTTTTGTTTTCCTTTGCTTCCATGTGTGGCCTTTGCTTTTCTTTATTAAATTGCTTTTCTCTCGACCCGGAATTCTTTATTAAATTGCTTTTCTCTCGACCCCCTGTCCTGCTGAGGACGAGAGTGATAGAGCAGACTGGTGGGCACCTGGTGACCTTCCCATGGGCTGCAGTTCTTCAAGAACTGCTCCAGCATGGGTCCTTTCCATGGTGTGCAAGTCCTTCAGGAATGGACTGCTCCAGCGGGGGTCCCCCATGGGATCACAGGTCATGCCAGAAAATCTGCTCTGGCATGGCTCCTCTCCACAGGGCCACAGGTCCTGCCAGGAGCCTGTTCCAGTGTGGGCTCTCCACAGGCTGCAGCTTTGTTCAGGGCATGTCCACCTGCTCTGGCGTGGGGTCCTACATGGGTTGCAGGGTGAATATCTGCTCCAGCACCTGGAGCACCTCATCCCCCTCCTTCTTCATTACGCTTGGTGTCCACAGAGCTGCTTCTCTCACATATTCTCACTATTCTCTCCCAGCTGCTGTTGCACAGCTGGTTTTACCCCTTCTTAAATACAGAGACTCTACCAACATTGCTGATGGTCTTATCTTTGGCTAGCAGTGAGTTCATCTTGGAGCTGGCTGGAACCGGCTCTGTTAGATATAGGGGCAGCTTCTGGTGTCTTCTTACAGAAGCCATACCTGCAAACCCCCCACAACCAAAACCTTGCCATGTAAACCTGATACAGATGCATTCCATTCTGTAATTGAGAGCACATATTATGAAAAATTTAAAAAATTATGAACAAATTGTTTTACTTGGTTTGATATAAACATAAATTGATACCTGCAGAACAAAAAAGACTCTTTTAACATCCAGTCATTCTTTCGGGGTTTCTACTCTGCCAAAAAATTTGAAATCCATTTCAATTATATATTTTGAGAACTGTTACTGACACTTAGCCAGCTCTAATAAAGGCAGTTAATAGTTTACTGGCTCAAACTCCAATTCTTCCAGCTTTGCTAGAGTTGTCATGGTTGCTGACTCATACATGTTTCCCAGTCAGATACTAGTCACCAAACTGAGGCATTGCAGTTAAACCTGAAAGCTTACATGAAACACATAAAAAATTTCAAAATAAAATGTATGAAAATTATCTTTATTTTACAAAGCTTTCTTTGACTTTCAGGCTTGGAAAAACAATAACTGGAACTGCAATTTCTCTGAAAAAATATTGTGCCATTGGTAAACCAACTCCTGCGTGAACTAAGAAGTCTCCTGATTTGTCCTCTGTGTGGGGATATGATATGTTAATTGCGTCTTCTGGGTGCAGAGACTACACTGGTTTTGTTGGTTTTATTCCCAAACTGTGAGAGTGAAATAAAATCCAGATAATATAATTTGTGTCTTTTAATTAAGATTTCTTTCTTCATTTTTTTCCAGTTTTCTCTGCAGCCATGAAGAATCAAAGAGGAATATTTCTTCCAAGACAAAGGTTGAGATCCTCACACAATCATGTGGTATAAAAGGGCTCTAATGGCACCTCTATATAAAATGGGATTTGTAGGAATGTCTAAATAGCAGACAACATTGACATTGACAGAAAGATATCACAGCACAAGTGATTTGAAATTTGGGTGCTTAAGGATAGGATCTGAGCTCCCATCAGGTTCACTGGGGCCCAAACAGCTTCTGACAATCATGTCACTTTTATAGTCGTCTGTGGCTACTGCATGTTGGGTGCACATTGGAATCTATGAAAAGACAGACAGAGGCATATGGGCATAAGTTTCTGAAAAGGAAGCTTGAATTTAAGAAGAGAATTTTGAGAAAGCGGACATCAAGAACATTGCAGCAGGAAGATAAGGAGAGAGGTTTTTAAAAAAGCAGAGAGAAAGAATTGGAAAGTAGCCACTGAGGCCACAAAGTTTTTTGGCTGCTGCTGTTTACTCTGCTGTTGTGTACCCAAAATAATCCAAATTGCTAGGACAAAACGAGTAAAAAAGGAGCCTATCAACTGTCAAAGAAATGAGAGTTTTAGTTTCTTAGGGCCTTTTGAAATGTGACTTGAGTCATATACAGCAATCAAGCTTAGTCTTGTCATCTCAGAAAGTTTGCAACAGAACTTTTCAGGCAATTCCTCTGTACATAGTATTAATTTCTGGCTTTTTAGCATTTTTCCATATTGTCTGAAAACCTGTTATGTTCTGTGAGAGCAGAAGGCTTTAAAGGTGCAGAACTTCTTTATCAAATATGATCTTTGCTGCAGAAGCTCTATATTAAGCACTCTTTCCTTTTGCCTGGAATTGTATTGGTGCTCTGCCCTGTTTATCCCAGCTGTATAGAAGATAATACACAAGTAGGAACTAAGCATGCCAGACCATCTGTTATGCCTAGATTTAGTGTTTTAAAATGCTCATTTATCATGGTTAATCCTGCCTGGTGGAAAACAGTGCTTGTGCTCAGTAAGTCTTGCTATAGTGTATGTTTGCTGTGGTCCAGGGGCTCAGCATGGCTAAAATGACTCTGCATTTGTTTTGTTGCATATGCTGGAGTGAAGAGCCATGTGAAAATGCCAGCTTCTGTGATTCCTGGGCCATCATTTCTATGGGTTTTGGTACACAGCCTGAAAGTGAACTTGAGTTATGGTGCTAAACAGGTAAGCAACCTGTCTTTGAAAGGTACCATTTTCAGTATCAAACACGTGGATGGACAAAGCCATGGTCTTGTTGCACCAGGGCTGTTGGGAAAACAGCACTTCTGCAAAACACTTTTATCAATGCATACTGAAATAGGATTCTTGGTTCTTGGTTTACAGCATGTTTCTCTGTCTCTCTTGCTTGTAGCTCCACTTCAGCGATATTTGAGCCTGGCAACTGGGCTTTTTGTGGGCTTTTTTCCATTTCCCCCTCCCCCCGTGAAATTCCAACAGACTGGTTCAAAGAAAGGCATCTGCTACCTTCAGCGCAGAGCTGTCACGAAGCAAAGTAACTGCTATTCTGTGCCTTTGGAATAGTTTTTCTTTGCCTTATCTGCAACTTTTATGAGTCACAATAAGGAACTTGCCACATCTGTTCATCAGCTTTCTATTTCTTCTGCTGTGAGATTAGTTGAAATAAAATAAACCTAAAACAAACTCAGACTGACTGCAGAGGAATATACACAACAGAATTAGGAGCTGCAGTGTCGTGAAACGCCTGATGGTTTGCAATATTGTTTCTCATTGTAGAAGTAATTAACTGGGAAGATGCTGAAATGTTGGCAGGGCTGGATAAAGTGAGGCCATTAAAATATTTCTATTTTATAAAAGGAAGTTAACATACCAGCATTGGCACACATGTATCAATTTTTTCACTTAGACTGAAGTTAAAATATGAATTTGCTTTGCAGTTTTCAATGCAGAAACCGAAATGTATCTTTCATTCGCAATTTTTTTACTTATATACAGAGAATTGCTAGCTATTCTCCATGCTTTACCTAGCCAGTCTGTGGAGAGTGTCTGGTTCATCTGTTGAGGCTTATGGTTTCAAGTGTAAATTTTTTTTGTGGCAGGAAATATCATTTATACAGTACCTTGCACAATACTGTTCCTTATGCCTGGAGTTGCTGAATGTGACAGCAAAATAAATGTATAAATGTTCAACTTGTTCACAGGAGAGGTGTGCATTGCAGAACCTTATTAGGAGAATATTCCACCCTGACTATGCTGTGTTCAGCCTTTTTTCCACCTTCTGCAGGGTTTAACACTTCCCTTCAGCTGAAAAAAACAATTTGTTCTTCTGAGCTCTGCTGTCCTTCACACTGCAAAGGTAGAGATAAGAGTACTGCAGGTGTTGTCCTGCTTATCATAGCTGCTACTGTTTCCCCACTTTCTTGGGCAATTTGAAGACTGAATTGGAAACACTGAGACCTAAAAGAGAGAGAAATAGCTGAGTGAAAGCTTCTCCAGCTCTGGCATGAGTGTTAAAGATGGTCTGATGGTGATGTTACTATTACAGCAGGGAACCTTTCCCATCCTATCTTATTCCAGATGTCCTGTCTCATTTTTTGGTTACGTTACCATGAGAAGGGGTCCTCACTTTTACCATCACAATTGTTTCTCCTGTGAGTTCCTTGTGCATCAGGTTCCTGGAAAACTAGTGGAAGATTTTGTCCAGACAGTCTATTACACATTTTAATTTCCAGAATATCAGCCTATATACACTAGAATGAGGTATCTTTATCTGTTAATCCAGCCTCATGCAGGTCACAGCTGTGTGATCAAAGCAGCGTCTCAATGTGCTTTGGCAATATGAGCCAACACCAGAAGAGAGAGGAGCAATCTAGATTTTTGAACTCCGTCTTTTGTAGTAAACAGAGAAGGAAGGGCATCCTGCTAGGACCACTTTATCCCAATAGAACTGTCATCTTCTGTGCCTACATTCCCTTCAGTCTTTAATTCACAGCCAGGACAACATTTTGGTCTCTTTATCTGTTTCTCAGTCCTGTTCACTGTACCAGTTCTGCCCTCCAGCAAGGAATACCAGGAAAAATTTACTTACTGAGTTTCATTTTATCTTTTCATAGCTCAGTTCCTTCTTATGGGAAGATCCTAGTGTTTGAGGCTGGAAGGAGCTCAGAAACAGTACGAAATCTCATCCAGGTTGGTGGATAAAAATCTAATAGATAGACACAGCAAGGTTATAAAATTTTAGATCAGACAGCAGTTCCTGTCTGCTGTGAAGTTAAAAGTAGTTCTAGATTTTCAGATAAGAAGCCAGACTATTTTTTTACTACATCTGTTAGAAAGAAGAGAAGGAAGTCTAACCTATCTGGAATTAAATTTTTCCAGTGATTAATATTCCCTCATACTGAAGTCACCTACAAAAAATTTTTGTTATTATCAGGTGAAATGTTTGGATCTAAGGTTCTGGGCTATTTAACACTGAATAATTTCCAGCTCAAGTTCTAATCTGTTTTCACTAGTGCAGGCAGTCTTAGACTTACCATCAAGGTATATATGAGCAAACATTTCATTAAAAATGAAGAGGCTTATGACAATACTTATTCTCCCAGAATGGGACCATAGCTGGTGACATCCATTAGCAGTTCTCTCAGAAATTGAAAACATTTTCCATCTGTTCATGCATACTCATTACAAAGTAGTTAAGAGCCTGTGGGATCACACAGGTGCATTTTTGCAAATTACAAAATATCAAAATGAGTTATTGAAGAAACAGGGATGATTTTCTAATAAGCAGCTAAATCTTCAACTTTCTCTTTTCTCAGGCACTGAAGACACTCCATTAGTTGAAACCTGTTTAGCCTGTAACCTTCCAGATCATGACATTTTGAATGTCTATGCTATACATACTCTGGGAAGGCGAGCCAGCTCTGCCTGGTTACACTACTCTAAGAGCAGAAATCAGCCTTATTCTTTGGCAGACAATATCACCGAGGCCAAGTGATTAAGACAACTCAAATAAAAATGGAGCATTTATATAGATAATGAGAACAGCCAGTATTATATTAATAAGAAATAAACTTCATTAATTATGTGCTTGCATGTTTTCATGCCTGAAGTGACCTCTAGCAGGAAGCTTGGATTGGCCTTTGCTTGTAGGAAAGCATATTGAGTATGGACATTTCTAATAAGTTCACCTACTGCGAGATGATGGGAAGGTTAGTGAAAGCCTGCTACAGAGAGGGTTCTAGAATAACAAAGAAGGCTTGGCTGGAGACAAATAAATATGCCAAACCAAGTAAACACCTGTTGTATTTTAACCCCAGCTGGCAATTAAGCACACCACCCAGCCACTCGCTCACTCTCCCCTGGTGGGAAGGGGAAAAGAATTGGAAGCATAAAAGTGAGAAAACTTGTGGGTTGAGATAAAGACAGTTTAATGGGCAAAGCAAAAGCTGTGTATGCAAGCAAAGCAAAACAAGGAATTCATTCACTACTTCCCATCAGCAGGCAGGTGTTCAGCCATCTCCAGGAAAGCAAGGCTTCATGACGCATAATGGTTACTTGGGAAGACAAACGCCATCACGGTGAATGTCCCCCCCTTCCTTCTTCTTTTCCCAGCGTTATATGCTGAGCATGACATCATATGGTATGGAATAGCCCTTTGGCCAGTTGGGGTCAGCTGTCCTGGCTGTGCCCCCTCTCAGCTTCTTGTGCACCTGGCAGAGCTGAGAGCTGAGAAGTCCTTGGCCAGTCTAAGCACTACCCAGCAAAAACTAAGACATCAGTGAGTTATCAACATTCTTCTCATCCTAAATCCAAAACACAGAACTATGCCAGCTACTAGGAAGAAAATTAACTCTATCCCAGCCGAAACCAGGACAACACAATTGTTGCAACTTAAATCTGTTTAGAGATGTTCCTCAGAAATCAGTCTTAATGGGGATTGGCTCCAGTACCATTTTATTCTATGCATCTTTCTCCACATAACTAACCTCTTGGTCAGGTCTCCAACTTGTACATGTTTCTAATTGATTAGTGAGTACAAACTGAGAGTTACCATATTTTACATTGTTGGGTAAACCTGACTCAGATCTCCAAAACCCTCTGTCTTTCCCTTTCAGTTCAGTGATTGCCATGTGTGTTGGTCCTGTGTCATTGTTACAGGAAGGTTACTTTGTCTGCCTGTGATTTCTCATGACTTGAGAGATGTGCATATCATGTGTCTTCATGCTGAAATCAGATTACCTTGCAAGTAATCTTTAACAGGGAATGTTTTATTTGTTTCCTCTAATTATAATTTAGTACAATATTATTATAAATGCTGTTCTTTCAATTTCAAAGATTCTCATAGCATTTAAAAACCACAGTGCCATATTATGGTTGCTACTTCACAGAATCACAGAATGGTTGAGGTTGGAAGAGAACTCTGGATATCGTCTGGTCCAACCATCCTGCTCAAGCAGCGCAGCCTAGAGCCAGTTTCCCAGGATTATGTATAGATGGGGTTTTAATATCTCTAAGGAGGGAGACTTTACAACCCCTGTGGGACACCTGTGACAGTACTTAGTCACCCTCACAATGAAAAAGTGTTTCCTGATGTTGAGGAATAACCTCCTGTGTTTCAGTCTGCACCCATTGCTTGTGGTCCTGTCACTGGGCACCACTGAAAAGAGCCTGGCTCCATCTTCTTTGCACCATCCCTTCAGGTATTTGTATACATTAATAAGATCTCCCCTGAGCCTTTTCATTTCTGGGCTGAACACTCCCCACTCTCTCAGCCTTTCCTTATAGGAGAGATCACAGAATCATAGAATATCTCGAGTTGGAAGGGACCCATATGGATCATCAAGTCCAACTCCCTGCTCCTTGCAGGACTACCTGAAACTAAAACATACAATTAAGAGCATCGTTGAGACACTTCTTAAGCTCTGACAGGCTTGGTGCCATGACGAATTTCCAGGGGAGCCTGTTGTAGTGACTGACCACCCCCTCAGTGAAGAACCTTTTCTTAATGTCCCATCTGAACTTCCCCTGATACAGCTTCGTTCCATTTCCTTGGGTCCTGTCACTGATCACCAGAGTGAGGATATCAGCACCACTGTCATGGATGGAGTGAGAGAGGCAAAAATATAGTTTATTGATATAAAACAGCGAGTTAACAAAGTTCAGTGGTAAATGTGACAATAGTTTATAAGATTCAATGGCAAGGTACACTTGGTTATTTACTGCATAGAGGACAGGGTCAGACAAAACTGTCAGGGAGACCCTCCCGTTGAGTCATGAGGTTCAGAAAAGATCCCCTTGCTTTCTAAACTCCTTCCTCAGAGAGGAGTCTAAGTGCAGCTGGATCCATCCTAGTCCCAGACTTGGTCAACTCTTCATGTCTAAAAGATTACATATGTGTAATCAATCCTTTATATCAGTTAGCTAAGATTTCAAAGTTTAGCTGCAATCAATCCTTTATATCAGTTAGCTAAGATTTCAAAGTTTAGCATGCTGTTAGCCACTTAACAAGAACCTGTTGTGGTAAGGAATCTCTCAACCTTGAGGAGTAATCTTGAGAGGTGTCCCTACTCAAGGGGAGGTCCTGGTGTGCACCCCACTGCCATGCAGGAGAGCTCAAAGGGCTCTTGGTCTGCTCACTATTTATGGGGGTAAGTCTTATTTCCATACTGACTGCAGTTGTTAAGTTTCTTCCAAATTTGGCTTGAGTGAGACATTGACCAGCACTGTGATTAGGTGGGTGCATTGCAAAATAGCCCTTGGCTATTGCGTTGTTATCTGTCTCACCTGAATCCGCTTTGAGTTGTATGCATCCATCATGACCAGACACAACTATCATGACCACCATAGGTGGTTATCGCTTGAGAAGGGTTATGGGAAGAGGTCAGGTGTGTGAGGGGACCACACCACCACAACCTCCCCCTCCACTGCCCCCCTTGAGGAAGTTGTAGACTGCAGTGAGGTCACCCCTCAGCCTTCTCTTCTCCAAGTTGAATAAACCAAGTGACCTCAGCCGCTCCTCGTAACTCTTGCCCTGGAGACTTTTCACATGATTGGTCACACTCCTCTGGACACAGTCTAATAGTTTGATGTCCTTCTTACATTGAGGCACCCAAAACAGCACACAGTACTCAAGGTGGGGCCACACCACTGCAGTGTAGAATGGGACAATTGCCTCCCTCAGTCAGCTATCTATTCTGTGCTTGATATACCCCAGGACATGGTTGGCCCTTTTGGTTGCCAGGGCATACTGTTGATTCATATTCAACTTGCCATCAACCTAAAACCCCAGATCCCTTTCTGCAGGGCTGCTCTCCAGCCTCTCATCCCCCAGTTTATATTTATAATCAGGTTTACCCCATCCCAGGTGGAATATCCAGCAATTGCTCTTGTTAAATGTCATACGGCTGGTGATTGCCCAGTTCTGTAGTCTGTCCAGATTTCTCTGTAAGGCCTCTCTGCCATCGAGGGAGTCCACAGCTCCTTCCAGTTTAGTGTCATTGGCAAACTTACTCAATGTACATTCAATTCATGCATCCAGATCATTTATGAAAACATTAAAGAGCACTGGCTCTAAAATCAAGTCCTGGGGAACTCCACTGGTGACTGGCCACCAAGCTGATGTAACCTCATCTACTATAACCCTTTGAGCCCGACCCATCAGCCAATTGCTCACCCAAAATATTATAGACTTCTCTAGCTGTGTGCTGGATAGTTTATCCAGAAGGATACTGTGAGAGACAGTATCTAAAGCTTTGCTAAAATCCAATAAACCCCACATCTACTGGCTTCCCTTGGTGAACTAGATGGATGACCTTGTAAGGTAATTAAGTTGATCAAGCAAGACTTTCCCCTCGTGACCCCGTGATGACTATGACCAAGGACTGCATTTTCTCTCAAGTGTTTTTCAAGTACTTTCTCCATAATTTTACCAGGCACAGAAGTGAGACTGACAGGCATTTAATTACCACTTCCTTCTTACCCTTCTTGAAAATTAGGACATTTGCTCCAATCCCTTAATCATTGTTATGGCCCTTCATTGAACTCTGTCCAATATGTCCATGTTTCTCTTGTACTGAGGAGCCCAGAACTGGACAAAATACTCCAGGTATAGCCTCACCAGAGCTGAGCACAGGGGAAAGATCACCCTCCTTGACCTGCTGGCAATACTTTGTCTAATACAGTCAAGGATACCATTCACCTTCTTTTTCTGATCAGAAACAACAGGTGGAAATGAGAATGAATGGAATATGAGCTCTTGTATCTTTTGGGGGTTTTTTTACTTTTTTTTTTTCTTTTTAAGATTTATATCTTTAAAATGCGATGATTTTCAATTTTGGTTCTGGTACTCTCAGGTACAAGTGGGTCATAAACATGGGGTCCTTTCCCTCAAAATTGTACTGGTAGTCGTGCCCTTGGGAATGAAATCAAAGCAGGGAAGAGAGGATTCAGTTCTTTGAGATCACAAGTTCTATGAGACATTGCCCTTGTATTTATTTAACACATCCACCAATCTTCCCACTGTGAGATTATCACACTAGCTGTTCTCCCCCATTTTCTCCTGACAACTTTTTTTGCTTTCTATTCTTTAAAATGGGTGAAGAAGGGGTTTTGTTTTAAAGGGAGATGGCTTCAAAGCTGGTTTGAGTCAGGAAGTTTTGCCAGAGGTAAAGAAAAACAAATGTGTAGAAGGGAAGAGTTTTTATTACATAAATAGGGCATAATTTTCATTGTCATACCTCTTTCTGTACTTTCTTAGCTAAGTGGAAGACATTACAGTATAAGTGTATCAAGGTATGGAATAAAGATGATTTTTTTGAGTCTGTTGTGGTTTAACCCCACAGGCAGCTGAACACGACACAGCCACTTGCTCACTGTGGGATGGGGGAGAGAATCGGAAAAAAAGGCAAAAGCCGTGGATTGAGATAAAGACGGTTTAATAAAATGGCAGAGGGAAATATGATAATAATAATAATAATAATAATAATAATAATAATAGTAAGTGAACATACAAACTACACAAAACAAGTGATGCACAATGCAATTGCTCACCACCTACTGACCAATGCCCAGCCTGTCCCCGAGCAGTAGTCGCTCTCCCCCAGTCAACTCCCCCACAAGCATGTCATATGGTCTGGAATAGCCCTTTGGCCAGTTGGGGTCAGCTGTCCTGGATGTGCCCCCTCCCAGCTTCTTGTGCACCCGGCAGAGCAGAGGAAGCTGAAAAGTCCTTGACTGGTGTAATCACTACTTAGCAACAACTAAAACATCAGTGTGCTATCAACATTCTTCTCATCCTAAATCCAAAACACAGCACTATACCAGCTATTAGGAATAAAATTAACTCTGTCCCAGCTGAAACCAGGACAGAGTCAAAGGATGACACTATGACAACAGAACCAGAGGTAAAGTGATGTTTTGACTGTGAAGATGGAGGGGGACTAAGAATCAAGCTTCTCTATGGCCCTGATGTTATGATATGTATGTGCACTGCGGGCAGCACCAGATTTTTAAAAACTCTTTTTAGGATCATGAAAATAGAGATAGTTCTTCCTGACTATTTAACCATTAAATGTATGCATACACACAAACATGCGCACACATGCACTTGCACACACACGCAAATATATATATATCTCTCGCCTTTGGCCTTCCAGGCACGAGAGTAGTGAGAAGCAATTCTCACTAGTATATAATTGCCTGAATAATTCATTACATAGTGTTTTCTTCATAGGAACTTGTGTAGTAATGACACCTGGGATTTTTTTCCTTTGTAGACTCCATACCTTCATATTATTTTCTTGGTTGAAAGAAGTAATCTAAAATGTGAATACTTTATTAAGAAAAATAGTGTTTGCACTTTTAGTCTTTTTTTCTTTTTCAGATAATTTCTTTGCTTAAACTGGAACTTGCAGGTGAATATGGCAAAACTTCTCTTTGTTGAGTAGATGCAGCAGAAGGAAGGGCCAGAATAACACTGAGCTGTGCTCACAATGATAGTGCAAGTACCGTGACAGTGAATCCACAGAGTTATGTAAACGGTTATAACAGGTATTACAGTTTTTAACAATAAATTAAGAGCATACCCTGTCTGGAGCCTTGTTTTGGGGAGAATACAGAGGAGAGAAATCAGAAAGATCAGATGATCAGTAAACCCATTCTATAAGGAAAAACTGACTGTTCAATCAGAGAATGCCAAGGGAGGTCATTATACCCAGTACAGGAAAGGTTGCTTTATTTAGTTCAGTGTAGGAAATGGTTTGGAAGGCCTTTCTGATAGAATGGTGAGTGCAGCCCTGTGAGGGGTTGCCTCAAATAGCTGTTGAATTTGCACCACTGGAAATTTTTAAGAATAGGAAAGGCAAACATCTATCAGAAATAGTTTATGTATATTTGGTCATGCTTAACACAGTTTGCCACATTGGATGGCCTCTAGCAGTCTCTTCCAAACCAGCTTTCCATTACATAACGTTTAAGATGCCTGGGCATCCCTAAAGGATGGGACATGATGGCAAGTGATGGACCTTGTAGAAAAATCGTCCTAAAGCTGGATTTGCATTCACTGTATTATGTCATGCATAAAGAAATAAGGCAGCAGAGGCGGATCAACTGTATATCAGATATATACCTAGTTATTATGCACATCAAAATACTGTCCTGTAACGATTTTGCAGCCCTTCATCATTACTCAATCAGTGCTGAAGGCAGTATAGTACTATGTTGATTATTGTACTTGCTCATCACTTTATTGCCTGGGAAGACATAAAAGTAACTAACAAGGAAGAATAAACCTCATAGTGGGGGAAACTTGACCAAGCCATTGACCGTTCACATGTTATTCCTGTGCTTCAGTCCAAAGTTTGTGTGTGACAAACTCCAGGCTGTAGGCAAAAGATACAGATCTCACCTATTGAGACAAATGTTTTGAGATATCATGTAATATATACATAAGCATGAACAAAGAAAGCATCACAGAACAGAGTGATGGGTCATCTGCAAACTGAGATGAAATAGGGTCCAGATGTTTTTAGGATTCGTGAAGCAACAGGCCAGCTAGCATACTTCTGCACTCTCCCAATAGTTTCTAAGCTGTGTCATAAAGATATACCTTCCAGCTCCAGGATTTTCTGTATTACCACACCATGTGCTGTTTGGAAAATGATTGGCTTGTTCTATTACATGAACACTGGGAACCAAATGCTGACTTGAGCCAACATCAGAGAAGTGAATTACTTACCTCCCATCTTAATCAGATTTTCTCAGTCTCTGTTACAAACATGGAGTTGGTATTGCCAGGATGTTCCTTTTTTTAACATCACTTACAATATTTCCTCTTAGTGGCCCACAAAGAATGTGAGGAATGATATTTTACATAAAAAGTCATAGGGGGTGGCTATGCCAAAAGACTAAATCCTTGTCAAATGTTGATACGTTGCCAGTAGCATATGGTAACAATGGAGACAGCTGGAATTAAGGGCACAACATGACATTGTAATGAGGGTAACAGCAATTTGAGCTATTGGAGGATATTGCCTTTCAATTGATTGGCTCCATGTGGAGAGTATGAAAAGACTGAATGATGGGGGGAAATGACAGCCTTCCTGTCAGGTTTGATGCATGAGGTAACCTTCTATAGCTTAACAATGAAACCCTCTTCAAGCATTGCAGCCACATCAAGTAAGATGAGTCAAAGAGAGGTGATGTCATCCATTATAGAAAAGATGATGTAACAGATTGCTTTATGGGATTAAGGCCAACATTTTCCAAAATCTATTCTCTCTGCTCTGTATTTAGTCATTTGAGTGATCTTAGCCAAGATTTTTAAATACAAGAACCTAAATTGAACCTTTAGTAGTGAAGTTTTCAAAAGTGCCCAAGTCACCTGAATGTCTCTGTTTCATTATCAAAAGGGAATTGTACCTCCCCTGCCTTTTCAAGAAAGTCTTGGGTACGTAATAGAGTGGACACATTTGAAAATTTCTCTCCTAAATTTGTGATTAGGCTTCCAAATACATTTGGTATCAGTGTCAAAATTGCTGAATATCCTCGTGCCCAAATTACTTGTTTGGCAACAGAAAGTTCCTTCAAGCGCTCTGGATACAGAGTGCTTTTGAAAACTGAACCATTCATTTTTCTATAATTTCATGGCCATTAGAACTCAAGTTTTTAAAATTAAGATTCCAGTTTCACAGTCCCATACCACTCAGCCATATCACTGTGACCTTTGTGTGTAGGATCTTTGTAATAAGGAAGTTCTCTAACATCTGGGCCAGACTACATTGAGGAAGATTTACTTTTTGTTTTAGAAAGAACAAAATTATTTTACCCTGGAGGTACTGTATTTGGTGGGCTGTACTGGGTTTGTGTGGCAAGGTTTTGGTAGAGGGGAGGCTACAAGGGTGGCTTCTGTGAGAAGCTGCTAGAAGCTTGCCCTATAGAGCCAATGCCAGGCAGTTCCAAGATGGACACACCCCTGGCCAAGGCCGAGCCAATCAGTGATGGTGGTCATGGATCCCTATGATAACATATTTTAGAAAGGGAAAAAAAACCCCAAAACCCACGCAGTTGCAGCTGGAGAGAGGAGTGAGGATATGTGAGAGGAAACAACTTCAGACACAAAGGTCAGTGAAGAAGGAGGGGCAGGAGGTGCTCCAGGCGCCAGAGCAGAGATTCCCCTGCAGTCCATGGTGAAGACCATGGTGACACAGCCCATGGAGGTCCATGGTGGAGCAAATATTCACTTGGCAGCCCATGGAGGACCCCATGCTGGAGCAGGTGTCCATGCCCGAAGGAGGCTGTGACACAGCCAGGGAGTGGAATTGATGGACCCCCGGCCCGGGATGCCATGGGGGCCCCCCTGTGGAAGGGATCCACTCTGAAACAACTAATGAAGAACTGTAGCCCTTGGGAAGGACTGACATTGGAGAAGTTTGTGAGGGACTTTCCCACAGGAGGGATCCCATGCTGGTGCAGAAAAATAATGTGAGGATTTCCCCCCTGAGGAGGAAGGAGCGGCAGAGAAAACATGCGATGAACATGTGATGAACACCACAATCAACATTTCCCATTTTCCTACAGCCCTCAGTGGGGAGAAGGAAGAGAAAATCTGGAGTAAAGTTAAGTCCAGGAAGAAGGGTGGGGGGAAGGTGTTTTAAGATTTGGTTTTATTTCTCCTTACCCTACTCTGATTTGATGGGCAATAAATTAAACTAATTTCCCCAAGTAGAGTCTGTGTTGCCGGTGATGTAACTGGTGAATGATCTCTCCCCTGACACGCTGAGGCGATGAGTGCGAGAGCGGCTTTGATGGGCACCTGGCATCCAGCCAGAGTCAACCCACTACATGGGGATTGCTTAAGGAGAGAAAAACAAATTTTAATACGATGACACAATAACAGTTTCACTAGTTAGGGGCGAACTATGTCAGACTCAGAGTTGTAACACAAATGAAGAGAGGAAGAAATGGGCATTTGAATTTGAAAGAAAAAGTGCCAGTGAGGGAGAGGGAGAGAAAGTACAAACCTTCTGTTTTACCTTATGGCCCTTGTTTCAGGCTATTTCCCTCAGGTTTCTTTCCTTTAAAAGAGGCATTGGCAAAATGCAGATTGGACTGATTACTTTTATCTAGCTGACAGTAATTGTTTTAAAAGAGCCCGTTCGTCCCTGCTAATGATTTCGGAGACTGATGGGCGGGGGAGGGGAGCAGGGCCGGATGTTGTCACACCACACAGGAAGGGCTATTTAAGTTCTCTTATCAAAGAATGTGGTGATATCTGGAATTTTATTAGTTGTCAGTCATCCTTAAAATCAGAAATATTGCTGCTAAGTTTGGATGTTTGGTGTAACTATCACCTTTTAAATGGATGCCTTGCTGCACAGTTTGTTGAGGGGTAGCAGATAGCTGTTCTTGCAGCCTTGAGGAAGATGCAGTTGTGCACTGTGCTGACTTTGCAAGACCTTGCATACAGCCATGCTAACAAACGAGTGGCTCAGTCTTGAAGTGCTTACTGAAGCAGATTTCCTGTTGTTTCCATCAGGTGCATAGCGGCAGGGAACAAAAGTAAAAGGCACCTCATCCTTCACATCCTACACAGAGTCCATGCTTCTGAGCAGACAACCCTCATATAATGAATGCTCCCAGGAGGAATAGCAGCCTCCGTCTTGATGTGCAGGTGTGCTGAGTAACACACCTTGCCTGCAACATCCATGCATAGCACTTTGATCTCACTCCATCCCAGAGATCCAATCTGAAAAATCATAGCACCGTTGGCCACCTTTACCAAGAACAGAGGACCATGCGGCTGCACCTGTACTGGTGATGTGAAACGTGTGATTATTTCTGTTCCTGCCCAGAGGAAAACACAGAGGACAGAGCCTTACCCATACCTTTCTCCTCTGGGCCTCTAGTCCCTTGCTTGTGCCTCCCACCCTGATTCCCTCCTTGTCTTTCCTGCTGGCCTAGCTGAACTTAGAACTGATTGACCAAGGGAGAGGAAATAATAGTACTTTGCCAGGCAGTACTACCCGCAGCCAGGCACTCTAAGACTTAGTACCAGCAGTGATAGATGGATGAGGGGGAAGTTCTCAAGGCTTCATACAGCACATCTCAGGAGTAAGGATAAAAGTCCAGGCTTTATCTCATGTGATCTTCCCCAGTCAGCAGTTGTTCAGTCAGGGAGGACTCAGAAGGCAGGGTTTGACCAAATGTCTCCTCACTGAAGCAGAGATCAGAGCTGCCAGGGGTGTGACATTCAGAAAAGGGCTTGTGTATCTTTCCTTCATGGGAAAATGGCTGAGGGGGAAGGAAGGAGACACTTCAGAGTGTTTTCTCATTGAGAGCCTCCAGGCCTCTTTTTCCCTCCAGGGTGTTTCCCAGAGGGTAGGATCTTTCCTCCTGAATGCAAATCCCAAATTCAACTGACAGTCAGCTCACTTGGATTTTTGCCTGAAGTGCTTCCTCTGCCTCAGATAGTGTATCTCAATCCTCTTCAAAAGTGATATGTTGCATCAATGTCACAGAAAGAAGGACCCAAAGGGAGTTTCGAGAGATCCCAGTCAGTTTTCCTACAACCCCGAGTCACTTGTGCTTCACTAAGGACCTGAACCAGTGTGAAGGATAAGGAACAGCAAAGCATGTGGTGGAGCTCCCAAAGGTGGAGCTGTGCCAGTGTCCTTGGCTTGAGCTTCATGACACTGCTGCTGAATCTGGAGTTAGTGGGAGGAAGGGGAGATGTGGTAGAGCCCTGAAGGTCATGGTTGAGTGGGTGAGGAAGATGGTGTCCAGGTATGCTGAGGAGGTGGCAGTCCAAGAAGGACACTGGGAAGGAAGAAGGGGTGGCAGGTACATGTAGTTATGCCAGCAGAATGGAGAAGCCACATGCTGCAGGTTCTGGGAGCAGGCAAAGTGAGGAGATAGTTTGGGAATATCCTGCATGGATATTTCTACCAGAACCTGTATGTGCCAGGGCTGCAGCCTCAGCTTTCACAGCTGTTTACCACTGTTGACATTTCTTCTTTAAAAGCTTCCATGTTTCATAAGCAATAACTGAGCAGCCATATTTTTCCATGCCAACTAATCCCCAGTTTCCTGGATTGATAACTGGGAGTAGCCTAAGAAACCTGCGAGTCCAGATCTTAATTTTTTTATGAATTGATGTATTTATGCTGACTTTAATTGATCTATATTAAATTCTATCAGCTGATGATAGATTTTCCTCTTTAGGCAGAACCACATTTCTACCCTGTGAAATCCAGAACCTGTAATATCTTCAATTTATGCAGTGACATGGGACCTTCAGGGAAATTGTGTTTATTTTACATGATTTTGCATTTAAAGTGAAGAAAAAAGCTACTTTGGGACAAATAGTGCTATGAACTTAGTGTGACCACCCTGCCAAATTTATTTCAGGATGATACAGTTGCTCATTAATTATCACATTTTAGATAAATGTCATACTTTTCTTTATCTCCATGCTTAACAAGACTTCAACCTTTTCAGCAGGTTTTCCATTTAATTGTTTTCTTGAGTAAAAGTATTGGAGCCATGCCTCAGTTTTCCTTAGAAATACCTCTGCAGTTTTCCTGACCCTACTGCTGGCTGGGAGAATAGATTAAAACTCCTGAGCTCTGAGTTACATCAGTGAAAACTATATCTGTGATAAAGCAGAGTGTTGGCAGGCCACATGAGGAACAGACCTCTTTCTACCTCAAACAACCTTTTCTTACAGGCGATAGAAAAAGCCCTAACAGAATCAGCAAGATTTGGGTGAGAAGGAACCTCTGGAGGCTTGTAGTTCACACAGTTAGATCAGGCTTCTGAGGGGTCTTGTTCAGGCAAGTGTTGAAGATATCAAAGGCTCTGGATTTCATTGCAAAATGATATTAATTGTAGGGTTGTCATCCCACAGCTGAATCACATAACAAGCAAATGCACAGCAGGGCTACCATTAATTGAAAGTGAAAGCAGGGTCCAAACGAAGCCTATTTCACTCCAAATGAAGCCAAAGATTTGAAATCCTACTTGCAGTGCACCAAAGCTTTCACCAACTTCTTTGTGGCCAATATTCGAGCCATCATTGGTTTGAAAGTAAAAGCACAGAGATAACAAGCAGTTGAAGAGGGAGAACTCTCAGTCTGTAACATGATTGATAACCGCACAGCACTAATGTGCTAATCCTGCTGGACCATGGAAGAAGTTTTTGATAGCCATGAGACTGATTTCAGGTCTGGAAAACTGCTTTACAATGAAGGATGTAAGGAATCTTCCTTAATTAATGTACAACAAAGTCAGTGTTTTTAGAATGAGTTAGAGTGGTCATGTAGGAGCTGGTAGGTTATATATGTAGTATTACAGTCCTAAGCAGGAACTACAGTCATGTGTGATGCTAGGAGCTGGTTTAGGTGTAGAGGTTTAAATCCATGGGAGTGGTTGGTGATGACAGGAAGGAACTGGGATGGAGAGGTTCAATTTGGACTTCACCTTCTCTGTCCCAACCGTCTTCTCAGGAAGTACTCAGACCCTGGGTCTCCTTCCCTTCTTGTACCAGCCCATGTGCCTAGCTGTTCCAAATACCATTTATCCTTCCTCCATCCTCACCCCTGAGCAATGGTCTCACAAGCCTCTTCTCTCAGAGTCATTCAGAGCACAGGAGAGCTGGAATCCCAGGATACTGATGCCACACATGGCTGGAGCCTCAGAAAGTACTATGGGGATTTACCTCTGTGCTTTTACTGCTCTTACATTCCTCCTTGGACCTGCTTTTGGCCACTAGTAGAAAGAAGGATAGTAGGGAAGAAAGACTTTTGGTATGTGTCTGTGCTTCTAAAAGTCTTGTGCCAGCACCACTCTTGCCAAGATGGGTAAGGACCAGCCACCCAAGCAAGTGTCCTGCTTTTTTCCAGGTACTTTGATGCATGTACCGAATTTTCTCAGGAGTCTGTCCTTCTTTTGTCTTCTAAAACTGAGAAATTTCTGTTCTGTTTGTAGGTCCTGGGGCTGGTTAGTTTCCACCCTCCAAAATTACTCTGCAGCAGGCAGACCAAGGAAAGAGTCTTAGGCTACACCTCACTCACCTCCTGCTATCCAGACACATGCAGGACTTTAATCAAAATGTTGACAGCACCTGCTCTCTGTGGGCATTTCTTCCTTTTAAAAATCCAAAGTCAAGGTGAATAGAAATGTTTTATACAACAATTTTCATGAACAATTAAAACATCATTAATATTTAAAAAAAATTAACCATTTTGATGTTTTGATGAAATCCTATTTTTAAGGGGGAGAAAATCAGGCTGAAACATTTCTGTTAGGTCTGATTTCATTATGGGTTTTTTTTTTGCTACATGAAGTTAATTTCAGTCACTTTAAATTAGCTGTTATGCAATAGGACTTTTGTATGCATAAAAAATATGTCAGTTCTTTATCCACTAACAAGCATTTCTGAAGTGCAGGCACAGAAATTTGGGAACCACTGTAGTAAATTCAGCAAACATGTGAGGTGATGTTGATGACTGGAGGCTTTTGACTACAAAATAGCAGCAGTCCTACTGATTTCTGGAACATTAGTGCCAAGAATGATAAAAGCACAAGTAATGGGATTAATGAGACATTACTAAAAGCAATTAAGTATATGCATAGCAATGCTAGGATCATCATTTTTTGACATCACTAAGAGCAGAGTAGCATTCTGAAGGCACATTCACTTAACATCTGTGATTGTGAAGAAAAACCTGTATTATGGGAGGACGGACATTCTAATTTTTTTGAAGCATACTGTGGCCAATTTTATCTGAAAATTATGTAGGTTTAATCACAAATCATATCTTTAAGACAGGTGAGCACTACGATTATAAAATAATAAGTGCATATTATACTTCATACAAAGCTGCGAGTTCACAAGGATGTGAAGTCACACAGAGGCAAACACAAGGATATGCTCCAGCAGGACTAGCCCATGGCATACATAAACGGGATTCAGTTATATCCTAAGGAATATATTCTAAGGAATAACATAGGTGTCAAACAGGAATTCCCAGAGGTGGGTGGAGTACCACTAGCAAGGCAAGGGAACTGCTATACCAGAGAGGCAGTTCCTTGTTCCCCAGAGTGTGAACTTCACACAGCTGAACATCATATTGCCATCTTCTTATACGGCAAAGGCAGCAGGACTATACGTATATACATATTTAATATCACTTTGAAGTAGCTCATGGCATGTGTCACCATTCTTTCTATGTGGATAGAGGCAGAGAAATGGCTTGTCCTTCATCTGTCCTTCTGCAACTGTACTGTTTTTTGACTCCAGGCCCTGGGCCAACTGGTACATTCTCACCTAAACTGAACAAGATTACTACCATTTGGAGCAGAAAAGTATCTCAAGACCCTTTCCTCAGCTTTCAGAATTGCCCATGTTACTTTTTAAAAATGTATTTATGCTAAATTATTTTAAATTCTTTTCATGAGAATTAAAAATAATTTTACTTCCTCATTCTGTAAATCAGGGGTTTTAAGCCTTAAAGCCTGACCTTCCTTCTCCTTGAGTCACTGATGTCCATGCAAAGTGGCATTAAAACATTACTGAATAAGGATGCAGTCATCATTTGTTGCTCTACACCTGACCAGTGTGAATTATGCCAGAGTGGAAACACAGTGGATGATGAATTTTGAACAACAACAAAAAAAAAAGTTGCCATGCAGAAACCAGGCCCTAGATTCTGGGTGGGGTGGCAAAACTGCTCTGTGTATTTATACAAGGAAAAAAAGGGGACCAGTTTTTCCACATGTCTATAGTCTTCCATGTAGACCTCTCTGGGCCAGCAGGCCTTGGTATAGTTTCAATCCCTCTGTTTTTCATAGCAGTGCCATCAGGACTAGAGTGATTTACACCAGCTTTGCAGAGACACTAACAACTGAGCAAGACAGGAGTATCGCAAGGTGTGGCAGTAGTCCGGGAAGAGTTAAAAGAGCTTAAAAGAAAGGTTAAATAGACAGAAGCATAGTTTTGTTGTCCCTGATGGTCTTCAGGAACAGTCTGCTGCCTGTTAGGTCACTCCTAACATACCTGTCAGCCACCCATTACAGGGTGACAGCCAGCTTGCTCACTGGGAGGTCTGCCAGCCATCTGCAGTTCACCAGCCTCCCTGTGGCCTGCAGTAATTAAGGAACCACAGGTGAAATAAAAAAAAAATTGTTTCCAATTCTCTATAAATAAATTGATAATGGCAAGTGTTTTCTTAATGTCTTTTTAAAGCCAAATGTATTTAAAGATTTCAATAACAAAATTAAGTTATACTCAGGGAAAATGTCTTCAGTGAACAGTACTTCAGTGCCTTCAATGGACTGTACTCAGTGCAGTACATTAGGTAGTAGTATTGAGGAGGAGAAAAAGCAAAACAAGCTGTTTATATTTTTAACAAGTTTTTGTTCTGTCCTGGTTTTGGCTGGAATAGAGTTAATTTTCTTCATAGTAGCTAGCATAGTGCTGTGTTTTGGATTTAGTACTAGAAGAATGTTGATAACACACTGATGGTTTTAGTTGTTGCCAAGTAGTGCTCAGACTACTCAAGGACTTTTTGAGCTTCTCCTGCTCGGCCAGGTGCATAACAAGCTGGGAGTACAGCACAGCTAGGACAGCTAACCCAAACTGAGCAAAGAGCTATTCCATACCATATAACGTTATACTCGGGGGGGTTAGTCGGTCGGTTGGTCGCGGGGAGAGTGATCGCTGCTCGGGGAGTGATCGCGGCTTGGGGACTGATCGCGGCTCGGGACGGGCTGGGCATTGGTCGGCGGGTGGTGAGCAATTGCATTGTGCATCATTCATTTTGTATATTCTGTATATTCTGTTATCATTCTCATTATTACTATTATTATTATTTTCTCTTATTAAACTGTCTTTATCTCAGCCCTCGGCTCTAATCTTTTATTTTCTTCCCGATTCTCTCCCCCATCCCACTGAGGGAGCAGGGGGAGTGAGCGAGTGGCTGCATGGTTCTTAGTTGCCAGCTGGGTTAAACCATGACATGTTCCTTTACAGTTTAAGGATTTCCCTGAGTTAAGGTCAACAATGAAAATTCAGCCGTCTGTATAATGTTTTCATTCTTCTCTGGGTATCTACAGCAAATAGATATTTCTTAACAGCATTAAGGATTTTCTTCTTGAATGTCAACTTACAAACAAACCAGTAAGCGTAAATTTGATTTATGAAAATGTCATCCGAATGAGCATGGTTCAGAGCAAGGAAGCTAAAAGAAGTCAGCCATGGAGATATTGACTTCAGATATAGGTCCTCTTCAGGCATGAACCTGTGTTCATATGTGAAATTGTTGTGCTATTGAAAAAAGTTAATTGCAGTATTTCAGATTATATCATGACAGATACAGCAAATGCTTGCCTTTTAGTGGTAGTGTTTATGTCCCTTCATACTCCCATATAAAAGCGGAGCATGTTTTTTTCAAGCTAATAATAGTAATCTATCTTTTTGTCATGTGGAGAACTATTTGAATGATGCCATCTTTGATTTAGGCTAACTGGTAGTGGGAAGTAACTGGGTTGGGAATTATGAAATGAGATGTGTTTCAAATTAATATCTCACTGAAACCAATAAAAGAGAATAAAAGATGTGCAATGAGCGGAAGAAGGGTGAACTTGCAGATAGTTGGCAATAAACGTTCATCTCCTTTTACAAAGGAGAAACTATGAATTAAATATGCCATTTGGATGTTGAAGCAAATGTTTGATTTCTGAAAAAAATTTCAGTAGTAGGAATCTATTTATGGCTTCTCTCCTACTGTCACCATCTTGTCTAAAACCTGCCAAATTCCTGTCTGTTTTTCCAGTCTTGGGTAACTTAGATTAAATAAAACAATATCATAGTTTTTCTCACATTCAAATCAGTGTTGATGTTCCTGACAAACTGCAAAGTGAATTCCTATGATCAGAGTCCCTTTCTTCCACACACAGGGAAACTTCGGGAACTTGGCATTATGGTGAACTTAATCACCTCTTCACAATGGCTTTGAATCCTTTAGGATTGGAAATGCTACTGATAGAAGCACGTTAAACAAAAGAACTTAGTGCTTTGATATGTTGCAGAAGACAAATTTGCAAATTAATTTAAGAAAGCAATTGAACAAATTCATGGAAGAAAAATCCATCAGGTTTATTTAACATTAAGGTACTGCTAATTGCTCATCTGCACGTTGCTGGTAGCTGGGAAGGCATAACTAGGGAAGTACTACTACATAGCTGGCCATAATATTTTTCCCCCAGTCATCCACTACAGTACATTATTGGATGCATAATGCAGATCTAGATGAGTCAGTGTGACCGTGTTAATAGAATCCATTCAGCTATGATCAAGATACACAGATTATGAGAACACAAAATGGGTATATGGGTTATTTATTTTATTCTATTGCTCACATGCCAAAATTAAGTATCATAGAATCATAGAATCATGGAAGGGACCTCTACGATCATCTAGTCCAACCTTTCTAGGTAAGAGCACAATCTGGACAAGATGGACCAGCACCCTGTCCAGCTGAGTCTTAAAAGTGTCTAATGTGGTAGAGTGAACCACTCCTGTGGGGAGATTATTCCAATGGTTGACTGTTCTCATTGTGAAAAATTTCCCTTATGTCCAGTTGGAATCTCCCCAAGAGCAACTTGTACCCATTACCCCTCATCTTTTCAATGTGCCTCCTTGTAAAAAGGGAGTCTCTATCTTCCTTGTAGCTACCCCCTAGGTACTGGTATGTGGTGATGAGACCCCCTCTAAGCCTCCTTTCGTCTAGGATGAACAAACCCATTTCTCTCATCCTGTCCTCACACGGCAGGCTTCCCAGTCCTTTGATCATCTTGGTGGCCCTTCTCTGGACCCCCTCCAGCCTGTCCACATCTTTTTTTTTGTATAGCGGGGACCAGAACTGTACACGGTATTCTAGGTGTGGCCTGACAAGCACTGAGTAGAGTGGGATAGTTTCTTTACTTCTGCTGGTGATGCCCTTTCTGATGCAACCCAGCATCCTATTGGCCTTCTTGGCTGCAGCAGCACACTAGCACACTGTTCGCTCATATTGACCTTCCTGTCCACCAGGACCCCCAGGTCTCTTTCCACAGAGCTGCTCTCCAGCCGGGTGGATCCCAGTCCGTGCTCCACTCCTCAATTATGTTTTCCAAGGTGTAAGACCTTACACTTGTCCATATTGAAGTTCATAAAGTTCTTGTTAGCCCACTCTTCCAGCCTATCCAGATCTTTCTGCAGAGTGACTCTCCCTTCCAGAGTGTCTACTTCTCCACTTAGTTTGGTGTCATCTGCAAACTTCATCAGGCATCACTTGATCCCGTTATGCAGATCATTTATGAAGATATTGGATAATGTTGGCCCCAAAATCAATCCCTGGGGAACCCCAATTGTGACAGGTTGCCAGTTTGAAAAAGAGCTATTTACCACCACCCTTTGGGTGCAGCCTGCCAACCAATTCCCCACCCACCGCACAGACCTCTTGTCTAAGCCATAATGCATCAATTTCTCCAGAAGGAGGCTGTGGGAAACCATATCAAAAGCCTTGGAGAACTCCAGGTTGCCCTATGTCAACCAAGGAAGTCACTTTGTCATGGAAGGCCACAAGCTTTCTTAGGCACAATCTGCCCTTAGTGAAGGCATGCTGGCTTTTCCCAATCATGTTCTTCATTTGACTTGTGATGGCCTCCAGGGCGATTCCTTCCATAGCTTTCCCAGGGACTGAAGTAAGTGATAATTACCCAGATCCTCCATTGAGCCCTTCTTGTAGGATAGGGGTAACATTAGCCTTCCTCCAGTCCTCCGGGACATCCCCCAACCTCCATGACTTCTCGAAGATCATGGAGAGTGCCCTCACAATGATGTCAGCCAGCTCTCTCACCACCCTCAGGTGGATGGTATCCGGGCCCACTGATTTGTAGGGGTCAAGCTCCTGCAATAATTCACACACTAACTCTTCCTTCACTGATGGTGTGTTTGTGTTTGGATCAACCTGGAATTTCATTCCCAAAGCCTGGGACCCAACAGTGTTGGTAAAGACAGAGGTAAAGTAGACATTGTTTAAAGGAAATGGAATGGAAAGTCACTCAGGATAGATCCCAAATTCAACAAGTCTGAAAAAGGTGGGATTAAAGTCAGGGCAGTAGTTCAACCTTGACTGTATCCTTCATTCTGTCTACCACTGTAGTCATTCACTCCCAAGTCTTGGATGTTGGCCCTAGACTGACTGGAGCGTTAGAACTCTCACTGAGCCCCTGAGGGTCACTAGGATGAACAGTGATAAATTAAAATGTTTTTCTTCAACCAGCTGTGATGGAATAAGAAGCAAAGTTATGTACTGAACACCATAGGTATTAAAATCACATTGGTCATGGGAAAAGAAAGAATGGAAAAATAAGATTGAGGACTGAAAGCAGGAGACCAAGAGGCCTATATTTAAAGTAATCTTCATCTATAAGGTAGTTTTTTTTTTTAAAGAGATCTCCATGGCATTGGACTTGGAGAGGATGAAAAAAGAGAGGTGGAAGAACCAAAATGGGTTCCAGTGTGTGGTATTACTTGCTCTCTTCTACTCCCAGGAGCTAATTGGCATACTTATACTGGGGCATGTTGCAAGGACAGCTGAAAACAGATCACAGCAGATAATGTCTATTGCATTGTTTAGACATGCAGGCTCCCTCCACCCTGCTGTCTTGTTTATCTGTTTGAAAATAGTTTCCTTGAGGATCAGGTTATGCAAGTGTTGAATAAGTTTTTGGTGTGGTGTTAAATTTTTGCAGGCTACTTGTGCCATAGAAATGAGGAAGAAAAGGGAAACCAATGCTTCTAAAAATCTTGCACCCAGGTGGCTTGCTTATGAGCAAGACCAATCTGTGTCCACAGGGTATCTTCTAATTCTTTCTGATTACGAGGAAACCTGAGCTGAATAAAGTGTGCACAAATCAGTAATATTCTCAAGCAGGACTAACGTGAAGGAAAGGCAGTATTTGTAACATAAAGCAGCCTTCAGACTGCTCTGAATTAAGCCAAGGATTAAAGAGGATGGAGAGGCAAAGTCATCTTCAAGCACCCCAGCTCTTTTAGGTCCTGCTGTGACACCCCTTTCTGTCCTTTCTTTGCCTGGAAATCTGTTTCATAGAGCTCCAAATTGAGGCAATGATGAGATAGTAGACAGGAAGCAGAGAGCTTTCACCCTTTCACCAGTGTGTGTAGGAATTACTGAGTGTTTTTCAAAGTCAGGTCAGTTTGTTAGATACTTTAACATAGATTTATGATCCCAGTTTTAAGTGAGTTTAAAACACAACAGTACTAATTTTCTTGCAAATCAAATGTAGAAATGCTGTTGAGGCTTTGTGGGGGGAATAATTGCCTTTTTAGAAGGTACATATTAAAGAATGTCACAAGCATATTATACAAAGGGCAGATTCTTTTGACTGTGCATGAATGTGTAGAGATTTGGTGTCTGCATCTGAAGTAGTTCCCTCAGCTCCTTCAGTCAGTAGAGTGCTAGCCAATACAGCCAGTGGAACTGAGGAGGTGATTCCTCCCTTCTTATGGGAGAAGCTGGTCAAAGAAATCATGCTTTAGGCTTTGCTTTGCAGGTCTGAAGAACAAATGTAAGAGACCATGCTGGACTCCTAGAGTTGGAGAGGGAGTTCTCACCAGAGGTGTCTATGTTTGCATGTGTTTCAGTGCTTTTTGTTCACACTATCTTTTTATCCACTTGACTCAGCAGAGCATCCTGACCCAAAAAAGGAACCAAAGAGAAAATGCACAGCATTCCCTGGCATCCTTGTGAGCCAGGGGTTTGAGTCTTACAGGATATTAGTGTGCTTCAAAGGCAGCTGCAGAGCATATATATACTTACGCATGCTTGGGCAGAAGTTTTAAGCCTCACTTCTTATTCAGACCATGCACTAAGAGCCAGGGAAGACATAGATCTCCTTGCCGTGGGTTCAGTGCCACTGGGAACAAGTGGCGGTAATCACACCACATGTGTCTCTCAGTACTATGATAAGAGCATTGTTCTCCTTCACTTCAGACCTCTGACACTGTCATTACTCATATTCAGAAAGCAGTGCCACCAGAGGTCAATACAAATACAACCTTCCCCAATAAATTTCTATTCTTTCATGTAGCTAACCAAAGGAGGATTGAAGAACAGAAGGATTTGATGTGTTTTGTTCACAATCAGGGCCATAAGTTCAGAGGAAAAAATCATAGAATCATAGAATCACTTTGGTTGGAAAAGACCTTTAAGATCATCGAGTCCAACCTTTAACCTAACCCTGCCATCCTACCACTAAACCATGTCCCTAAGCACCTCATCTATCCTTCTTTTAAATACCTCCAGGGATGAGGACTCCACCACCTCCCTGGGCAGCCCATTCCAGAGCCTGACAACCCTCTCGGTGAAGAAGTTTCTCGTAATGTCTAGCCTAAACCTGCCCTGGCGCAGCTTCAAGCCATTCCCCCTCGTCCTATCGTCCGTTACCAGGGAGAAGAGGCCGACCCCACTTCACTACAGCCTCCTTTCAGGTAGTTGTAGAGGGCGATCAGGTCTCCCCTCAGCCTCCTCTTCTCCAGACTAAACAACCCCAGTTCCCTCAGCCGCTCCTCATATGACTTGTGTTCCAGACCCCTCACCAGCTTGGTTGCTCTCCTCTGGACATTTTCCAGTAATGCAACATCTTTCTTGTAGTGAGGGGCCCAAAACTGAACACAGTATTCAAGGTGCGGCCTCACCAGCACCGAGTACAGGGGCACAATCACTTCCCTACTCCTGCTGGCCACACTATTCCTGATACAGGCCAGGATGCTATTGGCCTTCTTGGCCACCTGGGCACACTGCTGGCTCATATTCAGCTGGCTGTCAACCAATACCCCCAGGTCTTTTTCCACCAGGCAGCTTTCCAGCCACTCTTCCCCAAGCCTGTAGCGCTGCATGGGGTTGTTGTGACCAAAGTGCAGGACCCAGCACTTGGCCTTGTTGAACTTCATACAATGGGGCTCGGCCCATCGATCCAGCCTGTCCAGGTCCCTTTGCAGAGCCCTCCTCCCCTCCAGCAGATCAACACTACCACCCAGTTTGGTGTCGTCTGCAAATTTACTGAGGGCACACTCAATCCCCTCATCCAGGTCATTGATAAAGATATTAAACAAGACCAGCCCTAGAACTGAGCCCTGGGGGACACCGCTTGTGACCGGCCGCCAACTGGATTTAGCTCCATTCACCACGACTCTCTGGGCTCGGCCACCCAGCCAGTTTTTGACCCAGTGAAGAGTACATCCATCTAGGCCATGAACTGCCAGCTTCTCCAGCAGAATGCTATGGGAGACTGTGTCAAAGGCTTTGCTGAAGTCCAGGTAGACAACATCCACAGCCTTTCCCTCATCTACCAGGCGGGTCACCTGGTCGTAGAAGGAAATCAGGTTGGTTAGGCAAGACCTGCCTTTCGTGAACCCATGCTGACTGGGCCTGATCTCCTGATTGTCCTCCATGTGCCTGGTGAGCACACTCAAGATGAGCCTCTCCATAATCTTCCCCGGTACTGAGGTCAGGCTGACAGGTCTGTAGTTCCCCGGATCCTCCTTGCGGCCCTTCTTGAAGAGAGGCGTCACATTTACCAACCTCCAGTCATCTGGGACCTCCCCTGTTCTCCAGGACTGCTGATAAATGATAGAGAGTGGCTTGGCAAGCTCCTCTGCCAGCTCCTTCAGCACTCTTGGGTGCATCCCATCCGGCCCCATAGACTTGTGGATGTCCAGGTGGCATAGCAGGTCAAAGACTGCTTCTTCCTGGATTGTGGGGGGTTTATTCCACTCACTGTCCCCATCTTCCAGCTCAGGGGGCTGGGTACCCTGGGGATAACTCGTCGGGCCATTAAAGACCGAGGCAAAGAAGGCGTTGAGTATCTCAGCCTTTTCCTCGTCTTTAGTGGCAATGTTCCCCCTTGCATCCACTAGAGGATGGAGGTTCTCCCTGGGTCTCTTTTTGCTGTTAACGTATTTATAAAAACTTTTCTTATTATCCCTTACAACAGTGCCCAGGTTACATTCCAGCTGGGCTTTTGCCTTTCTAATCTCCTCTCTGCATGACCTGACAAGATCCCTGTACTCTTCTTGGGTTGCCTGCCCCTTCTTCCAGAGCTGGTAAGCTCTCCTTTTTTTCCTTAGTTGCAGTAGTAGACTGTCGTGGTTTAACCCGGCTGGCAACTAAGCACCACGCAGCCGCTCGCTCACTCCCCCCCCTCCCTCAGTGGGATGGGGGAGAGAATGGGGAAGGGGAAAAAAGGTTAGAGCCGAGGGCTGAGATAAAGACAGTTTAATAAGAGAAAATAATAATAATAGTAATAATGAGAATGATAACAAAATATACAGAATATACAAAACGAATGATGCACAATACAATTGCTCACCACCCGCCGACCGATGCCCAGCCCGTCCCGAGCAGCGATCAGTACCCGAGCGACCGACCGACCCACCAACCCCCCCCGAACATGACGTTCTATGGTATGGAATAGCTCTTTGGACAGTTTGGGTCCTAGCTGTGCTGTACTCCCAGCTTGTTATGCACCTGGCCAAGCAGGAGAAGCTCAAAAAGTCCTTGAGCAGTCTGAGCACTGCTTGGCAACAACTAAAAACATCAGTGTGTTATCAACATTCTTCTAGTACTAAATCCAAAGCACAGCACTATGCTAGCTTCTGTGAAGAAAATTAACTCTATCCCAGCCGAAACCAGGACATAGACCTCTCTCCAGCCAGGCCGGTCATCTTCCCCGCCGATTTGTCTTACGGCACATGGCGACAGCCTGGTCCTGTGCCTTTAAGACTTCTTCCTTGAAAAACACCCAGCCTTCCTGGACCCCTTTGCCCTTCAGGACTATCTCCCAAGGGACTCTCCCAACCAGCATTCTGAGCAGGTCAAAGTCTGCCCTCCGGAAATCCATGGTGGCGGTCTTGCTGACCCCCTTCCTAACCTCACCAAAGATCAAAAACTCTACCATTTCATGATCACTAAGGCCTAGATCGATTTCCAACCACCACCTCTCCCACCAGTCCTTCTCTGTTAGTGAACAGGAGGTCAAGCAGGGCACTTCCCCTGGTAGGTTCACTTACCAGCTGTGTCAGGAAGTTATCTTCCACACACTGCAGGAACCTTCTGGACTGTTTCCTTTCTGCTGTGTTGTATTTCCAGCAGATATCTGGGAAGTTGAAGTCCCCCACAAGAACAAGAGCTCGTGACTGAGAGACTCCTGCCAGCTGCTTGTAGAATTCTTCATCAACGTCCTCATCCTGGTCGGGTGGTCTGTAACAGACTCCCAACAGGTTATCTTTTCTGTTGGCCTCCCCCCTCATCCTCACGCATAAGCACTCGGCCTCACCACAAGTGTCAAGCTCTGTACAATCTAAACACTCCCTAACATACAGAGCCACCCCGCCGCCTCTCCTTCCTCGCCTGTCCCTTCTGAAGAGTTTGTAGCCATCCATCACAGCACTCCAGTCATGGAAGGCATCCCACCACATTTCTGTGATGGCGACTACATCATAACCATCCTGCCTTACAATGGCTTCCAGCTCCTCCCATTTGTTGCCCATGCTGAGTGCATTAGTGTAGATGCACTTGAGCTGGGCTATTGGTTTCACCCCCAGCAATGGGGTGACACCCCCAGGCTCCTCTCTAGTGAGCCTGTTTATATCCCCCACCCCTTTGGGCCCTCTCAACAAGCCCCTCCAGTTCATGAGTGAGGATCCTTCTCCCCCTCTGAGAGAGCTGGGCACCATCTATTGTTGACAGGCCCGGTGCTGTGAAAACCTCCCTATGGTCAAAGAACCCCAAGCCCCTCCGATGGCACCAACCTTTGAGCCACATGTTAACCGCTCTAGTTTTCCTGTTCCTTTCCATGTTCCCTCCTGACACTAATGGGATCAAGGAGAACACTACCTGCGCTCCTGATCCTTCAGCCATTTTCCCTGGTGAAATGTGACCTATTGGCTTAGTTTAGGTTGATAAAAGTGGTCATTGGTTCCACCAGATGAGATAAATTCTTCAGCCTGTTCTTCTTTTGTGAAGTGTGTAAAAACACACCAGGTTTCTTTTGTGCCTCTCCTGCTGTTCTGTTGACAATATTTGCATAAACAGAATAATGAGTCTTTACTCACCAGCCAGGCTTGAAGTTTCAATCAGTACAGAGGACTAGTTCATACTATAGAGCCTTTTGCTTTTTTCTCAGGTCTGATTCTCAGCTGACACCACAAGACTCAAAAAGACAAATCTCCTGGGCTAGATGCTGTGGAGAGCAGGAGGTGATGTGTTGCATATCTGGTGGTGTTTCAGAAGATGAAACTATCTAAATAACCTGTAAAGGGCCTCACTAAGGGCCATTGGTTGTACTTGGTATTCTGGATGCAGAGCTGGTTTGAAGAAACTGGTTCACATAGCTTTAACGTCACTAGCCACATAAGCAAGGTCTTCCCTCATGTTGACAGCAAATGGCTTTCCCCAGAGTAGTAAACCTGGTGTTGACTAAAATATCCAGAACGCTGTTTAGGATTATGGAAATGGTGAAGCAAGGATAGGATTTTGAGAACTGTGCTAAATCCCATAGCTATCTGGACACATAATTCTCTCTGAAATCAGGGGAAGCTGAGGACCTAATTAACTTTGAAATTGAACCATCAAGTCTTCCTGTCATGAGGCACTTAAAGTTTGTACATGTGGTCACTAAAAAATTAGCCTGTCCTGAAGGCTTGGGTTACATTTAGGCTGCATAGTTGCTGGAAAGATTAAAAAGAAAAAGGCTGCAGGCCAAGGTGGTGGAGGAGTGGCTGAGATACATTCAAGCAGAGCGAGAGTGATTGAAGGTAAGGAAGGTGAGAATGTAAGTCATTTTGTGAAATAGGAAGGAACCAGCTATAGAATCTCAGGTGGGGACCCCCCTGCCTAGTCCTGGAAAAACAGAGCCCTGGTAAAGCTGCATCAATCCTGCAGAGTGAAAGGACTCAAAAAGCAAAAGTTGATGATCCTTGGATTTGATTTCTGACTCCTGTTCCCCAAATGCTTTGTAAACTTGATTGGGAAGTGACTTTTAGGGCATTCCGCCCGGGGGGGAAAGATTACTAGGGAGATGACTAGAGAAATGGAGTCATAACCAAACCTTAATCTGGGTAATAGTGAATGGTGGTGTAAATTCAGCATGGCAATAAGGTGTCTTTGGGAAAAAAGCTGGTGGTACCCATACATGTCTCTAAGTTAAAAACAAAAAAAGTGTGAAAAACATCACTTATATACGTGTGTGCATATGCACATACATGTTTTAATCCCCTTTCTCTTGCAGTTTTTCCCTGGGTTAGCCTCCCTTCTACTTCTTTTCTGCCTCTTTTCCTCTCTGTCTTTTATTTTTCTGCTGAAATTTTCTGCTTTAAGAGGCAAAACCTGCCCCCTGCAGTTGTACTGAAGTCAGTAGTGAGCTTTTCCTATTTGTAGGCTGAGTAGAGATTTCAGCATTTATGCTTTTAGATGTCTTTTCTTCCTTTCAAAAGGTCTAGGGAAACCAGAATGGCCTTTACTTAAAAACCAGTAGAGTGGCTTTCATCAACAAATGAATGGGAGCTGTCTGAAAGAGGTCTGAAAGCTTTCAGAGTGGTTTTATGAAAACACTATTTAGTGGGCAATTTTCATTGCCTTTATAGCAAGGCCTTTGTAAAAACACTCAGTTCACTCATGGAAATTATTTGGGCTCCTTTCAACCTCAGTTGCTGTGTTTATTAAAGCCCAGCTAGACTTAAGAAGGAAAAAGGAAAAACAACACTGGGTCTGAGCAGTACAAACAGTATAAATGTAAGGAGACCCTTCTGAACTTAAAAGAAGAAATCACTAAGTCTTGCTGCCCCACAAGAGAGTTCAAACAGCTACATTTCCAGTGCAGTAATTCTCTACATCTCCAGATGGCAATGATAGTTGTGTTTTAATGGCCCTCATGGCATGAGCCTTATTGCTGTTTGGAACAAGTAGCAGGATTTATGTTAGCATGGGTCTTTTCCATGTCAAATGACCCCTTGTGAATTCTTGTGTATGATCTGGGCTGGTTCAGGGGACACAAAGCTTCATTTTTTTCAAAGGTTTTAAGGTTGGAAAGACCTTCAGGAAGCTTTAAAGAAGCTCAGCATGGAAGATCTGTCTATTTTGTATTTTCAGCCAGGTGCTAGCTTTGCTAATGAGTCCTTTCTGAATCAGAGACTAGGTAACTGAACTACTGGAGTGCTGAGCACAAATAAAAGATCTGTAGAAGTGTAGCTCAATGCCTTGGTAAAGGACTGAACAGACACCTCCTTCATGAGAAGATAGTAATTTGGTAGGTAAGGTAAAGATCAGCAAAAAAACCTTGCAGCTGTATTGCCATTGCTTTTTGCCATCTGGGCTGCCACAGCCATTACATCTGTTTCAGAGAAAGTAAACAGTATATTAATAATGTATTTTATGAGTCTGTCATGTTTCATCTCCTCCCTTAGCTTAGGGACTGGGGTGCCTCTACTGACGGTTATAAATTGGCCTGCTGGGCTCATTCATCCCTATAATACTAGTTCCTTGACCTTGATACATCTCCTAATGTCATTTCCATCTACTCCTCAATTCCTATCACTTAGATGTCTCTATTTAGCCTCTGGTGTATCTCTTCTTATTTTAGTCATAAATCCTTTCTTTTGAGTTAGAAGTTGAAGATATCTTGGTGTCCCATTTTATAAAGCATACCTATGACACTGCTACTAAAGAATACACCATAATAAATTTTCTGACTGAGATTTTTTTGGGTAAATTATATCTATTTTTCCTGTATCCATCCAGATATGCATTTTTTAAAAGGGATGGCGTATAAATATTTGATTTATAATCAAGCCATCCACAGCACTGAAGTTGAAGTTATGTGCCTAAAGTACTATACGTCATTGAGGATGGTAAACTTTTATCTAGCACACTTGAATTCTGTAGTCCAGTGCACAGGAGCATGGTGGGTGGAAAAAAAAATAAGTAGAACTTTAGATGCAAGTTTATCTCAATGTGTATTTGGCCACCTTCTTCCTCTTAATGTTAATAGTGTTGTTGCATGTATACATCAAACAGTAAGGTCCCATCTTTATGGCTTTGAAACTGGAACTAGCCTTGGCTTGAGGGAAGCTCTAACGTACAAGAAAAGGCTGAAAATATTTTCAAAGGGACATGAGACTGTTGCTGTATTCAGCCTAGCTACTGTTTCTCTGTTCTAGTAGACCTCTTGCCTTCTACCCCATTATCACCTCTTTGCTTATTTCATTCTTTCTTAAGATCATATGGTACATTGAAATTAAAACTACTTTATTCCTACCTTAAGAACACATTGAAGTGGAATATGCACTCTTCTTTTCTTTGTAACTAGTTTTAAACATACTAACCTGGCCAGCATATCTCTTAGTATAAACTAAATGAAGTGTTATCAAGACATCTACAATTTGCATGATAGGTACTTAATATTGTCAGGGTTCCTGCCAAATTTTATCATTTCTATGTGGTAATTTTCGTCATTTGGTGTAGTAATTTGTGTCATTTGTTATTCTGGAATAAGTCCTTTCAATTCATTGTGGTTGTGGTTGTGGGGTTTTTATGACCAACATAATTGAGGTATAGCTGTGCATTACAAATAAGAAATGTCTATGATGAATACGTTAATGAAAATAGCAATAAAAATATCTGAATGCCGGTGTCATAACAGAAAAATAAACAGGTGTCCTGGGAGAAAGTTAAAATTGCTGAGTTATCTTACTGTTACACCTGCCCTAGGGGCTTATCAAAAGAAGAATGAAGTCAAGGAGTAAACCCACTTGGACTTAAAGGCTTTTCAATTCAAGCTTCTAATACCTCTGTTAGATAATGTCATGGATTAGAACTGATTATAATAAAAAGACAAAGCCTGCAGTTAGAGCTTCTATAATACACTTCCTCTGTGGATTGCAGTGCATGTTACAATACTAATTCTCACTGTCCTGCTGGGAAAATTAGTATTGTGCCCATCTCCTCAGTGAGGAATATGCAGAAGCATGTTGAGAGCCAGCTTGGGATATCCAAGGTCACACCACGGAATGGGGAAAAGTTAAGAGGGACTGAGAAGAGCTGGTTTATAGTTCATTCTGACAAAACTTTTTGCAGTATTTCAATGGAAAAATTCTAGCTCGAGTTTGCCCCTGCTTTGAAGGCAGTTTTAATTCAAAATAAAACTATTATTAGCCAATACTTTCCCCCCTCCCTTCTTTTCAATAGCTGGCAGCTATTTGTCAGCATTTTATATGGGTATGAATATATATTTTGCCTCTGATCCTTCAGTGAAGTTGTCATTCCATGGAAAATGGTGGTCAGGTTCATTACTGGTGAATTCAGGAACTTATGGGCAGCTTTTTTTCTGGTAGGTATTCGGGGGAGTGTATGTCTGGAGGGTACAGAAGATACTTGGTGCAAGCCCAAACATTTTCTCTGTGTGATTTGCACTGATAGTACCTGTATCTAAGAGTCAGATTCTTTGTATTACCATTAGCTGATTTTGCCCAGAGTGAATTCCGTAAATTGCCAGAGTGATTGCTTTTCAACAGCCAGAATAAACTGAAAAAGATAAATGCTTTCTCCCCAGTGAGTGTCACATCATATGTCCTACACTCTGCAATACTAAACTGCTCTTCTAGAATCATGTTTACGCCCCTCTGCATGATTCCTGGTTTCCCATGAGGCTTGAAAGTTAAGTTGACATTCCCTAAGTACCAGAAAGGGAGAAATATCTGAAATTGTTATATAAGCAGGAAGATTTTTAGGTGTATTTTTTCCCCTTTGATTTAGGATTAAATTTTAATGTTGAAAAATATAATAATTTTCAGATGAGTCTCCTGAATTTTCAGTGTAGGGTTGATACCAAATAAAGATCAATAAGAAATTAGATTCTCCTCCTACTGGACCATTGTTATAAAAGGTAAAAGGGCAGTTGCATATGCAGTGAAATGAAAATACATTCCTAAAGAATTCTTCCAAATCATCCTAACACTTGTTTCTGTATGGAAAGGAACAGGGTTACTATCTATACAAACTCTATACAGACAATATACATCAGTCTTTTATTCCTAAAGGATGGTGGCATAAGAATGTTCCATTTTTCTAAAGACTCAACATCTGCTTCAAACTAAGTTTGGTGGGAAAAATTGATTGAGGTGCTGCTTAATAGAGAAAAATATTAGAAACTGAAGAACTCCCTACCTTCATGGGAAAGGCATAGCAAGAAGCTCAGTTCAGGAAACAAAGACAAAGTTCAGCTGATACATAAAAATGCATGCTTATGACAGCAAGAATGATTGAGGAGGATGAGGAAAGGAACTCCTAAAGGAAGTTTTGTCTTGATCATCTTCAGAGATACCTTTCTGGTATCTGGCAGGATTGACACAAGCACAAAAGATATTGCTTGATGCAAGAGGGATGTATGTAAGACTCTCTGCCTTGAAGTAAGATTGGATAACCAGAAGGAACCTTTTTGTCTTTAAATGGCATGACTGATATCCCCGCCACATGCACCTCTGAAGTGGAGTCTCTTTGAAACTGGTCTACCCAAACTTTCAGGCTGGAGCTGTGCAAGATAAGTGAAGCAGGGATATTTTACCTACACTGCACAACCAGCTGTGGAAGAGAGGATGGAAAGTATGGTACCACCCCAGATAAGCCACTCTTCTGTGGTGCTAAAGACCATCCAAGTCTCACCCTTCATATCCTGACTTGGGAAGAGTCAATACACAGGAGGATGTAGTACTGTCTATTTTCCTTCAGCAATGTAACATGAACATGTTAGTGATTTTCTGACAGCCCTATATACTGCTCCACTGAAAAATTCGCCTTTAGTGTCAACAGGGCAGCTTATGCGCTGTGGCTGCAGAATGATGATGCACATCATCTTCACGAGCTGCTCGTACAAAAGACAAGCTGTGGTATTGTGGTATTACACTTCAGGAAGAAATTGTGTGCAAGTTCACAGTGGTAAGAGTTTTCAGTTCACAGTGATAATTTAAGAGTCTTGAGGATTCAGAGGACAGTGGTGCATGCTCAAAGAGACAAGGTGAGAATCTAAGAATATGTCTTTCCCCATCTGTTCTTATTGATCATGGATGGAAAGGTAAAGAGGAAATTGCGCAGAGAGGAACCAGAGAATTTTAGAATTGGTCTGCAGGAAAAGGTGGAGTGTCATGACTGAAAAGTGTGAGTATTGGGTCACTTAAATATATCTTGGAAGACGAATCTTCTGTCATTCAGTTGTGTCTTGTTAATGGTTCCTGGTGAGTCCTAGGGCAAAACACTTTTCCCTTCCTCATACACCTCATACACCTAAGCCTGCTCTGACCCAAGGCACCTGGCAGCCATTTGAAACTGCATCAGCAGGGTGAAAGAAATAGCAGTAGGCAGAAACAAGCCATAAAAATATTCAGGGGAAAGCAAATCTGTCACCATTATTTTATTCTGCATTGAATTTATATGCCAGAGAGAGAACAACAGCCAAAAGTACATCCTTGTCCTTCATTTTAGCAAACAAGAACAACATAGAAGAGCGGTTCAGCTTTAAGAAAATATGTCCTCAAAGATTTGTATAACAACCCGCTTACCTAATCCAGGATTAATTGGAAGAAAAAAGCTATTAAATGACTGATAGCTTTATATGGCCTTTCTAATCAGTTATCTCCTATTATTTGGACAAAGATTTGATGGATGAGCATACATAATCTTGCAGTAAAGTCCTATTTTACAGTGATGAGGAAGTATAATTTGTACTCACATTGCAATGTTCAGATAACCTTTATAACTATTTCTACCTATAATGTTTCTAAAGAACAGCCTAGAACCAGACCCCTAAATTCATATTAAACCACTTCAGTAACTGACCTAATTATAAAACTGCCTCATATAATGTTAGAGATTCCACCTGCTACTCATGAGTTATCTTCATGGGAACCCTGGGAAAGCTGATTATATGGAGGGAGGGAGAAAGAAGTAGCAGAAGAGGGTAAACCAAACAATTGGACTTCCAAATGACGCTTTTTTAACGGATTAGTTTTAACATGATGATGCAAGAGCCTTTTTTAATTTACAGCTGCATTTTCATTTCTATCATGAGTCCAACATAATTTTCTGATTTCGTTATGTAAAGTGTTGATAATATTGAGAATTAGGTTTAAATCAAGAAAAGCTTACTCCTGGGCACTGGATCTCTGACTAATGCACCAATCCAGGAAAGCACTGAGGCATGTAATTTTATCCCTGCTTGGCAGTGTACATAAAGTCATGCTTAATTTCAAGCATGTGAAAAATTCCATTGACTGTTAAGTTAAGCATGTTTATAGGTGCTGTGCTTGTACAGGGAATCCAGAAGAATCCAGTACATAAATTCAGTAATAAATAATATGAAATCAAGTATAGAAAACAGTAACGTTACTAGTTTATTCTCTCCCATTTTTCTTACAAGTTGCCCAAGAGGCAGGTATTCTGCAGTCATGACATTAACATAATTCATAATTTGTCTAGAAGGAGCACCGGTTTTGTGCGAAGACCCCTTTTGTGTATGGGATGCTGTACAAACACCAAACCATAAATCCTGCCCATGTAGTTTGAAGTCCGTTTCTATCTGATACTGCAATATCTGTCACTGCCCTTATCTGAAAGCAACTGTATATATGAATGAGATACTGGGGTGCCGGGAGCCCACTCATGGTGCCCTACCTTCCCACTGAAGGTGGGAGGAAGTTCATACATTTCACTCAAAGTTCATACATTTCACCCACATTCTTTCTAATGTAGAAAGAGGACTTTCACACAGATACTGCTGAAAACTTCATGCAAGAGCTTCACGTGGATTCCCAGTGTCTCCTTGAAGGTAGCTGTTTGCAAAATTGGGATCTGTGTTGTTAATACATTAGGAGCTTCTTTTTAATCCTATTAAAATCAGTGAGGATCTTCCTGTTGACTTCTTAGGTGCTTTGTTTAAGGCTTTTACAGGCCAGAGGTTGCACTGGGGTCCTAGATGTCTTTCAAAGTGCTACTGCATAAAAAGAAATGGCTTTTTATTATAAAAAGTAATGAAGTATTCTCTAAAAAACAGAATTAGGAATTCTAAAAAAGTATTCTGCGTTAATTAGCACATGAGAGAAAGTATCTTTGAGGCCTTCTTGCACGTCTGTATTTTTATTAACGATATATGGTTTTGCAACAAAAGATGAATTTATATGCCAGACTGTGCTCTTAGCATTGCTGAAAACCCAAACATGAAGTTTAATTCATTTACAGTATCTTACAAAACTGATTAAAAAAATTAACATGAAATTGCTAAGTACTGCCCAAATTAACACAAATCAGAGTTCATTACATGGCATTAGGAGCCAATTTATTGCAATCATTATGCCTGCTGTTAGAGAGAACCATATGCCAACTCCAGAAATAACAAGCATTCTGAATCAGGGTCATTGCTGTCATATTTGCATGTGAAATACACTAATTGATCTCCTGTGCATATTAAAATTAAACCCACACTTTTTTCCTGCTTGATGTTCTCTCAGAAATTTATTGTGTGAAGGGACAGACTGGGTGGAGAGAGATGTAATGCTTTAGAGGAATACTTATTCCAAACTATAGTATATTCTTAAATAATCAAACTTAACTAATCAAGCTTAACTAACTGAGGTCCTAACCATCTTTTGGTTTCCACAGTAGGAAGTCAGGCAGTTATACATGGTGTGAAATACCATGTTCTTACCCATGTCATGGTTCTGATTGTCTTCAAGGGATATCCTAAGGAAGCTACAGCTCTAAGAGCTAATGGGTGAACAGCACAGTGTTTAGAAAATTTGTGCCTTCCATAAAGGTTTGCTGTGGCATGGAAAAAGGAAAATAAATTTTATTGTTCTGTCCCACAGAGTAAGAATGATAGCATCATACCCTTCAGCTGTAACTCCCAGGAGGCACTGCTGCAATGCAAATGAAAACAATTCAGTTATCAAGATAAGTATTTTGATATTTCAGGTTTTGTCCAGAACTTCCATACTGTCGATGGATAAATAAAAGGTGAAAAGAAAATCCTTATTTCATTTGAGGAAAAAAATTGTGTGGGAGAAAAACAAAAATGCCCCCCCTTCCCCCAAGCACTTTTGACCAGTCTTGGAGAAAGGCAGTGGGAAAATTAACATGAGAAAAAAGAATCAGCTCTTTATGAGCCAAAGGGAGGTTACTTGAGAGAAGATGGATGTGAAGTAACATGGTGGAAAAGTCTTTACAATAAGATAGGCCATGCAGTTGACGCTAGAGAGTTGACATTCTGACTTGGAGCATGTGAAGATGAAATATTTTGAGAAGAGCAGAGAGGTGATTAAATTAGACAAGCCAGACATTGGAGCTGGAGGGGGAAACCTGACATGGGCAATGTGGGTGAACAAATACCTGAGAGAACCAGGGACTGGGAAAGAGAAGTGTCAAGAGACAGGTAAGGCAAGATGAGAGAATTAAGTAGGACATAAGAGGAGTAAAGAAGGAAGCTGTCCCATATTGTTTCTCCTGTAGTTGATGCTGATCAATCAAGTGTGAACAAAATCTTTCCCTCTTCCTCTTCCCCGTTGACAAAGAAGAGGTATACCTCAAGCCGTCCATTGAGATTGTCCTTAAGGACTTCTGGGCTGGTTAAGGTTTTCCCTATCAAGTCCCACAGGTTGCTCTAATCTGTACCTTCCTTGATTCCTACAGGCCAGAAAGAATGGCTCAAAAATGCAGAGCAAGTATGGATTGCTTTGCTCCATTCTGCTTCTGTGACAGCACATTTTCTGGAGCACATTCTCCAGGGTTTATAGCACCAGTACAAACAAGTCCTGTCCTGTGAAAACAAGTCACATGCTTTCTATATATCCTTTACCAAATGAAGACAGCATTTCTGTTGTAATGTGTGAAATTTGAGTTGTTGTCACCCTTAACAGAACCAGATGTAAATTAGAAATGAGTAGCTTAAACAGAAAAAATGGTTGTATCAGCATGACCAAAATAGTACAGAGAGCTTTAAAACTTTTCTCAATTAATGTGCCAATGATGGCAGTCCAATGTTAGCAGGGCAAAGAGCTGTTGTGCTTACCTAGACAGAGGCTAACTTCTCTGTATTGATGTCGGTTATTAAAATCTTTGGAGATAGCATTATCAGGAGCAGCACACAATACTACAGCATTTATCGTTCACCTGCTCTATTCTTGTCAGTGCAGAGAACATAAACACCTTGCTTTCTATGCAGGAAGTCAGATAGGCTGAAGCAAGAATTTAAGAGCTGAATGCTATTAACCTTCAGAAAATGCAAAGGTATCAGATATATATTTAGCAATTGCATGACGAAAGTAATTCTGTGCTTGCAACTATGTTACTTTGCACTTTTTACCAGTAAATTTAGCTTTGATCACCCAGTCACTGAACTCAGCACTGCACAGACACCCGCCATGTCAATCAGCAAGTGATGTGTTAGAGATGGCAGAGCATTATTATTCCTGTTGCGTGGGGTGGGGAGGTCGGAGGGTCGGTCTGAGAACAAGAGATTAAGGATTATAGCCACTAAATCATTTTGATGCCATCATGACATCCAGAGTGCTGTGTGAGCATACAGGCTCCCTGTATAATTCATGGGACAACTGGGCAGCTCTGACTGGGATACAACCCAGTTTGCATGCTGAGCTGGGAGTCATCCACAGACAGCTTAAAGGAAGAGCTGCAGGGAAGCTCTAGCTGAAGCCCTAGATCTAGGATGCTGACCTAACCAGTGCCACCTCCATAAGATCTGCAGCATAAGAGGCTCTTTATGGGGTGTTAGACAAAGAGAAACATTGCATTTGGATCTGCTCTGGGTTGAGCTGGGAAGTGTTGAGCTAGGAAAGCATAGCATGGACAAGAACTACTCTTCAGTGGCTTTAAAGATCAAGAGAGAGATGCCAAGTGTGCTTTGTAACCAGCCATGCAGGATTTCTCAGAGAGTAGTGCTGTAAATGGACCCCTTGATTCAGTCTAAATCTGTGTTGCCTCTTTCTTTTTCCATCCTTTCCAATGTCTTTATGGGTAAGGTTACAGGTAAGGGAGTGATGGCGTTCCCTGTAATGTCCAGCTGTGCCCCAGGATGGTGGCGTGCAGGGTCCCTATGAGACATTTTCTCTTCCAAACAAAGGGAAGTCTAATAACCTCAACATGCCAATAAGGGAGCTTACAATTTTCCTTTAGTCCTGCTTAGCCTATATTACAATCCATTCTTGATAGATGCACTTTGTTTGCATAAATACCAAGATGAAATCAAGACATGTTTCAGACAAGTCCATGTTCATTTCCATGTTGATTTGATAGTCTGAGGCTACTACTGTTAGATTATATGAAAATTAGAGGAAGCAAGAGCTCTCTTAGTTCTGGAAGAAAAAAAAAGAAGCCAAAAGGCAAGGATGTGTAATGTGGTCTGACAGCAAATGCCAGGGTGCTTCAGGGGCATGTTCTAGGAGGACATGCAGAGGAAGGTGTTTGGGAAGGGTTATTACAGTATATCTAAAAAGTTACATTAGCTGTTAGGAAAGTTAGCAATTGACATTGTGGTAATATTTCTTATCCTTCTTAATTTCAAAAGATGAGTAACAAATGTCTTGGAGGGAAGTTAAGTTTAATATTTATGGACAAATTGCTTAACCAACAGGGGATTTGATTCTCCTTACTTTTACCAGCTAGATGTATATGATATAGCAATCCATGTTTATGGTCTTCCACATTATGTTCTTCCGGCATGGTTTAAGAGTTATTTTCTGTCCCTTGCTAAGTATATGAAATATGGGACTAAGTAGCCATCACATTGATACAAGCTCTGTGCTTCTTATATTCAGCTGTATTTATTTCCAGCCAGAAAAGGGCTTCAAAGCTCAGGTCCCTCTTTTTGTAGGTTGTTTTCTTCTACTCAGTTTCAGGCTATAACTAGTGGAATCTGGCTGGAGGAGTTATTAAAAGAATGTGTGAATTCTTCACTGTATACAGACAGGAGTTTCCCTTTCTTGTTTCCTCAACAGCTGTGTATGGCCCTGCCTGATATGGTGCTGCTATGTACCTGGTGCTCAGGGAGCATGAAAACAAAGGACTTGTGCCCAGGGTTTGTACACCTTCTGTTTCTGGGAAAACAACCTTCTTTCAGGGGGTGCCTTCAGAAGGCCAGAAGACCAGCATAACATAATAGTGACTGGGTAGATTCAGAGCAGAGGTCTAGCCTAGTACCTTAACTCCAACAGTGGCACTAAGTAGATGTCTACAGAAGAGTAAGGAATAGGGACAGTTTCTCTTTTCCTTCCCTCAAGAGGCTTGGAAAATAATTAATCCTCAAGCCTTTATATTACATTAATGCCCTGGAAAACTGTTAGGTCTCTCTTTTCCCTTTCAGCTTCTAGAAACCCCACCCACTTCCACCTTTCCACCCAGATCTCATATTTTAAGCAGTTTCAGAATTCTTATAATGTCAGGGTGTGGGAAACTGTCCTCCAACTTGTTTCAAACACATCTGGAAACGGTGGAGATCTTCCGAAGGGTCTGATTCTCATCTTACAGAACACTAGTCAAAAGTGGGGGTCAGGTAAAGGTCTCTGGTCAGAAGTGTTTGCAAGTTGTATAATGCTTCTGTAAGAGGAGTACTTTAAATGAGACACTTAGTGGCCCCCCAGCACTGAGGAAAGCAAAGTTACATTCTGTGTCCTATAAAGATATTCTTTTACTTGCTCTTGGTATGATTTTTTTTTCTTTTTTTCAGTAACATCTTCAACATACTTTTTTCACAGTTAGTTTACATATTGGATACTTTTCTGCTGAACTGTATCTCTTCCATGGTTTTGTGTACGCGCCTTCTCTATCTGACTCTTTAGTTTTACTGAGATGATTTTGGAAGAATCCCTCACAGTCCTTCAAAACCCTGAACACATCCTCCAAATGATTTACAGCTCCTCTCAGTTTAACATCTTCTCAAAACTTAATTAATGCACTCTGTTCCATTAACAATGAAAATAATTAATATGTAAAGCCCAGGGTAGAGCATTCTGATATCTGTCCAGCTTGAGAGTTAAAGATGGGTACCCAATCTCAAAATGATTTTTTGACAACTTCTGCACCTGCATGATAGCATATAGAAATATGTAGAGCATATTTCCTTAGATTGCTTATGAGAGTGTCATGTGGGACAGTATCAAAAGACATACAGAAGTTTAAGTAGTTCATCTCTACTACTTTTGTCCTTATTCACGAGGCCAATTACCTTGCCAAAGAAGAAATTTACTTATAAACTCAAAGAAGCAGCAATACCCAGTAAAATCTCTCTTTATTGTCTTTATAAACTTAGAATACATATACAACTAGATAGATATGTATCCTACCCACTATACCCAGTTCTCTGATGTTATTTAGCATACACAAAGGAATGGGTGTTCTTGATAAAATATTAATTTCTCTCTCAAGTTTTGTTTGATGTTTTCATTTCTAAAAGTATTTGTACTTATTCCAGGAAGTCCGGTAGGCCATTTTTGTTATAATTTCAGATATTTATTCTGCTAACATGGTACTTTACAAGTATTTTCTGTGGCAGCACAAAATATGTTTTATAAAATCGCATTCTCTTATCAAATGACAATAACTTAGGGTTGGAACTTGCCCTGATGTGAGGAATAAATTGAAACTAGCAGTGTTTAACGTGGCACACAGTGCAAAGCTCTGCACCAAATTAATATGAAATCCATCTTTGATGTATACTTATGTTCTTTGGAGCACTGAACAGCTATGTTTGCTTTTAACTGAGAAACAGTCCCTGCAGTTCAATATTTAATGTTACCTGTGATTCTAGAACACACAAAAATAATTATTTCTTTACACTTTAACCAGTAAAAAAATTGGGAAATCACTTTGGGGCACAAATGTATTGCGTAACAACAAGGGAATGAAAAGCAATTTCTTGATTTGTATAGCTTCTTAGTCTTCGTATTTTAGCCTAGTAAAATATGTCCAGGATGTGATCAATTCTTTAAATGCTTTGAAAAAATAACTTACTGAGCAAAACAGATATTATATTTTATAGCTTCTTCCACTGGCAGTCAACTCAGGAGAGGGGGTGAAACATGACAAAACCAAGTTTACCAGCTCTGCACGGGTTCTGGAGAGACAATGGCGATACAAACTTGGGGCAGTGCTGTTCACTATTAGGTGGTTGTCCGTTGTATGGGAAGTCCACCACAGGAAGCGTGAAGAGCAGTCTCGCAACTTTCTGAACTGTAGTATCAGCTTTCAAAGCAGTTCTGTCAAAGTCTCCCTGTGCCAAACTCTCGAGCATGGGTGGGTCTGAAGTTGAGCAAGATCAGAGTTCAGAGTCATAAAGACTTCCAGCAGGTGTTTAGGCACATCTTTCCTCTTAAATGGCAAATGTCTTTGTGTCTAGATAACTCTTGACACAACATGTACAGAACACAAAGACAGTGGGAATAACACCGTAGTAAATAGCAAAAATGAATCAACAGTTTCTTGCTAACTCATCCCTTTCTAGGAATCCAGGGAAAAGCCATTTTTGACATGGATTGTAACACCTTTATTATGTGGGATGAGGAAGCAGATCACTTTTCACTTACAGATGAGAAAACCTACTCCCTAGGGCTGTGATACTAGCAGTGGTGGAGACCTTGGAACTGATTAACAGCTGAAAGGACATTAAGTATTTGAAAGAACAGAGATGGTCCCATTCTCCTCAGGCTTCAAAGTGTCTAGCTTACACGCTGTGTTTGAAAAAAGATAAGAAGGGACTCTCTCTGTGTCAGTTAAGCATTAAAGCTATGGTATAAAGTTTCACCTAATACCTCTACTTTCCTCTTTAAATGCATGTCACAGCAATCAGCAGGGTGTTATTTGAAGAACACCAATAGACTTATTGTTTGGTGAGTTTTGCTTAAAGTTACACAAGGTATTCCAAATACCATGTACAGTATCATTTTTATGTTACATTTTGGCAGCTCTGTGGTGACTGGGAAAGATTAATACCTATTTATCAATATTTTACAGAGTTCTGAAAAACCCAATAGATCTGAAAACCCACACGCATTAGCAGAGAGTTATGCTAGAATGTGTGGAAAGTATAATATGCATGCATAATACTACCTTAAGATTTCTTTGTGTTGCTGCACATCCAGGACAGTCATAAGGTGTCCTGTTTATGTATGAAATGAGGGTTAGCTGGGCTTGGAAATCTTGCAAATTACTAGAATGATTACCTTGAATCATCCTACAAATAGTTTTGATAGATGCATTCAATGCTCTTTAGCGTGTAGACTGCAAACTTTGCCTCCCAGAAGTGGCAGATCATCCACTGCTCACTCTATTGTTGAGACATTCACAAAGCTGAAGTTTGAACAGTTAATTATACATTATTCTAGTAATTTTGTTAGTAATAGAGAGCCACCAATGCCATATTTACATGACACCTCTATTTTCAGAGAGTTTACAGTGGAAAATTAGCTAGAGATGGCAGCATTACTAAGCCACTTTAGGGAGCTCTGGGTTAAGATCTGGTGTAGTTATATCTTCTTGTAGTTCAGATTACATCATGGCTCATAGGGTTTACATATGCTGTTAAACAGTCTATGTTTCTGTCTGAGTTTGAGTTCATTGACTGTGTTTCAGAACAAACCTTTCTAGTACTACAGCTGCAACCTGACTGTGCTTGTAAGGCCTTTGGAGCCGAAGTAGGGAGGGAATGTGCCCCCCTAGAAGAAAGCTGGTTCCTGTCAATTATACACCTTAGAGGACAACACACCTGAACTGTCTAGCTTGGAAGACAATAAAGGACAGCTTTCAGCCATAGGTGTCTCTGTGGTCACTCAAGGTACTTTTTAGTGCAAAATCAAACTGTTCTGCTAAATCCAGTGCCAAAGTTGTTCCTCTTGTTTATGGATCTTCTGTGTCTGCAAGAAATTACTTAGGGACTATGCTCAGACAATGAAATCACCATTGTCTGTGTTTCTGGGCAGGATGTAAGCCAATCATGCAATGAAGGTGTAGCTGAGAGCCAGAGGTCATTCTGTCATGTGGTCTTAGAGTAACACACCTCTGCACTGCTACCTGCCTACCTCTGAAAGTGCCCAGGTAGTCCCAGGACAGTGAAAGAGACTAAGTTGCCAACCTCTTGCTGCTCATATAATACTTTTTTAGGAGTTAGCCATGGAATAAATGCATAATAATGGAAACAGAAGAAGAAAAGAAATCTATCTACCGCCTATATGGTTTGGTACTTTGTAGTTGAGCGAGGAAAAATGAGAGAAAGCTGCAGTGGAATAATGACATTTGAAGTCTGATCTCCTGATTGTGGAATAGAAAGTAAGGGATGAATTTATGGAGAGGCACAAAGCTCAGTTTCATATCACCTGATCTTAATGTAGTGACAGCTACTTTTGTGAACTTTGCTTTTCCTTTGCTTCCCTCCTGCAAGATTGAAATCTCACTTGCATCTCCTGCTCCAAGGCTTGTAGGGATTATAGGTGAGATATGGCCTTTTCTAAGAAACGGAACAAACTATGAAAAGCAGCAAGAGAGACTAATCTTAAGCATTTATGCTTGGGAAGTAAAAAATGTTTCTGAGCAGGAAAGTGCTAGGTATCTGTGGTAGTCACAGTCACAGTCACAGTCATTTGCCACCTGTCTCACAGTAGCATAGCATGGGACTTCACTTATCCTATGGGTGGGAGGGGCTAGATCCAAACAGGTCAATGAATGCTGCAGCAGTGCATTGCGGTGGCTGTGCTTTTTGCTGCCCAGCCGTTGTCCTGGGTTTCCAAAGCCTGCAGTTGGCTTGCTGTACTGACCAGTGCAGGTGAGGGTTTCAAAACCATGCAGTCTGCCTGGTCTTCCAGGCCAGGACATTCCTACAGTGAGAGGGTAGGAATTAGGGCTGGAGGTGGCAATGTGAGAGGTCTGGCACATTTGCACAGGAATAGTTCAGTTTCCTCCTTTGCCTGAAGGAATTCAAACATAGATAGGTCATTATCCAGGACAGCCATCAGTCTGGGTAGGAAGCAGTGCAGGCTGTCCAGAGAGTGGGATTTAGCCTTTCCTGCTGTAGCTGTAGGTCTTCTCTGAGATTCACTCACCTTGTGTCCATGTTTGAACCCAGAGTCTGGTGACACATGGAGTGGGAGACCCAGGCTTCAACCTGATCTGGTGCTGTATAGTAAGTTCTGTCGAAGAAAGCAAGGCAGTGGATTGCCTGGGGTTGATCTTTAGCAATGAGCTAAACTTTGAGTACCAAGCTGGATGCAGTTTGAGACAATCAGGGGCAGAAAATTCAGAAACTTGTGAGACATTGAGGTGCAATATGAGGTACCTGTGAAGTCTGCACAAAGCCAAATATGTTCAGGCTCATAACTTTTGACTTAAGCACTTAGTTGTTGCACAAATATCACTGACCTGCTATGGAATGCAATAAATAAAAATTCCTTTCCCACTTAATAGTCAGTAGTGCAACTCAGCACCACTGTCCATTGCAAAGTGAGGACTGTTTTTCATTGGAAAATACTGATTTGCTGGGGCTGAAACCTCTCTCAGTAATTTCATTAAAACCTACATAAGGGAGGTTCCTTCAGTCTGGAAATGGTATTTCTGTTAAAAATAAAACCAAAGAAAAAAACTTGGCCAAAAGACAACCAAATGTTTTATCCTTTGGGCCACTGGCTGTTTGGAGTTTGTGTTACTCTATGCTCAGAACATATCCAAAGTTTTTTGTGTTTTTAACCTGAATCACTTCCCCGATCTTCTTTAGTACAGTCCCACAAGCAACCACACTGGCAGAGATGACAGAGGTATGAAGAGCAGGAGAGGGGCAAGCTGCTGACAGAGAAAGTGAGACCCCTTCCAGCCCACTTTGTCTTTGGGTAAATCTCTCCATTTCGACTCCTGAATGGGAAATATTTGTGTAGCTGCAGGAAAAAGGGAGTGTAGATGTAAAAGCTCAGCATCCTCACACACTCCAATTTTTCAGCCAGCTATTCTAAAGAATAATGTTTCTTAGGGATAAATGGAAGCATTTAAATCCCAATATGACTATTATCATTTTAATATGTATTTTGTCTAGGCAGAGGAGCTGGCCCTTCTTTTTCACAGAGGTCTACAAAGACGCAGAGAAATTCATGGCCGTTTTGTGTAATAGAAATGCAGCAAAGTGCTCCAAAGAGAAAATGTATTTTGTTTGGACTCTTGCTTATAGGAGTTGTAAAAGACAATTTTTTTAAAACATGGTAAAACCTTTGCTTTCCTTCTGTGACTTTGATGCTAGATTGGAGCTTGCAGCATTTTTTAAAGAGGTTTATAATGGAAACGGTGAGACATCCTTAACTGCAGCAGATCAAGTGATTGCCCTCACAATGCAGCCCAGCATAGGAAAGTAACAGCAGTTCAGGAGACTAAAGGAAAGCATGAACTGTCCCCAGAAGCCATTACATTAAGTGAAGTTTATCTCAGCTGGGTAACTTGTAAGTCAGCAGCTGAATGGAATTTACTATTGAAGCAGCAGCGGTATACACACTGCTATTTGTGTGCTCTGTACCTAAGGTGCTATATTGTGCTCAGAGATAAAAAGTCATCTTTCTTTCCTGTAGGAGCCAAATTAGATATTAGCAATCAGAAACAATTGTTTCCCACCACATAAATAAAATCTTTTCTGCCTCTTGGCATTTATTTCCATGAACCTCAGCCTCCCAGCTTGCAAGCACGGGTCTGTTTCTCCAGCTTGGCAGGGCAGAAATGCAGGGGCAATAGCTGTGAAGCCAGCCCCTTATCAGGGATCATGGTCACCTCACTGGAAAGGAAAGTGCTGACTGCAGAGGAGCAAGAGGTGAAGGCTGAAGATGGCATTCTAGGCAGACGGGTTTTCAAAAATATTTTGCGAAGACTACTTTCTGGAGCAATTGAGTATTTCTCTGCTGTGAACATTAATGGCCCAGCTTTGTAGTATGCCAGGAATGACAAGCATTCCTTCAAGAGAAGATAAATGGTGAGACTTACAGTGCAGCACTTCCTAAAACACTGCTTAACCATGTCAAGTTGGCAGCAATCTTCTTCATGTTGCTGCAGTGGTTTCAGTCCTCAAGCCAGACCATGGTTTATTGTGTCCTGGAGACTACAGATTTGGGGGTTTACCAAAAGCACTGTAGTAACAAGTTGTCGTGGTTTAACCCGGCTGGCAACTAAGCACCATGCAGCCGCTTGCTCATTCCCCCCCTCCGTCAGTGGGATGGGGAAGAGAATCGGGAAAAAAAAAGTAAGACCTGTGGATTCAGGTAGAGACAGTTTAATAAGAGAAAAGAATAACAATAGTAATAATAATGGTAAGATAATATACAAAACAAGTGATGCACAATGCAATTGTTCACCACCCACTGACCAATGCCCAGCCCGTCCCGAGCAGCGATCACTCCCCCTGTGCGGAAGACCGGACTTCTGACACCAACCAATATGATCTCCAGAAGCCGTTTATTATAGCTTTGCATACAGCTTTTATACTCTTCCAAGCCCCGTACACACGGTCACGTAGACTTTTCTAATTCGTACATACTACTGTCTATCCAGCAAGCATATAAGCCTCTAACTCACTCATTGGTTATTTCATTATCATCATCTTACCCTACTTGCGGTTACTGCTTCTCTACTCTAGCAACTAAGCATTTCTCCTTTAATAGTGTCCTGTACACTGGCTAAGCATTTCCCCTTTGAGAGCATTCCAACCCTATCAGAACCTGATGTCCTTGTTCTGCTAGGGATGTATCCACACCCCTGAGCCGAGATCGCTCTCCCAGCCGCAACCAACTGACTAACTCCCCCCGAGCATGACGTTATATGGTATGGAATAGCTCTTTGGTCAGTTTGGGTTAGCTGTCCTAGCTGTGCTCCCTCCCAGCTTGTTATGCACCTGGCCATGCAAGAGAAGCTCAGAAAGTCCTTAAGTAGTCTAAGCACTACTTAGCAACAACTAAAAACGTGAGTGTGTTATCAACATTCTTGTAGTACTAAATCCAAAACACAGCACTATGCTAGCTACTATGAAGAAAATTAACTCTATCCCAGCTGAAACCAGGACACAAGTGATCCATTTTCAGCACAGAGGCATTGTTGAGACCACAAACCGCACTCCCTGAGGCAGTTAGAGCCTACTCATTTCTAGGTTTGGGCCACAGAAGGGCACAGACTGTCTGTGAGATTACTGGTCTAAAGGTCTATTCAGCTGATGAAACATCCTGCTGAGGTGGGAGCACTCATGTCTTTTTCTCAGAGGGTTTTCAGATGTACCCAGAGCTCCTGAAATTCTCTGAGACACTTCTGAGAGGTAAGAAAGCAGAGGCATTTAGGGCAGACATTCATTTGAATTCTGTGAAACAGCACTCCCTCACATGTCCTCCAAAAACTGAGAGGAAAGAAAGATACTGCCAGTGCAGCTCATCAATGGAATCATTCAGAACAGTGCTGCGCAGGAAGACAGTGGGTTTTACTTTAGCAGTGTGACTGCTCTGGGCTAGATTCAATTCTGCTGTCCACTACAAATTAATATAATCATGACGAATTTCTTTAAAGCACTACACCCCTATTCCCTGCTGCAAAATGTGGCCCAGGAAATCTTCTTCTTCTAGCTTATGTAAGTTATAAGTATTTCAGAAATCTCATCACCATGTACCTGTACCTAAGGGGTAGCTACAAGGAAGATGGAGACTCCCTTTTTACAAGGAGTGACATGGAGAGGACACAAGTTGCTCTTGGGGAGATTTTGATTGTGTAACCAGGGTGATGGAATCAATCAACCATGGATGCTGCTATACTTCTTGTACATCCCTATCCAACTGGACAAGAAGTCTGGGAACATTGACTATATGAATCAGTGTATTCTTTGATCTGTATGTTAGTCTTTAGGTAATCATTAATGCAAACAAAACAATAGATAATGTGTCAGAAGAGGATGATGGAGTGTGATTTCGCACAGTAGACTGAGAAAACTGGCCAGAACTGCCAAGATTAGAGCTGAGTAGGTAAAAGGTAATTCCGGCAGGGGGAGATCACGACCGCGGACTCACTGACCACCTATCCAAATGATACCACCTACTCAAAAGAGAACAAAGGAAAAGGACAACTGAGTCTGCTCAATAATTTACATGTGAAGCAAGTAAATTTGCACCAATCACCAAAGAGAGTAATATTGAATATGTATGAATAGAATAAATATGTATATACTTGATCTATATAAATCATGTGGAACAGGTGCAAGGTATGCATGTTAGGTGGGGTGATCCCCCATGCATCCAGTGCCGTGAGTAAAGAATGCCTGCCTTTTAACATTACATTGGTGTTACGAGGATTATTCTTCCCGATTTTGGTGATAATTGGACATGAGAGGGAAAATTTTCACAATAAAAACAGTCAACCATTGGAATAATCTCCCCAGGGAAGTGGTTGACTCCGCCATATTGGAGACTTTGAAGACTCAGCTGGATAGGGTGCTGTACCATCTTGTCTAGACTGTGCTCTTGCCTAGAAAGATTGGACCAGATGATCCTGGAGGTCCCTTCCAACCTAGGATTCTATGATCCTATGATTCTATATGTGACTTTCTCCCATACCCTTTCAACTGCCTAGAGGGGTTTTTTTATTTTTTGATGTTGTGGAACCAGCTTGGAGAGAAAGTTTTTGTTCTGAAGACTGAGGATGCTTTCTAGAGTTCTCTCAAGATATTGAAAAGAAAAAATACCTCTCATGAGTTCATTCATTAGCTTCCATGACATCCTCAGAAAGTACCTTTCAGCTAGATTAGCAGCTAGGCCAGCAATATATCTGGGATTGCTTTATCCACACTGTTTAGATTCTGCACTTTCCTGTCATCCTGCCTCCAGAACAAGCTATGTAATGGGAACTATAGATTTCCTCTGTTCCTTATCTGTGTTGCAAAGAAAAATGCTGAAGATAATGTTAGGCATGCTACTATAGACATGTATAAGAACTTGGGCTTGCATAGCATGGTTGCTAAACAATGGGTCATTCAACCTAGCTCATTCCAGTGGTCATGAATATCTGTGGAATAAAGCAGAGCAGTCAGCAGGATGCAAGCACTGGTTTAGGGAGGAACTGGGAGAGGATGGCTGTTCTTTGGTACTTAGTGTGAAAGCAAGTTAGCTATTCAAGCCTTCCTGGCTACCGAGAGCTGGATGAGTTCATTTCAGCAGTCTGAAACACGACAAATGTGATGGATATTTTTTTAGTTTCCTCATACTGCTGAGTCCCCATATTGCTGCTATGTTAGTGCTGTGTTGCACTGTAACACCTATCACTATCACACCTACCGCATATCACACTCCGTGCAGTCCCATTTTTTGGGGGGGACATGGTAGGTACGCTCTCCACCCCCCAGGAGATTTTAACATGATGATCACTGGCTTTTCGCACCTCATTTTCACAACTTTTGTTCTCTGCCATCCCCTCTCAGGCAAGTATACCCATCTGTAGGGGGGCAGGAGAAGCAGCACTGATCGACCAACAGAGAGGGTCTGCAGCCAATGAGGCACCTTGGTTTGGAGAACTTCTGGATCATGACCATTACGGCCAACAGACAGGGTGAATGAAGCAACTTGGCTTGGAGGAGCTTCTGGATCATGACCACTTACGACCACAGCTCACATCCAACCCAGGGTATAAATGGGGCACCGCCGGAGGCCCCCTTTGAGTGGTCATCTCGGAGCAGCTGGTCTACATTCGAAGCCTCTCCCCTTGGTTTGGGACTGCCACCTGAGGAAACTTCCGTGAGATTGAGTGCCCTCACCTCCTTATAGTGAGTGATTTCTTCTGGATATATCCTTGAGTGAGCCCTCTGCCCACTCCCCCAGGTGAGTGATGAGACTGTGTTATCAGAGTGTTGACTGATTTCAGTTTATACCTGTTTCTCACTGGTTGGAGGGGAGGAAGTGTTGTGAGTAGGCAGGATTTCCATGCAGAGATATGGAGGCAGTTTCAAAGCATGCACATGGGGAAAGCCATCTATGGTATCTGGGAATACACATGGACAGAATCAGCCATTCAGCTGCTGAATCCTCCAGTGTAGGTGTCTGCAAAGAGACCCCAGTCAGGCAATTGGTGGAGCAGGGGAGGGGGAACACTTTCATCTGAGCAAGTGATTCGGAGAAAACATCAGAGATTTTTGGTAGAAGATGAGATAAAATGGGAGTAAAGCAACTTTTTTTTAAATACTTTTACACTTCAATAGACTGAAACCTGAGTATTTTAATGGTCCTGCTTTTCCATGGGGAGATCAAAGCTCTGACTGAGCCCTTAAGTGACTGATTCAGGAAAGGAATCTTATTCAGACTACCAGTAATAAGGCTGTTTGTTTAAGATGTACCTCTCAATCACAAATGATCACTCCTTATGTCCCTCTTGCCCTGTTTGCAAGATTGTTTATTTACTTATTTATCTTTTTATCTGCTGTTTATCCTGCCTTGAGTCCAGGTTGTGAGCTCTCCAAGTGGAACAGTCTGCCCTTGTTTCTCACACCTATGGATGTAGATTTTAAATGCTTAGATCCTGATTTTCCTTTGCCAAGTTCATGAAACCTGACTTGCACTCCTGCACATTTTAGAGATGTATTTTTTTGTAGTTTTTGACAGCATACCAGTTTGGTAATTCTTCACTTGGGATGCTACTTCCTGAGGCAAAGGTTGGATTAAAACAGAACTTTTTGTTAATTCTGTCTTTAACTTTTTGTTAATTCTGTTAATTCCTTCCTGATCTCTAGTTTAAATATTGAGGCATCACCCTAGTTTGATGAGACCAAGAAAAACATCATTTACAAAACAAAAGAGCGTGTCTGGGTGCTTTGATGAAGTTAGTTTGCTCATAAGACCAAACATTTATTTAACACCTATTTAAGTTTAATGGAAGATCTTTTTAGAGGTAATTTACAACATAAACCAAATACAAATAAAAAGGCCCTAAAAAATTAAGTAGACTTGTGAAACTGATCTGTTTACATTCCTGTAACATGAATAAATAAAACTGGTAGTAATAATTTGGAGTCAGAGTGGGTCTGCACTCTTAGAATCTTAATTATGAGACTAACAAGATAAATATTCCCTTCCTCTTTTTAAATATATAACTCCTTTAGAAAACAAATCACTTAAGATGCTTATATGTGTTAGTTGCCAAACAATTTTGAAAAAACATATTCTGATTACCACCTATTTTGCCAGGCCTGAAGCAAGCAGTCATGAATTAAAAGCTATAGTTTGTCCTCAGTCACACTGTTCTTTCTTTATGAGCTGTGCACATGGTTGGACAGACTTATATAGCAGAGCTAAACAGAGCCATATCCTCCAGCACATAATTCAAAGGTGCAGTAAGTCCCACTTCAGTTCTGGGCTAAAATGAAGAATATGGCCTGAAAGTTTCTGTCTGCTTTTCTTCACAGTAGCTCAGTTTTTGTGACTCGTGCAGGACTAGCTGTATTTCTAGCACTTGCTCATTACATTAAACATTAAGATAACTGTGGTGTGGCAAAGAAGCTCTGGACGGTTAAGGTGCTCATGGGGAAAGCCACCTATGATATCTGGTTAGTGTGGTAGTGTTGTTGTGGCTATGAAGATCTAAGAATGTAAGAAAGACAAGGTTTGACAGAGAGGCAGCGTTCTTCACAGTGCTAGTCAACATAGTCGGGAAAAGCAGACAAACTAGTGGACACCCAGGCTTGTTTTCAAGAGAAGAAAATGGAAGCATCAAAATTATAAGTCAAATAAAAATTGAGAATTGTGACACTCAGGTTACTCTCTGAGAGAAAAGGAGTAGATAACTGAAGACCAAAGGAATTCTGGTGGTGATACCACAAATAATCAACTTTCTCCAACATAGACCTTACCAAAGGGTTCACCCAACCTGGATGCACCTCCTTATGAGACTGATTTGGCTACTGACTCCACTCAGTGGGCATTGCTAGGTCCTACCTTTCCAGAACATGGTTACTCAATCCCCAAAGAGAAGATTTGCCCCAGTAGAGTGAAGCTGTGAAAAGCCGACATCAGAACTTAATAGTCTTGGTGACTATAAGCAGGTATTCTTTATTGCAGCACTGGACGCACAGGGGATCTCTGCTCCTAATGTGCATGCCACACAGGGTTAATTGCATAGTTTATACACTAATTTTACATACATATTCATTTCATTCCTCAGAAAAGGCAGGGATAGGTAAATTAATTCCTGGAAATAATTTACATATTCTCCTCCCAGTTGCACATGCTCAGTGATTTGAGTCAGTGGTCTTCAGGGGTCATTCACTTCATCCTCTCCTCTTCTTCGCCTTGTCCTTTTGGTGAACTTCAGCTTTACTATCCCTTATTCTGCTGTCAGAACAACACAGCCAGTACCTGCCAGCTCCCCATCCTTGAAACATTCCCCTTTACCACCGTATCTCATGGTTCCCATCCCTGGCTATCCTCATATCAACAAAATGCTAGATGTTTTGTCCCCTACATGCCTTCCAGGGCCAACAAAAAATATAGGCAATTTACTAAAAAACTCTTCTTTTTTTTTCTTTCTAATGATGCACATTCCATACACTGTTAGTTTCTTATCTACAGTTTCTTACCTCATATGGTTAGTAAGTTAACCTAAAACACAATGTTAGTACTTTAACTGGATCCTCCTCAAGGATGTTCTGTTTTCTTAGGGCTATTATCACATTCCAGCTACAGTTGGCTTCACAAAGGTCACTTGTTAACCCTTTAGCATGCCCAAGAGAGAAGTTATTTTGGACTGGAGTAGCAGATCCATTACAACCAACAGAGAAAATTCCTCACCTAGTAGAAACTCCCACCATGACATTGAAATTCACAGGATTAGGGTATTTTGCACAAACTGGAAACTTGGCCCTAAGGTTTGTCATTTCTGAGAAGAAAGGGAAGAGTAGTCTACAACTGAAAATTAGCAAAATAAGTAGAAAATTTGCCTCCTTCAGAATGCCAGAGCACAAGGGAAACTTTATATTGGATTATGTTTGGGAGGTGAATTATTCAGAATTTACAAAGATTTCACTGGAGTAGCTGAAAACCTGTCTATCTGTCTAAAATAGCTAAAAGTTCATGGCACAATATTTAGCTGGCACAGGTAAGAAGCAGAGGCAGAGACGGTATGACTAGTAAGAGCTGGCTTAATAACCAGCATCACTTTTCAGCCTTGTTCACTGCAGGACACTCCCTGCCTTCCACTGCCATCCCTGAGTATGTTCAAGTGAGAAATGTGTGCCCAGCTCCAGTAGGTACTTCTCAAAATGCTACATTGAAAACCCCATCCATCACTTTTAAAGTCCTTAACAATCACCTGCTTCCTCCTTGGTAAGACCTCAGCAGGAGCAGAGCATCACCTAAGGTAGGACTCTACTGAATGTGCCAATAATATAGACAGGATTAGTCAAGCTAGTGTTTTTCAAGACAAAAAAAGCTAAAGACAATAGAGAAAGCAATCATGATAGGCAGCTATTACAAGATTTCTTCTATTACCTTAGTAGTTGCACAATGATTTTAGACTAGTGCCAATGTATTTGGGGCTGATGTCTGTGTGGCCCAATAGCGTTGCTACTGCACAAAACTAGAATGTGACTAATGATTCCAGATGGCATTGAAAAGGAAGCTAAAAGGTTGGTTTTCAAAGCTCCCAGACAAAAGAAATTCTTCCTTCCAAAGTCTTGGTTAGCTGTCTTTAATCTGAAGCAAATTTTCTTGAGAGACATAAGCTCAGCAAAATACCTTTCAGTAGACAATTTAGCATCTCATTCACACGTTTTTCATACCTCACTCATTAAAGTGGTAGAGACTTGGCACATCTATGATCTCACATTTCAAAATATGGAAATCATTCAGTGGTTTGATTAGTAAGCAATATTAGAGGAACATTGTAAAATGCATCAATTAAACTAAATTACATTTCACAAAATCTGTTTCAGTACCTGCACTTTGATTCTGAGTTTAAAAAGGAACTATTCTTCCATTAGAAACAGTTGAAAAAAATTAGCACATAGATTATTCACAAGGTACATTTTGAAGAAAATTTAATTAAAGATGACAGCAACCAAATAATAATAGTTCGTGATTCAGCATATTAATGAACAAAATCAAGAAATTTGTGTTCTGCTTTCATTATATTTGTCTCCTGGAACAAAGCTGCTCTAATCCTCCTCCACACAAGAATGTTGTAGCTGTGAGCTGATAAACATTCTCCCCCACCTTCTTTTGAAAAAGACAGAAGGAGGAGCTCACAGCAGGGCAAGGGAGGACAGTGGTTCTGAAACTCACTCTCTTCCCTTCATCCAAATGTTTGGCATATGAAGTTTGAAGGGAAGGATGAGAGTGACTATACTGAGTCAGAGCAAACACCCTTCTAGCTGAATATCCAGCCTCTGACAGTGGAGAGAGTCACTGTCTACCCCTGCCTTTCTCAAAGGGAGCATACAGGCACTACCAGGCTGAATAGATATTTACACAAATATGTATGAAAAGGTATGCAAGTGCTGGTTTGGGCTGGGATAGAGTTAATTTTCTTCCTAGTAGCTAATATGAAGCTATGTTTGGATTTCTGCTGGAAATAGTGTTGGTAATACAGGAATGGTTAAATTATTGCTGAGCAGTGCTTACACAGAGTCAAGGCCTTTTTTCCTTCTCACACCACCCCACCAGCAAGTAGGCTGGGGCTGCACAAGAAGTTACGAGGGGACACAGCTGGGACAGCTGATCCCAACTGACCAAAGGGATGTTTCATAGAATCATAGAATCGTCTAGGTTGGAAAAGACCTTCCAAACCATATGACATCATGCTCAGCACTAAAAAGCTTGAGGAAGAAAATGGAAGGCCAGGGACATTCAGAGTGGTATTTTTTCTTCCCAAGTAACCATGATAGAGCCCTGCTTTCCTGAAGATGGCTGAACACCTGCCTGCTGATGGAAAGTAGTGAATGAATTCCTTATTTTGCTTTGCTTGCATTTGTGGCTTTTGCTTTACCTATCAAACTGGTTTTAGCTCAACCTACAAGTTTCTTCACTTTTCCGATTCTCTCCCTCATCCCACCTGCAGGGGGAGTGAGGGAGCAGCTGTGTGAGGCTCAGTTGCTGGCTGGGGTTAAACCACGACAAGAGTATAATCAGAAAATGTCTGTAAAAATGCTGTCTGATGATGCTGTCCTCCAACAGAGCAGATTTGTGGGTTAGTCTTTCTAGACCAGCTGATACAAATGGATGTGAGTTTCGAGATTCTGAATTCCTTCATCAGGGCCTGATAAAGAGTGTAAGTCAGGATAAAAAGCAGATCAGATCTTGGTATTATATGACTATATGAATATATTAGACTGCTGGAGACAACATGATAGTTGTGCCTGCTGATCTGAAAAAAAAAAGGCATGGTAGGCACCATGTATTAGAGAGTAGCAGGAAAAACATGATGAGGTACAAAACCCATGCCCCTGTTCACAATTTAACTTTTAGCATTAAATAGTCATGGATTTTAGTTTCCAGCTGGAGGATGAAATAATTTTTTATGTCTCCCTTGAGGCTGAGGACTGGGAGGTTAGAGACAAAGTTCCTTTCTAGATCATTTAAGGGCAACTTTGCTCACATAGTTTCCAGAAGGTCATTTGGTCACTCAGAGAATGCTTTAAGATAAGCATGTCAGGTTCCAGGGATTTTGATGGCTCCATTGGAGTAGGTTATTGATTTTAGTGGTGGTGGAGCTGCTCTGCCATTGTTTTTTTGTTGTTTGATGTGTTCTGGTTTAGTCATTCTTGTTCTGTGACAGTATTTCTACTAGTGATGAATTTGGTGAGGTTAGGGATATTTGAAAGTCAGCAGAAAGAGTTCCGAAGACATTTCTTTCAAGTTATGATCTTCTTTTAACATGTTGTGATTGTTTAATGACTTTGAAGATTCCAATATAGGCAAGTTAAGGCCTGTGCCATGCAATGTTAGCTGATTTTTTTTGCCTTATAATACCTGGTATTCATGGTAATCCTTCAAAAATTCAGTCTATTTCTCAGAAGAAGTATTATTTATGGGTTTGTGGTCAGCTTTAAGTTAGTGAGATAGATATCAGGAGGGATTTCCTCAGTGCAGTTACAACAATATTGAAGGGTTTGGCTATACATTATGGCTTTCGAGGATGCAAAGTTGTTTGCTGGTGTTGTGGAAGCAATTGTGTCAGTTTGCAGGTTTTCTGTGTTCAATAATTTATAAATTTGCTGTTGTATTAAGTCAGAAACTTGAATATAGATATCAGTTTTATAGCATTCCAGAGACACTTTGATAAAGTCTTCTTTTTTATTAATTTTTTAGTAGAAATTAGTGAAGTAGAAATGTGTTCCCACTTAAGTATTATTTGGTTGTGGTACACGCTGGTGATAATGCTTCCTGACTCTTTCTCTGTAGCAATTCTCATCATGCTGTGCTAAGTCTGTGACCCTTTATATGTGTCTCCTCAGTGTTTTGGCAGTTACCACAGATGAGAAGATAAGTGCCTTCATTTTGCTAAAATTATTTTAAGCAGTCAGAGAAATTCTACAGCCATTAGAATGTTGTAAAGCTTTTTCTGAGAACAAAATTTAGGATTTTGGAGAGGACAGACTAGTGCCAAAACAGAGCTCTAGCTGTTTACATAAATTCAAATATTGACCTGTTGAGTGGTATCCTTGTGGAGAGCACTACAATCAAGGCTGTTCATGAGTTTGGAATTTTTGTGTTTGAAGAGAGATTATTTTTGTGTTAGTCAATTCTTTTTCTTCTTGAGTGTCTTCTTTGGTTTCAGTAGTATTTATTGCACAGTGCTTAAATGTATTCCCCTATTATTTTTCTGTAGCTGTTGGAATATGAGAACAGTTCATTGTTAAATTGGTCTATTTTGCAGTAGAGTAAGTAAGCTAAATAAACACATGGTTTTTCTGACATCCTCCTGCATCGTATGTTCAAATGTATATGATGACCGTAGAAAAAGGTGATTGACATTTTTCATGCAGAAGCATAGGACACAGATGTCTTGTACTTCTTGCCCCAATTTTACCTTCTGTGAGTCCATGTGTAAGTTCCTGAAAGGAGATTAAAGAACAGCACTTTGGAATTCCACTTAAATCCCCTCAAATGTCAGTGTGTGAAGGCAGAAACCATCCCTGCAGAAGAGAGGATATTGCCAGTGCTCTAGAGCATAGTACTACAAAGACTTCATGCACTTGTATGTGAGTGTTACTCTCTGCCCTTACCCACGAGAATGTGATCATGCTTGCCCCCTTTTTGCCATAAAATTCTCCAAAAGCAGACAGATCCCTCTCTGTTTCTTCTCTTCTCACTTTTTTGTACCTCCTCTGTACTGTCCTCACAGACCTAAAGTTAGATATGCCCTAGTTTTGCATAGCTCTAGCTTAACTTTTCTGCATGAAATAACTGACTGCCAAATATTACATCACAGCCCTGCTGAACTGCCCAAGAAGGATGCACCATGCTGGCATTGGCAGGCATGCAGAGGTTAGGCAGGACTGACCTTTTCATTCCTACCTTACTGGTTTCATGCTGGCTACTTGACACTCAGTGAGCTGTCTGGAGGTGTAGATTTTCTTGAATGATACCTTTCTGAGAAAATCAACAACTTTGGAAGACTGCTTTGTACAGAAGGGAATTATGCTGTTTGTGTTTTATTCCTCTGGGTTGCCATGTTGATCTTAAATAGAAGGGGACTATCTAAAGCCAATGGTCTAGCTCAAATGTACAATGAATACAACCTGTTGTCCAAGTTTGTTTATTTTAATCAACATGCACAGTAACCCTTTCTTGCTGTCTGCTTAGAAAAACATCTTGCAGTTATTACTTTCACCTCAGAAATCGGACCCTGTGGATTGCCTAAATGGGACAGATGGAGCATGTCTAAGGCTGTGTTTCATCAGCCCTGTCCTTGGCAGGCCTCCCATGAACATCAGAGCAGACAGTCTGATGCTCTCTGTTTTTGTGAAAAATGAAAGAATATTGAATTTCACAAAACCAGTATTGACACTTTTACACGTGGAAAATAGAGTGTCAGATTTAGTAATGAGGAGGTTGCTCTGACCTCATAAACCTTTTGCCTGAAAAGCTGTGAGAGACACCAGCAGCTTACACAACAGAAATACAACTTAAAGTGACAAGACTTGCATAGAAAGAAGGGACAATGTGAAATAATCACTAGCATTGATTGTCAGTTACGGGACTTCATTTTTGGACTTCAGCTCAGCCAGGCTGATGTAGTGTTTCTTGTTTCACACATATATGAACTTTACAAATTAAGCACCTAACCCTCAATACTTTTGCTTGAGATTATGTAATCTATTGCGGAAAATTATGGGAAAAGTAAATTTTCTTTCTTTACAATGATTTTTAAAATCAGACATAAATTTGAAATGTGTGAGCTCTCATATTACACTAGGTACACATAGATCCATGTTTCTAAAACTGCTGAGATCTCCTGTCACATCTTACTTGTATTTTTACAAAAATAATCTGCACATCTTGAGTCTGAATCTTATTTATAATACAGTTTCTTTGTACTCTGATGGCTAATTACAGAGTACACTTAGAAAGGAGCCTTCATTGTTGCCAGAATTGCCTGAAAAGGCCTAAGCAAAAATGAGAATAGGTTATTTTCAGTTCATCCTTGAGCAAATTGTTATAGACCTGAGAAATGTAGGGCCTTCATCAAAAGTGATGGAAAAGAATTATGCACTTTTATAAAACTATATTTCTGTTTTCTGCTATCTTTACTCTGTAAGTCATTAGTGATGAAGCAGAATATAGTGTGAAGATTTGTTGTTTTTCAAAATCACAGTCATATTCCAAAGTTGTAACATTGCTTCTGGATCATACTTTTATGAGACCAGAAACACAGCAGGGAAGCATGGTTTAAGACAGGAAGTGGTACTGGAATGCCATTCAGGTCCTCTTCCAGAAGAGAGAGAGATATAATATAAAACCCACAGACCCCTCCATTATCCAGTCTGTCAACTTGGTCTCACTCTTCAGAAGAAAGGAGATCTTTGTGTTAAGAGAGGAAACAGCAAGAGCAGGTGTTGGGCAAGCTGGATTGCTGTGTATGGTGAAACAGTGAGGATGGTGCAGTAGCCCTTCTGCAAGAAGATGGCTGGATTGTGGTAGGTGCTTGTACCTGTATCTGGCAAACAGTATGTCCTCTGCCTTCAAGTTCTGTCTGTTCATAGTAAGAAGAAGGCTGGGAAGAGAAAATGAAAATTAAAGGACATGATTATATACAGATCAGTGCTAGAATTAGTTGTCAAACACAAGCCTCACTGAAAATGAAGTAAAAATAAACAATGGGATGGTTTCAGTATATAGAACTGGTACGAGTGAAGAAAACAGTGATCATAGGTGAGGTTCCTGCAGGAGTTGTTTAACTTCTATATAGACATATTTTCCAAAATACCTATGCAAATCTCTTTAAAACCTGATGACAGGTGCCTATGCTCATCTGAAAAACAGAGTTATGTCCATAGTCACCTTTTTCTTTATATTAATTAATTTGAAGGGATACTGGATTTTAAAGCAAGAGATCAAGATCTTGTATGTTTAGATGTACAAGGCAGGCATTTGACCAGAAGTGAAAACTAGTGCCATAGCCGATGAAAGGAGGTCAGTTCCTTTCCTCCACAATATGGCTTGTTAAAAATTTGAGAATCTCTCTGCATTTGTCGTAGAGCATATGAAGTTACTACAGTGAGGGAAATGACGAAGGGCAGAGTTAAGGTATTAAGTGCCATGATATGCCGGGTAATCAGGATCTCTGAAACTATTCCAGGGTCATTAACCACATGGACAATTTTGTAAGGATTGAGGCAAGTCAGGACAACAAGGCAATTAGGCCCAGTCAGCATGGGTTTATGAAAGGCAGGTTCTGCTTGAGTATCCCAATCTCCTTCTATGACAAAGTGACCCACTTAGTGGATGAGGGAAAGCCTGTGGATGTTGTTTACCTGGACTTTAGTAGAGCCTTTGACACCATTTCCCACATCATCCTCCTGGAGAACCTGGCTGCTCATGGCTTGGATGGGCGTACTCTTTGCTGTGTGAAAAATTGGTTGGATGGGTGAGCCCAAAGAGTTGTGGTGAATGGAGTTAAATCCAGCTGGTGGCCGGTCACAAGTGGTGTTCCTCAGGGATCAGTATTGCGGCTGGTTCTGTTTAGTATCTTCATCAATGATCTGGACGAGGGGATTGCGTGCACTCTCAGTAAGTTTGCAGATGACACCAAGTTGGGGGGAGAAGTGTTGATCTGCTTGAGGGTAGAAGGGCTCTACAGAGGGATCTGGACAGGCTGGATCAATGGGTTGAGGCCAATTGTATGAGATGCAACAAGGCTAAGTGCTGCATTTGAGTTGCAATAATCCCATGCAATGCTACAGGCTTGGGGAAGAGTGGCTGCAAAGCTGCCCAGAGAAAAAGGATACGGGGGTGTTGGTCGACAGCTGGCTGAGTATGAGCCAGCAGTGTGCCCAGGTGGCCAAGAAGGCCAACAGCATCCCGGCTTGTATCAGGAAGAGTGTAGCCAGCAGGAGTAGGGAAGTGATTTTCCTTTTGCACTTGGCACTGGTAAGGCCACACCTTGAATACTGTGTTCAGCTTTGGGCCCCTCACTATAAGAAGGGTATTGAGGCACTGGAGCAAGTCCAAAGAAGAACAATGATGCTGGTGAAGGCTCTAGAGAACCAGCCCAATGAGGTGCAGCTGAAGGAAGTGGGGCTGTTTAGCCTGGAGAAAAAGAGGCTGAAGGGGGACCTCATCGCTCTCTACAACTGCCTGACAGGAGGTTGTAGCGAGGTGGGTGTTGGTCTCTTTTCCTAAGTAACACGTGACAAGATGAGAGGAAATGGCCTCAAATTGCTCCAGGGGAGGTTTAGATTGGCTGTTAGGAAAAAATTCTTGAAAGAGCTGTCAAGCATTGGAACAGGCTGCCCCAGGAAGTGGTAGAGTCCCCATCCCTCAAGGTATTTAAGAGACACGGTATTTAGAAGGACATGGTTTAGTGGTGGACTTGGCAGTGTTAGGTTAATTGTTGGACTCAGTGATGTTAAGGTCTTTTCCAACCTAAATGATTCTATGATTCTAAGTCTTCCATCACCAGAAATGTTTGCAGTTATTAGCTCAGATGAGTCTTTGCCTTAAACATATCCCTTAGTCAAAGCAAAATGGGCAAACTCTTGGATCTGATAATATAGAATATCAGACTAGAGAGTGAAACCATCTGGTCCACTTCTGAATTTGTCAGTAATGGAAAACATCCTAGTTTCTGCGTTGGGAGAAGACTGCTAATGGCTAGCTAATCTGCCTGAAAACTTATTTCCTTGTGAGAAGTTTAACCCCAGTGAAGTGGCAAAGTTTCCCTATTTTGCCCACAACTATCACCTTGACTGAGTTAGCAACCTTGTTATCTTAAGGACAATTAGATAAACAGGAATTATACCAATAAATGCACCTTCCAGTGAGTCTTCTTTATTTTTGCGGGTAGCACAGCACCTGAAGAAAGCTTGGTGGAAGTAAAGATCATGACAATTAGAAGCAAATTTTAGCCAAATGCCAATTTTTGTGTTACACAGATGGAGTGCACATAAATGTGCTCCAGAAGCAAAGACCTCTTGAGAAATGTCTGCGCTGTACACTTGCACAACTATTAAAAGCCCTTACCATTTGGACAATAAAAGGCTCAGTTCCTGTACCTGTTTGCCTTTAGCATCAGGAAGTCATATTCACCTCCAAAAAATGATGAGCAAATTTTATAGTTTATGTCTATGGCTTAAAAGGTTTTGTCTTCCACCTTGGCTCCTTCTCTAACAATCTGACTGACTGCAAGATCTTCCTGTGCCTCATGAATGTCAAGGAGCAAAATTCCAAGGACTTTGGTTTCTCAGACTCCTTTATTTTTATTCTCTTTTTCCTTCCTACAAAACAACTTTGAGGACCTCACATGCCAGGGTTTTCTTCATTCTTTAATTCTTCCAGTCATTTTTTTACTTTTCTTTATTTAAGATGCTTTCATATTTTTTCTATGTTTTTTTTTTCTCAGCCCCTATTTTTTGCCACTTCCCCAACTCCAAAAACTCATGCTGCCAGCTTCACACAGATGCCTATAACTAGCTTTTTCTTTACAAATATCGTGCACCCTATAGTATTAACATTTAGGAATGGCTGTATAATAAACATAAACAAGCATTTAATGGGGAGGGGAACCTTTCATAAGGCTCTCTTTTGTTAGAGAATAAATCTTTACCATAAGTATTTAAGCGACTGTCTTGGGACTGATAAGGTGTTTTCCACTTGGGTATACATTTCAGTCTGTATCTCACTTTTAAACAGATATTGTAACTTTTCCCACATATTTCATGCCATTCATTTTTTGCTCATATCTGGTGGATGTCTGGTAACTACTTAGAATCCTCAAGTTCAGCAGTATCTTTATAGTATAGTAGTATTTCCCACAGACAAAATAATTTACATGATTTTGCTGTCTAATTCAGAGAGTGCTGATACTGTTTCCATGTCCTGGATGCATACTTTATATTGGATGGATTTTTTTTTAACCTGACACAGCACACAATAACAGTCCCCAGTTCTCAACAGATTTTACTCTAAAAATCGTATACTATAAAAAATATATACCATACTTTTTACTACAAAAAGCATATACTATAAAATGCATGTAGCATAAACTGCCTGCTTCTTTTTTTACCCCCCCAACACTAACATAAACCCTGCAAAGCACAGGGAACAGTTTTATTTTAAGGCAATGAAACAATATGCAATAAACTAGAAAGCATAATGTGTTCCAGGGTTTGTAATCAATGCATCCCTTGTTTACTGCCATACCCTTGTCAGTCAAATTTTTGTTAGTTTTCTTCTAATGGCTTCCAATCTGTGAAAATGTTTAAAAGCAAAGAGATGCAATCTGATATAAAAAAAATCTGCACTTCAGATCTTCGTGTTGGGTATGTAGTTTCATTGGAATGGAAATTCTCTGAATGGTAATGTCACTTTTGACAATGTTTTGGCTAATTTTGATGAGTAAAAATGAATAAGCTCATTTTACTTCCAAAAGGGCATAGCTGCTCACTGGTTTTGCACTTTGCTGATGAGGTGGCAGACTGAAATATTTTGTTTCATAATGGAGATATGTTTCAGTGAAGAATTAAATCTATAGCCTTGGGGGAATATCTTCTCCATAAAATTGACACACTTCATCTTAGGGAAACAAAAACAACTGTTAAGACAGTTGTATTTCATGCAAGACATGCAATGTAATTTTCATGCTCTTTCCCTTTCAATAAGATACATGAATGCCCACTTTCTAGGACAAATTGTAAATGTGTCAACTGAGGCCTTGAATATATCAGTGAATTACAGTAGCATGAAATATCTGTTTAAAAATATTTTTGTATCTTCATCCATCTCTTCCTGGGTTTTGTAGCTCTGCCACTATAAATTGTCTGTCTGTCTGTCCTGCATATGAAGTACAGATTTCTGGAAGTAAGACCTCTTCCTTAAGTAAGAACAGAGAAGAACATGCACATAAAATGTTGAGCTGATGTAAAGAAAGACAGTTGTATTTCCTTGAAAGACAAAAATGGGCTTAGTTGTTTCTCCATGAATTCTGGTCTGATCTCCAAAAGCAGATTTGCTTCTAAGTAATAGATTAACTTGCTTATTGACATCAGACATCACACAGGGACAATCCTTTTACTTGGAGGCTACCCAATCTGAATATCTTGTTAGCTCTAGTGCCAGTCTTTTTTTGAGGCCTTCCGTTGGCTAGAGAGTTGTGGAGTATGCTCCCTGGACTTCAAAAATGCATTAGAAGCCAGGAGAGAAAATGATGCAGTGAACCTCTTTGGAACAGAGTAAAACAACAGATAGTAATGCTAGTTTTATTGCACCTACATTTTTTGAAGTGCATTTCAAATTACTGGCCACATTATTCCAAGCTGAACAGCTCCATTGTACAACAGCCTTAGCAAGAAACTGGGAACCTTAAGAATACCATTAAGTACCTAAATACCTCTTAAAGCATGTCCCTGTTGGTCCTTTCACAGGTTTCTCTGAATTTCTGTAATGCATATGATATGTGAGGGTAGTTAGAACAATACTAGTGATAAAATCCAAGTGTCTTTGGTTTTGAATGTCTCTGTGGGACAGCAGCTTTCTTGTTTGCATCATTAAAAAAAATATATTGGGGAATAATCAGAAATTATTAAATTATTAATGGCGTTTTTATTAGGAAATGCCAACTTGAATTTAATAGTTGTGAATTGTACTGTGTACATTTTTCTTTAAAAAAAAACCCCACAACAATTTAGCTATTTTCTTTAATATTCATGCTCAGAGTATATTTCTCCCATATCACCAGAGTGGGTTGATACACAGATTCCAACTTTCTTGGGCCAGCAGTTCCTAGGTAACAGAGATGGTAAAACTTGCCCTCTTTTATACCCGCTTCTCTAGTTCAAGTGCATTGGTTGTTACAAATCACTGTGGGGGGTTTTTCAACAACATACCTACATATTGTAAAATATAGACAACAGGTAGGATCACCAGTTTGTCAGAGAAACACAGAGCACTCCCACAAATCAACCGAGAGAAAAGAGCTACTTTATCAACTTCAGCCATAGGTTCATTTACCCAGCAACCTGCTTCTGAAACTGGGCAGTAGCAAATGTTTAGGGAATATCTACAAGAAATGCAGCATGCATAAAACATTTTTTTTTCCAGATCCTGCCTTTCTAGGGTGCACCAGTCTGCCATTCACATATGTCCTTGATGAAAATGTGCATTTGGATCAGCGGATACAATGACAATCGGTAGACCAGTCTTTCATCAATTTGTCTTATGCTGCTTTCTGATGCATTTCTATTTCTCACTTCTCCTGCATCTTGTGACAATGAATTCAACACATTGATAATGTATGGTTTGGGAAATCTATTTTCTCAGTCTTTATTCTTACCTTTATTCTCATTGTGCACTCTCTAGATTTTAAGCTTTGCTTCTAAACTAAACATGAAGATACTTGTACATGCCACCCAAACCTATTAGGAAACTCTCCTTTCCTACCTAACCCTCCTAGGTCCACAGAGGTATATTGCCTGGTATCTAAACAACCCTGACTTAGTTTATGAAGACAAGCTGACTGTTCCTTCTACTGTTCCCCCATCTTTTTCTTTTCTTTTTCCTTCCATCTCCAAAAGTGTCAATAAAATTACTTTACATACCTGAAGAAACTGCTAGAGATTTTTTTACATTCTCTTTTTGTATAAGGAAGTGAAAAATTATGTGCTTCCTTGAACAATACAGTAAAGAGCACACTTAGTGTTAGTAATTTACTTCTACCTGCTAGCTACTATTGTTCCACCAGACTTCATCTTTGTTTTGGTAAAAACTTTCTTCACAACACACCATTTAGTTACAAGTAATCTTAAAAGGATTCCAAATTCCTATTATTATCAATAGATGCACTTTACAGTTTTCTCTAACCAATTTTCAGCCTGTGTAAGTTACAGAAGCTGTACATGGACAACTTTTGTTTGATTTTAAAGCACACAAGCAAAACATGAACCTGAAGGTCAAAGTGATTTTATTGCCATATAAAAGAAAACTGAAATAAAGAGGCAAGACTGCTACTTTATTTTCAAAAATAAAATTAAATGACACAGAAGTATTCCCACAATACATCACTGCCTTGAAAGCACAAAGCCTTTTGTAGCTGTATGATAAGAACTTCTGGTAATAAAAGCAAAAAGTGTACTGATTTTGCAGATGACTTTAAGCCATGGTCACCAGATATTAAAAATATAAAAAAATCTGAAAATCCCCTATTGTGCTAACAAGTGGTGATTCATATGAAAATGACATTGTTCATTGTTATCCAAGACCAATTAATTTTCTGATGCTAGCACACAGTGTCTCTGTGTAGGAGATTCAGTCAATGCCATTATAAAGTTATCCAAGATCATGACTCATTTCCTAATTCTTCTTCTCTCAGTACACAAAGGATATTCCACTACATCTTAAAAAAATAAATGCAGGAAAACATATTGTATTTCCCTATGATATGTTATTGTACGACCAGTCCTCAACTCAGAGTCCAGCGCAAAATCTATCTATTTTACAAGGCCTGTTCAACATTCATCTGGAATAGAGCTGTGCAAAACTTTTGTTGTAAAACCTCCAGACTTCAGCAGAGTCTGAGGTTTCCAAGAGCTTTGTTTTGGGTGCCTGATGTAGGTAGTTTGTGCTCTGGGAAAGTGGACGTGATGAAAAGACAGGCAGTCACAAAATTTCTGGACACGTTCAGCAGCTAAAACTCACCTCTGCTCTCCTGGAGGCTAGAGATTTCTACCAACTCACCAGAGTGGAAGTTAAACACTTTTCAAAATGTGCTTGAAACAGAGGACTAGAATCAACCTTCTGGGGGAAGGAATTCATCTTCTTAGGAGCCAAACCAGAACCACAGTGTTGCATCTGGTTAGCCAATGCAGAGAAGAAACTGTGTTTAAGCAGCACCCTGTGTGACAAGGGACAATATGGAATTTGGTCTCAAAAGCCATGAATGTTTCTAGCTCTTTCTGCAGAGAAGTCTTCCATTTGCAAAGTTACAAGCAGTCAGGAGTGGAGATTTCAAACTGCAATAGCAGTTATGGTTTGGGCAAAAATACGTGTAATGTTAACTTGCCTTTTAAAAAGGCAGATTATTTAATTTGTATGGGCAAGTCACAGCCTCCTTCCAGCTCACACATGGTGGGAAGGACTTAATATAATTCTCATGTACTCCTGGCTGATTAGATCCATTTCAAAGCAAACAGTATGCTTTCATTTAGCAAGCTTACATTACCCGATTTTTAGTTGTCTCAAAAGAGCAAGTTCTTAGCTACAAGAAAAGAGTGAACTGGGTCTGTGTTGTAACAAAATACCTCTCCTACAGCCTTCTTTTCTCCTGCCCCTTCAGGACCAAAACAAAGGCAGGCAGGACACTCCAGCAAAGGCAGTGTTAAGGTGATGTATGTTGGGAAACCAGTTGGAGAACCTCTTCAGTTCTGAGGTTTCTATGGCAGAGCAAGCCATTTTGCAGTATGGCTATCTACTGTGAATTCTTAAGGCTCCACTGTCATCACTGGGGCAAGGATTACAAGTTTCCTGTTGACAGCAATGGAGCAGTGTCTGTTTACAGCAACTGGTAATGATTTGCTGTTCCTTTCCTTCCATTTTAGCCATTATATCTGTTGCATCTATGGTCCACATAGACTTATTGACTGCACTGAGGCTTGTGCAGAGATGCAAGGAGGGGAAATATAGTCCTAAGAACTTTATTTGCCCCAAGTAAATTGAATTTTGTACATAACATTATAGGAACTATACTACTAGCTGGAAAGATGATTAGGACCTCACTTATTTATTAGAAAACAAAGAAAAGTTGCAGGTTTTCTGCTACACTGGAAGGTTTGGGCTGTTTGCTAGGACTGTGTCTGGTTGTTGCATGCAGTAAGTTAGGTGCAGTAGTAACAACGCTGTAGCAATCCATGTGAATGCTGTGAGTTTGAGGAAAATGAAGGTGTAGATTTTGTAGCTACCAAAATACAGATTCTGTAAGGCAGTAAATTACTGAAAGTTAAAAATCACTTCATAAATTACCATGTAAAATAGATTAAAATAAGAAAAAAACAGTAATTTTAAAGGAGTGGGTATTTAGGCATGTGCCTTTCAACACAGCATTGGCCTAGTCTGCCAGGCTTCATTAAAGCAATTCAGAAAAGCAACTGCTCTGATTATAGCAACAACAGAATATGACTTTTGCCTTTTGATTTCTACTGAGCAAACTTGGTAACTTTCTTTGAAAACTTCAGAATTGGTCATCATAAATGAAATTGGCAAATGTAACGAGTAATTGAACTCTATCTAATCCCACAGTGATCAACAGACTATAAGTTCCTTGGTACTGAGCCATCTCTCCAATGTATTTAGAGAGTGTTCAGCACTTTAGTGGAGCAATATCATCTTACACCAACTCAGATCTGACCCCATAAGAAGGTACCAGAACCCCAAAAGTGCCTTCAGTATCAGTTGTGAAATGCCAGATATGTTTAAATGAGATCCAGTTCCTGGTTCCATTAAGACCTCAGCCTTGGTCCAGCTTTGCCATTCCCAACATTCTTGGTACATAATAAAAAGGAAATACTCATTTTCATAGTCGGTGTTGAAAATGTCAGAATAAATTATTAGACCTGGCAGATGTCAAGCATTATCAAGGAATAATCTGTGTCCCATTTAGGAGGAAACACCTTTTTGACAAGGCCTCCAGAATGATGACGGAAGTTGCTTTAGGTCTTGGGTAGATTAACCTCTTTCAAGAACTCATAGAGTCCCTTCTCTGCAAAACTGCTAAAAGGAGATTAGGCAATGACTGTACAGCATAGAGCATCTAGTTTATGTAAAGGACAGCATCAAACAGGACCCTTCACCTTTCTCCTCCTGAAACTGCAAGGACAGTATAAATTTGAGGATACATCACGCTCATTAGCAAAACCCCCATTTCTCCAAGAGATCTTCCTATGAGCATGCTGGCACCATACTGCTTTGAAACAGTCCTCAAAGCCATTTGCCACTCTCTGGGCACCTGAGCAATGGGTTGAGACTTGCACAAATAGCAGAAAATATTAGTTTTGTACCGTGTTGTGGTTTAATCTGGCACCATGCAGCTGTTCACTCACACACACACACACTCCAGTGGGTGGGAGAAATAAAAAAAAAAAAAAAAAAAAAAAAGGGAAAAAAAATAAAAATTATAATAGTAATAAATAACAAAACCAATAACAAAACAAACCCAACAACAATAGCTATCAATAACAACAGCAGCAGAAAAAAAAAAAATAATACAAAATATATAAAACAAGTGATGCACAATGCAATTGTTCACCACCTGCCAACTTAAGCCAACCAGTGCCTGTGCAGTGATCACTTTCCTCCGGCCAATTCCCCCCAGTTTATATACTGAGCATGATGTCATATGGTATAGAATACTCCTTTGGCCAGTTGGGGTCAGCTGTCCTGGCTGTGCTCCCTCCCAGATTCTTGTACGCCTGGCAGAGCATGGGAAGCTGAAAAAGTCCTTGACTGGTGTAAGCACTACTTGGCAACAACTAAACCATCAGTGTGTTATCAACATTCTTCTAGTACTAAATCCAAAACACAACACCATACCAGCTATTAGGAAGAAAATTAACTCTATCCTAGCTGAAACCAGGAGAGTAACCACGCCTTATTCTATACCATCTATGTCATGTCCAGGTCCTACCTTTTCCAATACATTCCAATTAATCACCACCACTTTCCCTGTCTTTTGGTATGCATATGCAGATATCATCCCCTTAGCCTATGGGCCAGAAGACATGGTTTGTGTTGTTGGATTGTTGCATGCTGAAGCCAGCTCTGGTTTGAACAACACTGCGCTTGCTTGGTTTCATCAAAGTTCATTCTTCATTAATCTGGGTAAATCTTACTGTAATACTGTTGATATGGTATATAGCAATCATAAAAATGATGACATATGGTATTGTACCACAATTAACATCATACCATGCAGCTCATCAGCTATTTTCACCCAGAAAATACTGTAATACTATTGATATGACATATAGCAATCATAAAAATGATGACATTTAGCAATTAGCATCATACCACTCAGTTCATTGACTGTTTTCACCCAGAATGAAATCCCCTTGAATTACACATCGGACTTCCCCATACTTCCGCATCACCCACCAAGTACACCCAGGTCCTTGAGCAAAAGCAATCCCATGAATGGGTTTGCCTTTGCCCAAGGCAGGAATAACTCAGACTGTCCTCCCCAGCATATTTTTTATATGCACTACACAGACTTTATCCCCTTCTACAGCACGTAAGAGGTTTGACTGGGCAAGGCCAGCTCAATTGGCAGATCCCCTAGTGTTTACTAACCAGGTAGCTTTTGCTAAATGTGTATCCCAAGGTTTGAATGTCCCACCTCTCATTGCTCTCAACGTGGTCTTTTGTATCACTCAGTTTTCCCAGAGGCCGGTGCATGACAGGGGGTGTGATATACCCACTCAATGCCATGCTCTTTGGCCCAGGTGTCTATGAGGTTGTTTTCGAAATGAGTCTGACTCAATTCTTTCTGGAGTGCCATTTCAAGGCCCGAGATAGTGTTCTGTGTGGTAGCATGGGGCACAGGTTATGTTTCCAGCCATGCAGTTGTGGCTTCCACCATTGTAAGCACATGGCGCTTACCTTGGCAGGTTTGTGGGAGTGTGGTATAATCAATCTGCCAGACCTCCCAAAATTTATGATTCAGCCATTGTTCGCCATACCAGAGAGGCTTTAACTGCTAGGCTTGTTTGATCGCAGCTCATGTTTCACATTCATTAATAACTTGTGCAATAGTGTCCATGGCCAAGTCCACCCCTCGATCGCAAGCCCATCTTTATGTTGCACCTCTTCCTTGATGGCCTGAGGTATCATGGGCTCACTGAACAAGAAATAATTCACCCTTGTGTTGCCAGTTCAGATCCACCTAAGCCACTTCAATCTTAGCAGCCTGACCGACGTGCTGGTTGCTTTGGTTTTTTTGATGGATTGACACAAGGAATTCTGCATGAACTATCTCCCATTTAAGTTGTTCAAAGGCTTATTGTTGCTCATAGTCTCATTTAAAATCATTCTCCTTCCAAGTCACTTGATAGAGAGGGCTTACGATCAGACTGTAATTTGGAATATGCATTCTCCAAAACCCCAAAAAATATAAGAAAATCTGTGTTTCCTTTTTGCTAGTTGGTGGGGACATAGCTGTTATTTTGTTGATCACATCCATTGGAATTTGAAAACTTCCATCTTGCTATTTTATTCCTAGAAACTGGATCTCCCATGCAGGTCCCTTGACCTTATTTGTTTTATGGCAAAACTGGCCTTCAGAAGGATTTGGGGTATTTTGTTCCCTTTCTCAAAAACCGCTTCTGCTGTGTTGCCCCACAAAACGGTGTCATTAATATATTGCAGGTGTTCTGGAGCCACACCCTGTTCCAGTGCTCTCTGGATCAGTCCATGACAAATGGTAGGGCTGTGTTTCCACCCCTGGGGCAATCGATTCCAGGAGTACTGGATGCCCCTCCACATGAAAGCAAACTGTGGCCTGCACTCTGCAGCCAAAGGGATTGAGAAAAATGCATTAGTGATATCAGTTGTGGCATACCACTTGGCTGCCTTTGACTCCAGTTCATATTGAAGTTCTAACATGTCTGGCACAGCAGCACTCAGTGGTGGTGTAACTTCATTCAGGCCACGATAGTCTACTGTCAGTCTCCACTCTCCATCAGACTTTCTCACTGGCCATATGGGACTGTTAAAGGGTGGGCAAGTCTTGCTGGTCAATCCTTGGCTCTCCAGTCAACAAAGCTGCTTATGGATGGGAATCAGAGAGTCTTGGTTGGTGCGATATTGCTACCTGTGCACTGTTGTGGTGGCAATAGGCACCTGTTGTTCTTCGACCCTCAGCAACCCCACAACAGGAGGGTCCTTTGAGAGACCAGGCAAGGTAGACAGCTGCTTAATTTCTTCTGCCTCCAATGCAGCTATACCAAAAGCCCACCGGTACCCCTTTGGGTCCTTGAAATACCCTCTCCTGAGGTAGTCTATGCCAAGGAGTCAAAGATCCTCTGGGCCAGTCACAGTGGGGTGCTTTTGCCACTCATTCCTCCTTAGGTTCACTTCAGCCTCCAGTCCAGTTAGCTGGTGGGATCCCCCTGTCACTCTTGAAATACAGATGGGTTCTTCCCCTATATAACTTGATGGCCTTAGAGTACACTGTGCAGCAGTGTCTACGAGAGCTTTGTACTCCTGTGGGTCTGATGTACCACGGCATCGAAACAACACAGTCCAATAAACCCAGTTGTCCTTTTCCTCCACGTGGTTGGAGGCAGGGCCTCTCTAGTCCTAGTCATATTATTCACTACTCACTTATTGTAGCTATGATTCAGGAATTCCTTCACTGAGATCGGAAGTAAGATCAGACCTTCTATTCTGTCTGGGGAACTGTCCACTGGAAACTGGAGCAAGAAATTTCCTGGAACAACCCACTTTTGTGATTGTTCTTCCTTGCAACTCATGTACTCATGCCTCTAGGGTCGAGGTAGACCTTCCATCCCACTTCCTCATGTACTCTCCGTGGTCACACAGGTAAAACCATAGGGTGTCCTGTGGTGTGTATCCCACTATATCCTCTCTTGAGCAGAGGGATGCTTACTCCTGATAGCTGAGATACTGGTCCATACAGGTGGGGAGTAGGGCATATCCTCCTCGAGTTGCTGGAACTCCCAGGACAGTTTCTGCACAATTGAGATGAGGGAGGAAGAGAGACTTTCTTCTCATTCATGGAGTTGGTGAGCCATTTCATCCACTATCGGTGCCTCTCTTTCTATGTCATTAGTGCCAGTGCGTTGGCATACGACGGTGGTGTGCTCTGTACAAGCTTCCGCCAAGTGGGTCGTGTGCAATTGACTTCATCTGGACCTCTGGATAACTGCTTGTTGTCTAGGTCATCATAAATCACCTCCAGCACAGCTAATTTCCCTCAGGTACTGGATACGTCTCTCCATGATGGTCCACTTGACTGAGTGACATATAACATCTTCCTTGAAGGGCTGGCTACTCCTTCATAACTGACAGGAGTCACCTCCAGAGGCTGAGGGCTGGTGCCACTTTTCCAATTGTTTTGTCAATACCCTCTTCCCTAGAGAGGGATCCCAGCTGCTTGGCTTCCATATCCAGTTCCAGGCTACTGCCCCCGTTATCCCAGCATCAGAGCAGCCAGGTGATAATGTGTTCATCTGGAGTATGGCTGAAATATTTTCATACATCTCACAGCTCACTCAGGAATAGAAATTGGGTAGTTATCTGTCGTGGTTTAACCCCAGCTGGCAACTAAGCACCATGCAGCTGCTCGCTCGCTCCCCCGACAATGGGACAGGGGAGAGAATCAGAAGAGTAAAAGTGAGAAAACTCATGGATTGAGATAAAGACAGTTTAATAGGTAAAGCAAAAGCCACGCATGCAAGCAAAGCAAAGCAAAGAATTCATTCACCACTTCCCATGGACAGGCAGGTGTCAGCCATCTCCAGGACAACAGGGCTCCATCACGGGTAACGGTTACTTGGGAAGACAATTGCCATCACTCCAAACGTACCCCCCTTCCTTCTTCTTCCCCTGGTTCATATACTGAGCATGACATCATATGGTATGGAATAATCCTTTGGTCAGTTTGGGTCAGTTGTCCTGGCTGTGTCCCCTCCCAGCTTCTTGTGCACCTGGCAGAGCTGAGAAGTCCTTAGCCAGTCTAAGCACTACCCAGCAACAACCAAAACATCAGTGTGTTATCAACATTCTTCTAGTACTAAATCCAAAACACAGCACCATACCAGCTACTAGGAAGAAAATTAACTCTGTCCCAGAAGAAACCAGGACAGTATCATATCATTTATGGGTTCTTTGTTTTCCTGCACCAGTTCTCATAATGGCCCCATGTTAGAGTAGTCTGTGTCCTCATCTTCAAGACAGTATACTTCTTCCTCCTGCTCCCTCTAAATCAGCCGACATTCATTTCAAATATTTCTTCTCGTGTATAGGGATGACTGATACCGGCATGGGTTAGTCCCCTGGTTTAGCCACAGTGCCTGTCGTGGGGGTTGGAGTAACTGCAATGCCTGTTGCCAGGGGTGAAGTATCTGTAATGCCTGTCACCAGGGTTTGAGTAGCTACGGTGTGTGTCATGGGGGATGGACTAACCCCAGGGCCGGTTGCCAAGGTTTGAGTAGTTGCAGTGCCTGTTGCTGGGGTGTCAGTAGCTACAGTGTCTGTCACAGGGGTCGGAGTAGCTGCAGTACCTGTTGACAGTGTTTGAGTAGCTGCAGTGCCCATTGTGGGTGTAGATCTCTGGACAGTATTCTTAAATAATTTTTAACAAGACCTGAAACACATTCAGAAGACATAGCAATAGGAACATGTTGGTTTGAATATCCCAAGGGTATTAAAAATTCTCAAGAGCTATTGTAACTAACCTGAGTGAGAAAGGGAAGGTGAAGGAACAGGGAAAAGTGTCCCTGCGTGTATCTCCCATAGATTAGTTCTTTGAGGATAAGAGGTAAAAAACATAATTATTAATAGTTTCTGAGAGATGGCTCCTGAAGTGTGAGGATGATGGCAGTGCTGAGTACTATCTCATGACCGATAAATTTGTCATACCATAAGCCGGTATTACACAGTACAGCAAAGCAATAACTTCAATCCAGCTCCCAGAGGTGATAAACAGCATAACAGGGAGTGCATATGGCAGGTAAGGTGTTACAGAGTACAATTCAGAGATCAAGTACAACAACTTTGAGAGCAAATAAATCAACATTGTGACCAGCAACTATTAGACTGGTATAATGAAAACTTATCACAAATTTGTTTTAACACACTCAGGTCAGTTCTGTCATTATCTCGTGCAGCGTATGAGGCACAGAGCCAGGTCAGAGGTGCAACCAGAATCATCTTTATTCAAAAAGAGCATGCTTTTTATACTCAGTGCTCAAAGAAAAACTTCCATTAAAACTTTTCCATTAGCCATGCTGCAGGTACCACTCACGTGACTGCCCTCCAATCACAGCACTGATCTTGCGCTGTTCATGCTTCCGGCTTCACTTCCTCATTCCTGCAGCTTGACTCAGGTGACCTATGTGACTGCTATTCCTTCTCTCCCACAGTCTAGAACCCTTTGTGCCCCATGTTGGGCACCAAAAGGACTGTTGTGGTTTAACCCAGCAGGGCTGTTAGCTCACTCCCCCCTCCCCAGTGGGATGGAGGAGAAAATCAGACTAGATATAAGGAAGAATTTTTTTATAGTGAGGGTGGTGAAACACTGGAACAGGTTGCCCAGAGAGGTGGTACATGTCCCATCCCTGGAATCATTCAAGGTCAAGTTGGACAGTGCTCTGAACAACCTGATCTAGTTGAAAATGTTCCCGATCATTGCAGGAGAGTTGGACTAGATGACCTTTAAAGGTTCCTTCCAACCCAAACCATTCTATAATTCTATGATCTTATAATTTTATATAACTACTCTGCAAATCAGTGATGTCAGGTTCATTCAGTCAGCACAAACAGTGCTGTATAGAGTCACAGAGCCATAATCTGGCTACAGGAGTCAAATATATTTTACAGTCAGCTTTTTTGTCTGTTTTCCTGGCTTTTTCAAGGTCATCATTGCTTTTTATTCTGACAGTCTTTGACCTGGAGCTGGGCTTCTTGCAGTCAGACATTGTCATCTGTTTTTCAAAGCTCACATCATCGCAGAAGCATGAGGACAGCAGAGGTCTGGTCAGCTGGGTGTGAAGTCTGCTCTTGAGCTAGATTCCTTGAGAAGTACAGACAGAAGTGGTTAATGAAGAGCCTGCTTGAGAGGGATGAGGCTTTGAATTGTGTAAAAACAAATACGCACAAAATAAACACAGATTTTTTGCCAACTTCTGCACTTTTCATTGCAAAGAATTAATTTGAAACTGTATCAACTCCCTCAGTTTACAGCCATCTCAGAGCTAGACAGAGTGAGGGTTCAAACTGAAAACAAGCTGTGTATTAATATGCTTGCACAGGATCCCTGACTTTTCTCAGGATCAAAGACTGTATTTGAATGAAGAGATCCAATCCAAACACTCAAATCATCATACTCAGGACTCCTGTTTTCATTGGGGTCTCTATAACAACTTTATGGTCCTCTGGCACCTCTCAAGTTGTCGGTCTTGTGTCTGTCTTCCTCCTCTATTAGAACTACTCAGGAAATAATTTTTTGTCATAGAAATTCTTAGGAAGTTATCTTTTAAAGAATTACTGCAATATAAAATAACAACGAAAGCATGGTTTGGGCTGGAAGGGACCATTCAAAGTCATCTAGTTGAACCTCCCTGCCACAGGTCGGGACATCTTTCACTAGATCAGGTTGCTCAAAGCCAACCTGAACACTTCCAATGATGGGGCATCCACAGCTTCTCTGGGCAACCTGTTCTGGTGTCTCACCTCCCTCATAGTAAAATATTTCTTCCCTTATACCTAGTCTGAATCTACTACCTTCCTTTAGTTTAAAACCATTACTATTGCTATAGGCTCTATTAAAAAGTCTGTCCCCATCATTCTTATAAGCCCCCTTTTAGTATTGAAAGGCCACCATAAAGTGTCCCCAAAGACTTCTCTTCTCCAGCCTGAACAACCCCAACTCTCTCATCCTTTCTTCATAGGAGAGACATTCCAGCTCTCTGGTTATTTTTGTGGCCCTCCTCTGGACCCGCTTCAACAGGCCTATGTCTGTCTTGTGCTCAGGGCCCCAGAGCTGGATGCAGTACTCCAGGAGGAGTTTCACCAGAGCAGAGGGGGAGAATCCCTTTCCTCAATGTGTTGGTCATGCTTTTGATGCAGCCCAGGTTATGCTTGGCTTTCTGGGCTTCATGTGCACATTTCTGGCTAATATACAACTTTTCATCCACCGTATTGACAAGTCCTTCTCCACAGGGCTGCTTTCAATGCATTCATCCCCCAGTCTGTACCCAGCTGCAGGACCTTGCACTTGGCTTTGTTGAACTTCATGATGTTCACATGGATCCACTCCTCCAGCCTGTGAGGCTCTCACTGGATGGCATCCCATCCCTTTAGCATAACAGCTGTGTCTCTCAGCTTTGACCCAGTGTGTACTGCTTACACAGAGAATGAGAGTTCTGTTCCTGGTTGTGTTAAAATTGAGGGTTTGATTCAATTAGGTTTGATAGGAGAACTCTGAGAAGCAGTAAGAAATATGCCTTTGTGTTATGGGCGTTAGTGTCACAGCCATTGAGGGAGAGAGGTGAAAGGAATCTGAAAATATTTTTGTCCCCTGAGAATTGCAATATCTGATCTAAATCTTTTCCTGTTCTAAATTGATTATCTTGTCTCCACTGGAAAATGATCTCTTATATGCCCTTGCTATATTGCCTAAGTAGATGAGCTTTCTAAATCATCCAGTAAAATCCACGTTATGCTGTGTCAACCTGCAGTTGGACTGAGATATCAGGTCCATATTGCCCTGGCTTTTATATCTGGGGAGAGGACTGATATAAGAGAGAGCTTCAGAAAAGTGACAGCTCTCAGCACAAGATCCCAAATATACCCTAGGATCTGGACCAGACATCACTCCAGCACAGAGTCCACATTGATCTGCGGGGAAACACAGCTTCCCATCTGCCTGTGGGTAGCATGGGCAACAAACAGGAGGAACTGGAAGCCATTGTGTAGTGGGACAACTGACACAGTTGCAATCACAGGATCCTGGTGGGATGACTCACACAACTGGAGTGCTGTAATGGATGGCTATAAACACTTCAGAAGAGATAGTCAAGGAAGAAGAGGTGCTGCGGTAGCTGTGTATGTTAGGGAATGTTTTTATTGTCTAGAGGTTAATGACGGTTGTGAAAGGGTCTGGTGTTTATGGGTAAGAATCAGGGGGAAGGCCAACAAGGCAGATATCATGGTGGAATTCTGTTATAGATCACCCAACCAGGATGAAGAGGGAGATGAAATATTCTACAAGCATCTGGGGCACAATCACTAGCCCTTGTTCTCATGGGGGACGTCAACTTACCAGATGTCTCCTGGAAATACAATACAGAGGAGAGGAAACAGTCTAGGAGGTTGCTGGAGTGTGTGGAAGATAGATAACTTCCTGACACATCTGGTGAGTGAGCCAGCTAGGGAAGGCTGGACCTGTTGTTTGCGAACAGAGAAGGACTTGTGGCTGATGTGATGGTTGGAGGCCATCTTGGGCAACAGCGATCATGAAATGACAGAGTTTTCAATTTTTGGAGAAGTAAGAAGTGGGGTTAGCAGAACTGCTACCTTGGACTTCTGGGGGGCAGACTTTGGTCTGTTTAGGAGCCTGGTTAAGAGAGTCCTTTGGGAGGCAGTTCTGAAGGGCAAAGTTGTCTAGGAAGGCTGGGCATTCTTCAGGAAGGAAATCTTAAAGATGCAGGAGCAGGCTGTCCCTATGTGCCAAAAGATGATCCGGCAAGGAAGAAGACAGGTGTGGCTGAACAGAGAGCTTTTACTGGAACTCAGGGAGAAAAATGAGAGTCTATGACCTTTGGAAGAAGGGGCAGGAAACTCAAGAGGACTACAAAAACATAAGAGTTTATGCAGGGAGAAAATTAGAAGGGCCAAAGCCCCATCTAGAACTTAATCTGGCTACTGTGGTAAAAGACAAGAAAAAAGGTTTCTATAAATACATGAGGAACAAAAGGAGTGCTAAGGAGAATCTCCATCCTTTATTGGATGCGAGGGGAAACATAATGACAAAGGACGAAGAAAAGGCTAAGGTACTTAGTGCCTTCTTTGCCTCAGCCTTTAGTGGTAAGACCAACTGTTCTCAGGGTACCCAGACTCCTGCGCTGGAAGACAGGGAGCAGAACGAAGCCTCATAATCCAAGGGGAAATGATTAGTGACCTGCAACACCACTTAGACACACACAGGTCTATAGGGCCAGACAGGATCCACCCAAGGGTACTGAGGGAGCTGGCGGAAGTGCTCAGCAAGACAATTTCAACCCTTTATCAGCAGTCCTGGGTAACCGGGGAGGTCCCAGTGGACCAGAGATTAGCAATTGTGATGCCCATCTACAAGAAGGGCTGAAAGGAGGATTCAGAGAACTACAGACCTGGCAGCCTGACCTCAGTGGCAGGGAAGGTTACGGAACAGATCATCTTGACTGCTATCATGCGGCACATATGGGATGACCAGGCAATTAGGCCCAGTCAGCATGGGTTTATGAAAGGCAGGTTCTGCTTGAGTATCCCAATCTCCTTCTATGACAAAGTGACCCACTTAGTGGATGAGGGAAAGCCTGTGGATGTTGTTTACCTGGACTTTAGTAGAGCCTTTGACACCATTTCCCACATCATCCTCCTGGAGAACCTGGCTGCTCATGGCTTGGATGGGCGTACTCTTTGCTGTGTGAAAAATTAGTTGGATGGGTGAGCCCAAAGAGTTGTGGTGAATGGAGTTAAATCCAGCTGGTGGCCGGTCACAAGTGGTGTTCCTCAGGGATCAGTATTGCGGCTGGTTCTGTTTAGTATCTTCATCAATGATCTGGACGAGGGGATTGCGTGCACTCTCAGTAAGTTTGCAGATGACACCAAGTTGGGGGGAGAAGTGTTGATCTGCTTGAGGGTAGAAGGGCTCTACAGAGGGATCTGGACAGGCTGGATCAATGGGTTGAGGCCAATTGTATGAGATGCAACAAGGCTAAGTGCTGCATTTGAGTTGCAATAATCCCATGCAATGCTACAGGCTTGGGGAAGAGTGGCTGCAAAGCTGCCCAGAGAAAAAGGATACGGGGGTGTTGGTCGACAGCTGGCTGAGTATGAGCCAGCAGTGTGCCCAGGTGGCCAAGAAGGCCAACAGCATCCCGGCTTGTATCAGGAAGAGTGTAGCCAGCAGGAGTAGGGAAGTGATTTTCCTTTTGCACTTGGCACTGGTAAGGCCACACCTTGAATACTGTGTTCAGCTTTGGGCCCCTCACTATAAGAAGGGTATTGAGGCACTGGAGCAAGTCCAAAGAAGAACAATGATGCTGGTGAAGGCTCTAGAGAACCAGCCCAATGAGGTGCAGCTGAAGGAAGTGGGGCTGTTTAGCCTGGAGAAAAAGAGGCTGAAGGGGGACCTCATCGCTCTCTACAACTGCCTGACAGGAGGTTGTAGCGAGGTGGGTGTTGGTCTCTTTTCCTAAGTAACACGTGACAAGATGAGAGGAAATGGCCTCAAATTGCTCCAGGGGAGGTTTAGATTGGCTGTTAGGAAAAAATTCTTGAAAGAGCTGTCAAGCATTGGAACAGGCTGCCCCAGGAAGTGGTAGAGTCCCCATCCCTCAAGGTATTTAAGAGACACGGTATTTAGAAGGACATGGTTTAGTGGTGGACTTGGCAGTGTTAGGTTAATTGTTGGACTCAGTGATGTTAAGGTCTTTTCCAACCTAAATGATTCTATGATTCTAATTGTCACCAGTCTCCATATTTACAAAATCTAGAGCTTTTTCACGCTGCCATAATTGTTTTTGGTAAAACAATGCCTGGTATTACATGAAAACCAACTGAATCTCGTGACAATTTTAGTATAATAAATCAAAATGTGCTGGTCAATATTTCCAGAACTATATGTCTCAGATGACCTTTTAAATATGCACAGAGGAAATGAAGACACGGACTATAGGTGATAAATGACCCCCAGAAAGTATTCCTGTAATTCTGCCACAATATTGAAAGACCAGAAAATGGTGAGGATTCTCTTCTTGCTGAGTCTGCATGTAGCAATGAATGTGTCATCTTGTTTTACTCTGTGTATATCATGCAACATTTAGAGAGGGCAATGTAGTGTTTAATGGAGGATGTAATTAAGGATAAATCAAGCAATTCAGCAATGTTAGTTGCTTGTGTGCATCTTGAAGCTCTGACAATAATGCTCAGGTAATGCAATTTGCTTTTCCCTGTGATGCTTTCAGGAGCTTAAAATAGCTCTGACTACCATTTTAGGACTTGAAGGATGCTCAGGGATACACAATCCACACTTTTGATAATGAATTTTTATCAACCTGCAATTACAGCAACAAAATTGTCGGTACCTGTTAACAGTAAACTGTGGACCTTTTGTCTAGATTAAAGCATAATACAGAGCCCCTTCTTTATATGTGGGAACGATCATCAGTTCCACTTCAGTTTTGGCCACTTGCCCCTACTAGAATTCTGTGTTCAAATAAATACCAAAAGCTGTGATAATTAGGTGTCTTATCCTCTGTCCTGGTTTCAGCTGTGATAGAGTTAATTTTCTTCATATTAGCTGGCATAGTGCTGTGTTATGGATTTAGTACCACAAGAATGTTGATAACACACTGATGTTTTTAGTTGTTGCTAAGTAGTGCTTACACCAGTCAAGGACTTCTCAGCTTCCCTTGCTCTGGCAGGTGCACAAGAAGCTGGGAGGAGGCACAGCTGGGACAGCTGACCCCAACTGGACAAAGAGCTATTCCATACTATATAGTGTCATGCTTACTGGGAGTTAGTCAGGGGGAGAGTGACCACTGCTCAGGACAGGCTTGGCATCGTTCAGTGGTTAGTGAGCAATTTCACTATACTTTACTTGTTTTTTATATTTTGTATATTCTCTTACCATTCTCATTATTGTTATTATTTTCTTTTATTAAACTGTCTCTATCTCAACCCATGGGTCTTACTTTTTTTTCCTGATTCTCCTGAATATCCTTGGGATGTTCAGAGGAGCATGGTTCTATTGCTATGTCTCCTGAATGCAGTTCAGGTCTTATTCAGGGTTAGACACCCACTTAATACCATCCAAAGATCAACTCCTGTGACAGGCATTGCAGCTACTCCAACCCCCACGACAGGCAGTGTAGCTACTCAAACCCCAGCAACAGGCACTGCAACTGAATCAGGAAACCAACCTATGCCAGTATCAGTTGCCCCTATACACAAGAAGAAAGCCTGGAAGCGAAAGTCAAATCATTTAGAAAGGGGGATGAAAAAACAGGGCCATCGCAAAGAGAGGAGGAGGAAGAGGAAGAACTCATAAATGAGACAGAAACCACCCAGTCTCTATCCTTGAGTGAGCTGTGAGACATGCAAAAATATTTCATCCGTCATCTAGGTGAGCACCTTGTCACCTGGTTGCTCCAATGCTGGGATAATGGGGCCGGTAGCCTGGAACTAGAGGGTAGGGAAGCCAAGCAGCTAGGATCCCTTTCTAGGGAAGGGGGCATTGAAAAAGCAATTGGAAAAGAGATACAAGTCCTCAGCCTCTGGAGGCGACTACTGTCAGCCATGAAGAAAAGATATCGCTTCGAGGAAGATATCATATATTGCCCAGGCAAATGGACCACCGTGGAGAAACATATCCAGTACCTGAGGGAATTAGCCATCCTGGAGGTGATTTATAGTGACCTGAACAATGAGCCGTTGCCCAAAGATCCAGATGGTGTCCAGTGCACATGACCGATGTGGCGGAAGTTGGTACAGAGTACACCAGCATCATATGCCAACTCATTGGCAATAATGAACTGGAAAGGTGAAGAGAGACCAATGGTGAATGAAGTGGCTAACCTACTCTGGGAATATGAAGAAAGTATTTCTTCCTCCATCATCTCTTCTGTGGAGAAATTGTCCCAGGAGTTCCGGAAACTTTAAGAGGATAGATCATACTCCCAACCTTTATGAACCAGTATCTCAGACATTAGGAGTAAGCGTCCTTCTGCTCAAGAGAGAGGATATCAATGGTACACACCATGGGGCACCCTGTCATTTTACCTGCATGACCATGGAGAGGACATGAGGAAATGGGATGGAAAACCTACCTTGACCCTAGAGGCACCAGTATGCGAGTTTCAAAGGAAAACAACCACAAAAGGGGTTTCTTCCAGGAAACTTGCTGCTACAATCTCCACAGAGTAGATTGCTGTTTTTTCAGACAGAATAGAAGGGCTGATCTTAATTCTGATTGCGATGAAGGAACTCCTGATTCATGTATACAAAACATGAGCAAATGTGACCAGGACTAGAGGGGTCCTACCTCCAACCAGGTGGAAGAAAGGGACAACTGGGTTTATTGGACGGTGTGGATTTGATGCCCTGGCACATCAGACCCACAGGAGTATAAAGCTCTAGTGGACACCACTGCACAGTGTACTCTAATGCCATCAAGTTATAAAGGGGCAGAACCCATCTGTATTTCAAGAGTGACAGGGGGATCCCACCAGCTAACTGTACGGGGGTCTTCTTTCAGGGGAAATTATGTCATCACAGACAGTTCCAAGTACTTGGCAAGTGCTGGAGGGAACTTCTGGTTTTGGAAGGTAGAAATTCCCAAATGAAACTGCTACTTTAGATTTGATACTAATTAACAGGGACGAACTTACTGTGCATCCAAAAAGGGCAATTAAGAAGGATGAAAGCAATCATGGGGATTTACTTCATTGCTTTAAAGACAAGAAAGTGCAAGATAATTAAAGTTAAGCTTAAGTAATTGGCAAGGACTTAGGAAAAGCCATTCATTCTGAAGAATTTAATGGCAAATTGCTCAGAAGGGAAAATGGTTGTGTCTACAAGAGGTCTTCTGTGACCTAAAAATGAGCAAGGAATTGGACAGAGTGCAAAAATAAGGTTGCACACTAGATGACTATAAGAAGAATGGAAGCATGAAGGGATCATGGCAGATCACTTGCACAGATGAGAGTTTCCATTAGCAAGGGACACGGAAGGAAAGAGGAAAAGGTTATACAGACATACTGGGAATGAGAGAAAAGCAAGCTCAGACATGGAACAGGAAAACTTCTAAGGTTTTCAAGATCTGGTTCTTGATCACCAATGACAGACTCAGAATCCTTCATGTTACTTCAAAAGAGGATTGGACTTGGAAGGTCTTTGCAACTTCCTTTACAGCTCACCTTTCTCTGATCTATTGACAGGGCAAATCAGGATTTTTGCTATTGAATCACAAAATAGCAATAATTATACCATCATCCTTCTAACAAATGAGATCTTAAATGACTTTTAAAAAGATTTCTTTGATTCTGAAGGTAGCACTCCTGACTGAATAGCAAATTTCTGCAAACATAAATCAGTATGCTAGGTAAAATGCCCATATTATAGAGGAGTCATAGTTTTGAACAGAAAACACTGATCAAGTCAGATGTGAGTGTGAATTAATGCCTGTTGCTGCTTGTCAGCAGTTGTGTGACAACTGGCTGCCATTCACCCATTTCCAAATGTGCTTCAGAACACAAAGTCCTGACAGTACTCAGCTTGAATTCACAGTTGGAGAAATTGTGTGCCCCAAACCTTGAGTTCCTCCTGCTGAGATCACTGGGTTATTTAATTCTGCTTCTGCACACATTGCTGCAGCATTTGATCTTTTCCATGGCAACCTTTAACAAATAACTTTTCTCAGTTACTATGAGGAAAACAATTAGCCATTGGCTTGCCTTTTATGTGTTTTGCCAGTTTTCAGTCATCTGTATCATACCAGATTATGTCTGTATTTTCTGTGCCTATTTTCCTTCTTTGAAGAAGCATCTTTTCTGTCTTCATGTATGCCTTTGGGTCTAAATGCCTAAATATGTCTAATCTCAAAATCAAATGAGCAACTTTTTAATTCATAACTAGTAATAAAATTAGAGTTTCTTAACAGAACCTGAGCTTGATTTTGGATCCTTCTCCCTATACAGCCTCCAGTTTAGGATTTCATTTTGCAGACTCAGTGTAGTCAATCTCTCTTTAGTGCTAATTCTGGTCTACATATGTGGTGGTTTGACTTTGGCTGGATGCCAGGTGCTACCAAACCACTCTATTGTTCCCCACTTCAGCAGGACAGGTGCGGAGAGAATGAGTTGGAAAAGAAAGAAAACTCGTGGGTCAAGCTAAAGGCAGTTTAATAAAAAGCAAAACAAAGGCCGCTTGTGGTAGCAAAAGGAAAACAAGATTTTATTCTCTACTTCTCATTATCAAGCAATGTCCAGCCACTTCCCAGGAAGCAGGGCTTCAGTATGCATAGTTGTTGCTCCATAAGCCAAAACATCATAAAAAGATGAATGCCCCACCACCACCACCTCCTTTTCCCTTAGTTTTTATATCTGAGCTGACATCATAAGGTATGGAATATCCTTTTGGTTGGTTTGGGTCAGGTGTCTTAGCTATGTCCCCTCCCAAGATCTTGCCCCTTTCCAGCCCACTGGTGGTGGTGGTGGGATGTTGGAGACACAGCCTTGATGCTATTCAAGCACTGCTCAGCAGTAGCCAAAACATTGGTGTGTTATCAACACCTTTCTACATACCAATAGAAAGCACAGCACTATGCAGCTTGACCCAATACAACCTAACAACCCTTTTAAAAACACAAGGCAATCAGTAACACTCTACAACTGGTGCGCCTGCAAGGCAGCCTTGATTCTGCTGCAGTTTGCCCTTATAAACCTCTTGGTCGATGCTCATCCTTCCCTTCATCTTACGCTCAGACCTGCAGGAGCAAGCTCTTGCTCTAAAAGCTTTGTGATTTTCCTTTTACATTTGGGGGTTTTGGGAGGGGGGTGTGTGTTTGTTTCGTTGGTTTTTTTTCTTTTTAAGAAAGCTGCTTGCAAGTTTTTGGTTTTGATATTTCAGAAGAAAATCAGCATTTAAATATCTTTTGCTTAAAATCTCCAAGCCCAAGAAGCTTAAGTAATTGAACCTGCAATTCAAGCAACAAGATCAAATGAAATTATTTACTGGAGGGTGGGCTAATAGAATATGGAATTTGGAATGTGGCTTGTTAGTGCAGAATCAGAATTCAGTTCCGGGGCTGAAATGCTTTGGATGTGTAAAGTCATTCTACAGCAGTAAAAAACTGTGAAAGCATCCCAGCCAGGTAGACTGGGGCTGTGATCTTATTTGTATAAATCAAGAAGCCTAAAATAGCTGCAATCATTGTATCAGCTTAATTATCTGAGATATGTAGTTATTTAAATGCTCATGTACATGTTCACACATGCAGATGTATCATACACACACACTCATATTTTAATCAACATTTTAGAAGATATTTACAAATTTTGGTAATTAAGTAGAATGGCATATAAAAGTTCTACACAGCAAGGATTGTAATTAGTTGAATAATCTTTGATACCGAAGTGGGGCAATCTAAGAACGGCCTGAGTTCTTGAGATAATTCCTCTCTTCACTACATCAAAACTGTTCTTTTCATTTCATTACAACCTATTTTTCTCCCAAGTGTAGCCTATGTATTGTGTTTCATTGAGTTTTTTAAGTGTGACAAGACTGAAGTGTTTTATATTGTTAAGGTAATTTGAGTCAAAGGAAAGGCAAAGAATACCTTAAAAGACATTTCATGTATTTTAGCTTAGAGTCTAATTAGCAGGTTTACTTGGAAATTCTCAGAAAAATAATTCTGTCCTCAGAGACAAAGTTCTGTAAAGCTGAAGGAGATGCACTTTGTTATATATCGGTAATACAGTGGCTTACTCCCTGTGGCAAGAATAAAACAGTTCGGGCCTAGCTAGGGAGCTGGCAAAAGTACCTTCATAGTGAAACCTCTATGGGAGTAGGCTGATCTGGGTGTCCAAGGAGACATCTTCCGTACTAGATACAGTTAATTTCTATCCTCACAATCAATGATAGTGTGGTTTGTGCTTTTAACCACATGAGTTTACAGTCTCTCTTATATCCCATTTCTTCAGTTTCTCCAGATGTTCTTAGTCCTCTGGGATTACTTTATATATGAAATTCCCAACTACTGCTTCTGCAAAACCTGCAACAGTGTTACAAGTTTCTCATTGTTGCTCTTCTTCTACAGCTTGCCAGATTCTTCTTCTATAGGTATGTCATGCTGTGACTCCCATGACTGTCTAATTTATTTCTTACTTTTTAATAACCTCTCCCAAATGCCTTTAACTCCAGTTGATATTTGATCTAGAATTATTGCTAGTATAATTTCACCAAAGTACTATCCTGGAGCTTTGAGGCTAAGATCTGTCAAAAACAAGCATGGAATACCATTCTTTTTTGCTACTGACTGTTGTACAACAAAAAGCATAATTGCATTTTTTTCTTGAAGTGAACTGTATATCAAACTTATTGCATCCATTCTACTTTTATCTGCTGAAGCTTTGTAAATAGACATATTATAACTAACTACCAAATGCTTTTGACCAGGCAATTTTAAGAGACAAGACTTCTTGCATGCCTGCTTTTCAGTGTTGCTCACTGCTGGGAGATGCAGCTGAAAACTCTGTTTAGAAGTTCACCAGTTATTCATCATATTTTTTACCATTTTCATTGAAGCTGGAGGCTTCATTCTACCCATAGCAACACAGCTGTTTTATCTCAGCCTCTGCTGAACCTTTTTAACTGTATTTGTTGGTTTCTGGTGGGCTAACGGTATGTCTAGTTGTATTCTGAAAAATAGTATACACTCGAAATAGGCTTGTCCAAAGGAACATGGTGCTTGTTCTTCATTGCTAATTGGACAGATTTCATGTTGCTGTAATTGGGGTTTCACCCAAAGGCTACTAATGCTAAAGGGGACTATTGATTATAGATTTCAGTGATCTTTTGACCAAGTGTTCTATCTTTTTCTCACATATTTGCAACCTGTATTATTGTCAAACACTTAAATTAGAACATCTTCTCAACAGCTTCTAGAAGTGCAAAGGCAGCAAAAGAGGTTGAGAGGAAATAAGGCAAAAAAAGACATTGTGACTTTTATGTGCACGGCGGTTGCAAACAGCAGCTGCCATTCATAGTGACAGGCAGCTGCAATCTTTCTACATTTTATGCTAGTTACACATGTCTATCTCTTCCAGCTTATTATGTTTAATTAGATCAGATTTTTTTACTCATTAGCTATGCGCAAAATTCAGAATTTCTATCCTGTGAGAAATTCCCATATTTCAATGTAGATTTTTGCGCCAAACTGATGTGAAAGGATCATATCACTCAGAGATGGGGTGCCAGGCTTGTGATGAGTCCTTGGAAGTCAGCCATAGCAGTATGCCCAAACCTATGTCTAATGCTTAAATACAGAGTGGAGTCTGGTTATTGTGCTAGTATCAGTCTTCAACACTTATTAGCTATGTGAGCTAGGAAGGAACATTTTGCTCACTATGAACTGGAGTTTAACTTCGGAGTTCGTTTATTCTTTTACCTCAATCCGAAGCCCTATAGTCTGATTGCGGCTGTGACAGAAAGCAGAGTAACATGGTGTTCTTGGGGAACACTAGTAGTCCAGTGGCTGCTTGTTTGCTGTCCTAGTTACTTAAAACAATTACTGTATTTGGAGTCAGAAAGGGTCCTTTTTCCCTCTTCAGTACTGTGAAGGACAGGCCACTTCCTGAGACTCTGGGACTTGTAATAACACCATGCCTTTTGAGCAGGGGTCAAGGCCACTGCCAATATTTCAGTTCCTTGTGACCCTTTCCTCTGGTGTACAATGGTTGTGGCTTTTGAAGATGGTGTTTGATGGATTTCCAAGTTCTCTGGTTTCCTTTGTCTGGAGGGACTGGATGAACCAAGAATCCTGACAAACGTGCTTCATGATAAACTAAAGCTTAAAAATCACCTCTAATAGACATGGACCGACAGCCCAAGAAATGGAGGGCATGAAGTCATTTCTTCCTGGCTGCTTAGTGTCTTGGCACAAATGCCTGATGAGCCTCACCAAGGCAGGAATGGAATCACCTGCCCAAGTGTAACTACATAGGTGAAACTACCAGTATATTTAGCTGAGAAAAAGCAGAGAATATTTCCAAGAGTTCTGGGCCCAGTGAAGCCCTGTCTTGTTGCATATTTGTGCCCTTGCTCTAGCCTGTCTGAGTTTTCTGCTACTGATAAAAGGTTGAGTTCATACTGCCTTTCTTCCAGGTGAACATGTTTTACTCCGCCTGGCTGCCTGTTTTCCATAGAATTTATAGAAACTTTATATTCTACTTGTCCATCAAACCTGGTTGAGTTTGGGCAACTGATTTCAAAGTTACAAGAGAGGGAAAACTGAGAGAGTGGAGTCACAGAAGCCCTGTTCCCTGGAGAAAAGGATAAATAGAAAACAGAGTAAGAGGATCCTTCATCCTTGTAGCTATTGACTCTTGTTGTAAGTGGCCATAATGAATAACATGATGCACTAGGGAAATGGCTAAAGAAGTGCAGGAAAATCTACCTCCACTGTCAGGGTGTCATGCAATAGTCAGACCTATATGCAGTGCCAGATGAGATGGATACAAACAATTATTAGAAATTTCTGTATTGAGATATGGCTACCAGGAAATACTTGGGCGTCATTTGGCTACACAGGCCTAGGTTCTTACCTATGTACATAGAGTGGTAACTTATGGGGAATTGTCCAATTCATTTCTGTGGGAGAACCTTTTCTGTTTGCATTGGAGAGGTGGGGAGGAAACCACCTTGGTGACCTATGGTGTTTCATATTTTCTGAGTAGAAATAAGGATTTTTGCATATTAATAGGTATATATTTGGGATATAAATTATGTGATTTACCATGTCATGATGTTGCCTATGGTTGTGTTACTTGATGTTACTTGGAAATGCTAACATCTTGTTACTCACTCTCCAGGATTTTGTGTGATGTTGGCCTCCATTCTTTGCCCGTTAATCTCCAGAAGAGAGGCAGTGATCCAGTGGCTGAGACATGCAGTGCCTCCACCTCTGAATGGATTCATGTGATCATAGCTGGCAGTGCTCTGGAAAGTCAGGTATTTGCAGAAAAGGGACAGTACTGCAAATGCTTTCCTGCCCCATCTCTAGTACTAGCCATTGGCAGCCCTTTTTATCATTTCTTAGAAGTTCATTTTAATGAATAAACCTCAAAACTGAAAAATCCAGAAAAATTCTAGCTACCTTTGACAGTCTGCCAAGGCCCGCAGTCTTAAAACCCGTAATGGTAATACTGCTCAAAAATATGCAAGTTTTAAGATACTGAAACAGGATCAGAGCACAAGTTTGGCATTAATTATCACAGTATTTTAAACTACTGCTTCACGGTTGCTGGCAGCCTCCTACTAAGGGCAGTAGGCATTGTGCATCTGGTTGAGGTATTCAGCTGCTGGCAGACGAGAGTGCTCCTAGCAAACAATCAGCACTGTATTTAAATTTCCACTGAAAATTAGTTTCTACCTCTTCATGTGCTGTGTCTTGCCACTGAGAAGTAGTGTTAGTATTCTTTGAGAAAGAGGGGAAAATTAAATTACTTCAAGAAACAAGATTGATGGGCCTAAGGAAAAAAAAGGATTTAAATTCTCAGCTATTCTCCAAGGTGAGTCAATTCTAATTGCAAGAAGTGCCTTGTGTTGAAGCTGCAGGCTTTGCTAGGATGGGCCTATAAGCTCCAAAAGGGACATGTGTAGCTGTAGCACATATATTTATTGCTTTGGGCAGCCCCTGCATTGAGTGGGAACAACTGAATAATGGAAAGGACTGACATTGTAACAATTCCTGCTCTTTCTCATTATTCCAAAACAATAGGAGACATCACAGGGGTGTCTCCTAACTTATCGTTTCATTACAGCTGAGAGCAGGGAGTTCACTACCTTTCATCTGGTACTACTCATTTCAGTTACAAAAATAGCACCCTTAGTTATCCGCATTCCCTAGGACATATTCCCACGAAGCAGTTTTGGGATGTTCTTCTCTCAGGGCTACAAATTCCTGGAGCCAGACCTCAGTATGAGCTAGCCTGGAGTGAAATAGCAAAGTCAACCTGCTGGACTCCCAAACCAAGCCAACAACTTGCAGGAGTGACTAGTGTTTCTGAGTGCCTAAAGGCTGGGGCTATAGAATCATGGAATCATAGAATCATTTAGGCTGGAAAAGACCTTGTTCTATCGCCCGTTACCAGGGAGAAAAGATCAACACCCACTTCACTACAACCTTATTTCAGGCAGTTGTAGAGGGCAATAAGGTTTCCCCTCAGCCTTCTCTTCTCCACATTAAACAACCCCAGTTCCCTCAGCTGCTCCTCATCAGACTTGTGCTCCAGACCCCTCACCAGCTTTATGGCTCTCCTCTGGACATATTCCAGCAATGCAACATCTTTCCTGTAGTAAGGGTCCTAAAACTGAACACAGTATTTGAGGTGTGGCCTCACCAGTGTGGAGTACAGGGGCACGATCACTTCCCTACTCCTGCTGGACACACTATACAAGCCAGGATGCCATTGGCCTTCTTGGCCACCTGGGCACACTGCTGGCTCATATTCACATGGCTGTCTACCAACACCCCTGTGTCCTTTTTCTCTGGGCAGCTTTGCAGCCACTCTTCCCCAAGCCTGTAGCATTGCATGGGATTATTGCAACTCAAATGCAGGCCCCAGCACTTAGCCTTGTTGCATCTCATACAATTGGCCTCAACCCATTGATCCAGCCTGTCCATATCCCTCTGTAGAGCCCTTCTACCCTCAAGCAGATCAACACTTCTCCCCCCAACTTGGTGTAAACTTGTGTCTGCAAACTTACTGAGGGTGCACGCAATCCCCTCGTCCAGATCATTGATGAAGATATTAAACAGAACCGGCTGCAATACTGATCCCTGAGGAACACCACTTGTGACCGGCCACCAGCTGGATTTAACTCCATTCACCATAACTCTTTGGGCTCACCCATCCAACCAATTTTTTCACACAGAAAAGAGTATGCCCATCCAAGCCATGAGCAGCCGGTTTCTCCAGGAGAATGATGTGGGAAACGGTGTCAAAAGCTTTGCTGAAGTCCAAGTAGACAACATTCCCAGCCTTTCCCTCATTCACTAGGTGGATCATCTGGTCATAGAAGGAAATCAGGTTGGTCATGCAGGACCTGCCTTTCATGAACCCATGCTGGCTGGTCCTGATCCCCCAATTGCCCTGCACAGGCCTGGTGAGAGCACACAGGATGAACCACTCCATAACCTTTGCTGGTTCTGAGGTCAGACTGACAGGCCTGTAGTTCTCTGAATCCTCCTTCCAGCCCTTCTTGTAGATGGGCATCACAATTGCTAACCTCCAGTCCACTGAGAACTCCCCTGTTAACCAGGACTGCTGATAAATGATGGAGAGTGGATTGACAACTCCTACAGTACTCTCAGGTGGATCCCATCTGGCCCCATAGAATTGCAGATGTCCAGGAGGCATAGCAGGTCAAAAACTGCTTCCTCCTGGATTATGGGAGGTTTTTTCTGTTCTCCATCCCTGTCTTCCAGCTCAAGGAGCTGAGTACCCTGGGGATAACTCGTCAGGCTGTAAAGTTTCCCTTTCTTAACAGGGTAGTCCCTTGAGGATAATTGAGGAGAAAATTACCACCATGCAAAACTGCTTCCCACAAAACCTTCCACCACAAATATTGCTGAAGGTCAGGATGGGGAATAATGTTGGCTTCCCCTACCTATCATGGCCGTGACTACAACATGCCAGTCATGTAGAATCACATCATCATACCTACCTGCAGTCCCTGTTAAATAAGAGCAATTGAATATTCATACATGTGATCAGTTAGGCTCTAGTGTTGTTAATGTTTTGAAAGGCCAAAGACTGCTGTTCCCCTTCTTCTAATAGAACACGGGCATATAGATAACTGCTCACAAGATGTTTCAGTAAACAAACATGAAGGATTAAGGTGGCAGGATTTAATTTAAGGGCAGACATAGAAAGGTGTGCAATTATTAGTCAATTACTCATCCATTAATAAGGCTACTGCACTGAACTATTAATCATTCATGAACTTAATTCTTTCCCCTCTTGTTCTTTAAAGCACAGCTAACCCTTTTAAAGAGGGAGAAGTGCATTACTTCAGGACAGTGGCAGTCCTGTCATTAATAGGGGTAGGTTTTGAATTCCCACATATAGGGGCATTTATGGATTACTGTTTCTCAAGCCAGTGCTGTAATGCACTGTGATATTATTTATCATATTTATGCCCTAACCTTTTAGTCAAGTGTAGGAACTGTGGAATGGCTATTTGGAGTACTGCTTTCTGTTACTGTTACGGTTTTATATGCTTTTGATAATTACTGTGAGATGGTTCACAGATTGTTCAGGATTTCTGGTTCTTTGGGATCTCTGTGTCCTGGAGGAAACAGCAGTCAAGTTCCTGGTAGATGCATTTCCATGCCTATCTGGCTTTAGCCCTTTTACATATGTTTTTATTCTGAGAATATTTGCATTTGAACCTTAAAAATGTCATTTACTCTTCATGTTAAGCCTGAATGAATTAGTTCAGGGGAGAAGAAAAGACTGAAGTGAACTTTCATTCTATCTCTAGCTGTGCTGGAAAAGCCAGATGTTTTTGCAGTCTGCAGGTTCCCTTACGCCTAAAGGAAAAAGTCTTTCTGTTCATCCTCATATTGTGGGAGTGGGGAGTAGAAAAGTTCCAGTAAGTATTTTAATTTCTGGCAGCTTATGTGATTTGAACAGCTGCACTGCTTGAGTATATCTGTGGCTAAAACTAGATGAGGACATTTAAGTTTGCAGAATTTCTTTCCTACTACTTTAAATTTATTTTCCTGTTGTAATTTGAGAATTTCCTCAACTGTCTTCATACGTAACCTACTTCAGCTCATCCACAGAAGGAAACAGTACTTATTTACAAAAAGGCAATTGTAAAGCTTTGTGGGAGCTGCCTGTAAACAGAAGCATGAGTTGGGGCTGCATGTGTCAACTTTTTCCCATTGGAATAAGGTTACTAGCTTTCCTGTTGCTCTGTAGCAGTATTACTCTCTTAGCAGTATTACTCTCTTGTTCTCATTCTTTTATTTCAGATTGTCTCCCTCTCTCTCTTCCCTCTTCCCCCACAAATATTAAAAAAATTCAGAAGAAAAAAGAGACTACAAGAAGCAAAACACAAACTAGAGAGTGTTGTTTTCTGCAGGCAGAAAACACTTGTATGCAGATAGGTGGAAACAAGTGATTTGCTTGGAAATGGGTGGGCATATCAGCTTGCTGCTCTACCTGCAGACAGCGAACTATGGCATAACGTGTCTTTTCTGATCAGATGGATAAACAAGATGGAAGAAATGGGTGAGGTTCATCTCACCTAACTTTAGGCATAGGAACGATAAATCTTGAATTCAAACTCCAGAGGTCTAAACCAAAAAGGCAGCCTCTATGCTACCTCTAAAGTCAAGTGAGAGAATTGAACCCCTTTTGGGAGAGTCATCCCACCATGAGACTGAGATCTGAGTGAGATGGGTTTAATCTTTTCTTGGAGATGTTGTCATCTTTATGCGCCTTACTTCACCACACAGGATTCAGGTTACAGGGATGCCAAATCCCAGGATAAAGACTCTGGTGATATGAAAGCAAGAAGGTCTGTGTTGAGATTGGGTAATCAGGGCTCAGACCAAAAACTGTGCTGTTTTAATCCTAGTATTGTAGAAACATAGAATGGTTTCGGATGGAAAAGACCTTTAAGATCATCAAGTCCAATCGTTAACCTAACACTGCCATTCCACTGCTAAAGCATCTCCCTAAGCAACTTCGTCTACCCATCTTTTAAATACCTTCAGGGATGGGGACTCGACCACTTCCCTGGGTAGCCTGTTCCAATGCTTAACAACCCTTTCGGTGAAAAATTTTTTCCTACTGTCCAACCTAAACCTGCCCTGGTGCAACTTGAGGCCATTTCCTCTTGTCCTATAAGTAGCACTTCATTTCTACACCTGTGTTCTACTTGTTCCTGTAGGCCTAAAATATACTGTCACAACTGTCTGATGTTGTTTAATGGGGTAGGAAGCCCTTGGGCTACCAGCATGAGCTGAAGCAAATGAGAATTAAGCCACAGAACAGGGAAGTTTCTTGGAAAGGTCTGCTGAGGATTTGTGTGCTAGTTCTTCATGTCTGTTTCAATCTCTTCTAGTTTTATCTATTATTTCCTCCCCAAAGAGGTGACAACCTCTTCTTCCCTCCCAAAGTCATTCATGCAGCATCTGACAGATCACCCTGTGTGCATGAGCTATTCAGAGCAGCCATAAGCAAGGACAAGCTGGAGGTAACCAGTCAATATCTATTTCAGCTGTTGAGTTCACCTTCCTGACAAATCCATCAGGTCAGCCAATGAACAGTCAAACTGGTTTCCCCAGCCACAGTAACCTCAAGGATTTGCTGAAAGATCTCCAGCACCATTCCAAATTGTTGTACAGTGGAAGCTTGAAAAATCTTCTACTTGACTGCCACAAACCACAAGCCCTGCATCCATGGGGCAGGGCTAGTAGTCCTCCCTGATAACTCCAGAGACCAGGTCCTCAAATTTGCTGGGCTGTGCTGGCAGCTTGTTAAAGCAGAAAAATGTCCTGTATGCAGTTCCCTGGAGGACTGGAAAGTTTAGTCTAGATCAGAAGATCTGGAGTTAGGCCAGAGCTGCTCTGCAGTGTGTGTGCTTCCATGCCATTTCCAAGCTAGTCCTAAAGGCAAGTGCTTTAATTCATCTCTTGGGAGTTGAATAGGAAGCTCAGTAACCCCTCCTTGTCTGTTGGCATCCTTGGCTCAGAAGAAGCTCTAGTAAAGGGGCTGAGGTGTGATAATAAACATTAACACTACCTTATATTACCTTTTTCCTGCTGTTGGTGAACAGTCTGGCTTTGTGAGAGAAGGTCCCCCAGGTATTGCCAGGAAGATAAAGGAAAGACACTGGGGTGGAAATTTAGATCCTGCTAGATTCTCAACTAAGATTCAGACATTTTTTATGCATGCCTTGCCTAAGCACATGGTAAAAATAGGAACAGAGTTGCTGACCTTCTGGCTCCAAAGCTTTTTGTGTTCAGTTCAGTAGGTTATTTGGCCTCCAAGGAGTTATACTTTTACTTTCAACTGAACGTTCTCCAGGGAAAAATTTCCAAGCAAAAGTGGCCTTTCCCTTCAGAGTGGTTAGGAATTATAGTATCATAGAATCACGATTCTCTGAAGACTAGCCACAACCAGGTTGAAAGCTTATGGGTAAGAATTAGACATCAAGGCAACAAAGAAAACTTTGTGGTTGGTGTTTACCACAGGCTGCTTGATCAAGGGGAGCCTATTGATGAAGCCTTCTTACTCCAGATACAGGAGGTATGCTCACAGGCTCTCATCCTGCTGGGAGACTTCAACAAGCTGACATCTGCTGGAAAAGTAGCATGGCAAGCTGTAGGCAATCTAGGAGACTCCTGGAGTACATTGAGGGTAACTTCTTAAGCCAGGTAATAGACAGCCCTACCAGAAGGGAAGTGTTACTGGACCTGTTGGTCACAATTGCAAGTGAGCTAATCAGAGACATCAAGACTGGAGGCAGCCTGGGCTGCAGTGAACTGGCACTGGTGGAGTTTACAGTCCTGAGGGATATGGTTCAGATGAAGAGTAGAGTCAGGACCCTGAATTTTAGGAAAGCAAACTTCCAGCTCTTCAAGGAGTTATTCAATAGGACCCTCAGGAAACTTCCCTCATGGACAAGTAGCAGAACAGAGCTGGCAGATCTTTAAGTTTTCTATAGAGTGCAAGAGCTCTTAAACCCCAGGTGTATGAAATGGACATGTAAGGTATGGACGAGCAAAGACCTGGCGGTCAAACTAAAGGGCAAGAAGGAAATACACAGGCAGTGGAAGCAGGGACAAGTATCCTGGGAAAAGTATAGGGACACTTCCCGGTTGTGTAGGGATGGGTTCAGGAAGGCCAAGTAGCAGCTGAAGCTGAACTTGGCAAAAGACATAAAGAAAAATAAGAAGGGCTTCTATAGGTCAGCCAGAAAAGGAAGGTCAAAGAAAGTGCACCCATTCCTGATGAACACAACTGACAGACTTGTAACAATAGACAAGGAGAAGGACAGGGTACTCAACAACTTTTTTGCCTCAAGTCTTCACTGGCAATCTCTCTTCCCACACCTCTCAAGTGGATGGACCTTAGGGCAGGGACTAAGGGAGCACACTCCCTCCCACTGTAAGAGAAGATCAGGTTTGAGACCACCTGAGGAACCTGAACATACATAAATCTATGAGACCTGATGAGATGCCTCCCAGAGTCCTGGGAGAATTGGCTGATGTAGTTGCCAAGCCACTCTCCATGACATTTGAAAAGTCATGGCAGTCAGGTGAACTGATTGGAAGAAGGGAAACATTGCACCTATTTTTAAAAACAGTAGAAAGGAGAACCCTGGGAACTACTGACCTGTCAGCTTCACATCTGTGTCTGGGAAGACCATGGAACAGATTCTCCTAGAAGCACATGGGACAGGGAGGTTATTCAAGACAGTCACCATGGCTTCACCAAAGGCAAGTCTTGCCCGACCAACCTAGTGGCCTTCTATGGTGGAGTGACTACTTCATTTGACAAGGGAAGAGCTACAGATGTCTTCTATCTGGACTTCTGTAAGGCGTTTGACACGGTCCCCCACAACATCCTTCTCTCTAAATTGGCGAGACATACATTTGATGGATGAGCTATTCAATGGATGAGGAAATGGCTGGATGACTGCATGCAGAGGGTAGTGATCAATGGCTCAATATCCAAATCGAGGTCCAGTGACCAGTGTCCCTCAGGGGTCCGTACTGGGACTGGTGCTATTTAATACATTCATCAATGACATAGACAGTGGGATCAAGTGCACCCTCAGCAAATTTACAGATGACACCAGGCTGAGTGGTGTGGTTGACATGTCAGAAGGATGGGATGTCATCCAGAGAGACCTGGACAGTCTCAAGAAGTGGACCCATGTGAAAACCTCACGAGGTTCAACAAGGCTAAGTGCATTGTCCAGCACCTGGGTCAGAGCAACCACCTGTACCAATGAAAGGTTTGAGAGCCGCCCTGCAGAGAAGGACTTGGGGTACCTGGTGGATGAAAGATTGGCTGTGAGCCAGAAATGTGCACTTACAGCCCTGAAAGCCAACCATATCCTGGGCTGCATCAAAAGCAACGTGGCCAGCAGGTCAAGGGAGGTGATTCTCCCCCTCTACTATGGTCTGGTGAGACCCCTTCTGGAGTATTGCATCTGGCTCTGGAGTCCTCAGTACAAGAAAGACATGGACTTGTTGAAGTGGGTCCAGAGGAGGGCCACAAAAATGATCAGAAGGCTGGAATGTCTTTCTTATGAAGAAAGGCTGAAAGAGTTAGGGTTGTTCAGGCTGGAGAGGGGAAGGCTTAGGGGAAACTTTATGGTGGCCTTTCAATACTTAAAGGGAGCTTATAAGAAAGATGGGGACAGCTTTTTTAATAGAGCCTGTAACAATAGCATAAGGGGTAATGGTTTTAAACTAAAGGAAGGTAGAATCAGACCAGGTATAAGGGAAGAAATTTTTTATGATGAGGGTGGTGAGACACCAGAACAGCTTGCCCAGAGAAGTTGTAGATGCATCATCCCTGTGTCGTGGTTTAACCCACTGGCAACTAAGCACCACGCAGCCACTCGCTCATTCCCCTCCTCCCTCAGTGGGATGGGGGAGATAATCAGGGAAAAGGAAAAAATAAAAGTAAGACCCATGGGTTGAGATAGAGACAGTTTAATAAGAGAAGAAGAATAACAATAGTAATAATAATAATGGTAAGAGAATATACAGAATATACAAAACAAGTGATGCAGAATCCAATTGCTCACCACCCGCTGACCGATGCCCAGCCTATCCTGAGTAGCCATCACTCTCCCTGAGCCACCATCACTCTCCCCCTGCAACCGACTGATTAACTCCCCCCAAGCATGACGTTATATGGTATGGAATAGTTCTTTGGTCAGTTTGGGTTAGCTGTCCTAGCTGTGCTCCCTCCCAGCTTGTTATGCACCTGGCCGAGCAGGAGAAGCTCAAAAAGTCCTTGAGTAGTCTGAGCACTACTTGAGCAACAACTAAAAACATCAGTGTGTTATCAACATTCTTCTAGTACTAAATCCAAAACACAGCACTATGCTAGCTACTATGAAGAAAATTAACTCTATCCCAGCCGAAACCAGGACACCCTGGAAACAGTCAAGATCAGGTTGGACAGGGCTTTGAGCAACCTGATCTAGTTGAAGATGTTCATGCTCATTGCAGAAGGGTTGGATTAGGTGAACTTTAAAACTTTAAAGGAAAGAATACAATGGAAAAATGCTATCTGTGAATATTGTGAATTAAGAATAAAATTTATTGCTGAATAATTTTAGTCAAAATGTAACTGTCATGTTAGACAAGTTTATAACTAAATTAGAGAAGTTTTTTGTCAATAATGTAATAAAACTTAATACAAATCTTATGTAAATGGCTGTTAAGCACTTCTTTCATACAAATTAGCGTATTGAAACCCCCTTTTAAAAGCAAATAAACACAGAAGAAAGCATTGCATAGTAAAATAGTCGTCTTAAAGTTCAGATGAAATTGTAGAGGGTCAGATTGCTTCATGGTGTTGAATGATTTCAGGTTTTACCACAATACAGTTGGGCAAAAGTTTGTGACCAAGTGTGTTTAATGAAGACTTATCTTAATCTATGTATCAAGATGAGTACCTCTTCCATCAGAAGTGTTATATCAGCACTTTATGGAAGGACTTCTCCTGTCTTGCTTTAAAGTTCTTTCCACTGTGGCTTTCAAATATCTGAATAGTCTGACCTGTTCTTTGGAGAGGAAGGTTTAAATTGTGGTGAAACTGCTAAAAAAAGCTTCAGGTTTTTTTCTCCTCAATTAAATACTTTTTCAAGAAGAAAATAATATATTTAAAGTGAAAGAAAAATGTTAAATTTAGAGAAAATATAACATTTTCTGAAGTGGAGGGAAAACATTTTCAAAGATAAATTCAGATGCAAGTAAATTTTGTTGTAAAAGCTTTTCAGGACAAATATGTCATCTTGCTTTACCAAAGTACAGCAGTTTTGTCTTGTTCAATGTATCTTCACAGTGCAGTGGAAATCTGTATAACTGTCCTTTGAGAAAGTACAGGGCACACCTCTCTGTGCTGGTCTGTTTTCAGAGGAATTTTGTTTGAAGAGGACATTTGTCAGCAATATATACTGATGGCTCAATTCCTTGTCTTCTTACCACCAATAACTCTGAATTGGGAAAAAATTTACAGGCTCCTTTTCTAGATGGGGGGGGGGGGGGAGGAATGGGGGGTCAGAGGGTATTTAGATAAATATCAGCAACTTCTCAAGTTCTTGATGCAGAGAAAATTTTTTTCAGGAAGTTGTCAGACTTCCCTTGCTCCTTTACATATCATGCACAGTATCTGGTGTCAGCATGGAAGAGGTCACCTGCTTTCTGACCCCAGTCACCCGCTCATCTCTTCCAGAGAGGCTTTCAGACCTGAATTTTCATCCCAGTAATGCCTCACAATGGCATCATATCCTGTGAGTTGCAGACAGTGTCTGCCAGACTCTTAACAAATGCTTAGTGGTCAGTATATAGATATAAACATTTTAAAAACACAATGCAAATATTGCTGGAAATTGTATATTGGTAGTAATTTTAAAGCACAGGTTGAAGCTGTTGCTCACAGAAAAAATTAAAGACACATAAGTTACCTGAAGTCCTCCAAATGACAAGGCCTTTTTTTTAACCACCATTTCGTAAGACTAAACTGGTGACCTAGATACTGCTGACACTTGGGCATATTGAAATGGTTGATGCTAACAATTGCTAGCCAGAATTAAGGCCAGAGCTTTGAAACACATCAGTGGAAAATCAGTGACCCTAATCCACATTGAGTCTAGTATCTAAATCAGTTCCAATTAAAGAGTTTTAAAAGTCAAAGACTGGACATTAAAAAATCCTCTTACTAACTTTTTAAGTCTCTACTTTACTAATATTTTTAAAGAAAACTTCTTTTCTGTCCTTTAGGGTTCACTTACTTTTCAGGCTTTGTTCTGCTTCTATAAGGAAGAGATGCCACGTTTTTTTAACAGCCTGAGAGCTGGGACTCTCATGTAATTAGCTGTGTGCTTGCAAGCATGAGGGTCTTCAAGAAAAATATCCCACATGTTGGAGGAGACTTGACAATGTTACCACTGCCTGGGGTATGTTCTCAGTTGAGCACTGTTCCCTTGGCCTGATTGTAAGAAAAGGGGCACTCAGCATCTTTGCAAAATCCTGTCATTCTCTGTTAGGGACCTCCACTGAACACATGCACATTCACTTCTCAATACCTCAGGTCACCTGTCTGTGATGTGACAATAATTGTCACCTTAGGTAAGTGGGCATGAGATGGAATTATTTAGGATGTATTCAGTACTCGGAGAGTCTTTGATGAGTGCAATCTCTAAAGAAGGGCATGACCTTATTATTAATTATAATTGCTACACCCTTTGGCTCACTGACTAATTATTTCCAGAACTTCCTATTCTTGTCAAATTGTCAGCCATGACTTCCAGAAATGGCATTTTTAGAGTGGTAAATCACAGGAGAGCTGGCAGGTGGCACTTCCTGCACACTTGGCCTTCCAATCAAATGATCAAGCCACAGGCCATCACTCAGGAAAACCAGCAGCATTTTCTTCAGTGGGATAAAATACTGTTGTCAATAACCTGTTAAGAAGATATAAAAGGGAGATAAATTGGACTGGGGAACTCCTGACACCAGCTTTAGATATGATTCTGTTCCCACGCCTGGATGGAAACATACAGCTAAAATAAACATGCCAGAAAAGAGGTTTATATCAAAGCAAACAGAAGAGCAAATGACAGAAGATTTGAAGATGATTAGGAGAGGAGGGATTCCGCATCTTCAGGATAGCCTGGCTGCCACTGCACTGCCACTGCAAGAGGAGATGAGAGATGAGACCAATCCAGTCTCCTCCCTTTCCATTGTTCTCCTTGTTTGTATTGGGTGCTAGTCTGCCTTCACATGTCAAAGGTACCTCTGAGGGGATAGGTTAAGGGAAGTGAACTGAATATGTTAAAATTCCTTAATTCAAACCTATCAAAACCTGGGAAACATTTGGATTTGGAGGGTTTGGATGTTCAATGCAATCTAAGATCTACACAAGAAGGAGATTTTTTTTCTTACATTGTTATCATAAACCTTTCAGGATAAAGTCTGTTTATACATGTGTCTGTGCTCACTATTAACCAAACACTGGACTCAAATTCTGGCATTAATTGTTCCCCATGTCAGACTGGCAAGTGCTATTGTATGTGCTGTGCATACAATGCTTCCTTTATATCCATCTTCCCATAGAGATGTGATATTAAACTCTACCCACAATGCCCTTGGTATCTCTCTGGCTCCCTCCCAGTAATTTCTAGTAGGTTCTAAGCTAAATCACACTCCATCATCCTCTTCTGACAGAAACACATTGTCTATTGTTTCGTTTGCATTAATGATTACCTAAAGACTAAAATACAGATCAAAGAATACACTGATTCATATACTCAGTGTTCCCAGACTTATTGTCCAGTTGGATAGGGCTGTACAAGAAGCATAGCAGCACCCATGGTTGGTTGATTCCATCACCGTGATCACCCTCCCTCCCTCTCTCCCTCTCTCCCTCCCTTCCTCCTTCCCTCCCTCCCTCCCTTCCTTCCTCCCTCTCTCCCTCCTTTCCTCCCTTTACACCTCTCATCTGGCATTAGACCCTCACATCTAATCCTTCTGCTGCTGAAATGCTGGACTGAGGGACACTGTTGGCTCCATAGCTCAATTACACACTGCATGGCTCAACATCCCTGCATGGACACCTGGAATTGCATTCTCTGAGACTAGTGATGTCTGCAGATTTGGAAAGCAAGGCTTCAGAAGTTTCACAGGCTAATCTGGAAAGGAGGAAAGCAAAGAGTTCACATCCTGCTTTGATTTGAATAACAGACATAAGCCCTAGAACAAGATACCACCGATCTGCAGCTGTCACAAGGGTGATATTGCCAAAGAGCAGTGAGGAATCATTTTGCTACAATGAGAAATGCTCATTGCTTGCTGTCTCAAGAAAACGCCAAAAGCTTTTTCATGCTGCTACCTTGCTATTTGCATAAGCAGTTCAAGCAGGTGCTGACAAGGTTGAAGGCATGGGCATGATCATTAAGTCCCTTTAACCAGTTCTGTGTCTTGTTGGAAGACTTTACTGTTCACGTTTTATTGCAGACAGAATGTCCAACAACCTGTTTCTTGTTTATACTGAGACTTCTCTATGCATCTTGATCAAGTAAACATCTGTTTCCACAAGCTGTCCTTTCCCCTCTGGAAAAAGCAGCTAGTGAGTTTAAATCAACCTTTCTGGTACCACACAATATGTCAGAACAGAGATGGCCTCTGCTCTAGCCTTTGAGATATTCTGATGGGTGATAATTTTCCAGGTGTGAATATTAGAAACATCCAAGCAGCTGAAACTGCTGAATTCCCTACTCAATGGGGGGGGGGGGGGAGAGAGGAGGCGGGGGGGAGGGGAGGGAGGAAAGAAAAAAAAAAGAAGCCCCCAAAAGCCCACTTCCTTTGCCAAGGATAGTGTTAGTTTGAACTGTCATTTCACGTTAGCTTTGTAAATACACATGCCCTAGATTGGGAGAAGTGTTTTTAATCCAAGTTTATTCAAGCAAGAAATCCCTTGTAATATGACTCACCGGGTATTGAAATCAGTTTTTATAAGCCACCTAAATTGCCTTACTGGTAATTTGACACTGGAAAGAGAATGGCCTTATACTGAACAAAATCTCCTCTCCCTGCCCCACCCCTCTTTTTTCCCATTGTTCATTTCTTTAAGAAACTTCATGGTTTACTGGGAAAAGAAAACTAGAGACTGGAACCGATTTCTGTTTTGACAAGGGGGAGGATACATTAAAATATGTCAGGGAAGAAGGCTGGCTTTCAGCTTGCAGCACAAGTAAATGCGAAGTGCAAAAGCTTCTACTTTGTCATCACAACGATATTTTTAACAAAACAAGACATTCAGTTTGGACTCCAGAAAGTACCATTTTTTGTAAAGCAGATGCAAAACATCCTCCTAAGCTTCTGACATTTTCAGGCTAGCTGCCCTTGGCTTCCTGCAGAGCTGTGCAGCCACCATTGCTGACTCTTTCCAGTCCCTCCCTAAAGCACTTTGGATTCTCAAGGGTGTGTTTTATAAAGTACATAAAGGATTTTAGAACATAACTCCCAGTGAAAGCTGGTGGGGCTCAGTGCTTCCCCAGATATGCAGTCATGCCCACCTGCTTCTCTATTTCCATCTTGCTTCCGTACACTGTAAGCCTTCTTCTGAGAAGGCATTAGGCCAGCTAGACTGGCCTAGCTGCTATTACAAGCTGCCTTTCAGGAACTGCAAGTCTGAAAAGTGTGGTGATCCCATATATGTCTTGGTCACAGGCAGCAAGATTTTACAAGAGGTAATAGAAAAAGACTGACCCCACAGAAAACCATCAAGCACATTACTCTGTTTAAAGCTACTTTTCTTGTGATGAAATAGTGCAACACAGCTTGGTATCTCTGCTGATGAAGGATCTGACTTGCTCTCTCATCTCTGCAACTTCTTGCTTTGTTTCTCAGTTTCAGGACCAAGATTTTTAGCTGATTCTGAGGTCTCTGTTTAACATTTCATACTAGTGATATGGAAAAGTGATAGCTTCTTCCTAGAGATGAGGCAGAAGATTGTCAGTGTACCTGTGATACCAGTGAAACATTCATGATATGACTATTGAAACCACTGGTTTTAGTTTTCTAAAGACCTGCCAAAAGCACGCTGGGCTGGGAAAACTTTTTACCACCATCAGCTTGACAATGGTCAGATAGAAACTCAGAAGTCTTCCTGAGAACTAACATAATCTCCTGTTTCCTCAGGTTAAGCCCTGAATTATCCAGGTAATCAAAAACCTGTTTTGCTCACTGTTCCTTAGGACCTACCAACCAAATAACCAAATAGCATTTTCTCACCCTCTTCTGCGTTCCCTAGATACCAACTACCCTTATCCAGGGTAAATAATTAAATGAGATACAGAACAATTACTGTCAACCTTTGTTTCATTTGGAGATTTGCTGCTACTCTTGGAGCTAGAAGCCAAAAGGCCGTATTTGTCTGACAGCTCATCTGGGTATTTTTCCGTCTATCACAGGCGATCCAGTAAAAGATATTACCTCTCCCTATCAAAATTGCCTCATACCACATCTGGTGGATCTGCAGCACTCCATGTGATCTGCTTTAAGTGAAATGCAGATCAGTCAAAACCTTTAAAATGAAAATATTGGCTTTGCAGACCAAAAATACCTACAGAAAGTGTCTACTTGTCTAGAAGATTATTTTTTTATCAGAAATAAAAAAAAAACACTCCACAAAGACCCAAAACATTTTATCAAAGAACTAGCCCTTTTTCAGCTGCAACTCAGCAAAGCCAGTCTGGGGAAGAAAAACAATATGATTTTCATAATTTTTTCCTTGAGCTCTCTGTCTGCTTTCCCAAATCACTGACACACTCTTCCATTCCTGCTTTTTAATCCTCATTGTCTTCACCTCCTGCATATTATTGCAGGAGTTGTGTTCCTCACTTGGAAATAATAATAACTAGCTCTTTTATTTATGGATTTTTTTATACTTCTGGAATCAAAAGCGAGCTCTCTGAATGGTCAGTCAAATATCTGATCTGCGTGAACCCTGGCAAGGAAGATCTCTGCTGCCAGTTTGCACTCTCTGCTTGGTTAGAACTTTGCATCTCCTGCTTTCATAGGGTGGGAGGTGAGCATTATGTTTAAAAATAATAATAAAAAAAAAGATCAATTTTCTCCAGCCACAGAGAAGTTCCTCCACCTCTTCCAGCAGAAGGCCCTCCCTGGGAATTGAAAAATGGTGTGCCTGCTTCATGTGACAGCATGTGTTTGGCAGCAAAAAGAGGAGCAAATGGCAGCAGAAGTGAAGGTAGTAGTAGCTGAGTGTCCTGTTCTCAGGTCACTGTTTGTGGGAATTTTGAGGAGGGAAGCAGTACTCAGAGACGGAATCCAGCAATGGGTATCTCTTCATTAGTGCTTTTAAAAGTCCGTGGAAAAACCTATTTTTTTGTAATAGAGAAAAGAGCTAGAACTGCTCCACAGTCCTTCCAGAAGCTCATGCTAATAGAGGAAGCAGGAAGGAAGGAAGGGGGGATGAAGGAAGGGAGAGAACAGTCTTAAGTGGAAGAAAGAAGAAGATGGATGCTTTTAATGTCTCTAACTCAGGGAAAGGGGAGCTTTCTAGGCGAGCACTCCAGTTGCTAAACAAGGAATTAGAACCCTCCTTGCTCCCTTCCCAGAGCAGATGCTCTGTCACAGTATACTTCAAACTCAGCACCCAAACTGGATCCTTGCACTGAAGCTTTGATGTCTAAGCAAGAACAAGCTGTGCATTTTATGTTGGCTAATTCTGGGGACTTTCTGCTCAGCATGTGTGTTTAACTCTTAATTGTATGAAAGTAATATTCTAAATCTATTACCAATTAACCAGTGGTAAAAAAACAAAATCTGCGAGGTGTCTTTGAAGAGTGAATTTGTCGGTATTAACTCTGTGAGGTGGTGCCAAATCTCAGCCACAAGTCACATACCAAGTTGAAAGCTAGTAAACAGTCTTTGCTGAATTACGAATCCAGGGGAGGGAACAGAGGAGGTGTTTGGTGAGCTGTTCAACAACCATATTTTAATTATTTTTATTTATTTTACTTGTTTACTTATATCATTGCTAGTTATTCTTACCCGCAAACTGGAAATCATTGACAATTTGGGGAAATACCTTAGGGCCCAAATTTTAACAACCATAATGCCATTTGTCAGATGGGATATCCCCCCCAGAGTCTTTTTTTTTTTTTTTTTACAGCTTCTCACTATTCTTGACTCTAGAGATAAGTCCTGCTGAGTTTGGGTTGGGAATTTCCTGAATTTCTTCTTTTCAACAAGCTGTCACCACATGTTTCAGCACTTAGAGAATCCTCCATCTCTTACTGTTGCTACCACTCCAGAAATAACACCTTCATTGGTTCAGCTGTCTGCTTATCCTCTATCTCCCTAAGAGCTTTCTCTTTCACAGATAGGTTTCCCCCAGACCTTAGATCATCAGACTTCAGAAGATTAAACAGTGCCAGTCATGATAGACCAGATGAGGGCTAATTCTCCAGCCATGGTCACCCAAGTTAATTTAAACTCTTTTGGGGTATACTGTTTTTGCTATTTCATCATGCCTCATTCAGCTCTTCCTTCAGTCCACACTTAATTCCCTGCAGTTTGTCAGGTTATTTTGAAACAGTTGACCTTGGAAGTGAAAGAACTGTGATGTAAAGACAGTGCCTATTGACAGAGTGACACAATGACTATTTTTGATTAATTAATATTGATAATATGCTATTGATTGCAATTGCTACTCAGTGCAACGGGGGGGTTATGTTCTTAAAGCATATCTTTCTACAGGTCATAATTAACAATTGTTTCTTTTTTTTTTTATTAACTGTATTATGTCCATGGAGTTGTAGAGCGACTTCAGTAGCTAAATATACATGCCCATGAAAAACATACTTAGACAATTAAAATGTATTTTAAAATACATAGTGTAACCTCTTCTTGAGTATCAATATTTGCCCCTTAGTTTTTCACTTATTTCCCTTCTCTCACCATTTTTTTTCCACTTGCTTGTGGTCCGGAAAGCAGACACAGCTGTTCTAATAAAAATACTTGTAGGGAACAGGTCCAAAAAGAAATCAAACTTTTTGCATGGAATTTTTTATTTGTAGACACAAACCTTTTAAGTATTAATGACCATAGTTAGGATTTTTAACCTGTTGCTCACTTTTCTAAATTCAGTTATGCTTATTTAATAGAGATTTAGCCTTCCTGGTGTCAGAATATGTAGTGAAGGTTTGTGGGGTTTATCAATTCATCCCAATTCACTAAAATCTGGGTATTTAACTCTTCTAAGTTTCTTCGGAAGCACCTTTAGAACTTGTAGGGGTGGATAGACATCTTGAAATGCAGGTGCTATAAAGCAGAAGCCTGATTTAAGGTTTGTAAAATCAGTGTTAATGCTTTCTTTTTGGAAAATCTGTGCCAATGGAGACATACCTGTGTGCATATATATTTATCAAGAGTTTAATTAATAATTTTCAATCATCTCTTTTGTAGACTTAGCACTACTGCTCAGACTAAACTACCCCAGGTCCTCATAAGACTTCTTTTGCCTTGGGAAATGCAAACTGAAGAAAGGTTTATCCTTTATTAAAGGGAACTCCAAGAAAGAGAAAAATGACATAAAATGTTTGTCTTAATTACTGGAACAATGTGCATTAGAACAGTCATCTTAGACAGCTATAAGATATCTTACAGGTAATAGCTCCTCTCTGTATAGTAAGGTACGACCAGACTGCATCTCATATATTTCAGTGTAGTATTTAGGAAAGAAAGCTCAAAGTTGTAATCTTTTTTTATTTTTCTCCTTTTTCTTTGAAAAGAGCTGAATGGTATACTATTTGAGTCCCACTTCAGGGAGCACAGACAAGGAAGTCGTCCAATGGCTGCATTTAGGAACTGGATCTGGAAGATGGAATTGCTATGCAAACTCACTCATGTTTCTATAACTTGAATCACAGCACACAAGGCATGTTTACTTTTGGAAAGAGAAAGTAGGCCCCCACTTCTGAGAGCATGCATTAGCTATTAATGCTTCCCAACAGCAGGGGAGAACTGGGGAGGGAGGAGAAGGTTTTGAAAGTGAGCCAAAACCTCATGTGGGCACTTCAGGGACCAGAATCACATTGTCCATTCTCTTGATCTATCACTTGCACACTATCATGTGCAAGATGATTAAGAGTGTGTTTTACAGAACAAGGCTTCCCCAGCAGCAGCCAGGGGAAAGGAAACTCTGCTGTGGAAATAAGACAGGAAGCGTGGATGGGCTGGAATTGCAGGGCAGGGAGTGTAGAAGAGGGAAATGCAGTTTGCTTCATCTGTGGCCCTATGGTCACTGACAGGCTGGAGATGTTCCAAAGGCCAGGCAGCGGGATAGGCATGTGCTTTGAAATGTGTGGCACTTCTTTATTCAATGTGTTACAAGGAAGCATTATGGAAAAGTGTCAGTGGAATTTAGGAGACCAGGTCCCACTGGGAAGTGACAATGCTCATTCTCCTGAATCTTTAGAAAACTTTCTGTCTGGCTTTATTAAAGTAGAATTAACTCCTGCACAGGGGATTGATATAAATTCTATGGTCATACATCATCCACCTTTGGGGAGCTAAGGCGGGACTGTTAAATATTCTCTGAAACACCCATCAGTCTACAGTATCCTTCTGCATGCTTTCCTACCTGAAACTGGGCACTAGATGTAATTTCAAGTTTTAGGGATAGCATAGTCAAGCATTACCAGCTCCCAAACTAGCCCATGTAGCTCTATGAAAAACCTGGTTAATTTGAATTATAAGCACCACAAGAGAGAAACAGTATCCTTTCTAAAGCATTGATAGTCACGGGAATTTGATGCCTTGGTGTTTTCTTGCTACTTTTCAAGCAAGTCAGATTAAACTCAAATAAGTTATTTAGAAAATACAGAGCACCCTGTAAATATCTTTATTCCCTTCACTTCACTTTCTCCTTTGTTTTCCAAAAGCTGTAGCTTTGGGAAAGCTATGGAACTAGAAAAAGTTCAAAGAATAACAAATCGGTGTGAGGCATGTGTACAAGGAATGACCATATGAGCATGGGCTCTGGAAAAGAGACAACTGAGATGGCAAAACGAATGAGGTCTACAAAATCACAGGTGGCCTGTAAAAGGACTGGCTCCCTACAGTGTCTTCCAGGATGGAAGTGAGGAGATGCTGCATAGAGCTAGTAGGAACAATGCTTAAAATTGCCAGAAGGCTGTGGCTCCCAAGCATCAGGTGATTAAGCTGTGGAATTCCTTGTAGGAGATGTCCTAAGTGTTAAAAATTGATGTGGGCTATTGGAAATTTGGTTAGGTCTTGCAAAAGAGATTTATTATGATTGCCTACTAATACATAAGAATACAGTTCTGGATTAGGACTCCCTTGAACTGAAAATGACTGGAGCATGGGAGAGTGTTGGAGGAAGTATCTATATTCACTATGTTCTTACATTCTTAGGTAGCTGCTTAAAGCTACTATGCAAGATAGGTTACTGAATTATATGTCCCATGCATTTGCTCTACCTGCCATGCTGTAGAACTTAAATACATTGCATGCTTCTTTCAAACAATCACTTTTTACCACAGGCAGCATAAGAAGTACTGAGATCTAGGCAATAACATTCCTCACTTGCACATTAGGCCTTGTTGTGTCCCTATTATGCAGCTACACTGGAAGAGAACATTTGTATCCTGAACCTCCTTCTCTCTATCTGTTCCTTGCCAAGGCTGCAAACCTACAAATCTGCAGAAAGTGAAAGTCCCCCCGTTGCTATCTATCAGCAGCAGATTTTGATAAGAAGACATAACTTCTCTTACACTACCATTGACAGGGAACAAGTGCAGTCTATGAAAAAGCTACAGGCTTTTCATTATCAAAAGGTGATATATTAGTCTTTTTTACCCTTCTAAATTGGGCAGCAAATTCAATATACAGCATCATTTTGCAGAAGAAAAATTCAAAAACATCAGAATCAGAAATGTAAAAAGAAAAGAAAAATTACCATGTTCTAGTGAAAACCATTTATTTTGTTGTAAAATGTTTGTGTCATAAAATTTGAAAAATACATTCCATATCAATATATTTTTCACACCAAAAGCAAGGTTTTCTCCTAGAAGAAATTTAAATGAAACCATATTTCTGAAGAGGGGAAAAAGCTATCTGTTGGAAAAAATGTCATTGATACTGGATCTGCACTTGTTTAATAATGCTGCCTTTCTATTATTCACAGTTTGTACATCAAAATGTTATGATATTTACATCTCCACAGAGAAAAGTTTACATTACTATATCATTTCACAGGTTTTTGATTGGGACTTCAGAAATATCCCTATACACTGAAGAGATTTGGAAATGTTTTCAGGTATAAGTATCAGTGGAAGTACTGGCTAATCAGTTTGGTTGTTACTCTGATAACTTTGCTGCAGAGTCTTCAGAAATCAGATGTGAAAATGTCAGGAAATCTTTAGACATGATGAGTCTCTGGAGAGTGCTTCTTTATTTCCTACATTTTCATTTCTGTTGTGCTCCTTTTCTGTTGTTTTTTAAAGACCTTTTTGGGCTGAACTGTCAGGTCAGACAATCTGTTTGTCCAGTCTGAATCCTGGGTTTCTTTGTACCCTTTCTTATATTTCTGGCTTAATTTCCACTTTTTTTTTTTTCGCTTTTGGGTAGATTTTTGTGGGGTTTGAAGTATATGTTCTCGTAGTTCCTATTGCAAGAATTTCCCTAGATTCTTTAACTGTTACTGAAGAGCAGCTGTTCATTGTGCTTGCTTCCCTTTCAAAATTTCTTTTCTGAGTGATCTGATTTTATAATGTTTCCAGGAATGACCACCCAACAGGCTGCTTTCAATTCATATTTAGATCTGGTTGATCTCTTGAAAAAGCACAGCTGAAAAGTCTTGTGTGCCCTTTGTAGTTAAACTGAATCAATTTATGTTAATTTGGATTGATTCAAAGCTGCATGTGATACCAAAAGTGTTTTGACCACAGGCCAGAATTTAGCACCTTTCAGTTTCCACAGTCTGGTGCCAATGCTGTGATTGTTCTCTCTGCCTTACGTGCCATCGGAGGTTTTATACATTGATGCAGCCTGCAGTGTCACTGTCTTGTAAGACTCAGCACTGGACCCTTCACTTTGCATGCACACTTTGCTCTGGAGCCAGTACCACCTGCTCTGAGAAGCAGACACATCCCTGTTTCATTACAGTAGGTCTGTTTGCTACTCTGGCAGGTTCCAAAGTCCACCAAGGCAAGGCACTAACATCCACTAGCCTCAAAATCATAACACACCTTCTTTCATCTGCCTCTTCCTTAGGCAGGAGGTGCACCCGATAAGCTTCAGGAGCACTTGTCTTTATATGCCTGGGAATATTAACCTTTCTGGACGCTACAAGTGTTGAAATGTTCCCCCTGAGACTTGAAAGTCAGAGAAATGCAGGGCACCAGCCCTTTCGCAGTCCCTGGCCCAGAACATAGACTCATAAAAGTGCTGGTGAGAGGCGACTTCTGGATGTCTCTAGTTGCTCGTCCTGCTCTGAGCAGAACTACAGTCAGATGTAGATCAGCAGATGGGGGTATTCATGGCTTTGTCTCATCAAGGCTTGAAAACCCCAAAGGGTGAGAGCCATTTCAGATCATCAGGACAGGTCCTGATGGTTGCTCTACTTTCAGTATAAGTTTCCAAGTTTGGGAAGGAAAAAACAAAGTGTGCCAAAATGCCTTGGGCCATGGAGAGCAAGTTCTGGGGCACTCTGATCTATTCCTCTTAGCATGGAATCCAGCACACTGGGTAGGTGGTCCAGTATTATTTTATGGCTCCCTTATATTCCACATGCACATATATGATACAGCAGCTTTATTAGATTCTGTAGCCATCCATTTGTTGTGAAGGCAGTTTATTTCTGACTATTGTCTCAACTGTAGGTGGTGAGACTTTCCCTAGAGGTGTGTGTGGAAGGGGACAATGCCCAGGTAGCTTCAGGGGTTCATATGTAAAAAATCTACATGCTAATTGGCCAAAGGCATGCAAAAATATACTGTAATCTGTAAACCTGACAAAAGGGCAACCTGTAAATGTCTGTATGTCTGTTAATCATGACCATTAACCCATGCCATCTTCATCTCATGCAAAGCTGGTACAGAAACAGTTTGCGCTAAACCAGATTGTGAAAGTGGTGCTTTTGAAAGGCTGATGAACTAGAACCTGGACACTATTCACATTTTGTGTTGTGATGATGCTGAAACCTTTTTCACTTGGGCTAAAACCTACTAAGCCAACAGCGGGATAGTTGTTATCCTAAACTAGATTTGGTGCAATCTGCATGGTATAAGATGTGCCCTCAAATTCTGCTGAGTGTAGGGCAAACTGCCTCAAGGAGACACTCAACAGGTTTCTGAGGCCACAGTTATCCACTCTCTTTCTTCAGCTACAACACTTTTCTTGGCACCAACCCCATTTCTTGGCTGCCTTTGCATATAGTTTTAAGATAAGTGGCTTGTGCTGGAGAGATTAAGAGCACAGACAGATACTGACCCGTCAGTGACTTTGCTACAGGACATGTTCAATGCTTGAACACAGAGTCATTGCAGGATCAGGCCAAATGTGAGTGTGAATATCTTACCTCATCCTTTAGGAGTTGAGATCTGAACCTTTTTCCCTCAAAAGATTTTCTGCCCTGCAATGAGATATAGCCCATGTGTGAAGAGCTTAGTTTCCTGCAGAAGGGCTTGAAAATAAGCCTTAGTGTACTGTCCAATAGAGCATCATTTCCAGTGACCTTAACAGGTGACGTACCATCCAGGTCTCTTTATTCAGGAAAAATGGCTAAATAAGCTCTACAAAGAATCCAAGCATGTACTGTGCATATGAAGGAGGCCCCAACCAAAGAACTGGATAGTGACCAACGTTAGAGGGTTTCTCACAATGAAAGAAGAATAATGAAACAAAGGAAATGTTTTAATTGGCAAGGATAACAAGCAGATCATTAAAACACAGAATCATAGAATCATCTCTATTCATCATAAAATATCTCAGGTTGGAAGGGACCCATAAGGATCATTGAGTCCAAATCCCTACTATGTGTAGGACTACCTAAAATGAAACCACATGACATCCAGACACTCCCTGAACTCTGACAGGCTTGGTGCCATGACCAGTTTCCCGGGGAGCCTCTTCCAGTGACCCACCTCTCTCTTGGTGAAGAACCTTTTCCTAACATCCAATCTGAACTTTCCCTGATGGACCTGCACTCCATTTCCTCGTGTCCTATTGCTGATCACCAGAGGGGAGATCAGCAGTTCCCCCTCTGCTGCCCCCCTTGAGGAAGTCGTAGACTGCAGTGAGGTCACCCTTCAGCCTTCTCCAAGCTGAGCAAACCAAGTGACGTCAGCTGTTCCTTGTAAGTCTTGCACTGGAGACCTTTCACCATCTTGGTTGCCTTCTTCTGGGAGATAGTTTGATGTCCTTCTTACATTGAGGCACCCAAAACTGCACACGATACTCAAGGTGGGGCCACACCACTGCAGTATAGAATGGGACAATCACCTCCCTCGGTCAGCTATCTGTGCTGTGCTTGATGTGCCCCAGGACATGGTTGGCTGGGCATACTGTTGACTCGTATTCAGCTTGCCGTCATACCAAACCCCCAGATCTTTCTGTGGAGCTTCTTTCCAACCTCATGTTCCCCAGTTAGTACATATAACCAGGATCACCCCATCCCAGATGGAGAATCCAACACTTGCTCTTGTTAAATTTCATACGGTTGGTGATTGCCCAGTTCTGTAGTCTATCCAGAACTCTCTGTCCAGCCGCTCCTCCTAGTTTAGTATCATTGGCAAACTTATTTAATGTACATTCAATTCCTACATTCAGATAATTTATGAAAACATTAAAGATCACTGCCCCTAAAATTGAGCCCTGAGGAAAAGTCTTTCCTCTCTATAGAAATGACGTCCGATGAAGGGGGTTTGGATTATGAATGCCACAACAGGCAGTTTATTCAGCTGCTGAGATTTCATAGAATCATAGAATCATTTAGGTTGGAAAAGACCATTAAGAACATCAAGTCCAACCGTCACCCCGACACTGCCATTCCACCACTATACCATGTCCGTAAGCACCTCATCTACCTGTCTTTTAAATACCTCCAGGGATGGGGACTTGACCACCTCCCTGGGCAGCCCATTCCAATGCTTGGCAACCCTTTTGGTGAAGAAATTTTTCCTAATGTCTAACCTAAACCTACCCTGGCACAATTTCAGACCATTCCCCCTCGTCCTATCACCCGTTACCAGGGAGAAGAGGCCAACCCCCACCTCACTACAGCCTCCTTTCAGGCAGTTGTAGAGGGCAGTAAGGTCTCCCCTCAGCCTCCTCTTCTCCAGACTAAACAACCCCAGTTCCCTCAGCCGCTCCTCATCAGACTTGTGCTCCAGACCCCTCACCAGCTTGGTTGCTCTCCTCTGGACATGTTCCAACAGTGCAACGTCTTTCTTTCTCATTTTTTGTCTTCATTTTAATTTTTTATCCAACCACATTTTGAAACGCCTTTGATAAAAAGCACTCCAGACTATTTGTGTAAAGCATCCCTTTAAATGAACACCTCTCCAAAGCCACTTTTTGGCTCTAGAGTGGGAAAATGGCAAAATTTTCCTTTTGTTCAGGTCAATCATACTGACCTGAGTAGTCTAAGACTGCCTTCAAGCCCGATTGCATCAGCGCATGGTGCTAAAGATGAACAGAAATGACATGCTCTTTCAACTGAAGACAACTTCCAGAAGCCTTGCAACTAAAACACAGCATGTCTGCAGACTTCTCAGCAAATAGATGGAGAGAGCCAAAATGCAGTAGTTTTTAGAAGTGATACAGAATGAAGAGATGTTGCTTGTCACAGCTTTTACAATGTTTAAAAGGTGCAGGATAACTACACATCCTTGTGTGTGTTCATGTATTTTCTGCTCTGCCTTTGAAAATAATTGTTAGTACAGGAACTTGTAGAGATTGTTCTTCACATGAGTTCCTAAAAAATTATTCTTGAGAAATTTGTGTATACTGCTTCTGAAAAGGCAATGACAGTGATTTCTTTAGCTTGTCCTTAAGTGCGCAGCCAGTAAACATAGTAACAGGCTGGATCAAGCCAGTTGATTTTTTAAACAGGAAAGTTTGAATATATTTTTCTCAAAAAGATTTGGACCTTAATAGAAAATATACCTTGCATGGATTTACAGTATCAAGTAAATTTGATTTGAGAAAGCCACATTTTTTCAGATCTGCCCATTGACCACCAACTAATTTGAAATTGGTGCTCTCTGAATTGGAAATTCAACAACAAACATGCCACAGGGAGAGGAAACTGTGCTAGCCAGCTTGCTTCTCAATATATCATGTTTAAGAGCAATTCTGAATTATGAAAATATTCAAAAAACAATTGCCAAAAATTGCTTTGGAGTTCATGGCTTGGTTTCTTTAGGAAGATTTTTCAAGTGATGTTTCAGTGCAGAATAATCTCATTAAGGAAATTGCTATAATAATATAGGGGAAATCTACAATCTACACCAATCTACAACTTCAACTTAAAAGGCAGACAGGAACCTGGCAGTCAAAACCCCATTAAGAAGGAAAAAACTTTCCATTTAATTTCAAGCTCAGAGTCTGAGATGTAGGTGAAGAAAAAGGCAATGGTAATAGTGTTGGGTTTGTAACATCTTCTGAGAAAATGTATTTTTTCCCATTGCAAGTGAAGTACAAACCTAGTCTGGGAATACCAGTTTTGGTTACCAGCCATGGGCATGAACTGAAGCCTGGAGTTTTTCTCAGATGGACCTTTTGCTGCTTCAGTGGTGGTATCTGACATGTCTGAGTCACACTGTCAGTGGATCATGTTCTCGAGCACTATGTGGCATAGATCTACAGGCAAACACAGATATGTTGCAGTGCCTTAGGTTTAGGGGACAAGGTGCTTACTGTATTTACTATCTAAATGCCTGGCTTCACTCAACCAGTCATGGGGAGAGTCCTATGGAGGTCACTATAAATAGGCTTACATTAAAGACACGACACAGATGGCCAGAACCCACAGTAGCTGATTGAAATCACCAAGACCAAGGACATGAAATTTTATTCATCCCGAGATGTGACTTCTTGAAGGCTGTTGGCAGACTCCATCTTTCCATGCAGGATTGGTGTCCTGAGTGCAGCCAAGTGTTTGCTTCCTTTCTCATTAAAAATTAAGTCAAATCAACTTCTTCATTAAAAAGACTGCAAGAGGATGAGTCTGACAGAACACATACTTTTACCCAATAAATCAGTGCTGGCAGCATCCCCCAGAAGTGGAGTAGTACCAGAAGGGCCCTGATGTCTCCCCATCACAGATGCTGTGGATGCTACAAGTTGAGGCTGAGGGAATGATGGTCCATCTGGCTTGATTTGTTTTGCTTTGTTTGCATTATAAACAGTAACCAAAAGATTACAATTAGGTATGTACATAAAAACAACAGGACCATACAGGACAGGACAGTGCCTGAAGAGTGTCTCAACAGCGCTGAAGTTCCTATTCATGGCAGTATCACAAGAGTATTTGGAAGTGTCTTTCCAGAAAATTAGGGGCAGCAACATACACATGAATATGGGAGAAAGCAATAAATGTCTTAATTTTGCAAAAAGGATTGTGGCAAGACATACCCTGTTCCTTGAAGGATCTTGACAATGAGACAGGTTGTTTTTTGCTATTCAGGCTGACTGTTTAATTTTCTTCTTTCCCTAAGAACTTCAGTCTTCCACTGTACTCTTGAAAGCTTTGTTACCTAAACCATTTTCAGGAGCACCTACTAGGTGTCTCATTCTGTTCTAGCACTTAATATTATAATCTGGCTTCTTAATGTCACACTGGATTTTAAACCCTTAAAGTGGTGGCTAAGCATCAGGAGGCAATAGTTCATTCTGAATGCTGAAATGACAAAAAAAATGCCACCAGCTTTTTATTCAAGAAAGAAAATGCATTAGTCTGTAGACTGGCTGGGCTAAAAATATTTCAGCCTTTGGTCTTCATGTGTAATCCACCCATGACTGCAGTGATCTGAATTAGTGATATACATCTCCTCTCTGACACCTGATGGCAGTTATAAATTAAGAAGAACTAGGGGCTTCAGTCTTGGAAACGCAAATATGCTTTGAGATTCTGAGTGGGAAAATACAATGAGGTTTTCTCTTGAACTCAAGGGAGGAGTGTGAGAGAGAAATTCCAAGCCGCTCTCCATCTTGGAAAACCACACCTATAAGGACCTCCAGAGCTGAACTATCAGGTTAAAGTACTATAAGTCAAGGAAATACCTGCATCATCGGCAGCTCAGCATATGTCTGCATGAACCCTTAATATTTGTGAAAAGAAAGATCATGGAGTATGGGAAAGACAAAGGTCATCATATTGGTATTTCTAATAGGCTAGCAGATTCCTCTTTCTCAAAGCACACTTTTTCAGGCTTCTCTTGGACCTAAGCACAAGAGGGATGACTATATCAAGTAAGCATCAGAGAAGAAAGCCCAGCACGTAGCTTTCCTGGTGTAATTTGTTTTCCATACTGTAGGAATATTGTGAATGAGAAGGTTGCAATCTACAATGTAATGAGGAATGAGGAAAAGGTACAGCCATTTGTACCTCCTGTTTAGGAGGCAGCTCTTCATGGGCTATTAATTTTAATTCTAAAAAATAATTTGACTGGATGCTATGTCCATTTGTCACCTTTGGATTTCACTAGATGCTGAAGAAGTAAATTACTCCAGCCATTCAGATGCTATTTGAAAAGCACAGATGTGGCCTCTACTAAAGAAATCCTAGACATTGTTAATGCTTTTTGTTCCCACTGTGAAGGATCATCACTTTTTTCTACCTTAGAAGACAACATCCTTTGTTAATTAAAACATCATGAATTCTCAAGACTGTCTGTCTACCTGGTATCAGAATGAAGTGCTTTGTTAAAATTATGAGCAATAGCAAATAAAACTACCAGAGTCATTAACTGAATTAAAAACATCACCTTCTATGACAAATAAAGACATGTCCATGATGTAACTGCTGACTGGTACTCTGATTTTCATCTGATTCCTCTTGCTGTGTGGTGGTCCTCCAAAAACTTCTCCAACATGAGTCCTTCCACGGGCTACAGTTCTTCATGAACTGCTCCAGCATGGGTCCATAATTTCCACAGGGTGCAGTCCCTCAGCAGCAGACTGCTCCAGTGTGGGTCCCCCACGGGGTCACAAGTTCTGCCAGAAAACCTGCTTTGGCACGGACTCCTCCCCCCACAGGTCCACAGAGTCTTGCCAGGAACCTGATCTGCAGGCTTCCCATGGGGTCACAGCCTCCTTCCTTTGGGCATCCACCTGCTCCACCGTGGATCTCCGTGGGCTGCAGGGGGGAAAGCCTGCCTCACCATGGTCTTCACCAAAGGCTGCAGGGGAATCTCTGCTCCAGCACCTGGAGCACCTCCTCCCCCTCCTTCTTCACTGACCTTGGTGTCTGCAGGGCTGTTTTCTCTCACATCCTCTCACTTCTCTCTCCAGCTCCTGAGCTGCAGCCGTTTTTTTTCCTTCTTAAATATGTTATCACAGAGGCGCTTCCACCATTGCTGATTGGCTTGGCCTTGGCCAGCAGTGGACACAGGGAAAACTTCCAGCAGCTTCTCACAGAAGCCACCCCTGTAGCCCCCCCACTACCAAGACCTTGCCACAGAAAATCAATACATGCTGAAACTACCATTTCACATCAGCTTTCATCTTTTCATTCTCACTGGATACAACAAAACAGAGTCATGGAAAGAACAACAACCAATAATCCTTTCTTTCTTGTTAGCATATTTCAAAGATTGAATTAGGTGATCTGTACGTAGTGGGAATATTGTAACAAACCACAAGCACAACCATTGCACTTGAGTACCAAATAAATAGTTTCCTGATTTACAGTTCTGTTTCCCTTCTTAGTCACAAATTATTAATCATGAAGAAGGTACAAGAAAATGGATTTGATTGTTCTTGGGCTAATTAATGAGCATCCTTCAGTAAACTTTTGATAATCTACATGGCCAGAGTGAAGGAGATTATTTTTGCTTATGTTTGCTGGACCATGCCTGCTATCCTGCAAAGAAAGTAAGATCTTGGGGTCTTATGTAAATGGTGGCTGTCTCTGCTGTTGAGCTGGTGGGTTCTTATCTAATGGACAGATTACAACAGTACTTCTCTGTTTGAAAGGGCATCTAGCATATCCAAAGAAGGGCAACGAAGCTGGTGAAGGGTCTAGAAAACAAGTTTTATGAGGAGCAGCTGAGGGAACTGGGATTGTTTAGCCTGCAGAAAAGGAGACTCGGGAGACCTTATCGCTCTCTACAACTACCTTAAAGGAGGCTGTAACAAGGTGGGTGTCGGTCTCTTCTCCCAAGTAACAGAACCCTTGGTAAGTTCGCTGATGACACAAAACTGGGAGGAGTGGCTGACACACCGGAAGGCTGGGCTGACATTCAGTGGGACCTGGACACGCTGGAGAGTTGGGCGCAGAGGAACCTGATGAAGTTTAACAAGGGCAAGTGTCAGGTGCTGCACCAGGGCAGGTTGAACCCATGCACCAGTACAGGCTGGGGGATGACCTGCTGGAAAGCAGCTCTGCCAAGAGGGACCTGGGAGTCCTGGTGGATGACAAGCTGACCGTGAGCCAGCAGTGTGCCCTTGTTGCCAAGAAGGCCAATGGTATCCTGGGGTGCATTAAGAGAAGTATGGCCCACAGGTCGAGGGAGGATATCCCTGGAGAGACTCCAGCTGGAGTACTGCGTCCAGTTCTGGGCTCCCCGGTTCAAGAAAGATGAGGAACTCCTAGAGACAGTCCAGAGGAGGGCTACAAAGATGATGAGGGGACTGGAGCATCTCCCCTATAAGGAAAGGCTGAGAGAGCTGGGCTCGTTTACCCTGAAGAAGAGAAGACTGAGAGGGCATCTCATCAACACGTACAAATATCTTAAGGGTGGAAGTCACAAGGACAGAGCCAGACTCTTCTCAGTGTTGCCCAGAGACAGGACAAGGGGCAATGGGTACAAACTGAAGCATAAGAGGTTCCAGTTGAATATGCGGAAGGAATTCTTTACTTTGAGGGTGACAGAGCACTGGAACAGGCTGCCCAGGGGGATTGTGGAGTCTCCTTCTCTGGAGATATTCAAAACTCACCTGTGCAACCTGCTCTAGGTGAACCTGCTTTAGCAGGGGGGTTGGACTATGATCTCCTGAGGTCCCTTCCAACCCTTGCCATTCTGTGATTCTGTGAACAAGTGATAAAAGAGGAAATGGCCTCAAGTTGTGCCAGGGAATGTTTAGATTGAAAATTAAGAAAAATCTCTTCATGGAAATGGTTGCCAAGCATTGGAACAAGCTGCCCAGGGAAGTGGTGGAGTCCCCATCCCTGGAGGTATTTTTAAAAATGTGTGGATGTGGTGCTTAGGGTCATGGTTTAGTAGCATTAGGGTAAGGGTTGGACTTGATGATCTTGAAGGACTTTTCCAACCAAAATGATTCTGTGATTTTATTAATATTATTTTTCTTTTTCTCTTTCTTTCTTCTTTTTCTCTTTCTTTTTCTCTTTCTTTTTCTTTTTCTTTTTCTTTTTCTTTTTCTTTTTCTTTTTCTTTTTCTTTTTCTTTTTCTTTTTCTTTTTCTTTTCTTTTTCTTTTTCTTTTTCTTTTTCTTTTTTCTTTTTCTTTTTTCTTTTTCTTTTTCTTTTTCTCTTTCTTCTTCTTCTTCTTTTTCTTTTTCTACCCCCCAAGCAGTCCAATTTTCAGCATATGTCATTTCTCTACTCACCTTAATAAAGTAAATTAAATGACATAACCAGCAGGTCAGAATGTAGCTTGAACTTTTGCTCTCCTCTGTTTAACCCACTTCTACTGCCACTCCCCTGTTTCAGACCCTACTTTCCTGCAGCTTCCATGAATGAAAAAAAAGTATAAGAGGAGAAAACACAGGACAAGACTGTTCCTCAGCCCTCAAGGGGTTTTCCTCCACTTCTTTTTTGCTCTAGCTCTCAAGTGCTTTGTTCTATTATTTCTGATGTGGATAACAGAAATTGAAGCCTTAATATGAAAGTAAAAGATAAGGATGTTAGGGTCAAAGCACAAACTGCAAAACAGAGCTATAGGCAAAACAGAGAAACAAGTTGACTGGTTCTAAATTACCTGCAATGTGCTGTGTTTCATTAATTTCTGCTCTTTACGTGCTTCTCTTAGCTTCTCTTGTGTGGCTTCTGTCTAGCTTTGAAATAGTGGTAGAAAGCCACAGTGATGATGAGAATAGGACACCATGTTCTACTTTGTATGCATGTATCTATTTTACAGGAAGAGGAGGTTTGCAGCTGCATCATTGAAGATATATTACTGTGTTAGAATCGCCTGTGAAATGTGTAGTAACACTGTGAAAAAAAAAAAAAGAAAAGACAACTAATTTTTTTCAGTGCTTGAACTTTTTGACACATTCCCCAACTCAGGAAACAATCGCTTGGTTTTCTTCTTTCCAAACAAAGCTGATATTTTTCCATCTTTCTTCCATGTTCAGTCAGAGCTGCTTAGCTATTTCTGAGTTATAGATGAGGATATTTGTGCTTAAATCACACCCACACCCCTCCCCACACACGCATTACAGCGTTCCAAGATAGCTTTGTTGACATTTACCTTTTACTGTGTTCATTGACCTGAGCAGCAAGCCAATCTTTTTTTAACAAAAAGTAATAGTACATGTTTTAAAATATACCCAAATTAGACCAGGACAAAGGAGAGCTCTCTATATCTATATCCCTCTGTATCTTACTTACAGTGCCCCTCCCCAGATTGTTTTGTTTTTCAAAAACCTATCTGAAACAGGATCTGAAGTGCTTTTATAACCCTAGAATCTGATGCAAAGCCTAGGAGCATGTAAGTAACTGTATCCATCCCCATGCTGACTTCTGTAGACCTCAGCCCTTGCTTTTGAAAGCAGGGCTTCTCACTGAGACTCTACATAGGAATCTGATATCTAAAACCAACTAGTAAATCATTTAAGGGTTTTAAACAGACAAGAAAAAAAATAATTTAAAAAGACTTAGTGATTCTTACTTTTTCTCATTATTGCCATAAAATTTCCTCTTTTTCTCAGTGTTTGCATGAGTCAAAGAGGTTTATCTCAGGTGAATGCAGCTCCACTAAATGACACGATATCCAGCCTTTATTTATTTATGGTACACTCTGTTCCAGTGGGTACAGCTCTGCCAACACTGCAGAAATTTGAGGTTGCTCTTTTCTGAGGTGGAAGTGTTTAAAGTTTCACCCCATCCATCAGATTCTTCCAGGACTAACTTTGTAAGTGTGCCTGAGTCCTGAGGCATTGTATTGCAGTGAAAGTCTCTCCAAGCAGCTCTGTCAGTTTATCTGTTCAGAAGGTCAAACTCTTTCACTTAATTGGAAAACATTGCTCACCAGTCTCTGGGTATATTGATGTACTGTACATTTGATGGGATTAGTTACTTGTGCAAGTTTCTAATACGACCTTTGTTAATAAGATACATTCTCCATAATGGGCTGCTTGCAGTTTCCAAGAGTCATTACATGATAAATTCAATAAGAATTTAGATATTGGTAATCCCATACTGAAAGGAGCATCTGTCTGAATGGTGTTGGAGTTCCAGGTGGAAAGCTATGGCCGTCCAACTGTTCTGGGATGAGAAGCACTAAATCCCAGTTATGTGATATGTGATCATGCAGGAAAGATGTTTCTTCAAATGTCTCTTGATTTCCTGCCAGAAAAGTTGTGGGGGCATAGGGTAAACATGCAAAACTGCCGCACGTCAAGGATTTGATGGGCTTGGCTTTGGTAGTTGAAATAAGGTGTAAAGTCAAGATGCTCCCAGCATGTCTGAATTAAAGCATGTAATAGCAACACACAGTGATTTGGGGCCAAAGATCTCTCATCTGTGCAATTGCATCTTAGTCTGCTCATGCTGTTTTGCATTGGGGAGAGAGTCTTTGCTTTCCCAACACATCCAGGTGGGATTTTGTTGGTACAATGGAAAGAGGTTCCACTGTCTACAGATGGACTCTCTATACCTGACCTCAGTGACAGAATATAACCTAGTTCTCAACTTCTAAAAGTTGAATTCCACCATTTACCTGCATGTGCTTTTCTGGGGACAAGCAGGCACAGCACTTCTGGCATACAATTAAAGAAGACAATACATATCCCTTCCTCTGTGTTATTTCTCTGCTCCTGGCACTGCCCACATAGATAGCTCTGTTCTAGCTAAGAGAACACTGGCTTCCACCTGCATGTCTCACACAGACGGCTTTTCTTGGTAGCAGGTTAATGTCCTGTCCCTGATGAAGGGTTGCCAGTTTCTGCCCTTGACTCAGGCACAATACCAAGGTTTTACCATAGGTGCCCTGAACAATTTGTTGGGCAGGGCAGATGGAGAAATGGGCCCACACTTGTGTGACTGCATAGGGCAGTTGCCACCCCTCCTGTTCATTCAACAGGGAAGGCAGCCGAAATGAAGGAGCTGATGGAGGTGTGACAGCTAATGCAAATGTAGATCTCTTAATGTACATATCCCTCTTTTAAAGAGCTAAGAAAAAACAGAGCCTTTCAAAGCAAAGGGAATATTTAAAAAAAATCTAAAAATCCCTCTTGGTTGTACCTTTCCTGTTCCTACACTCTCCCTTTTCTACTGATGTTGCTGGAGAAGGCTATGTCCAATTTTACATGCAGTGTGGCCCAGTTTAGATACAGGATCCTAACCTCTTTGTTCACATTTTCCCTGCCTATAAATGCCTGTGGGTTGTTGTTTACTTCCCAGCAAAATTTCTTACATCATTACCAAAGCAAAACTATGTAATTTATGTAGAGACTGCTTTTGGATTTTTCCTGGAGTTAATCCAAATTATAACAAAAAATATTGACAGACCAGAAAAAGAAAATCCTAAATTGCATTTTTATCACTTATTAAATATTTTAAATAAACAATGTTTTAAACTGAATTACATTCTCAGAAATATGGAAATATAATTATTATTAACCAAAGTATACTGGGACTATGTTTGCAAGTATGTCATGATAAACAACAGCATATCTTAAAGCAGCATGTCTTAAAACACATACAGCATCTGCAAAGCAAATTCAGCTTTTAAGATGTTGGTGAGCTTTGCCAGACTTTTATAGAAAGTAAAAATAGTGAAACTACCTGGCCAAACCTTTTTCTGTAAAATACATAGAATTTTCTGGAGTGCTGTGGAAATGGTATGTTTGGGGATTTCCTGGGGAATTCGGCAAGACCTTAATTCTATTAGGATCAAAACCTAAGCAGAACTCACAGCCCTCTGTACAGATTCATTACCAAGTGTCCTCTGCCACTGAAAAATCATACAAGTTTATCACTGTTCTTATTGACATGTTGTCTGTGCTTAGAATAAATGAATTTCATATGTAAAAAGTATATGTTCTTTTGGGTCCTTTTGTCCTTGAGACTTTAAAAAAAAAACTACTTATGAATACTTTCACATTAATACAATGGAAGTTCAGGATGTCTAGACAGACAGATAGGAAGGACTGGAGGAAATGTATGTTGATAAGAAGATACTTCAGTCTCTCAATCACGTCCAGCTGAAACTGAACCCAGTTCCATTCCTGAACAGTTGCACCTTTTCAGCCATCCATTCCCGTTGGTGGTTTGCAGGAAAAAACTTGATTATCTTGTAATATTTTACCGCAGCAAAAGGTATGAACAAAAAGATTTGGAGATAATTTATGACCTGTCTTACTATGGCTAAGAGAGCTAAATTTCTCTTGGATTTGGGAATATCAGTTGTCTTTGCAGAGCTGAAATTTTTGAATTGCTGTTTCTTCTTTGCTTTCTTCAAGAAGCTACTTTAGATCTGTAATGCTAACATTAATTTTTTTCCTAGTCATACCCAAAAAGCTGCTTTTACCTGGTGGGCTTCCAAGTGATAGGTTTGTCTCATGACCAAAGCTGAAAATGTAATTCTGAACTGAAAATTACATTGCTCTTCTAGATAAACTGCAATAAATAGGATACAGGGAGACCCCGAGTATCATTTCATAAATGCATGCAGGTGGTAAGTGAATTCAGCTGAGATGAATTCTTTTAAGGAGTCTCAGTTCAATTGCTTCACTGTTGGTGTCTGATCCATATACTCCAGTGACCATCCAGTGCATATGAGGATGTGTCATATCAGCCAGAAGTGTGTGGCAGCTTCAGATTTCTGAGGGCATCCTGAATGACACTAAATTTCTGTGTCTAGGCTGCTGATTTGAGCCCACTGCATCCATTACTGTAAATGGGACCATACATGACAGAAAGAGAAACTTCTGGTAGCTAAGACCTTTAAAACATCTACCTGTTATTTACGTTCCTCATTTGCAACTCAGCTGGACTGAGAAAACCTGACTGTAAAGCTGCTGCTGAGACTGGGAAGGATTGATTTTAATCTAAGTCAAATAGGCTTTATTTTTTTTCTCTGTTGAAGTTCCAACACTATAGCATTCATTTTCTTACAATGAATTCTAGCCAGAATTGCAGGGAACATCATATAGGTGGGAATCTTCCTTGTATCTTCTCTTTTAAATACCAAAACATTTTACCTCAGCTCTGTTTCACATCAACTTTTTCTTCTCAGTTGCTTTGGTGACATCTGTGAGTTGTAGTTTCTTTGCTTTATGCCCCAGTTCTGCACATGCTTTTCTCCCCCCCTTCCCACTGTGACACTTCACATCCCCCATGGATGCCACGTGGTCACCTAACTCCACGACAAACTTGGTGAGCCAGTTAAAGGGTGGCAGCGGTGCATCACAGGACCTATTTTTCAGCACAGAAGTCCTTCCAGCAGGAAAAGCAGGGTACAAGCCAACTACACTGTGATACAAATGAAGCTAGAAGTATTAGAGTCACAGGTTTACAGAAATCAAGATTTAACATTCTCCCTTGCTAAAATGCAGCCTGGCAGAATCAAGAAACTTCCCTGTAAAAACATGCCTTTTATTTTATCAGCTAATTCTTAACACATCTTTATTATTTTAGTTAATAAATACATTAAAGGGTGATTCTTAACACAGCTTAATGAGTCTATGTTAATGATAATTATCATCTTATATTAATATGATAGCTTAATCCTCCACTCATGGTCACCCCACCAAAAGCAGTAAATAACTACATCAGCATTCTAACAAAGCAAAAAATAAGTATCTGTATTTTCTTTTTTTTAACTGTTAAGAAGGACAATAGAATACTAGAGCTTTTGCTGTAATAGGTTATCTTCTGCATCAGCCTATGTACAAGGTAATTTACTTATCTCAAGCAAGCCCTTATTGTATTTCTGCAGTGCTAAAACATTTCTATAGGGTCAACATATTGCAAGAAATTTAAATACTAGCAGGGAGTCTGAGAAGAACTCACATCTATACACATCATCTTAAAACAAAACACATTTCTTAATAAAACCTGAGGAGGCAGATCTCATAGTTATGGAAGATAGATCTCAAAAATGAAACAAATAATTTGGGTTGTTTTAAGAAATCTGTGCAACGCTTTGCCAGAGTAAAACTGCTCTTCAAACTGAGATGTCAACAGGAAAAAAGTACACTTCTAAAGAAAAAAAACCATTATTTTGCTACCAATGATGTGAAAACATGTTTTTACAGTGTGGGGTTTTTTTAAACAAAAGTTGGTACTTATCTAGCAGCTTCAAGCAAATCCTTCATTTCAGAACACCTTCAGAGAGCACTCTTGCCAATTCTGCAAACAGGGAGTTGCTTCCATCTGCTGGAGACCAAAAACATCTCAAGAACAAATGCCAAAGGTCTCAGCCAGCTGCCAGGATAATTTGTGAAGTCTAAGAGTACCATTTCCAGAGCACTGGCAGATAGTTTTACAACCTACTCCTGAAGGAGGGGACAGACAGAATAAGTAATGTCATCCCACCCATTGAGTATGTCCAGTCTATGTCCCTGCATGAAATCCAACAGGAAGGAAGATGAACTAAAACCAGTAATCCCCCAGACTGGCATCCTCTTCCAGGGAATAAGCAGTTGTGTCTATTCCAAAGACACAAAGCCTTTCTCTAGTGCACAGGGGAACAGGACTAAATCTTGAGAAGAAATACAAGGCTCAGTAATCAGATTAGGGACTGGAATGGTCAGGAATCTAACAGCCTTCATCTTCACCCATGTGTTCACACATGTTACTCTGATGGTACAGGGGCTTTGAAGCCAAAGTTATTTCCTTGTAATAATGATAATTTGAGAAATCTTCTTGGAGCACTTGGCAAACATTACAGCATTTATTCACTCAGCATCTCCATGTGAGGGATGTGCATTTTATTAGTCTTTTGAGACTGATCATAAACACATCAATGCATACATTCTCTTCACCAAAATCCTGTGCACGAGCACATTTTGAGCCAGAAACCTTGTAGAATGAACACACCAACTCTGTAATCCTTGTTATCTGCTTTAAACAGATTCAAAACTAGTATAAAAGGAGGTGTGACTGATCTGTCTTGTGTCTGCTCACACATAATAACTTACAGTTTAGGATCTGATCCTCCATGCAGCTTCTGAACAATATTTCCTTGGGGATTTCCCTTCAAGCCGTGGGGTTGCCATGTAGGTGGATATTAGATGAAGAGAAGATCATTCCTATGGCTAGTACTGTATCCTCTCCCATGAGAAGGTTTGGCTGGCTACCTCTCTGTGCCCTTAGGTACAATTTTAAAAGCTACATATTTTTAAAGCAATGAGGAAAAAATAGTGTAGAAAGGTACTGTGCCATTTAAAAAAAAATCTTTCTGCACATCTAAAGGAACAAAAAAAAAGAGAAAACCTAGGTTTGTGAAATTAAATTAAGGCAGTTACCAAATTCATCATTTACGTGTGCCAGCCCCTTGAAAGAATACAATGATTATGGTGAAGACCATCATAAAGTACATATTTTCCACCTAATAATAAAGCCCATTGTTACCAAGTAGAAAAATGTGCATATTTTAAGCATGTTGTAATTAAATATTAATTTCTTTATATTTGATTAGAACAATGTACTCATTATTGTAAAAGTCCACAAGAGAGATAATCACATTCTTATTTATTCTTTGCTATTAGACTCATATTTTGATAAGACTGTTTTAAGTTTCTCCTCCTAACTTTATCTGTTTTGATACATCATCATTTATTTTTCTGAAGGAAAATTTTTTTATTTTTGTTTTTACTTAGCTGGTAATGGATCTGATAGACAATCAGTCAAATAATTGTGAGTTATTTTTTGCTTTTCCTTTTCCAAACAAGAATAGAAAAAAATCAGTTGACATTTTTATTTTGTGTAAGTGTCTCCTACTCTCTAGCTATTTGAAACCTGGCATCCAACATGTGAACCTGATTTCTTCCTATGGCTTGCTCACATGTGAAAGTTTCGGTGTTTCAGTTCTAGTACCCTTTCTAATAATGTTTCAAGTATCCATGATTGAGTATTTATTTTTTGTCAGTCAAGTGGGGAAGCCCAACCACTGCTTTTTCTGAGTGTTTGTGACTGAAGTTTATGTAACAGAAGCAAAAAAGCAAGTGCAAAATGTACAAATGCTACAGAAAATCTACTAAGTATTGCTGGAAAATCTTCAGATTTGTCCAACCAGCTTAATAATCATGTACTTATTAACAGAAGCTTTCATCTGAAAGTCTCAAAGGCTTCATCTAATTGGACTTTGTCTCCAAGCCAAGAGTGTATCTAAGCTAGTTGTCTGGACTCATAACATAGGGAGAAATAGATACTGTCTCCCTCTGTACCTATGAGATGGCAAACATGGATGTGTATTCTTACCTCAGATCCAGTGGGACAAGAATCAGCCTTTTACATGAACTCCACTTTATCTACGTGTATAGCTCTTTCATTCAGAGATGACTATCTAAACAGGACACATCTGCATGACCTCCTGTGTAGAACACATGACCAGATTTTACCTCTTACTTATGCTAAAATTAAAAGGCTTCCTTTCTTTAATGAATTGTATCACACAGTGTCAGAAGATCATGGTATGGAACTAATTTCAACCACATTACTTACTCAATGAAGGGCAAAAGGACCAGTCAAACACTGAAAGTCCTTTGCCTTAAGTAGACATACCTAAGTACCTTACTGAGTTGGAATAATTAATTCCGTATTAAAAGCAAAATGGCATGGCTTAATTTTTACTTATTTTGATGTGCCTAATATTCTGAGCAAAAGACAAGCTTAGATCTGCATTTAAAATACAGACAGGATGCTATGACCGTGGCTGCAGTTTGGCACCCTTTCTTATATAAGAAGTCATGTATGAAAGCCTTAATCCTCAGTATTCAAGGTACAGGTTTTGTATCTCATACAAAAGCTACTTTCACCACCAACACAGCAGCATATTGCAGAAAGGAAGCTCCTGTTAAAATAATACAAGGCAAAGCAAATCCAATCAGATTAAGTTTTCACTGTAGAGAGGGAAATTATGCTGATAAACTGTGATGTTAAATGACAGCTTAAAGAAATACAGGCTCTCTAATCTTGACATTCTGTGGAATAGCACCTGAATAGTAGCAAGCAAGATGGTGAAAAAGAAGTTCTAGTTTTGAAAAACTATTAAGCTAAGGTGAAACGAAACAAGTTTGAGACATGCTTCAGCCTGTTCTTCTGGAAACTGGAGGATGGCATAATTCAGCAAATGCCTTTAAATGAATATAGGCTTGGGAGAAAACCATTATATATAGATTCTACATACAGTAAAGGCAGTGTAAACCACACTGGTTTAGAGGAGAGGTGCCTCCACTGCAGCAATTTGTCTTTCTTTTGGATCTATTCAGATGCAGCTAGATTTATTGGGATTTACCTGGAGGTTATTTATTTAGTTCTCAGGGTCTATATTGCAAATAGCAAAAGACAACTTATTTTCAGCTCTTGTTGCTTCATCTGCATCCTAAGCTTAATTTTTCAAGTCCATATGCTTTTGTCAGGGCCAAAACACAGTAAACCCTCTTCTCATTTTTATGTAGTTCAAGCTTCTCTGCTTATCTTTTTCTGTTCTGGAAGGTAAATAATGACCAAAAAAAACCAATCTACTGATAACTTCTGTGAGTGAGAAGGGAAAGAAAAGATAATCTTAAAGATAATAAAAGCATCAGATGATAGAATAAATACCTCAAATTGTACTGGTGGAGATGACAATTTTGTTTACCTGTTTGCTGCTCAGTTATTGTTCTCATCCGCTACTTTTGATCCATCAAGGCTAAGAACCAAGCCTGGGATAGTATTGCACCAAGTATTGTGAAAACATAGACTTAAAGGCATTTGCTACCCAGAGATTTGTCAAGCTGCAAAGTTGGAGCAATCTTTTTTTACGATGAGCTCCATTTCGCACAGAGAACTTGCAGAACTAAGCCCTCTTCCACAGACACCTTGGACCAGGCTGTGAGTATGTTTTTTGCCAGAGATACTTTTGTATCTCTGACATGGCAGAAGGGAAAAAATGCTTCCCATAGAAGCATATGACCATAATATCTGCAAGTGAGATACTTCTTTTTCTGCCTGGGAATTCTCTAATCCTGCTAGAGGAAGGATGGTTGGATGCATTCTATGGCAAGGGAGCAGCATCCCCCATCTTGACTTAAAGGGATGTTATAAGATCACCACCTCTGACAGGCTGCAGGACTCAGAGATGCCTCAAACGGCTGCTGAAGGCCAGCCCAATGTGCCTGGAGACCCAGGGATCTTTCTATCCCCAGATGATGGATATGGCTGCTGTTTTCATGTTTGCAATTTCAATAAATAGCAAGGTTGAGTGTGTATCCCAGAGATATACACACAGACAGAGAGGTCACTAATGTGACCTTAAATATAAAAAATCGTCAAGTTCATCTTGTTTCCCCCTTCTTACCAGTTACAGAATTCAGGTAGTTTCCTAATGGTCTATCAATTCATGGCCTGAGAGTTTGGTTCTTTGCCGTTGTGTCTGTTATCACTTATCCAACATATGTGTGCCTCTGTGTGTTTTGTTTACAACTTTCTGTGTTACTTATGATTGTCAAGGATGGAGTGAGAGGGAGGCAAAAACCCTATAGTTTATTGCTGTAAAACAGTGAGTTAACAAATTTCAGTGGTAAATGTGACAATAGTTTATAAGATTCGATGGCAAGGTACACTTGGTTATTTACTGCACAGAGGACAGGGTCAAACAGAGCTGTCAGGGAGACCCTCCCGTTGAGTCATGAGGTTCAGAAAAGATCCCCTTGCTTTCTAAACTCCTTCCTTAGAGAGGAGTCTAAGTGTGGCTGGATCCAATCCTAGTCCCAGACTTGGTCAACATTTTATGTCAAAAGGATTATATATGCACAATCAATCCTTTATATCACTTAGCTAAGATTTCAGAGTTAGCATGCTGTTAGCCACTTGCCAAGAATCTGTTGCGGTAAGGAATCTTTCAACCTTGAGGAGTAACCTTGAGAGGTGTCCCTGCTAAAGGAGAGATCCTGGCGTGCAGCCTGCTGCCATGCAGGAGAGCTCAAAGGGCTCTTGGTCTGCTCACTATTTATGGGGGTAAGATAATTGGCTCATAGTCATATTTGCATACTGACCACTGTGCTTAGGTGGGCACATTCCACAATAGCCCTTGGCTACTGTATTGTTATCTGTCTCCCCCACATCCAGTGGGTGCATCCTTCACAATCAGACACATCTATCACCACCGGCACAGGTCAAGGGAGGGGGAGTTGGAGGGGAGAGGGGGAGCACACTGCCACAATGACTCCTTTTAAACTGAAAAGGTTTTTCATTTGATAACCTCCATAAAGCAGAAGCTCTTACATTTCACACATCCTTACACTTATGGTATGAGTGTGGTCTGAATCCAGTAGGAAGATCCAAGACAGGAAAGCCAAGATGCATGCCTGCATCCAGGCCCAGGCTATGTGCAACTCCCTAGGTCAAGTGTCTCTGGGTTTAACTGTTGACCAAACACTGCTCCACACTAATAGTTCATCTCAGGCCAGACTCTGAAAAAGTTTGATTTTTCTGTCTTTCTTGAGTAGGCTTAGGAATAGGTTCCTGTCAAATTTTCGTGTTGGAAGGAACCTGAGGACAAAATGTGCAGTACAGGCAACTATGCTAAAACTGTTTCACAAGTGATGGCATGAAAATGCCCTCAGTTTGATGCTCAAAGCAGAACCTCATCAGTTCTTTGCAGGTGTGTTTTACTGATGCACAGGTTCCTGTATATAGCTGTTGTTCATTTGCCCACAGCTAATTAGCTTGGAAAACTTCAAATGATCACTTTTCCTACTGTGTGATACTGTTAAACCAAGCAATTCATACCCCACAAAAGAACAGTGTTTAAGACAGTTCCTGTCTCTGTCCTAGCTGGGCCCAGATTCTTATCTTACCTTTACATCAAGATAAAAAACACTATCACCAAGATAAAAAACACTATCACTAAGATAAAAATCACTATCACTGTTGGCTTCCCTACCAAGTATTCCAGTTCCCCTGTAGTGTAAGCTGAAGGAGATTGCTTTTTGACCGTTCCAGATTTAGAAATGCCAAGTAAATATTTTCCTTGCTTTTATTTATTAATTACATTTACTAATAGCAATTACACACCCTAGATATGTAATACACATCTCTAAGTGCCCATTACATTTCCAAGGTTATTAAAATCGCTCAGCTTTGCTTTTTTTATACCACAACCCAAGGCATGTTATCTCAGCAAGGCCTGCTTTCCTGTCATCTCGTTACTGAGACATATACTCCAGTAAAATGCTGAAGTGCACCTCTTAGACATCTTGCAGAATCTCTAATGTCTGGCTGTTGGAACTTTTTGTGATTTAAGGACAGGTGTAGCCAAAGCACCATTCAGATTGTCAAGTGTGACACAGAGAAGAGCTTTCACCATCCATTCACATCTGTTATTAGAGGTTTGCAGCGGAATGTGAATGCAGGATGTTTGGACTACATCCTGATCAATCCTACCAGGCAAAAGCCAAGAGGCCCTCTGACTCCTAGGGAGGTAGTCTGGACATACACCAGCATAGCAAAGAAAGGGGGGAACATTTTTTTTCAATAATTCTGCTTACAAAGCATTATTCGATGCTACAGTTCATCCTCATTCCCTGTTTTCAAGGGCAGAATCATTGTTTCTTAAGGGTTCATCTGTTCCTCCTGCTTATTTCCCTACTTGAAGTCAATTTTCAAAATTGCAGTTGGTTGTGGTGGAAACAATTACGATGTCAAAAATACTGTATTATGACTTCAGTTATAGGCATAACTAGCTGAAGCAGATGAACCCTTACAAATTAGAGATCGCCTTTTAATGCAAGCAACCTAGAAGTATAAAGCAGGGAAAGAAGGAAGGAAGATAGGGAAGCAGAAGTGTTTAAAAATAAATGGATTTTCAAAGTTCAGCATGCAGCTATCATTTATCCTTTCATGCCTGACATTTTTGCTTCCAAGGCATAAAGATGCTTTTATGATACAGACGAGCTTTATACTATTCATTTTCATCCAATATTAAAACAACAGAGAGGAAATGAAAGATAAAAGATGATAATTACCATAGAATTTTTAAGCAATCATAGCTGTTATGACATCCTACGTGACCTATGTCGCTTTTTTTTTCACTCAGTTTCCAGAGGAGAATGAATCCAAGGCCAAAATGTCTTATTCTGACCCAGCTGAGTACCATCTCTGTGCTGGTTGTAGCTACTCACCTGAGAAAGGTAAACAGGATCAGACTGTTTCTCACAGGTAGCTCCTTGGGAGTTGCAACCCTACTAATACTGTGTTCCTGCTGATACCTCATAAAAACTAAATCTCTGAGAATTTTACAGTACATGGGGTGTGTAACTAGCCCTCGCATGTTATTAAGCCTGACTCTGATAGTCTAATAAGCATTACAGACAGCATATTTTAGCAATGAACTATCCCATTATTTATACAAGAAACTATTGATTTCAGTGTAATGGCACTGAAATGTAAATCTTTATATAATACTGACCATTTAACACTGTATATTAATTATACCTAAAAGACATGTTTCAGTTTCAAATTTTTCTAGCGTGCCTATAATAGGTTGCACCAACTTTACAGCACTTTCTGTTACAACTGACTCTTGATTCTCTAACTAAACATTAAAACAACAATCGATTTTTCAATTCATAACCCATACTAACCATCTCATTGTTCTCCTGTTTTCAGGTAAGCTGTCAATTTAATGTGACATTGCAATTTCTATGTTGCCTTCCCCAATATGCTTGCTTTCTGCTCTTGTCCACTACTTGAAACCCTACCGAGATGGGACATGGAGAAACAGCAGAAGAACTGAGGCTTCTCTCATAACCAGCTGCTCTATCACCCAGTGGAATCCACTAGCGGCAGGTGTGAAAGAGTAACCTGAATATCTCTTCTCTCCACTGCAATATAGGGAATAATATTATTTCTCTTCTCTGCCTGAGTTATCTGGTTAGTTCTCAGGGCTTTTCAAAAAGGAATTATCAACCAAAGTACCTCATCACAGCACTCTCCTGGGGCCATCAGTGCTTTTGCAGTACATATGGCAGTAATAGATGCAATAAATAATGAGGGTTAGAAGAAAATCATAGTCCAGCTAAACAGCCTTAACATTCAGGGCATCTCCAAGGGCTTCTTGAGGCGATTTGACTGCAAATGCAGGGTTGGTTTCTAATTAAAATGCTTTTCTCTATGCTCCAGAAGGACACTGGGTGAACTTAGAGTAGCCCCAGCAACACATACCCTTGTCTTTCCAAAAACCCACTTTCTCAACGCTTAACATGAACCTGCTTTTTTCATGTCTTGCACTGTCTCTTGTCAGTGCCCTCCAAAAATATTCTTAACATTTCCTCTTTCTCTGCTGACTGATCTACATTGCTTGTCCATTCTAAAGGTAAATGTAGATTAAAGGAACAGCTGGAACTCAATTTTTCCCTTCTTTAATACTTCAGGTAGATTTATCTTCCAACCCATTAATTTGTCACTTTAATAAGTACCTGAAAAGTTAATTCATTAATAGGAGAAGCTTCTTCATTTCTTAGCCAAGCAGCAATTGTAATTCAGGTAGCAATAAGGGATTGATGAAGAAAGAGTAAATGCCTGAATAGTATAGTAAATGTTATCAAACTCATTTCGTCTATGAATTTGAAGATAATTAAACTTGCATTGTTAATAGCTAGAGATGGACTGATCAAGCTTTGTATTCTTTGGACATTTCAACATGAGGCTATTTATAGCTTGTCAATGTCAAAGGGCAATGCAAAGTTAGAATAAGACAAGTTTGTGAAGAAAATTAAAATTAATTGAGGATATTAAATCTGTTAAAAAAAACCCTACTTTTCTCCTTTCTATCTCTTCCTTTTTAAACAAAAAAAAACATAGTTTGGGTGGGAGGAAGACTTTCCCTGCACTCTCTGCTCTTTACTTAAAAAAAGTTCATGGAAGAAGCCAAAAATTGGATTGGGTTTTGCACTTGAAGCAACCTACAAAACTAAAATGCATGCTGAATTGCACTGTGCTTGGAGGTAGGGGCAAGAATGAGAGGAGAAAAAAAATTACATTTGGAAAAATGCTGTGAGTTCAGAAAGACCCTTGCAGGGTCCTAATCTCCTGTCAGCCTCCCCTCTCTTCTCCTGAAGTCTTGGACTGAGATGTCCCTTCTCCTAACTCCTTAGTATCTGCAGTCCAGACCTGACTTTTCTGAGCAGCTCAGCTCCTAGGCAGTGCTTCTCTGAAGGACACCCTCACTGCATGGAGGTGCCCAAAGTAGTGTCTGTTTTCCCACCACTGCTCACATCCTACATCCTGCCCACCTGTACCTTTAGCCCATGGGGCCTACAGCATCTGCTTTCCTCCTCACACAGGCTGAAAAAACTCAAACCTTCACAGTGCAGGCAAACCTTTGGCTTTCACAAAAGCCTTCTTGGGGTATGTTTTTATGTATTGTTGTGGCTTAATGTGGCAGATAAACACCACACAGCTGTTGGCTCACTCCCCCCCAGTGGGATGGGGGGAGAATTGGAAAAAAGGCAAAATTCATGGGTTGAGATAAAGACAAATTAATAGGACAGGAAAAGAAGGGAAAAGAATAATAATGACAAAAGAATATAGAAAACAAGTGATGCAAAATGGAAATGCTCATCACCCACTGACCAATGCCCAGACAGTTTCTGAGCAGTGGCCACGCACCCCCTGCCAGCTCCCCCCATTTTTTTTGTTCAGCATGATGTCATATGGTATGGAATATTCCTTTGGCCAGTTTGGGTCAGCTGTTCTGACTGTGTCTCCTCCCAGCTTCTTTGAGGGTGTCAGAGCACTGGAACAGGCTGCCTAGTGGGGGTTGTGGAGTCTCCTTCTTTGGAGATATTCAAAACCCACTTGGACAGTGTCCTGTGCAACCTGCTCTAGGTGAACTTGCTTTAGCAGAGGGGTTGGACTTGATGATCTCTGGAGGTGCCTTCCAATCCCCGCTATTCTGTGATTCTGTGTGCACCTCCAGCCTCCTTGCTGTCAGGGCAGCATGAGAAACTGAAAAGTCCTTGACTTAGTGTGAGCACTGCTCAGCAAATCTAAAACATCAGTGTGTTACCAACATTATTCCCATCCTAAATCCAAAACACAGTGCTATACCAGCTGCTAGGAAGGAATTAATTTGTCCCAGCAAAAACCAGGACATGTAAGTATTTCCTGCTATTGACAATTTGACCTTGGTTTGGCTGGGATAGAGCTAATGGTATGGCAAAATTATTGGTCATGAGATAAATCTCGTATTTGTATTCAGCATTGCTGTCACCTCTGTATTTCAGGAGCCATCTGTTGGGAATCATTAATAATTACACCTTTTACTTTTTCTCCTCAGAGAGCCAACTTATGGGGGAGACACCTTACTCCATCTTCCCCTTCTTCTCCAGGCTAGTTACAACAGCTCTTGAGAATTTTCAATATCCTTGGGATGTTCAGACCAGCATGGCTCTATTGCTATGTCTCCTGAATGCAGTTCAGGTCGTGCTCAGGGTTAAACAACTACTTATGAATACCATCCAGAGATCAATCCCTGCAGCAGGCACAGTAGCTACTCAAACACCAGCAAGAGGCATTGCAGCTACTCCAACCCTCTCAACAGGCACTGTAGCTACTCAAACCCCAGTGACAGACATTGTGGTTATTCCAACCCCCATGACAGGCACTGTGGCCACTCAAAGCCCAGCGACAGGCACTGTGGCTAAATCAGGGAACCAACCAGTGCCAGTATCAGTTGCCCCTATACACAAGAAGAAATACTGGATGTGAAAGTCAGCTCATTTAGAAAGGGAGGATGAAAAAGCAGGGCCATCACAAGGACAGGAGAAGGAAGAGGCAGAACTCATAAATGAGACAGAAACCTCTGAATCCCTATCCCTCTGCAAGACATATATAGCTGCAAGATATGCAAAAGCATTTCAACCGTCATCCAGGCAAGCACATAGTTACCTGGCTGCTCCAATGCTGGGATAATGGGGCCAGTAGCCTGGAACTACAGGGTAGAGAAGCTGAGGAGCTGGGATCCCTCTTTAGGCAAGGGGACATTGACAAAGCTATTGGAAAAGTGGCATAAGTCTGCAGCCTCTGGAGGCAACTACTGTCAGGTATGAAGGAAAGATATCCCTTCAAGGAAGATGTCATATATCATCTGGGAAAATGGACCACCATGGACAGAGGAATCAGTACCTGAGGAAATTAGCCACACTGGAGGTGATTTATGATGACCTGAACAATAAGCAGCCATCCAAACATCCAGTTGGCATTGGGTGCACATGACCCATGTGGTAGAAGTCAAGTGGCCAGTACTTTATAATAATTCATGGATGGTGGCAAATGCACTGTGGGAGTGGTTACGACAATGGATGCAGAGCAACTGGCAACACAGAGGCAAACCCATCTGGGCTGCTGCATTGTGGAAAGATATGGCTGCCCAGGTAGAGAACCTGGTTGTAAAAGTACGTCACATAGATGCTCACGTACGCAAGAGTCGTGCCACTGAAGAACATCAAAACAACAAGCAGGTGGATCAGGCTGCTAAGATTGAAGTGGCTTAGGTGTATCTGATCTGGCAACACAAAGGTGAATTATTTCTAGTTCAGTGAGCCCATGATACCTCAGGCCATCAAGGTAGAGATAGGCTTGAAATTGAGGCGTAGACTTGGCCATGAACACTACTACACAGGTTATTCATAAATGTGAAACATGTGCTGCAATCAAACAAGCCTAGCAGTTAAAGCGTCTCTGGTATGCAGAACAATGTCTGAAACATAAATATGGGGAGGCGTGGCAGATGGATTATATCACAATCCCACAAACCTGCCAAGGCAAGTGCTATGTGCTCACCATGGTGGAAGCAATAACCAGATGGCTGGAAACATATTCCAAGCCCCATGCCACAACTAGGAACACTATCCTGGGCCCTGAAAAGCAAGTCCTATGGCAACATGGCACCCCAGAAAGAATTGAGTCAGAAAACAGGACTCATTGCCAAAACAACCTCATAGACACCCGGGCCAAAGAGCATTGCATTGAGTGGGTCTATCACATCCCCATCATGCACCGGTGTATTGGGTTTGTGTAGCAAGGTCTTGGTAGTGGGGGGGCTACAGGGGCCGCTTCTGTGAGAAGCTGCTAGAAGTTTTCCCTGTGTCCACTGATGGCCAAGGCCAAGCCAATCAGCAATGGTGGAAGAGAGAGAAGAGAAGTGAGAGGATGTGAGAGAAAACAGCCCTGCAGACACCAAGGTCAGTGAAGAAGGAGGGGAAGGAGGTGCTCCAGGCGCTGGAGCAGAGATTCCCCTGCAGCCTTTGGTGAAGACTGTCCCCTGCAGCCCATGGAGGTCCACAGTGGAGCAGATCTCCCCCTGTAGCCCGTGGAGGACCCCACGCTGGAGCGGGTGGATGCCCAAAGGAAGGAGGCTGTGACCTTGTGGGAAGCCTGCACCAGATCAGGTTCCTGGCAAGACTCTGTGGACCTGTGGGGGGAGGAGCCCTTGCCAAAGCAGGCTTGCTGGCAGAACTTGTGACCCCGTGGGGGACCCACGCTGGAGCAGTCTGCTCCTGAGGGACTGCACCCTGTGGAAATTATGGACCCATGCTGGAGCAGTTCATGAAGAACTGTAGCCCATGGAAGGACTCATGTTGGAGAAGTTCATGGAGGACTGTCTGCCGTGAGAGGGACCCCACGCATGAGCAGGTGAAGAGTCCTCTCCTGAGGAATAAGAAGCGGCAGAGGCAACGTGTGATGAACTGACCCCAACCCCCATTCCCATCCCCTTGTGCTGCTGGGGGGGAGTAGGTAGAGAAAACTGGGAGTAAAGTTGAGCCCAGGAAGAAGGGAGGGATGGGGGGAAGGTGTTTTAAGATTCATCATTTTTTATCCTTTCCTTCTCTGATGTTGATTGGTAATAAATTAAATTAATTTCAAGTAGAGTCTGTTTTGCCCATGATGGTAACTGGCGAATGATCTTTCCTGTCCTTATCTCGACCCATGAACCCTTTGATTTACTTTTCTCTCCTCTGTCCGGTTAAAGAGGAGAGTGATAGAGTGGCTTTGGTGGGCCCCTGGCATCCAGTCAGGGTCCAACCATCACAACCAGCCTCTACGAAAACTGAATGATACAAAAGACTATGCTGAGAGCAATGAGAGGTGGGACATTCAAACCTTGGGATACACATTTAGCAAAAGCTACCTGGTTAGTAAACACTAGGGGATCTGCCAATTGAGCTGGCCTTGCCCAGTCAAACCTCTTACGTGCTGTAGAAGGGGATAAAGTCTGTGTAGTGCATATAAAAAATATGCTGGGGAGGACAGTCTGAGTTATTCCTGCCTTGGGCAAAGGCAAACCCATTCATGGGATTGCTTTTGCTCAAGGACCTGGATGTACTTGGTGGGTGATGCGGAAGTATGGGGAAGTCCGATGTGTAATTCAAGGGGATTTCATTCTGGGTGAAAACAGTCAATGAACTGAGTGGTATGATGCTAATTGCTATATAATACTGTATGTCATCATTTTTATGATTGCTATATGTCATATCAATAGTATTACAGTAAGAATCACCCAGATTAATGAAGAATGAACTTTGATGAAACCGAGCAAGTGCAGTGGTTTGAACTGGAACTGGCTTCATCATCAAACAGTTCAACACCACACACCATCTCTCCTGCCCTGAAGGACTGTTACAACAGACAGAGCCCAAAGTCACGGACTAAATTAACTCAACGGATATTTTAGAGGGATGGCCCATAGACTAAGGGAATTATATCTATGTGTATACATATCAAAAGACAGGGAAAGTGGTGGTGATTAATTGGAATGTATTGGAAAGGGTAGGACCTGGGCATAACATAGATGGATAGAATAAGGGGTGGTTATTGCCCTGGTTTCAGCTGGGATAGAGTTAATTTTCTTCACATCTTTCAGAATTCATTCCTTAAAATAACATAAAACCTAGTTTCATGACAATGCTGTTTTCCCACTTGGTTTGTGATATTTTCTAGTTCAAGCTTTGTGAGGTATCCACCTGCTGTGGTTTAACCCCGGCCAGTAACTAAGCACCACACAGCTGCTCGCTCACTCCCCCCCCCTCCCCCAGTGGGATGGGGTAGAGGATCAGAAGAATAAAAGTGAGAAAACTCATAGGTTGAGGTAAAGACAGTTTAATAGGTAAAGCAAAAGCTGCTCATAGAAGAAAAGCAAACCAAGGAATTCATTCAATACTTCCCATCAGCAGGCAGATGTTCAGCCATCTCCAGGAAAGTGGGTCTCCATTATGTGTAACAGTTACTTGGGAAGACAAATACCATCACTCCGAATGTCCTCCCCTTCCTTCTTCATTCCCCAGCTTATATACTGAGCATGACATCATATGGTATGGAATATTCCTTTGGTCAGTTTGGGTCAGCTGTCCTGTACAACCCAGGACACTTCAGATGTACTAATATCTCTACTGCTGTGTGTTTCTCCAGCCCTGTCTAACTAGAGGAGCAATGTCTTGGGGCAGGGACTGTTTGGATAAGATGACAATCCTGTCTGGATTCCTGGATACTACTAGCTTACAAACCATTACAAAAATATTTTGCAATATGAGAATTATCAAATTCAACACAGGAAATTAATCTCAAAAGCCAGATTCCGTATCCATTTTCCTGGTTTTGGCTGGAATAAAGTTGATTTTCTTCCCAGTAGCTGGCATAGCACTGTATTTAGGATTTAGTACTAGAATAATACTGATAACACACTGAAGTTTTAGGTGTTGCTAAGTAGTACTTAGACTAGTCAAGGAATTTTTCAGCTTCCCATCCTCTGCCAGGTGCACAAGAAGCTGGGAGGGAACATAGCCAGGAGAGCTGACCCAAGCTGTCCAAAGGAGTATTCCATACCATACGACATCATGCTCAGTATATAAACTGGGGGGAGTTGGCTGGGGTAGAGTAATTGCTGCTCTGGGATGGGATGGGAATTGATTGGTGGGTGGTGAACAATTGCATTGTTCATCACCTGTTTTGTATATTCTGTATATTCTCTTACCATTATTACTGTTACTATTACTACTACTACTACTATTATTACTATCATCATCATCATTATTTTTGTCTTTATGTCAACCCATGGCTTTTACTTTTTTTTCTGATGCTCTGCCCGATCCCACTGGGAGAGGGGGAAATGACCGAGAAGTTGTGTGGTGTTCATCTGTCTGTTGGGTTAAACCACAACACAATTTTATGCCTCTATCCTTCCCACCGCTGAAGTGGCATCAGATTCTGTGTGTGCAAGTAATTAACCTCTGTTTTCTTCAGTTTCCACACCCCAAAATTTTAACAGCGTTCCCCTCCAAGAAAACTTTCAAACTTTGTCCTGGCAGCCATATCACTAATAAAATGTTGTTATATGACACCAAAGACACTCTCTGATGGCATGACTTGATGAAATGAGAAATGAAGCTGTTTCTCCAGTCCTCTGCATTTTGTTTTTACTGCAGTTAGGGACTAAACTTATCCTTTTGAAATGCTGCCTATTTATTTTATTCCAGGAGTATATTAAACTGACCATGTCACTAAAAATCATTCGTAGTCACTTTTCGTGCTTGGTAATTGTCAGAAATGTTATCATAAGATAAAGGCAATGGCAAGAAGAGATTGTGTGCAACAAGAGTTAAACTCCACCTTGAGCAACATGAGGCCATTCCTCAGCTTTCAAACTGTAGCCTACATAGTTGTTTCTCAAGCACCTGAATGCATTTCCTGATGCAAATCTGTGTGCATCTACTCATACACACACACACTCATTACACTGTGCTTCCAAGAAAGGGGTTGAACTTTCCTTGTGTTGTCAAGCTTTACTGTACCTAGTATTGTCAGCTCTCACTGTCTTTTTCAGTGTTTTTTTTTTCTGCTGAGGTCAGATGTTTGTATGAGAATCTCAGGTTTGATTGAAAAAAGAAAAAAGAAAAAATAATATATGGTGTTTCTTTGTGGATATGGAAAAATGCTGAAAATGTGTCTTACAGGTTTAACAAAGAGAAGCCTATTAAAAGAGCTTATAGTTATTTGTGTCTGTTTTTTCAACTTGCTTGTTTTTAAGCATACCACAAGTCTTAGGACTGTAGTGTGTTGTGTTTGGGAAAACAAAGGTAAACAATGCTAATGTACTTTGTAACGGCATTTCTCCAGCCTGCCTTGTCATGATATTTGTACAGAAAACCCACAAGTCACTCAGTGTAGGCCCAGGCAGGTTGTTTAATTTTATTACCACTTTGCAGAAATAATTTATTTTTTTGATAACTTTTTCATCTGAAAAACATGAAAACCTCCCTGTCACATCCTGTGGCTAACACTCTTCTATACGAGGAAAATCACTCTCTTGCCATGTCACACAGAGGGAAAGTCCCTTTCACGTTGCTAAAAAAACCCTCTTGCATGCACAGTTTCATTACAATCCTCAACAAACACAAACCTGGGGCTCTCCAGATGTTTTTGAAGTTGTCACCAAATTCAGGGAGAAATCACAAAAAAGTAACTTTGCTGGACTGCTGAATTTATGTCACTGCATCCACAAGAAATCCACATGCCTCTTTCTTGCATCAATCCTGTGTTCCCAACTGTTGTGCACCTGGCCTGCCCCCTGCTTCAGTGAGTTCACCTGATGGTGAGATGGAGAAAAGGCTTTTTCTGTCACCTCATAAAAATGAGAACAATCTATTTTATTTTATTCACTCAAACATAGCCCCAGGATTCAGTTGTTTTAGGGCCAAGTTCATTTTCATCCTTGAGATGTCAGTTAAAAGAGGTGATGAGGAGAGAAGCCATGTTCCGTGCATGAGCCTCTCTATCCAGCCAGTAGGTTGTTGTGTACTTACTGTTTTCCCTGATGCTCTGGGGAGGGTTGTGCTGCAACACAACAAAACTTCATGGCCATATGCTTGTATCAGACAATAGGTTGCTCTACCAAAGCAAGATCCAGAATGAGTTCCTGGTTTCTGCTATCTTTGTTTCCTTCAGCAACAGCCTTAACATCCATAAGGCTTCTTAAATGTATCTCCTGATGTCCTCCTGGTGTCCTCCCATTGCTACATGTCTGTCCTGTATGTGGCACAGTGGAAGACAAATAATAATTCAGTACACTGTTCATATGTGGCAAGCTCCTTAAAGTTACCTCTGGCAATATAAAAGTATAATATAGAAGTATATATAAAGTATCTACATATGTATTTCAAATATTTCTATTTACTCAGAGAATTCTGGCAACTTTCAGGCAAGTGCTTCTTACCAAGAGATTGGCAACAGACACTTGTAGGTGTTTAGGGTGCCAAGCTCTCCAGTGGAGATGAGCTGATACTTGACTTTGAGCTTCAAAACTGTAACAATGCCAGTGGTACACTTCCACATCCCCATGTCCATGATATGCCCTGCCATTACCCACACATCTAGCCTCATCATCCTCACCAGAACTCATTTAGTTGCTGTGATGTGTCTAGATCATTCTCCTCAATGCATGTATTCATCACCTCTGCTTTGCCTATTGTCCTATTCAGGTTGCTGAAGAGCATTATTTGTTTTATATGTGTTCAGCAGCCTAATTCAGCCTGACTTTTGGCTGTTCTCTGCTCTTCCTCATACTTCTTCACCTTTCAGTATTGTTTTCTGTGTCCTTTATTCTCTTCCTTTGTAGGCTGCCTGTTTATTTCTCACCTTTGAGGTTAGTCCTCAGATGAGTCTACAGCCCTTTCCTATAAACATATTTTTTCACCTGGGATTTGATTTCCAAAGAAGTCAGTCCTGTGCATCCTTCACATTCAGACCCTTGGGCTTCTCAAACTAGTTAACTTCATGTGGCTTCCTTTAACTATTCCATTTTACACATTTGAAAGCCAGAATTCGAGCCACAAAATTATTTTTTCTTATCTTACCATTAAACTTCAAGTGATCATTCTTGGTCATTGATCCCAAGCTCCAAAAGAGAAGAAAGTTTTGCACAGCCTCCTATAGCAGAATATCTTCTTTCTCCAAGGCCTACTGAATTCACTTAGCTAACTAGTACGCAAAACCCAGCATCATGCTATCTTTTAGCTCAGGAAGTGTGGGCTGAGTGAGTGGACAGTGAGGTGGATTGGGAACTGGCTGAATGGCAGAGCTCAGAGGGTTCTGATCGGCAGGGCAAATTCTAGTTGGAGGCCGGTAGCTAGTGGAGTTCCCCAGGGCTCAGTACTTGGCCCAGTCTTGTTCAACTTACTCATCAATGACCTGGATGAGGGGACAGAGTGTACACTGATGACACAAAACTGGGAGGAGTGGCCGATACACCGGAAGGCTGTGCTGCCATTCAGCGGGACCTGGACACGCTGGAGAGTTGGGCGCAGAGGAACCTGATGAAGTTTAACAAGGGCAAGTGTCAGGTGCTGCACCAGGGCAGGTTGAACCCATGCACCAGTACAGGCTGGGGGATGACCTGCTGGAAAGCAGCTCTGCCAAGAGGGACCTGGTGGATGACAAGCTGACCGTGAGCCAGCAGTGTGCCCTTGTTGCCAAGAAGGCCAATGGTATCCTGGGGTGCATTAAGAGGAGTGTGGCCAGCAGGTCAAGGGAGGTTATCCTCCCCCTCTACCCTGCCCTGGAGAGACTCCACCTGGAGTACTGCGTCCAGTTCTGGACTCCCCAATTCAAGAAAGATGAGGAACTCCTAGAGACAGTCCAGAGGAGGGCTACAAAGATGATGAGGGGACTGGAGCATCTCCCCTATAAGGAAAGGCTGAGAGAGCTGGGCTTGTTTACCCTGAAGAAGAGAAGACTGAGAGGGCATCTCATCAACACGTACAAATATCTTAAGGGTGGAAGTCACAAGGACAGAGCCAGACTCTTCTCAGTGTTGCCCAGAGACAGGACAAGGGGCAATGGGTACAAACTGAAGCATAAGAGGTTCCAGTTGAATATGCGGAAGGACTTCTTTACTTTGAGGGTGACAGAGCACTGGAACAGGCTGCCCAGGGGGATTGTGGAGTCTCCTTCTCTGGAGATATTCAAAACTCACCTGGATGATGTCCTGTGCAACCTGCTCTAGGTGAACCTGCTTTAGCAGGAGAGTTGGACTAGATGATCTCCTGAGGTCCCTTCCAACCCTTGCCATTCTGTGGTTCTCTGACTTGGTCATTTCTGTAAGAAAACTTCATCTGAAAGATAATTAAAGCTTATGAAGATAATATATCAATATTAAATTCCAGTGTTTTTGATAAATTTACAAACTGAATCTTGGTAACTGCTGCATACTAATGTGTTCCCAGTAATGGTTTTGACCATTTCACAAAAGATGAGAAACTGCTAGAAACTGTGGGGATGCAGTTTATCATCCAGAAGGTTATGTTTTCTCCATAATCCCTTTACGTCAGCATGGAGTTAGTAACTTTAATCACAATTGACTGGCATTTTACAAATATCAGTCAATGCCTGAACAAATTATATTTGCTTATGGCCGATTGCACTGGCAGTGAGCAAATCCGAGTTTCTGCCATGTTCACTGAAAACACAACTGACCATATTTTTCAACAGGACAAAGTATTTAAATAAATGGGACCATCATATAGATGCATATGAACAAAGAGCAGAGATCCAGATATGCTATTTTTACTGTCTACTAACCAAAGTCCTTTTGCCATATCTAAGTACGTACTGTCGTCTTATTTGTACATACCACACTGTAAATTATTTGGCTCTTAATGTAATTTTCTAAAAGGCAAGTCCAATTTTTGAGGGTTGCATGAGTCAATGATGCAAGATCTGGCACAGTTAGTGTAAAAAAACTTTGGTCATTCTCTTAATTTGTTTAATTTTGCAATGTGGGAATATTTATAATTTCCTCCATTTCCTTTGTTTTCTTAAATGATTTTTTTTTTGTTGTTCTGTAAGCCTGTCTCATGTTCTCGTGCTCTTGTCCATGAGTTAGAGAGGAGGAGATACTGTGCTTTTGTTACATGAGCAAGAGATTTACTGAGTAACCCTGACAAGTGTTTTATAGGGTTTTCTCTAACCCTGTCTTTACAGAGGAATATAGTTGACTAAAAGGAATTAGACCAAGAGGAGATTACAGGGAAAAGGTTGCAGACTAAAAGAGAGAGGAAATCATTAATACTTGTCTCACTAAACAAATGGACATTGAAGAGTTAAAACACTTGTCTTTCAGTTTTCTCACAGATGCCATAACAAAATGCATGTCTATAAATTAGAGAGAAAAGGGACAAAAGGTACCTGGAAAATGGTAGTTGGTATTTAATCCATTGTCACTAAATCACCTTTTAAAAGAAAATAAATTATTTTTTTCTGGTGGAAATATTCTAAAAAAAGAAAGGACAGTGGGTACATTATCAGCCATTCTGTCCCTGATCATTAGCTATAATTACACATAAAGGAGAGAGATATACATGTAATTAATTACTTCGTGGTAAGTAACATTTTAATGGTTACTGATAAAGGAAAGAGTTAATTTTGCTTTTGCTTAAGTTTGATTAATCATTTTGTATATATTGCATTAAGATTTTGACTTTTGAATGCAACTAAGATGCAGGTGTGCAGCCAAGGAACTCAACAGGCCACGGTCAGCTGCTCACTATGTTCCTTGTACAGCTCCCCTCCATGGTTGGATTAATCATCAGCTGAGTTAATCAGTAAATAAAGATAGATGAAGCCAAGACTCTAAGACAATCAGAAAAGTTGGTCTTAAACCAAGATGTAGACAGAATAATTAAAGTAGGCCTAGTCTAATAGAGGGTAGGGGCTACAAAGATGATGAGGGGACTGGAACATCTCCCCTACAAGGAAAGGCTGAGAGAGCTGGGCTTGTTTACCCTGAAGACATGCTAAAGGGTTAACAAAAAGACCTTTGTGAAGCCAAATGTAGCTAGAATGTGATAAGAGACCTGAGTAAACAGAACATCCTTGAGAAAGAAAGTTCAGCCAGTGGCTTGTAGCTGATAGCTGTAGGATGTGGCTCACAGTGGGAGATGCCAATCTGTCTGGGAGCTTTCCAGATGGTATCTCTTTGTAACAGGATTAACAGATCCTGAATGGGTTCTTCAAGTCTCTCTGAAGAAGTCAGGAGACCCTAAGATTAAAACCTCAACCCCCAAGATAAGCACAGAAAGACCAGGCCTTCCCACTCAGTGAGTCAATTTTTGACCATCTATGGAAGAAAGGCACAGAGGTCATGGAAGATGACCATTGAGAAGTGCCTCCACAATGACCACTGGGGATCCCCAAAGACCACCGACTCAAGTCACTGAGCATGTGTGATTGGGAGGGGAATATGTAAATGAATTTTAGGATCTCATTGTCATATGTATGTAAAACTTGTATATAAGCTATGCAACTAACCCTGTGAGGCATGCACATTAGGAGGAACGATCCCCTGTGTGTCCAGCACTGCAATAAAGAATACCTGCTTAATAGTCATGATTTTGGATTTTCACAGCTTTAAGCCTGAAGAAGAGAAGACTGAGAGGGGATCTCATCAACACATACAAATATCTTAAGGGTGGAAATCACAAGGACAGAGCCAGACTCTTCTCAGTTGTGTCCTGAAAAAGGACAAGGGTTTAATTATAGTGCTACTAACTTGAAGAGTACTAGTAGACTCTGCTCTGACATGACAGACCCCGGAAATGGGTACAAACTGAAGCATAAGAGGTTCCAGTTGAATATGCGGAAGGACTTCTTTACTTTGAGGGTGACAGAGCACTGGAACAGGCTGCCCAGGGGGATTGTGGAGTCTTCTTCTTTGGAGATATTCAAAACCCGCCTGGATGATATCCTGTGCAACCTGCTCTAGGTGAACCTGCTTTAGCAGGAGAGTTGGACTAGATGATCTCCCTTCCAACCCTTGCCATTCTGTGATTTTGTGATATGCCTCCATTGTTTTGAACTCTACCCACAATCTACTTTCAGCAAATCCAGTGTGTTGCCTATGGGTGCCACAATTAGAATTTTACTCTGCTTTATGAACAGTAGACATCCCAAACTACAGTTGCTCTCTTATATTTAAATCCCCTCCCTTCTTGACTCTCTGCTGACCTTCACAGTATGGAAACATCCCCTTTGAATTGCTGAAGAATGTGCAATTCATAAAATAGAGGATGAGTGTACTTATCTCAGTAAAAAATAACAGTTGTGGATAGAGGAGCGTGGCTTATTTCCTAACTCTTCATATACTTATACTTGAAGTCCTGTGGTTTCCAATTGCACCTCAGTAAACTCACCTCAATAAGCTTGTTGGCTGAAGCCAACTCATCTATCATGTCACAGCAAAGACATATTCAAACACATTTCCTTTTGAAGGCCATGATAAAAGAAGAGTCAAAGAAAACTGAATCCATCACCAAATAACTTTAGAGTCCCTTTTCTAAAAACCCTATCTCTTGCTTGCTATAAATTATTTAAAAGAAATCCTGCTGATTTTGTTCTCTCTCCATCTTTTCTCTATTTTGAGAATATTTAATTCAGCTCCCTGTCTTTTGGCAAAGACACTGCAAGTGCAGCTTTTCTTCCTTAAAATGTGGGAGAAGAGCCCTTGCTGCTTTGCTCTATAGCAGACCCCCATCTCAGAAGTTGTCTTATAGCCCAGACAAAAATGTACTGCTAAATTTATGTAAGTTCATCACACTGAGGAGCAACAATGAAGACAAAGAAAAACTTTTTTGCCCTGCAAGAAAGAGTTATGGTTGAAACAAAGCAATTTTAGTAGGAGGTGAAAAGGACACTGAACCCAAACTCCACGTGAAGAAAATAGGTTTGTGCTATTTGTACTTAAGCTCATTCTTCAAAAGCGTTGAGTAAACCCTCTAGGAGCCACGTCATGCCGCGTATGAGGTACAGACCCCGGTTGGAGGTGCAACCAGAATCAGCTTTATTCAAAAAGAGCATGCTTTTATACTCAGTGCTCAAAGAAAAACTTCTGTTAAAACTTTTCCATTAGCCATGCTGCAGGTACCGTTCACTTGACTGCCCTCCAACCACAGCGCTGATCTCACACTGTTCATGCTTCCGGCTTCACTTCCTCATTTCTGAGGTTTGGCTCATTTGACCTACGTGACTGCTATTCCTTCTCCCCCACAACTTCATATTCAGAAGAAGAAGTCATGTTATATGATACTGGATAGTTTTGAAACAGGAATGTTCTCACTAATCCCAAAACCTTATTCTCACTAGGACTGATTGAAAAAAGATTATTTCCGATGGAACTATTTTCATTAATATGAAGTTTTGGTGAAATAAAAATATTTATTAGGAACATGACTAGGAATATTAAAATTATAATTTGATTTCATTCTCACTCAGTCCTCATATGATCTTGTAAAATTATTTTTGCATGTGTTATTTTTCTGATCGTAACATATTAAGAATCCAGGATCGGAGTCTATCTGAACCAAACCTTCTTACTATTTAAACTTAAGGACATTTACATCAGTTATTTCAAGCTCTACAAATTGACATTTTTTTACATCCTCATTTTGCCATAAAAATTCTGAGTAACTTTTGAAAGATCAGTTCTTGTGCTGAAGTCTTTGAAGAGATTACCAAATGTATTCCCCTGTGCAAGGAATGACCACAGGGTTTAACTGTAGTGCTACTAACTTGAAGAGTACTAGTAGACTCTGCTCTGACATTGTAGTCCTTATTGCTACTGAACTTCGGTCCACCAAAGCAATGATAGTGTCAAACTTGCCCTTTGTTTCCTCTGTGTTTAAATATTGAAGGTATTTGAGCTGCTCTGTAATTCTATACTGTTACCACAGATAAATTCAGAAATCTAGTTTGAAAATTACAATTGGGTCTATGTGAAGAAAACATGCATAGCATGACTGATGTGCTTATAGCAAGGGAAAGTGCTCTGCTTTCAAGTCCAGTAGAAATTGCAGATCTAACACTGATGCAGAGAAGATAAAGATTTTCAAGTCCAGAAATTTGTGTTGTAAATTATCCCACGTTAAAATACATTGCAATTTTTGCCCATTGATTTTGATTATGAAGACTGTGTTCTGCTCCTGATAGCTTAGGTAACTTCCATCCTGTTTTACGTTTCCAACTGGTTCATGGCAACAAGAGTTAATTCCAAAAATGCGGTCATTTTTCTGATAAAATAAAAATTATATTTGTTCCTGACTATCAAGGCTATTCGATGTGAGTTCCACGCTTAAATAACTGAATGGGAGCTTTGCGTAATTTAATTAGGTTCCTTGACTGTGTTACTGGCAATGCAGAATGATTCCAAGTGTCAGTAGTGTTTACACCAAGATAAGCTTTGGAGCAAAATTTCAAAAAAGAGGACATTGAATATACTGTGTTTGTAAATCCTCTGTGTTTGGGGAAGCTCTTCAGATGTGGCTTCAGAGTCTACATAGTCTACGTAGGAGGTAGCATTCACGTACAAATTCCATGCTACACTCTGATTTCTTTGTACAATTCTAGCCCAGAAGCAGATCTCTCTGGCTTCTTTGCTGGTGCAAAGCTCCAGAAAGGGAAGTTAAAAGTAATATTGTAACTTCTAAAATCACTTCTGTCTGTGAAATGCCCGTGCTTCCTAGAAGCCACACTTTTAAGACAGTGTACTAGAAGGTGAAGGTTCTTTCCAAAGACCTCCACAGCCACTAAAGACTGTGCAATTGGAACTCACAGATGACTCTGTGGGACAGCAAAGCATTTGAGTTTCCATGGTTGCTCGTGGTTTGGCAAAGCAGGTGTCCATGAGGAAGTGGATATCATGTCAGGCTGGGATGGAAATACTTCCAATGCATTTGGCTCTTGGCTATTAGTCAGATGTGTAATCAATTGTGAATAATTGCAGGTCTCTTACCAGCTAAGGCCTGAAGGGACCAGTGAGAAAAAACAGCCACTTGCTGAAAAGCACAATGAAATGACAATCTAAGAGCTCTCTGCTCTGTCATCCCCTGGACTTAATTCATATACTAGTCTTTGCCTTATGAAAAGAGGCAAACTCCTCACCTCAATAAGTGAAGGCAAGCTTGAGTGGGTTGAAATTTTTCCTGGAGTTGATGTGTGTCAGAATGAATTGTTTCTTTAAACCTCAGCCTTAGAGTCTGGGCCAGTCATAAAGGGGTGGAATTCAGAGATTCTGCTTGCACCTTTTCTGAGAGGACCTGTAACATCTGAGTGCTTTCAGGTAGGGAAATATGTTTAGCCAGGAGCAAAGGGGAAGGCTGTGGTGGATACAGGGCCTCTTTCCCCACCAGACTGGTATTCTACCTGGATTAACCATTAGTTCATTTAAAAATTAGAATGTTCTTCCATTTCACAGGGCAACCCACAGGGCACTAAGACAGTGCCATCAAGCCTATTGTACTGCAACATGTCCTGCACACATCTTTTTAAAAAAATGTTTATCTTGGAGCCCAGAATTCACTACCAGTTTTCTTCTTTTCAAGACATCTGAGCACATGGCAGCTGCTCCTGTGTTTGTGATGGAAGTGCCATACCAGCTTCCTTTCTTTTTTCACAGGTATTCAAACCTGAATACTTCCTGCCTTCACTGAATTTGTGTCTTGTGACAGGAAGATGGGTGTGCCTCAGTTAAATGGCACTTGACCTTCTGAGATTGGGGTTATGCCTTCTGGTATGCCACTTAGAAAGGGTTAATGAATGATTAACAGATCTGTTACTAGAAGGCTAATTAATTATTAAAAATCAACAGCTCAATCAGCTTTGTATGACTATGGCCATTCCTAAAACCATCTGCTACTGTGCTAAAACCCAGAGCTCTCACCCATCCATCACACACTTAAAAAAACATAAATAATTTATTGGTCCTTCATAAAGCTATTGACAAAGAGAAGGTTACATGTTACCCATTTTTTTGATTTTGTATCTTCAAAAGCTGTATTTTGCTTTGTAGACAAAACACGTTCCACAGTTGCGTCCAACAAGGGACAAAGGCCTTTTTGCTATTGCTAAGTTCACAGTCAATCTCCCCAAGCAGTTCAGCATGTAACTATCTGAGAACCTGTTCTGGTACCATATGACTCCAAGCCTTTGATTCTTGCTTTCATGGGAATATCTCTTACCTTTATAATAAGCCTCCAAGAGCACAACCTAGAAGGAAAGAGACTGCTCAGGGGCAGATTTTTCAGCAGCAGTCTCAGAAGCTGCTTTTCTCCTATCTGTGTAAACAATATCTTCACATTTGCTGCTGTCAATGCACTGCAAAGTTAAGCTGTGCCCGGGAATGGTCCCAGTTGTTCCTGTTGCTCAGTCATTAGCTTGGCAGTCCTTTGATGCTTGTCAGTGAGCACTTCCTGAGCACAGTCTGTGTTCTACCATGGACCACAGAGTGAAGTCAGCCTGCAGTCACTCTGTTCACAGGAGGCGAGACTTTGCTAGCACAGACAAGGCTATTCTGTGCCAGTTATACTTAAGGCCCATGCAATTCCTTAGCACATGGAATTAAGCACTGTAGTCATCATGTAAATCCCTAAATATCTTCTGTATGTATTTCAGGTCACACAGACCCACCGTTTTTAGTATGGTAAAGACTGCCTGGACACATAGAGGTACATGAGTTTTCACAGAATCACAGAATGGCAAGGGTTGGAAGGGAGATCATCTAGTCCAACTCTCCTGCTAAAGCAGGTTCACCTAGAGCAGGTTGCACAGGACATCGTCCAGGTGAGTTTTGAATATCTCCAGAGAAGGAGACTCCACAATCCCCCTGGGCAGCCTGTTCCAGTGCTCTGTCACCCTCAAAGTAAAGAATTCCTTCCGCATATTCAACTGGAACCTCTTATGCTTCAGTTTGTACCCATTGCCCCTTGTCCTGTCTCTGGGCAACACTGAGAAGAGTCTGGCTCTGTCCTTGTGACTTCCACCCTTAAGATATTTGTACGTGTTGATGAGATGCCCTCTCAGTCTTCTCTTCTTCAGGGTAAACGAGCCCAGCTCTCTCAGCCTTTCCTTATAGGGGAGATGCTCCAGTCCCCTCATCATCTTTGTAGCCCTCCTCTGGACTGTCTCTAGGAGTTCCTCATCTTTCTTGAATTGGGGAGTCCAGAACTGGACGCAGTACTCCAGGTGGAGTCTCTCCAGGGCAGGGTAGAGGGGGAGGATAACCTCCCTTGACCTGCTGGCCACACTCCTCTTAATGCACCCCAGGATACCATTGGCCTTCTTGGCAACAAGGGCACACTGCTGGCTCACGGTCAGCTTGTCATCCACCAGGTCCCTCTTGGCAGAGCTGCTTTCCAGCAGGTCATCCCCCAGCCTGTACTGGTGCATGGGTTCAACCTGCCCTGGTGCAGCACCTGACACTTGCCCTTGTTAAACTTCATCAGGTTCCTCTGCGCCCAACTCTCCAGCGTGTCCAGGTCCCGCTGAATGGCAGCACAGCCTTCCGGTGTATCGGCCACTCCTCCCAGTTTTGTGTCATCAGTGTACACTCTGTCCCCTCATCCAGGTCATTGATGAGTAAGTTGAACAAGACTGGGCCAAGTACTGAGCCCTGGGGAACTCCACTAGCTACCGGCCTCCAACTAGAATTTGCCCCGCCGATCAGAACCCTCTGAGCTCTGCCACTCAGCCAGTTCCCGATCCACCTCACTGTCCACTCATCCAAGCCACACTTCCTGAACTTCCCTATGAGGATGTTATAGGAGACAGTGTCAAAAGCCTTGCTGAAGTCAAGGTAGACATCATCTACTGGTCTCCCCTCATCTACCCAGCCAGTCAGCCTGGTTCTGGCGCTGTGTGATTCCAAGTCTTTGTTTGAATCACAGCTGTGTCCCTTGGCCAATACTGTGGTCTGTAGGGGAGGGGGGGCATAGGTGAGTATAGAATTCTTGTTTCACAAGATAAGGTTTTCTATTTGAGCCTAGGCTCCACGTCCCTTCTTAAACATGGAGAGAAATTGTCACTCTCTGCTCTAACTTCAGACATTCCATCACAGTTAGGTGATTGTCATGCTGGAAGTTTTCTGAACTATGCACAAACTTGGAAGCAAGGCCAGGGAGACAATTCTATACTGCAGGTGCCTAAGATGAGATGACTGGAATCCACCATGTAGCTGCCTCTGAGAAGGCTCTTCTGTATTGACATGGGTTGGTTTTAAATAGTCAGTTCAAGTACAGAGACCAGCATAATTGAAAGGTAAAAGGTGGAAAGACACATCCAGAGACAACCAAATTATTTCTGAGGAAGAACAAATGAAAAAGATTCAAAAAAGTGAAAGTAGGGAAGCACAGGAGGACTCTGAGCACTCCTGGCAGCACCACAAGGACTGGAAAGGAGCCTCATAATTGCCAGGATGCCTAACCCAGAATCACAGAATGGCTGAGGTTGCAAGGGACCTCTGGAGGTCATCTGGTCAAATCCTCCTGCTCAACCCACCTAAGGTCAGTTGCCCGTGACCATGTCCAGACAGGTATTTAATATCTCCAAGGAGGGAAACTCCACAATATCTCTGGGAGGTTCACAAGGAACCTCCTGTATTTCAATTTACTTCTATTGCTTCTGGTCCTGTCACTGGTCACCACTGATAAGAGCCTGGCTCCTTCCTCTGCATTTTCCTTTCAGGTAGTTATATACATTAATAAGATCCTTCTGAGATTTCTCTTCTCTAGGCTGAACAGTCCCAGCTCTCTTGGCCTTTCCTCATTGGAGACATGCTCTGGTCCCTTAATCATCTTCAAGACCCTTCGCTGCACACTCTCCAATATGCAACCCAGAACAGCATTAGCTGTCTTGGCTGTAAGGGCACATTACTGGCTCATGTTTGACTTGGTGGCCACCAGGACCCACCAGGTCCTTTTCTGACAGCTAAGTGGCCCCTACATACATTGGTGCATGGGATTGTTCCTCCCCAAGTGCAGGACTTTGCACTTGCCCTTGTTGAACTTCATGAGGCTCCTGTCAACCCATTTCTGTTGAGAACCCTCTGGATGGCAGCACAGCCTTCTGGTGTATCAGCCACTCCTCCCAGTTTTGTGTCGTCAGCAAACCTGACAAGGATACACTCTGCCCTGTCAATGAAGGTGTTAAACAGGTCTGGACCTAGTACACGACTAGTTACTGGCTTCCAACCAGACTTTGTGCCACTGATTGGCATCCTCTGGGTCCAGTCATTCGGCCTGTTTTCAACCCACCTCACTCTGCTTATCCAGCCTGTACATCAACAGCTTGTCTATGAGGCCCTAATGGCAGACAGTGTCAAAAGCCTTACTAAAGTCCAGGTAGAAAATATCCACTGTTCTCCTCTCATCTACCAGGTCACTCGTTTCATCCTAGAAGTTTATCAAGTTGGTCAAGCATGACTTCCCCTTGGTGAAGCCATGCTGACTGCTCCTGATGATTTTCATGTCCTTTACGGGCCTGGAAATGTTTCCCAAGATTGCTGCTCCATCACCTTCCCAGGGATCAAGGCGAAGCTGACTGGCTTGTAATTCCCTGGGTCCTTCTTGCCCTTCTTGAAGACAGGAGTGATGTGAACATGAGGCTGCTTTTATCTATCTGTAGAGAGCCTCATCTGCTTGTTCTTCCTGTTCAGGTGGCCTATAGTGGACACCCACTATAATGTCACTTTTATCTGTCATCTCTTTAATCCTAGCCCATAAACTCTCAGGTGGCTCTTCATCCATCCCCAGGTAGAGCTCCATGCTCTCCAACTGCTTTCTCACATCTCCCATCCAGCTCACATCTCATGACTCACATTTCACAACTCATACCCAGCTGTTCCTTCACTGTCTATCTCCCCCATCAAGCTCCCTCCCTGTGGGGAAGTCAGTGACCAGGTTGTTCTACATGACAGCATGGTCACCAGAGTACCTACAGTATTGAGCACCCTTAAGGTGAATGAAGTTGCACTTCACTGGCTTACATGCCAGTGGCATATGGTGACATGACCCCACTCATGATCAGGATAAACTTAACACTGCCAAAAGCAGGATTATTTAATTGACTCTCATGTGATGAAAGTTTGGAGGAACCAAGAACATCATCTCCCAGGTGGATTTTAAAAAATACTTGTGAGCAGAAGCAGACAGATAGTAGTCATGCTGAGCAATTGTAATAATCCACTACAAATCTATTCATTAGTGTAACATTCCCAGCTGGAAAGGGACTTTGTCATGGCCAATAGATGGCCCACCCTGAGGAACAAGATTGGGTACTGCTTTCTGCATCTCACAAAACATGTGAGGAATTGAACTAAGAGCAATTACCTGGGGCTCTTATTTTGGGCTCTGTTTGTGATCCCTACCCTTTTCTGGGAGTGATGTTAGTCCCTGGCTGTTACCTACCTTCCATTGCTAGCTTACTTGGGCAGTTAGAAGATGTTAATCAATGGATTTAGTGACTTTGGTTATCTGAAGAGAAAACAAAATATTGGCATAATTTCACCATTTGTCAGACCAAATTAGCCAGAACATAAAGAATCTTACTTAATTTCCTGAGAGCAGGGCAACAGTCTTCAAACCCTGCAAGCTATTGTCCCACCAGGGGATGCTAAACTTCTCCATGGAATACTGCTTAAGAGTTGTCTCCGGTCACTGTTCTGTATCAACAAAATAAAACAAATCCTAAAGCCACACCTCCACTGAAACACAAGTAGCACAAAGAAAGCTTAATGCAAACTGAAAATCCACTACAAATTAAACATTAATTGGCATTAGTTGCTTCACCCATAGGGAAAACTATTGATATAATGTCATGTTTGTATTAGATCATTATTTCTGGTGGAGATAGAGCGCAGAAAGGATTGTCTTGTATAGTACTTGAGAATTTACCTTGCCTCTTTATAAATACTGATTTGGTAGAAGTACTTGCAGAAAATAGAACTAATATATAGCAACACTTACATCCTGCCATTCCCTATTAGAATAGCATTCATTGATTATGTGTTAGTTGCTGTTTACAGCTGAGTCTGTAGAACTAATAGGTTTTACTTATGGATCTGATTTTCAGTAAAATAGATTACTGTCCTTGAATATGAATTAATTCTTCTCTTGAGTGCTCTTTGGAGAGTACATTCACAAGTGTCTGGGCCCTGACTGTGCTGATGGCTCTTAAAGTTCGTGAGCAGCCTCACCTAGGGCCTCCATCCACTCCCTGCCCATGAACACAGGGGCTCCATTAAGGTCGGTCCTGGGCCTGTCCTCATGCCCCAAACTGTGTTTTAGCAGGCTGGGTCTCCATGGTAGCCACAGCCATGCCTGTTGCCAGACCATGAACCCTGTTGATCTGGACCGTGAGCTGTAGACTGACATGGTGGCTTGATGTTGGGCCAGCCTCATTACCACAAACGTGCTTCACAATGCGGATTCTGTGTCCTTTCCATAGGCTTAAAGAATAAAATAGTAAATAAATAAAAACTCACAGCAGCCTTTTTTTTTTTTCAACACCATGATTAAAAGCTGCTGTGCAAAATTCAGACAACAGTTACGACCCTACATATTTTTACAGAGAAGGGAGTGCTGTGTGTATTTTTCAGGTAGGTTGTATCTAAATCATCACTTTCGGACAGTTTTCTTTTAGTAAACTGACTGTAATATGAAGTACCCTTTTATTAGTTTTTAGAACACATATAAGTGGCTGTCAGATTAAAGACAGTGAAGCTTAAATGATTCATATAAAGTCTAAACCACCTTAAGAGTTCAGAATCAGAAAACTATCCCAAATGTTTCCTCACCATTCTTTTGATGAACACAACTGATGTAATAACATGAGAAAGAAATCCTTCCAAGTAGCTTAAAAAATGTAAACCCCTGTTAATGAAGTTGGTTTGTTGTTCAGCACATCACAATGCAAACGACTGTCATGTGGCGGGGAGACAGGATGCTACTGCGTGCTGGGGGAGTTGTCTCAGGCTGCTTGTTGTTCTGATTCTCTCCAATAACAATGTAGCCTGCTGTGTGAAGTACAGAGCTAAAAGCGCTTACCGGAAGCCTGTTCCCACATTTTTCTGATTTGCCACTGAGGATGTGATGCGAGTTAGTGTCTTGGACATTGAACTAGGCAATTTGCATCCTGTTTTGCTAAGTCTTCCACTGCCTCCTTCTCTGTTGGCCCATTCAACTTTTAACCTCTTCTTAGGGATAGCATCTTACTTTACACAGCATCTCACCCAAGATGGAAGCTTGAGTGTATTTTCATATGGGTAAATGTGGGAGCTACCATCGAGCTCTCCTGCAGTCTTGGAAAGGTGGCTATGAAGTTTGAGACAAAATTGCAAGTGGAAATTAGCAAATGCCCTAACATGTACCTACCTAACCTGTCTCTGGCTCTAACAGACTAACAGCTCTAACAGGCATGTGCATGAAGTCTCAATGGCAATTACACTGAGACACCTGGGTGAACACACCTGTCTTGGTAAGTTTTTCAACACCTAACTGCTAGCTGTAGGAGAGATCTGCCTGTACGATCTAATCTTCAGCAGTCTCTGCTGGGCACTGGGCTGGGCAGACCTTTAGTCTGCCCCAGTATAGCTGGTTTAGCCTTTATCTTCAACTAGTGGCTATGGATGCCCAGCTGTGCATCAGAACAGGGCCCTCCTGCCCTGTTGATCCTTCAAACCATCCGGTCACACAAAGGGCTGAAATGTGAAGCCACCATGCTTTCACCTCCTTCTTTCCCGGCTCCATGCAGGTTCTCTGCTTCTGTGCAGGAGAAAAGCTCTGGTTAATGGTGAGTTGCAAAAGCAGGGAGAGCAACAGAAAAGATTTCAGGTGAGATGTAAGCAGAAGCTTTGTTCTCTCTTTTGCTAGTGCACTGTGAACCAGGGTGTTATGTCAAGGTATTGCTTGCAAATTCCATGGAAGCAGCCTCTCAAGAAATCTTTTTAGTTCTTAATTACAATAGCATAAAAGAAGATTTAAAAAAAAGGACAAAAAGATCCATAATGTAAAAAAAGCAGTCAGAAGCGTTTCCACTTGTATTAATGGCTGGAAAGCTGCCTGGTGGAAAAAGACCTGGGGGTACTGATTGACAGCCGCCTGAATATGAGCCAGCAGTGTGCTCAGGTGGCCAAGAGGGCCAATGGCATCCTGGCTTGTATCAGGAATAGTGTGACCAGCAGGAGTAGGGAAGTGATCATGCCCCTGTACTTGGTGCTGGTGAGGCTGCACCTCGAATCCTGTGTTCAGTTTTGGGCCCCTCACTACAAGAAAGATGTTGCCTTGCTGGAACAGGTCCAGAGGAGAGCAACCAAGCTGGTGAGGGGTCTGGAACATAAGTTGTACGAGGAGCGGCTGAGGGAACTGGGGTTGTTTAGTCTGGAGAAGAGGAGGCTGAGGGGAGACCTGATTGCCCTCTAGAACTACCTGAAAGGAGGCTGTAGTGAGGTGGGGGTCAGTCTCTTCTCCCTGGTAACAGATGATAGGACGAGGGGGAATGGTTTGAAGCTGTGCCAGGGCAGGTTTAGGCTAGACATTAGGAAAAACTTCTTCACCGAGAGGGTTGTCAGGCTCTGGAATGGGCTGCCCAGGGAGGTGGTCGAGTCCTCATCCCTGGAGGTATTTAAAAGACGGATAGATGAGGTGCTTAAGGACATGGTTTAGTGGTGGGATGGCAGTGCTAGGTTAACGGTTGGACTCGATAATCTTAAAGGTCTTTTCCAGCTGAGGTGATTCTATGATTCTATGATAATAGTTCTTTTTCCTTTTTCATTAGCTGTAGAGAGAATTCATATGGTTCATTCCCATTTTACTCTTATCCATTCTCTTCCACTGGCATCCTCTTAGATAGTATCAGGGATGGCTCCAGCTCTGTTTTAAAGGGGAAAGCAAACAAACAAGAGACAGTCTGGAACATTTTTTATTTCTTCACATTAAGTCAAATTCTGTGTCTCTGAAGGCAAAATTGGACAAACTGATGTAGGAAGAGAACAAAAGGAAAATCGTAACATATCTTGTGTGCTTGGCTGACTGTTACTTGGACCCTTACTGCTGCAGGAAGACAAAGCAGGAAGAAATCCCACAGACCTGTAGAATCACTGGTGTCATTCAGGTTGCCTCACTGGTCATGAGCTCATTATCACATTGCAGAATAAGGATCTGGGAAATGAGGAAAAGGACACCCATGCGAGAATCAAAGTAGAAATAGAGTCTGACAGTCAAAGAATTGCTGCAGAGATTGCTGGATGGAGTCTCCAGAGCTCTCTGGTCCCATCTCCTAGTATTGCCACCACCAGATCAGGGCATATGTGACTTTGCCTAAATGAAGTCTGAAAACCATGCCAATGGAGAGTTTCCATCTCTCTGGTAACCTGCTCCACCACCCTCCTGAGAAAGAAGCTTTCCTAATGCCCAACTTGAACAATCTTGCAGGCTGTACATTGTGGTTATTGTCCTACGATTCCTGCAGTGCAGAGGGCATTAGAAGCAGGGGTGTTAACAGAAATTTATTCTTCAGCCTTTCCAGGACTCAGCAGCCTATAAAGGGGGCAGAAACACAGCAGGTTTGAGTGCACCAGGCTGCAAATGTCTTCTGACACATGGAGAGGACTTCAGAAAGAGGGTGTGTTTCTGTGTAAAGAGCTGTGCAGTGTAAATAGCAAGAGAAACAAGCTTCCTCTGAGTGAGACAAGGGCTGAGAGAGAGTTTGAAAACCAAGATGCCTTGGGTCTCATAAAAATCATAAAGTGGAGGTCCCATAAGACCAAGCAGTGTCTGAAGTCTGAAGACAGAAGAATCTGGCTTGTGGAGATGAAAAAAGAAGAGGAAATTACAAGAAAGACTGATAAGTACAATTTTATCTCAACTTTCTACCATAGAATAAATATCTGCTATGTCAGGCACATCACCTAGAACCTGGTGATCCAGCGGATGTGACAAACAGAGCAGAGTGGGTGTGACCTGACACTGATGTCTCAATTATATGTATTTATAGTTGACTGAGTTACATCTTTCAAAAATTAAATTAAATTACTGCCACAATTAAAGCAGTTAGTGTTGTGGAAACAATCCCTCAGTGAGACCAGGTACATATCCTAAAAAGTTCTTTACACTTGTTAGAATGAGTGAAGGAATGAATAAAAATAGCATGAATTCCTGTAGGGTTTACTGCAGTTTATACCTACTTAAGGAGAAAAAAAACCCCAAACCCTCAAGCTTTGAAACTTTTTTTTACTGTATAGAAATAGTAAAGTGGCTGTCACAGAAATGACATTGTAGTATTATTCACAGTATATTTATAAGTCATCTGATTGTAACACTGTGTTAAACAAAATAATTATCCAAGATTCACTGATGGCTAAAATGATACAGCTTGGCAGGACTGCAAGCATGTGCACTGCCCACATCAGAAGGGAAGTATGAGGATGGATGAAAGTGGCAGTTGTCTACAGTTAGTGACACCACAAAGTTTGGGAATATCAGAATGTTTCTGAGAGTTGGATGATAATACACAGTTAAAAGGGGAAGCAGCTATTATCTGCATTATTATTTTCAAGATTGTAATGACACTGCTTTGGGGAATATTCATGTAATTTAAAAGTATACAGCAATCTAAATGTTTTGGACTCTGATAGCATATCATTTGCACTCGAAATCATAACATTAGCATTGTTTTGTGATAGTCCGCAAATTAATAGAAAACAAGCAAGAATATTTGTTTCTAGTTTAATTCCTCATCCACACTTTTTATTCTGCAGGTTTGTGGACCAATTACCAGAGAGAAACCAACAGTTAATCTTGAAGACTGTATATATTAAAAAAAAAAGTTTACATCACTTGTTTCCAGTCTCTGAAGTGGTTCAGAATTAAAGGAGATATTGTATTTTGTCAGTCTTGGATAACTGGATCTGTTCAGATCCTTTACCACATGATTATTAGATCTTAAAATGTCTTCCAGATATTAGAAATTATTTTACAACTTTAGCAAAGGAATGCCCAAGTTCAAATTCAAATGTAATTAGATATGGGTAAAAATGGGAAGAAAAAGAAGAGAAAAGAAGAGAAAAAGCACACCATGACAAAAAGGAAAAAATAAAAATAGGGTTAATTTCATGGTATACACTACAGTCAAACAACCATTTTCATATTTTGATTTCAGCAAACACTTTAATCTGACCCAACCACTTCTCCTAAACAAAATGTTGACTTCTCAGGAAACTGGGAGCTTAACTGGGAAGCTGAAATGTGACAAGAGGTTGCATATGGATTATTTGTTTGTTTACTAAGAATTTTGTTGGAATGTGTAGATATACCAAAGATTTTATATCAGAAAACGTTCTAATATTCTAACTTCAACTAGTGTTGTTTTTTAATTTCCTGAGGTTTATGGGACTTAGGTCAATTTCCATGTCAGCTGTTGTAAAGAAAGATAACATTTTTCCTGTGTAAATAGACTTGGACAGACTGAGGAAACAGGCTAAATAATGATCATGTTAAGGCAATGCTTCCAAATTAAATCTTATTTCAGTTGTACAGAAAAAGAGTTTTTGAACTGATTTCTAAAACCAGGGTGTGGTGAAATGCATCAAATTTTACACAAGGGGAAATGGTTTTAAACCGAAGAAGGGTAGATTTAGACTGGATATAAGGAAGAAATATTTTACAATGAGGGTGGTGAAACACTGGAACGGGTTGCCCCGAGAAGTAGTGGAGGCCCCATCCCTAGAAACATTCAAGGTCAGGTTGGATGGGGCTCTGAGCAACCTGATGTAGTTAAAGATGTCCCTGCTCACTGCAGGGGGGTTGGACTAGATGACCTCTAAAGGTCCCTTCTAACCCAAAGCATTCTATGACTTTATGATAAAATTGTTATTACGAACCCACATGAACAATTCCCTGAAACATGATCACTGAATGGTGTGGTTGAAATGTACCTTTTGGAGAAAATGATTTGATTTTCTACAGGAATTCCCAAAACAGCCTTTAAAGTAAAGCAGTCTATTTTCAGGGGGTTGTGCCTTATTTCTACGTCAGAAGGTTGTGGGACCCCTTAACTCATCTCAGTTGTGATTATGTGTCACCTTTCCCACAGTTTTGACGAGAAGGTCAGTTATTAGTGGTATGAAATACTCACAGCCATTTCAGTCATGGATGCCATCATGTTTTTTCCCAGTAATGTAATAGAGGTGTAGGTTGAACAGGACAAGAGGTCTGCACAGAGGGACAGTCTTGACAGAAGCATCACTCCCTGACTCCCGCTCCCATGAATTTCCCAACATTGGGAAGGAAAAACTACACCAAGATGTTGCTTCTTCAAGAAGCAGTACTGTGAAATGACAGGAAAATAAAATTAATAATATGGAGAAAACTCACATTAGCGCTCTCATCCCAGAAGTGGAGATATTGAAGACAATTTGCCCAGACTTCTGCATGAGATGGTGATATCTGAATAAGTGGGAGGGAAGATGATAGATAATTCCATCTTCCATCCAACAATTTGGGTTTCATGGGGACAGCACAAAAAAAGCAGACTAGTTTTTCAAGCCATTAGCAAAAATAACTAATTTGAAACCCAGTGCAGCAGCATAACACAGCATCTGTTTATACAACTGCTCTGATGTTGGCACTTGTGCATCTTAATAGTTGAATCCATTCTGCTTGTGAATGAAAAAACAATGGATCTCATGATCCATCAAACACATATGCAAACATATGGAAGCATAAGATGCTACTTCAGTGTTACTGCAGAACATCTGCTGCTGAACGCAATGCATAAAGGATCAAGAAGCAAGCCAGGCCTTTCAGACCTCAAACTTTGCTTGTAGATGTCCCAGTTCAGAGAAAAAGTATCTGAGAACTTACTGCATTTATTCAGAAAGTCAGAGAGACAGAGAAGAAATCACACCATCCTACTTTTAACATTTATTCTTCTGAGACCTACATGTTCATCTCTTTTAATTACTTTAAAAAAATCTTTCTTTTCCTGTTCCGCTCTTTCAAATGTTCCTTTCTGTTACACTGGAACAAAAGCCATGTAACACTGATAACCAGCTGAAATCCAACCTGGCACTCTGCCTCTGACACTGTTCTTCAGAGGAAGACGTACATTGATCCTAGCAGAGATTTATTCAGGTTTTGGACTATAAGGTCATATTGCCCATCCTCAAGCTCTGTTCAGAACCTCTTACAGCTCCAGCTCTTCCTGATATCCATACACACTATGTAAATTGTGCAGCCTTGCTAAATTCTTGTCTTTTGTTTCCATCACAGACACTACCCTCTGCTTTAGTTCTGTCACAGATGTTTGTGATAGACAATTGACTCCCTACAGGCACAGATCATGAAAGAAAACCACTCGTAGAGCTTGAAAGTAACCAGTATTCAGTATAAGGAATTTGGGATCACATCACAAAATATATCATGGGCCAAATAATCTTCTAGGATTGAGTTAGGGAAAAAAAGGTAGGTTTGTAGAGAAAAATGTGGAGCAAACCCAACTTTCAGAGAAAACAACCACAGCTCTTTGCCCTCTGGAGTGCCCCATCCATTTGATGTGTCCAACTGATGTTTATGACTTTGGGCTGAAGTGCAATTTGTTTGCTGCTCCAAGGATATTTGGAGCATGATGACATTCAGTTTGTCTGGTCTCTGGTTGGCTAAAATTCTTCACTCATACTGACACCATTAATTTATTACAGCCTATGAAGATATTTGCTGCTTGCTCCTTATTTCCAGTTAAGATCCAGTTTTGTGGGGCTGATATTCATAACTTGGATCGTTTCCAGAATACACATTGAACAAGTTAGAGTATTGACTTGAAGAGCTTACATGGTGCAGATAGTGAGCATAATGTTTTCTGTCACATGTAAATAACAGATACAGTCCTGAAATCAATTTGAATCCAAACATACACAGTACCTTTCCAATTACTCACTCACCTTCTTATTATATCCTCCATCTCAGCCCCTGTGCAGGAAAGTATGAATAACACTTTTGTTTATTGACTGATATAGAATGGAGGCATACTTCCCTGCAGAAAATTTATGATCCATGAGCCCATTACATTTGAATTGCAGATAGCAGATTAGTTTGGGATTTGTCTCATTCAGAAAGCATTGACAATGGTGATTCATCACAATAATTTCACTAAAGGATCTTAGCAATGTTTCATGCCACAAGCAGGTGCTCAATTTCCATCCATTAAGAGAGTCATATGAATGAAGACACGGCAATAAAAATGTAAACATTCTTATTTATTTAGGATGGGAGAAAAATGTACATATCAGAGACATTTATTGCTTTGTTTACTTGTGGAGTTGGAACTTTGCTGGGAAAAAGCATTTCAAGCTGTTAAAAGTAATGAATTGGGCAGATATAAGACCTTCAAGTTTCTGTGTTGCACATCTTCCACATTCTGACTCATTATAATTCCTAAAAGGATTTGAGTATGACCTTTAATGGAAAGGAATGTGAAAATTCAGTAGACGTTGGCCCAAACTGTCTAAAGGGGAGCTTACACTTGGAATTAGCAACTATATTTAGGCTCCTAAATATGTGACCTGAGATGCAGAACTGGAAGAATTCCAGCACAAAAGCATGGAGACGTACCAGGCAAATAAGCACCTCCAAAATTCAAACCCCTTGTCCAAATGTCTGTTTAGGAAGGTGGCAAAAAACTGACCTTTGATCTGCAGAACTCAGCACCTCCCAATTCCAAATGCTCATCCTTTCTCACCAGCAAGGAACAGCAGGCATGGAATGGAGGCAAATACCTTAAAATAAATGCCTAAGAAAAGTCAGATGACATTTGAAGAGGCCCATGGAAGACATCAATAGTGATTCTGCAAAGACATCCCTAGCAGTCATCATTGTCCTGGTTTCAGCTGGGATAGAGTTAATTTTCTTCATAGTGGCTTGCATAGTGCTTTGTTTTGGAATTAGTACTAAAAGATTGTTGACAACACACTGATGTTTTTGGTTGTTGCTAAGTAGTGCTTAGACTGGCCAAAGACTTCTCAGCTCTGCCAGGTGCATGAGAAGCTGGGAAGGGACACAGCCAAAACAGCTGACCCAAACTGACCAAAGGGGTATTCCATACCATACGACGTCATGCTCAGTATATAAGCTAGAGGAAGAAGAAGGAAGGGAAGGACATTCAGAGTGATTGTGTTTGTCTTCCCAAGGCACTGTTACCTGTGATGGAGCCCTGCTTTCCTGGAGATGGCTGCACATCTGCCTGCCGATGGGAAGTATTGAATTAATTCCTTGCTTTGTTTTGTTTGTGCATGTGGCTTTTGCTTTCCCTATTAAACTGTCTTTATCTCAACCCACAAATTTTCTCACTTTTACTCTTCAGATTCTTTCCTCCATCCTATTGTGGGGGGACTGAGTGAGTGGCTGGGTGGTGCTTAGTTGCCAGCCAGGGTTAAACCATGAGAAACATATTGCACTTTATGCTGGCAGTCAATGCTGTGAGAAAGTCTCCGCATGCTGTGGCATTTTGTTCATTATTTTTATGTCAGAGTGGGAGACGGACCCCGAGTAACGATGAATCTCAAAATGAGTATGGTCGTTCTCCATTTATTCAAGTTTTTACAGAGTACATATAGACAGGCAAAAAGAACACACAGTAGCAACAGCTATATGATTGGCTTACAATCTCTGTTTACGTGCCAGGAGGCTTCACACAATTGGTGTGAAACCCTTGACCAGTGCAGCGAGCTATTCTGTCTTTCTGAGCCCAGTTTCTCGTATCTTGTTTCCCAGGCTGCTACTTTTCCTTTCCTGGCTCGTTAGGGAGAGATCATGGTCTCATCTGCTTCAAGGACTGGATCGCTCATAATCGGACCCTGTCCTTTGTCCTGTAGCCATTCCTCCACAATTCCCCCTTCTTGTTTTTGAGCAATCCAGGCCTGATCCACTACTCTTAACATTGCTTTCTTAATACAGCTTAGTAACACACAAAGACATAAACCTATGATTATAAGAATTACTATAATGCGCAAGCCTTCACTTAACAAGCTTATTAGCCATTGTGGCAAACTTCCAAACAAACTAGCTAGCCACCCATCTAAAAACCCATGATCCTGATGAATTTTGTTTGCATGTTCCTTTAACCATTGTAATTGCTTATGAATTGATTCGCTATGATCAGACAGATTTAAGCAACACATGCCTTCAAAATCCTCACAACCATGACCTTGAGCTAATAGCAAAAAATCAATTGCTGCTCTATTCTGCAAAACTGCATGCCGTAAGTTACTTTGGTCTCCTAATAATGATTCTATTACCTCAGTGGTGACATCGGCTTGCTTTTTAGCCCAACAAGCTAATTTCCCTACTTCATTCGATGCTCTACCTGCCGCTGCTCCAGGCACAAACAAAGATAAAAACACTCTCTCAGTAGGACTAAGTAAGGTAACTTCATCATTACGATTTGGTGAGAGACCTGTGACCGTCTGTTTTCTATGACTGAGGGTCACATTCTGGGCCACATTTTTCCACCAGTTCTGATTTGGGGCTATTAATGTTAATTTACCAAGATAACGTGGACCACCACATATATTTTTTGGAATTCCCTGCCATGCCCTGTCTCCACATATTAAAAATACATCTGGCGGCAAGGCTTTCGGGGTGCCATTGTTCCAAATTGGGGATCCTTCACGTGCTTCACCCCCAAGGGCTCCCAGTCCTTGGCTTACTGAGTCATTCATGCCACAAAATGCACCACTTTTCTGATAGTCATAATAATTTTCTTTTGAGGTGACGTTTGTCCACCCTGTCCAATTAGATGTTCTGTAAAGGTTTGTTCCGATAAGGCTAGGTCTTCCAAAAATTATACAGGTTTGAGTCCAGTTTTTTGAGGTGTTCCCAATTCTCACTGATCCTAACAGGTCTAATTCTTGAGGGTTCCAGGGCAGCGTAACATTCAAGCCACCAATAAGCATAGCACTACAATTGCTAACACTCATAGATTTACTACAGTTCTGCTTACTATAGGCGCTAAACTTTTCTACCTTAAAACTAGGTACTCCTATCAAACACATTTGAAAAGGCTCTGTAGCAGAAGCGAGCGACAAACAAAAGGCTTGCTGTCCTGTCTTGTTCGCCCAGGTAACCCACAGGTTCTCTCTGGGTTCAATTCTGTGGAAGGTCATTGCTCTCGGGAGCACCATCCCTAGGAGCAGGATCTTGAGCATCTTTGCTGTTGGGCGGATCTCGTTGAGTCAGAGCAGGTTTTACGGCTTGACTAGGCACCCACACTGGACCGCGATCTGTGGAGACACACATATAACCTCGACCATCAAATATAACAGGAACAGGCCCCAGCCATGCTCCAGAGACTGGATCTCTATATATTACTTTGAGTTGTGGGAGTGGTGTTGTACTATTGAACTTAAGGTTTTTATGGTGGATCATCGCTGGCGGTTCTTCTCGATCACCCATAAGACAAAGAAAGTTCAACGCAAAAAGTACACGATGTAGTCTTTGCTGGGCATCTGTTTCTACTCCCTTTTGTTTCATTAGATAGTCTCTCAACACTTGATGAGTGCGTTCTACTAATCCCTGTCCTGTAGGTGAATGCGGAATCCCTGACAAGTGCTCGACCCCCCATCTCAACAGGAACGCTCTAACCTTTTGACTAACGTAAGCAGGCCCATGATCAGTTTTAATACGTTCAGGCACTCCCAATACAGCAAAACAGGCAAGCAAGTGTTTACATACATGATGTGCTTTTTCGCCAGGCAATGCAGTTGCCCAGGTCATTTTTGAAAAGGTGTCAATGGTCACGTGTACATACTTAAAGCGACCAAACTCTGGGATGTGTGTAACATCCATCTGCCATAATTCTCGTGCTTTTAAACCTTTTGGATTCACTCCCAGTCCTATGCCGGGAACATGGTTTCCACATTTTGGACAGGCTTGAACAATGTTTCGAGCCTCATTCTCCGTCAACCCAAATTGTCTTTTTAGGCCTTTAGCATTTTGATGAAAGTTCTCATGACTCTGTCTGGCTTGCTGAAACTTATCCACACGAGGCACGTGACACACTGGACTAACCAGGCTATCAGCAATTTGATTGCCTTGGCCTAATCCAATGTCCAGCTCATGGCTCCAAATATGGATAATACAACAAGCGCCTGTTCACTGACTAAGTACAGATCGTGACTGAATAAACAAATCTCCCAGTCTAGGATTAGCTGTCTCTCTGAGCAGTGCATCTTCCAAGCGTGGCACTATTCCAGCCACGTATAATGAGTCTGTTACCACATTCAAGGGATTGCTCAGCCAATTGTTCAAGGCCCAAACTACTGCAGTTAGTTCTAATGTTTGAAGAGAATCTCGGGGTTGCCCCTCTATGATATGCTGACTCCATTGACCTTTTTCTTGCCAAACACAGACTGCACGCTGCAAGCGTTTTCCCGCATCTGTATATAGAGTAATACCATCTGACAATGGATCCCTCCGTACTTTGGGTCTTTCTAACCACTGATTTCTTTTTACACCTGCCATAATTTCCCTTGTGGCTGTCGTGAATGCACTTTCCCACTGTAGCCTAACAAGGCCTCTTGCATGACAGCGTCATTACGCAGCCACCATTCTAAATCTGAGGCATTGACAGGTATGCTAATATCCTCTGGTTCTTTACCACTGATTTCTATGATTCGTGATCTTCCTTTTCGCATCAATTCACCTACAGCTTCTGTTCGCGTTTGAGTACTCGTTTTTGGTTGTACACTTAAAAACACCCATTCTAAGATATTAAACACATCCTCTTTTGTTACCTTCCCTTCGCATTTGTCAATGGCACCGCATTTGTCAGTGGCATCGCCAAAGGAAGAGAGGGGAGGAGCAAGTTCCCCCTTTTTGTTTTGCCATTGACAAATGACTGCATATGGGGAATTTTGGCCATTACATATTATCAGAGTTATTGGCAATGTCAAAATTCGTCGCGATGACCATGTCGATTGTAGTTTTTGTGCAATTTCTTGCAATGCTGCTTGTTGCGTTTCCGTCACAGTAATACTGTCGGCTGGATGATGGCCTCTCAATAATTCTGTTAGGGGCGCAATATCACTATTGGAAATGCCAACACAGTTCCGCACCCATTGAATGTCTCCAAGCAATGTTTGGACATCGGTCAGCGTACGCAGTTGAGTTACGAGCTCTGTCTTTTGTGGTTGAATTTTAGAGTTCATGATAGACCATCCGAGATATTTCCAGGGGGCTGTGCGTTGCACTTTTTCGGGTGCAATAACAAGTCCTTTTCTTGACAAGATGTCGGTTAATTGCTGTAAAGACTCTTCAGTGAAAGGCTCTTTTTGACAACAGAGAATATCATCCATATAATGATAGATTATTGTATCTGACCATTGGTTTCTAAGTGGTCGCAGTGTCCAGGCTACATAAAGCTGACATAGTGTGGGCGAATTTTTCATCCCTTGAGGTAGGACGACCCATTCATATCGTTCTGCAGGTGAGGCTTTGTTTATGGATGGTAAAGAGAAAGCAAATCTCTGTGTATCCTGAGGGTGTAAGGGAATGGTGAAAAAGCAGTCCTTTAGGTCAACTATCAATATGTGCCAGCCATCTGGCAACATGTTGGGTGACGGCATCCCGGGCTGCAATGCGCCCATTGATTGCATCTGTGCGTTAACCTTGTGCAGGTCATGCAACAGTCGTCACTTGCCACTCTTTTTAGGGATTACAAAAATAGGCGTATTCCATGGGCTAACAGAGGGTTTTATATGTCCGGCTGTGAGTTGTTCGGTAACTAATTGTTTGGCAATTCGCAGTCACTCTTCGGTCACGGGCCACTGGTCAACCCACATGGGCTCCACAGAAATCCAAGTCAACGGTGGGTTGGGTGACTGCTCTCCAGCGGCCGTAATTAAAAATGGTTTGTGGTTAAAACTGCTCCAATTTGACTTAGAACATCGCGGCTGATTAAGGCTTCCAATGTTCCAGGTAAGGGTAACACATATACCTTGAGACTGACTTGCTGACTTTCTGGAAATTGCAAACATACTGGTTGTTTACTGATATAACGTGTAGATTGTCCCCCAATGCCTGCGATGGATGACGTTGGTAGTTCTATTGACCAACTTACAGGCCATACAGCTCGACTTATAATTGTAACATCAGCTGCAGTATCCAGCATTGCCATAATTTGCTTAGACATACCGCATTGTGAAATTGTTACATTCATCGTGGGGCGCTGATTCATTTTTGTGGTAAAACAGACAGCAGGTCCAGTGGACCCAAAACCACGATCACCACGATAAATGGTTGACTCTGGCAGAGAACCCAATGGACTATGAATAGCGACTAATTGTGCAACTCGGCTACCCTTAGGAATAAACAAAGGAGGACAAACGGTATAGGCCAGAATATAGACGCGACCAGTATAGTCTGCATCAATCACCCCGGGCAATACGATCAGTCCCTTAATTCCTGCTGACGATCGGCCTAGTAACAATCCTCCAATAGCACTAGTTTGGTGAAATAAAGGTCCCACAGCGTTACTAGGAATTTTTTTGACATTGGAGTCAATGAGGGTAACATCTACTGTGGTTTCCACATCGACTCCCATGCTTCCCCGGGTTGCTGGTTGGTGCTGTTGTAGAAAGCCCTTCTCTCGTTTTGAGAGTTTACTTGTTTCTGCATGCGGTCTCTCCCTGCGCTCATTTTGTAGTTTCCCATACAGACCTTTGTGGCATGGGTGCTTTTCTGGCATCGATCACACCAAACAGTTTTGTGGCAGTTAGATTTAACATGTCCTTCTTCACCACAGCGATAGCATCTTCCTCGGAAAAGTTGACCAGGTGAGTGATTTTGCCTTTTCTGGGCTACTGCAGCAAAGGGTTGCATTACTTCTTGGATAGCTCCTCGAACTGCCGCAGCGACCGTGTTGCTTTGGTTTTGAGCTTCGGCTCTATCCACTCTCAGCACCATATCTTCAACGCCAGCTTCTTTAGGCAGAGTGGCCAAGATTTGTTTAGTAGTTTTGTTTGCATTGTCAAAGGCTAATATTTTGAACATTTGTTGTTTGCCTTTTGTATCTAAATTGGGATGATTCTCAATTGCTTCCCACAGCCTGTCAATAAAATTACTATACTTTTCCGTAGTTCCTTGTGACAAGTTGCCAAATGATGGGATGTTGGATCCAGGAAGGCTAAAAAATGCGTCTAGGGCCAGCTGAGCTGAAAGTCGCAGCATCTCGGCAGGAAATGTTAACTGAGTATTTAGGCTGCTGTAGCTTCCAGTCCCAGTAAGCATTTCAGCTGTTACGCCGCGGAGCGCATCTCCTGCTGCTTGTCGGTGAGCTGACTCATTCACCACTCGATGTCCCCAAGAAGAGTCCCAGAGTAGAAATTGATGGGGGTTGAGTAGTAATCTCATCAGACTGCGACAGTCATATGGACACATTAGATGAGCAGAAAAAATCCAGCTAATAATTTGGTGAGTTGCTTCAGATTTTATTCCATAAGTAGACACGGTGGAGCGAGCTTGTTGTAAAATTTTCCAATCTTGTGGCTCCCATTTTCCTGCATTGTTTTCATGTACGACTGGAAAGGCAAAAGGTGGAGGTGGGGTTCCGCCAAGGCAAGCAGCTGCACTCCACTGTCCGTCCAAGATTGCATCTCTGATGATGCCACTCCAGTGCGTGGCTTTCAAATGGGTTGAAGAGTTCACTAGCCACGGTGGCGTGTCCGAGTCTTTTTCCTTCCCCTGCGACTCTAATACTTCCAGTCGTTTTAATATTGTTCGCAATACTTTGTCGGTGGAATCTGAGAGCAGTTTATGATTTTCACCACTAGGTAGAGTTGGCGAACCAGACGATTCACTGGAGGAGGGCAGAGGCGGATACAGGGGAGGCGCAGTGGGCGGTGGGCGGCGCGCTGCTCCTCCCAGATCTATAAGATCAGTAGATGTTTCAGGCTCCTCCTCCGCCGGAGTTTCCTGAAGAGGCACTTCCTCATACGCCTCACTCTGTTGCCTCGGCTCGGCACTGTTCACTTCCGGTTGTGACGCATTTTGCGAGCGTTTCAACAACAAGTCCTTCACTTCCCCTTTTAACGAGCTGAAAGGCTCTCTGCCGCCTTCAACTCTTTCTCGTATTTTATCCACATTCTCACAAACTGTCCCAGTCATGCCTCTAACAGCAGGTAACCCAAAAATTCAAGCAATAGGTCCGGGCTTATTCTGCGGTTTTAAAGCGGGCGTCCCTGGACCTAGCATCTGTGCGGCAGCACACGCAACCTCTCTTTCCGCTTTCATTGCTTTTAGAGTCTCTAATACCGTATTCCACAATTCACGAACAGCTTTTATCTCCTTCTCTTCTTTTTCGTTCCCTTCGATTGCTTTTTGCCACATCGTCTCTCCAAGGACCAGCCATTCCGAGACAGAAAACAGCATCGGTGTGTCAGAAAAATGACCCCATCGCTGTCCTAGTTTGATTAATTTAATCAACTGCTTCGTTTGAGCTTCAATTCCTCTCTTGGAGAGAATACCAGTGAGCAAAGTGGCCGCAGCTTCTGTTTCCATAGCTGCGCCCGAGAGGTGGGGAGCGACCCCACACCCGTTGTCTACCGCACTTCTTGTGCCCAAGTAGCACTTCTCTCAGCCATGTTTTTCCCACTCCCCTCCTCTAGATGCTTACCGCAGTCTCGGAGAACTCAGTCCAGCTGAACTATCGACCTCTGGTCATCCTCTGCTACCAGATGTCGGAGTGGGTGACGGACCCTGAGTAACGATGAAACTCAAAATGAGTATGGATGTTCTCCATTTATTCAAGTTTTTACAGAGTATATATAGACAGGCAAAAAGAACACACAGTAGCAACAGCTATATGATTGGCTTACAATCTCTGTTTACATGCCAGGAGGCTTCACACAATTGGTGTGAAACCCTTGTCCAGCGCAGTGAGCTATTCTGTCTTTCTGAGCCCAGTTTCTCGTATCTTGTTTCCCAGGCTGCTACTTTCCCTTTCCTGGCTCGTTAGGGAGAGATCATGGTCTCATCTGCTTCAAGGACTGGATCGCTCATAATCGGACCCTGTCCTTTGTTCTGTAGCCATTCCTCCACATTTTTAAGCATTCATTACTTTATACCCTGAATTCATAATCTTCATCAAAGAAAATAAATCCTTAATCATGTAGGTACTCTGTGAAAGGCAGCTAGTAATATATGTGGCCGAACAGAGTGATCGTATAATCAGAATGGTCCCTAGTAGACAAAAATGAGCTCATAATAAATGAATACATTAGAATCCAGCAGAAATTGTGAGTGCCTTATCTTTCCTGGTAGGTTCTGAAACAAATATAATCACAGTGGGGGGCAAAGCAGGCAGAGAAGTGTTTGGTCCATCCATTCAGCTATATGTGCATAAGTGGTGGTTTGACCCTGGCTGGACACCAGGGGCCCACCAAAGCCACTCTGTCACTCTCCTCTTTAACCGGACAGAGGAGAGAAAAGTAAATCAAAGGGCTCATGGGTGGAGATAAGGACAGGGAAAGATCATTCGCCAGTTACCATCATGGGCAAAACAGACTCTACTTGAAATTAATTTAATTTATTACCAATCAACATCAGAGAAGGAAAGGATAAAAAATGATGAATCTTAAAACACCTTCCCCCCATCCCTCCCTTCTTCCTGCGGTCAACTTCACTCCCAGTTTCTCTACCTACTCCCCCCCAGCGGCACAAGGGGGATGGGAATGGGGGTTGGGGTCAGTTCATCACATGTTGCCTCTGCCGCTTCTTATTCCTCAGGAGAGGACTCTTCACCTGCTCATGCGTGGGGTCCCTCTCACGCAGCAGTCCTCCATGAACTTCTCCAACCCTTCCGGGCTACAGTTCTTCACAAACTGCTCCAGCGTGGGCCCATAATTTCCATGGGATGCAGTCCCTCAGCAGCAGACTGCTCCAGTGTGGGTCCCCCACGGGGTCACATGTTCTGCCAGCAAGCCTGCTTTGGCATGGGCTCCTCCCCCCACAGGTCCACAGAGTCTTGCCAGGAACCTGATCTGGTGCAGGCTTCCCACAAAGTCACAGCCTCCTTCCTTTGGGCATCCACCCGCTCCAGCGTGGGGTCCTCCACGGGCTACAGGGGGAGATCTGCTCCACTGTGGACCTCCATGGGCTGCAGGGGACAGTCTTCACCAAAGGCTGCAGGGGAATCTCTGCTCCAGCGCCTGGAGCACCTCCTTCCCCTCCTTCTTCACTGACCTTGGTGTCTGCAGGGCTGTTTTCTCTCACATCCTCTCACTTCTCTTCTCTCTCTTCCACCATTGCTGATTGGCTTGGCCTTGGCCATCGGTGGACACAGGGAAAACTTCTAGCAGCTTCTCACAGAAGCGACCCCTGTAGCCCCCCCACTACCAAGACCCTGGCACACAAACCCAATACAGCATAATGTGACCCACAACGTGCACACTGTCACACTCTGCTGCAAGTAGACCTGCAGCTGCTTCACATTCTGCTGTGTGCACACCTTAAATGCTCACATCACTTCCTAAGCAGGCACCAGGAAACACAGCAAGCAGCAGCATTCCTCCTGGAGCAGCACTCATTTCTCAGCACCTGTTTCTCTACATTGAGAGATGGTATGGTCTTTATTTCCACTCCTAGTTTTGCGTGTTGCTTGGTTTCTTCATGTCAGACAAGCCTTCACTTCCCAATCTATGGTGAGCGAGTTTTCCCCAACAATCTCTTCTGTGGTGAATTAGCAAAGATTATTTGAGTATCTGAATACTTATTTTTCCCCTGGATTGTTCTTTCCTTTTTAGAAAGCTAATGAGAGAAAACGAAGTATGCTATTGTTCAAATCTCTGCCCTCATGTCCCTCTTGCTTGTATAACCATGCCTATAATGATTTCTGCAGCAAGCACTTCAATTCCTACCAGTAGTATAGGCCTAATTATCAAAAATATTTTTTTTGGTTTTTAAATTAAAACACATTTTTCTACTATTTGTCCTCCTTCTGGAGAGAGTTTCATTATTCTTCAAATAATAGCATATGCAGCTCCTCCTCAGAACGGTTATTTGTCCACATTATCCATTAAGGGGAGGTCTGCACTGTTTTAATGGACCAGACAGTTCATGAAGAGGAGAGGCCATGAAGCACTGGCAGATGCAATCCAGCTGAAAAACCCAGATCACCAGTGAAAGAGGTGACACAAGTGACAACCATAGAGTCCCAGAAGCATCTCCACTTCTCCTTTTTTGTTTTTGGGCAGAAATCCTTTGGCTTTTTACTTAAGGTACAAAAAAAATTATTTTGAAAATTCACTTATTTCCCTTGGTATTCTAGGGGAAGAAAACCAATACTTCATTTGTGTCCCATTCATTGACAGACATTATGTGTCAAAACCTTCTAAGGTAATTTTTTAATAAGAAGGTAATTATATTATTAAAATGGCTGTCAACAGTCCATCTAATGACAGCAGATACTTGATCTTATGGATTATTTTGGTTTTAGATTTCAGAAGCTGAAGAAAAAGAGCCCTGCCTCTTTTCTTTCTATCTTTTACTTCTTAGTATTGGTCAAACGTGCTCCAGAAAGAGAATACTTCCACACCCCTGCTGTGTACACCTGCGGCAATCCTGCCATTGCAGACCAGCAAACGTAAGAATAATGTTATTGGATCTCCTCATAGGCTTGGGCATAGAGTTGGGTACCATGTTGATTCAGGGCCATAATATATTAGTTTCATTAACTGTGCATTCTGACAAAAAGATCATTCAACTAATCTAGCTGTATGGACATTCATACCGACCTGCCTTTTAATTTGTTATACATCATCTTCATAAGAGAGCTTTAGTGAGCTTAGGTATGCCCTGCTAAAGGGGACAAGTGGGTATTTCACAGAAGGCTCCTTCACTGGAAATTAAGGCAACTGTATCCGGCAGTTGCATCACTAATTTCCCAGCATAATGCTTGTTTTTAAAGCAACTTTATGCAGTTTACTCCCAAACCCTGTTCTACAGACTTGCTGCTTCACTTTTTTAATTTTTCCTGAGAAATTATCCTCTCCACTTGCATTGTCTTTAATTTATTTTCTGTCCTCTGAAAAGCTCAGTACTGTCTGTAGACTCAGCCCTCCTGAGGATCCTCAGGACTCAGTATTGCGTCCCTGCTGCTTGAAACCAAACTGATCCTCCACAGATCCTTTCACAACTCAGGTCTTCAGGGGTGTACGAATAAGCAGGCTGTGGTGCTCTGGATTAAAAAGTGTATTGGGATGTAGGATGCTTTTGTAGCTGAGTTTTAAGGGGGTTGCACATGGAAAGAATAGATTTGCCTTCATGTAAGTGAGTCACCTTAAATTAGCTTTTACTCACAACAGGTTATGATCAAAACAAACACAAACTGCTCAATGCCAAAGTCAGCAGAGTTATAAAGCTTTAGAAAGTGCCAGAAAGGAAAAGAAAGCATGCAGCTATTTATTTGTTCTTCCTATTACACTCAAGGCTTCATCTCTTACAGCCTGGCCCAGTGGACAGACCATTCAATATTTACGGACTTTGGGCTAACAAGATATTTTTTAAACATCTCAAGTCACAGGATGAGCAGAACCATCTGAGGAATCACCTCTCAGATCCAAAATGCAGATGAAATTATTAAAGGGGACTGAGAGAGATCCCAGAGGTATCGCATTTGTTGTAGGGATCCAAACATAATGTACCATTTATTCTCTGGCTTAAACAGTGGAATAGATGGCTTGTTGGCTTAGTGATAACTCTCCATACCTCCAGCAGCTCTGCCCAGAAATAACTGAATAATATCCTATCACACTATGAAGTGGGCATTTAAAACTCTGCGTAAGTTCATAAGTGCAGCTCGTATTCCTGTGTTTGTTTGTTATCTTCCTTGTTTGCCATGCATTTTGTTGTAATTTGTAGCGCTGAAGAATACAGCTCTGAAGAGCTTTATAACTCTTGCTGAAGTGAATAATTTCCCTTGTGTAAATGTCACCCTTTGGAAAGAAATCTGCAAAATTTTCTGGCAGTACATCTTCTGCAGTATTAAGACAAGACACTAATTGCTGTAAAACAAGCACTCTTCCACATAATGAAATTCAATAGCGATATTACCTACCATAAGGAATAACAAAGTTCACTGGAAAAGAGAACCTTTTGAAAGCCAAGGTTGGTTGTTTATCTTCAGGCAGAAAAAGATTATGTTAATCTTCATGAGAACTAAAGGCAGGATATATAACCTCATATTAGCAGCACAGCACACAGAGAGTTCACCATACTGTGGGTTCGTTGCTTTTAAAAGAACATGCCAAACAAGATGAGTGGATCTCCAAAGGCTGAGAGCTCAAGTTTGCTTCCAATAACAACTCAAAAACTTTGAGGCTTTATATGAACCATGTATTTTGGCATTAATTTCTCTTGGGTATATTTAATACCACAGTTTTGGGTGCAGAGACCAAGGATAGTGTCTTTAGGTATTAGTAGCCCCTGTGACTGAGTAGACAAATCTATATTTAGCCATAGAAGAAAGGTTTCTCTGCACAACCATTTTGTATAGCACAGTGTCAAAGTTTCATGGACACATACTGCTATGGACAGGAAAAGGTGCATTTCACAAATATGCAGCTATCAATCCATTTTTTTTTTTCTCAAAGGCCTGTTTTTTAGCATAAACACCTGTACCCACTGGAACTAAGCCAGAAATCCCACAGCAAGGCTATGCCCTGACACTAGGAGCGCAAATGGTCTCATGTATTTTGATCAGCCATGTGTAACAGTACTTTGGAGCCACTGACCTCTGCCTTCAACCAGGTTAGGAATGCTTAACTACTGGCAGGACAGGTCCCTTGTCATTATACTGTCAAACTTACTAGCTCGTGGGCAGACTCCAGTGCAATTTTCAGGACCTTGCAGTTCATGGCAAAATACAGCTTTTTGCACAGAGATCTCTCCATGCCTGGAGCCAAAAGTTACGTCTATATGGAAGCTGGAAATACAACAGAGGGAAATGCAGATTTATCTCAAGTAAGAGAGAAATTTAGATGTGATGAACAAAGCTGTGATGGCTAGTTTGTCTTGGCCAGCTTGGTCCTTCCAGGTTGTTCACTACAGAGCATGTGTACACCCAGCAAGACAGTAAAAAGGGAATACAAGCAGGAAAGTATATCTGATTCTGGACACAGAAGCACTGTAACAGGAGACTGTGGGTGAGAGAAGGAATAGGTTCAGAATCCTACAGCAGTACCGAGACAATGGAAGTAGAAAAGTACTATTTTATACCTGTGCAGACAAGTGATTAGAATGAAAATAAGAATTGTTAAAACCAGTTTTTTGTAATTCTTAGGTAATGTCTACACATGTACCATTTAAGACACCAGGTACAAAAATAGAGAGTATATTATTCTCTGAAGTGCTTTGAACATAAGACACTGGTTGTAACAACTGTTGCATAAAGCTGTGGAAAATTCTGTTTAGGGCAGAGTTTTCCCAGCCTTTAGCAGAGTTTTTGGTGCAGTATAGACATTTAGACCATAGCTGTTTACAAATACATATAATTGGAAGACCTGATATACACAAGACAATCTTGTGCTCATTTTCCAGTCCTGGTGTGGGCTGGAGTGAAAAGGAGTGTCAGCTGAAATGACAGAGAAGGAGTGGATCAAGCCACTAATAGGAATAAATGTCATCTTCCCTTGTGCATACGTGTGTGAAAAGATAAGTGAAAACTCCTTCCAAGGATGAGGTGGAGACATGCGTTTCTGTGTGCAGAAGGTTGATTATTTTCACCTGAAAAATTTCAGACATATTGTCAAAAAATGAAAGCAGCAATTAAAAAGTCAAAAAGATAGGCTAAAAAAATTCCATATAATCATGGACAGATTTAGGTGGGAAAGGACCTCTGGAGGTCTCTATGCAACTCCTGGCTCCAAGCACATCCACAATCATAGTGTATTGGGTCAAGCTGCATAGTGTGCTTTCTATTGGTATGTAGAAAGGTGTTGATAACACACCAATGTTTTGGCTACTGCTGAGCAGTGCTTGAACAGCACCAAGGCTGTGTCTCCAACATCCCCACCACCACCACCACCAGTGGGCTGGAAGGGGGCAAGATCTTGGGAGGGGACATAGCTAAGACACCTGACCCAAACCAACCAAAGGGATATTCCATACCATATGATGCTAGCCAACTTCTCTACCTGGCCAGTTAGTCTATACAACCAGGCCCTATTTCTATAGGTTGATAAGGGAGTCAATAAAGATTCTAAAGCCCATCCAATTTCTACTCCTGTCGAAGGTTCATTCCATTTTGCATCATCAATTTGTGATCTCCTTGTTCGAATTAATTTTAAATTTTCAGAGCTTCCTCTAAAGGGAGCCTTTTTCCATATTGGATATAGGGCTGGCATTCCTAAAGTAATTTGTTTCACCTTTCCATTCACCAGTAGGTGGGTAGACCAGGTTCCATCACTCATTGCCCAAACTAAATGTCCTGGACTTGGGATTGTAGATTTTTCACAATTAAATACTGCCCCCCCCTTGGGCTTATACGTATTAGTCAATTGTAAATCATTTCTGAGTCCTCTACACTGACATCCATACTTCAACGCAGCTGCTAAGGGTGGAATATCTTGTACTGCCTTACTGACTGTGCTACAATTATATATTTTTTTACATTTCCACCAGGATACAATGACTTCTTTCTCCTGGGAGGTACTTTCTCTATTAGTAATTGGGAGAGTCAAGAACTGATCACCATCCCGAATAAAACACCAGGAAGCCTTAGCCATGTACTGAAATTGAGATAAAATGGTCATTGACCATACTGAATCCCACACGACCATCTTTTGTTTAGCTTGATCTTCACATCCCCTTGTTGCATTAATGATCAGCTGAACATGTAGTTCTGCTGGCTGTACCCATCCAACAGCAGGGATTCAATTGCAATATATGTTACTGATTTCAAGTTCCTCGCTACTCAGATTAGTTGTTAAGATTCCCCATGGAATGGATTCGCCCACTGCTCTCGGGATTGGGAGGCATGTAGTTATGTGGGTTATATTTTGCAGGTTAGCAAACTCTTTTATCAGCCCCACCATCAAGTTTTCTTCTGGAGTTCCTTTTGGGAGGTACATTGACTGTGCTGCTTCTGTTGACAACAAATTCTCACTCTCTGCCCTCACTCCTGACAGATTTGCCTCTACAAACACTCCTACAATACTCCCACCATCATCAGTCTCCAGATTAAAATCCATTTTTCCCATGTTTTACAATGATATTCCCCCCTTTTAGACATGTTTTAAAGTCAATTTTGCAGTCTCTGGATCTGGACTTTCCATGCAGGGGCCTCCTTTGCTCGGGTGTAATGCATCCATGGTTTCACTCCTTTCACTTTAATTGCAGTGTAAGTTGTTAACAGTACTTGAAAGGGTCCCTTCCACATCCCCTGTAGTGGTTCGGAGTCCCACGTCTTTATGTATACAAGATCACCTGGCTGATACTGATGTGCAGGCGTATCCAAGGCAAGCGATCTAGTTAGCACTATGTGTCTTCGGAGAGCTCCAAGGGTTTTTCCTAAAGAAATTAAATACATTTTCAAATCTGTTTCCCCCGCCACCTTCATATCCCCCGGAATGAGAGGAATCTGGTAAGGTTTACCATATAAAATTTCATATGGACTTATACCATCCTTCCATCCTTCGATCTCGGTTGAATTCTAATTCTCAGGAGGGCTAATGGTAAGGCCTGTGGCCATTTTAAAGATGTTTCTTGACAGATTTTTACTTATTTGCCTTTTCAATGTTTGGTTCATCCTCTCAATTTTCCCACTTGATTGTGGTCTCCAGGGGGTATGTAGGCCCCATTTTATACCCAAAATTTTACTAATTTGTTGAACCACATTTGCCACAAAATGTGGTCCTCTATCAGAGGACATCCCTATTGGCACCCCAAATCTCGGTATTATTTCCTTCAACAATATTTTAACTACTTCCCTAGCTTTGTTGGTGCGGCAAGGAAAAGCCTCTGGCCATCCCGAAAATGTATCAATCAACACTAACAAATACTTACATCCATTTTGTCTGGGTAACTCAGAAAAATCAATTTGCCAGTAATCTCCGGGAGAGTTTCCTTGTTTTGTTACTCCTAAGGGTGGTTTCTTTTGATTCAGGGGATTATTTTTAAGACAAATTGGACACTTAACTACTATTGATTTAATTATTCCAGTCATCCCTACACACACTACAGATGCCTTTAAACTTGAAACCATAGTATCTACACCCCAGTGTGTTTGCTCATGTTTTTCTTTTGCAAGTTCTATCATAACTTGCAGGGTTACTATTACATGGTTTTCTGGCGTTACCCACCATCCCTCCGTATTTTGTGATGCTTTCAGTTGCTCTGCTAATTGATCATCCAATTTAGTATGTTTTGGTTTTGAATTCGGAATTTCTATCTGTTTTACTGGTATTAATGCAAGGATACCTTGTGATGCAGCCTCCTTTGCAGCTTTATCTGCCAACCGATTACCTATGTTCACAGCTGTTTGCCCAAATTGATGAGCCTTGCAATGCATTACCGCCACTTCCTTTGGTTTCTGCACATCTTCCAGAAGCTGGACAATTTCTTGTTTGTACTTTATCGGGGATCCTTGGGCCAATAGCAATCCTCTCTCCTTCCAAATAGCCTCATGAGCGTGGATTACACCAAAGACATATTTAGAATCAGTCCAGATGTTTACCCTTTGTCCTTCTGCCCTTCGTAGAGCCTGCTTTAAAGCCACCAACTCTGCTTTTTGTGCTGAGGTATTTGCAGGCAGGGTCCCTGACTCCAATACCTTGGTGGTGGTGATGACAGCGTATCCAGCCATTCGCTTTCCATTTTGCACAAAGCTGTTTCCATCTGTAAACAATTCCAGATCAGGATTTTCCAGGGGTTCATCTCTCAGGTCTGATCTGCTGGAATAAACTTGTTCAATAGTTAACAGGCAGTCATGCTCTAAGTTTCCCATCGGGTTTTCTGCTGACAAGAACATCGCTGGGTTGACAATTGCTGTGGTTTTTAATTCTACATCATCTTGTTCTAATAAAACAACTTGATATTTCAGCATTCTGCTGGGGGACAGTCAATGACCCCCCCTTTTGTTCCAGGACAGCAATTACCATGTGTGGTACATATACCACTATGTTTTTACCCATGGTCAATTTTTGGGCCTCTTGGATCAGCAAAACTGTTGCTGCCACAGCATGCAAACATCCCGGCCATCCTTTACTCACGTTGTCGAGTTGTTTGGAGAAGTATCCCACCAGTCACCTCCAGGATCCCAACCGCTGTGTCAGCACTCCAAGGGCTAGATGTTGCCTTTCATGTACAAAAAGCTCAAAAGGTTTGGTCAGATCAGGTAAACCCAATGCAGGGGCCATCATCAATGCTCTTTTAAGTTCTTTAAATGATTTCTGACATTCAGGTGTCCAAATCAAATACTGATCTTTAGATTCTTTCAAAGCCTCATATAGTGGCCTCACATACAGGCCATAGTTCAGAATCCAGAGCCGACACCATCCAATCATCCCCAGAAAAGCTCTCAATTCATTTGGGCTGCTGGGTTCTGGGATTTGACAAATAGTTTCTTTTCTTTTATTTCCAAGTTGTCTCTGTCCTTGTGATATTTCAAATACCAAATAAATCACTGTCTCCTTTCCTATTTGTGCTTTGCTCCTGGAAACTCTATATCCTCCTTGGCCTAGAAAATTTAGTAAATTGATAGTAATTTCAAAACATTCTTTACTTTCTGCTGCTATCAGAATGTCATCCACATACTGTAACAATATACCTTTCTCTTGGTTCTGTTTCTTCCATATCTCTAATTCTTTTGCCAACTGATTCCCAAATAGCGTAGGGCTGTTTTTAAATCCTTGTGGAAGTACGGTCCATGTGAGTTGTGTTTTACATCCTGTAGTGGGGCTTTCCCATTCAAAAGCAAATATGCTTTGGCTCTTTTTATCCAGAGGTATGCAAAAGAAGACATCCTTTAAATCTAGTACAGTAAACCATTTGTGTTCCTCCTTTAAAGAGGTCAGTAAAGTATATGGATTAGCCACTACCGGGTGTATGTCTTGAACTATTTGATTTATGGCCCTTAAATCCTGAACTAATCGATATTCCTTGACTCCAGATTTTTTCACTGGTAGTATGGGAGTGTTATATTCTGATTCACATTCTATCAGTAGCCCATATTCTAGAAATTTTGTAATTAGCTCCTCCAATCCTTTTCGAGCTTCCCACTTAATAGGATATTGGTTTTGTCTTACTGGTTTAGCTCCAGGTTTTAAGGTCACTTTTACCGGTTCTGCCAATTTAGATTGTCCTGGAACTCCACTTGCCCAAACCAGAGGAATTACTGCGTTTTCCACTTCTTCTGGGATCTGTTCTTCTCTAGGGGAATCCTGTAACATAAACACTCTTGCCTCTATGGCTTTTGATTCTGGTATTAGTAACGTAATTTCTCCATCCTTGAAAATTATTTGTGCATTTAATTTGCTTAATAAATCCCATCCTAACAAGGGTAATGGTCATTCAGGCAATACAAAAACTGGTGAGTTACCCATTGCTTTCCCAATTTGAACTTTAGCGGCTTTAGGAAAGGCCGATTTTCTTTTTGCCCTGTCGCACCAACAACATCTGCTGATTTATGACTAAATGTCCCTTTGCATGTATTCAGTACCGAATGAGTAGCCCCTGTGTCTATTAAAAATTCTGTTTCTTCATTCCCTAGCGTCAGTGTAACCAGGGGTTCAGCTAAGGTTGATTCCCCCGGTCCTCCTCACGATTCTTGACCCAGGGTCATTGCCCGGAGGGCTGGGTCTAATTCCCCCACTCTAGGGCAGTCTCTTCTCCAATGCCCATGTTCCTTGCAAATAGCACATTGATCTTCTGCCAGTCGGAAATTTACCCTCCTCCTGTCACCAAAATAACTCCTGTCTCCAATATTCATTCCCCGTCCCCTTCCTCTGCCCCTTCTGTTATTCTGAATTAGGACCGCCAGTAATTTTCCATCTTTCTGTATTCTCACTTCTTTTTCTTTATCCCTGTTATTATATACATTCCAAGCCACTTCGAGCATTTTACCCAAATCCCTAGATTCAGGTCCTTCTAATTTCTGGAGTTCCTTTCTAATATCCGGGGCCGATTGACCCATAAACAAAAAAGCCAATTGTACTGCTTCTTCTGGGTTTTCTGGATCCAAATTGGTATACTTTCTAACAGTCGCCTTTAGTCTTTCCATAAAGGCTGAAGGGGACTCATTTGGTTCCTGTCTTAGTTCATAAATTTTTGACCAATTTACCGCTTTTGGCATTGCATGTCTTACGCCAAATAAAATCCACCTCTGATATCTAGTCAGCATTGCCCTGGGTCCCGGTTGATTAGGGTCCCACTAAGGATTCGCAGATGGAAAATTTTGGTCCACTGTCCCCCGTAAATCCCCATTAGCATGTGCCACCTCCACCTGTTTTCTGGCAGCATTCAATACCATTCTTTTTTCAGTTTCATCAAGCAAAGTATCCAATATCACTCGTATATCATTCCAGTCAGGATCCTGGGTTCTGATTATTGTTTCGACCGCTTTAGCTACTCTTTCGGGATCCTCCCGATAGGAACCTGCAATCTCTTTCCATGATCTTAAATCAGTAATTGAGAAAGGAACTTTTACCACTACTGGACCATCATTCCCCACTGCTTCTCAGAGGGGAGCCTGGAAAGAAGCTGCTCCGGCTTCCCCCCTCGCCCCCTCTTGCCAAGAAGCCATTCCTGCTTCCCCCGTTCTTCCCCGCGTTCTTCCTGCAATCAGCCTGAATTCCTCTGCTTCCTCTTCCAAAAGAGGAGCAGACAGATCTTCAACCTCTGGAATTTGAACCCCTCGACCCCATTTCTGATGAGGCGCAACCATTAATTCAATATCCTCCTCCCCTGTTCCTTTTTTTAGGCAATTTTTATCAATATCACAAGTAGAACAACACTTTCTCGAGTTCTCACCACACTTCTCACCACAATTCTCTTTTTTCAAAACCATCACCATAGATTCCTGTGGGTGAATCCCACAACACTGCCATTCCGGATGATTTCGCAGCGTAAAAAACAAATCAACATATGCCACTTCATTCCATTTACCTTCCCTTTTACAAAACAAAATTAATTGTAAGATGGTATTATACTGCAATGTCCCGTTTTCTGGCCATCTCTCCCCGCTTTCCAATTTATACATTGGCCACCAATGACTACAATATTCAATTAATTGTTTCTGAATCAGAGGATCACCTCCCAGATCTTTCCAGTGTCTCAAAATACATCCCAATGATGTTCCTTGTGGGACAGATTTCTTACTCTGAAACGTACCCATCCTCCCAAAAGACTAGTGGGTGTGATCGTGCACTATCACAGGCACGAGTCGAAAATATATATATATATATTACCAGGGGGCTCGAACCCCTATCCTTACCTGGGAACTTAGCCCAACCGTGCGAGGCTTTCGCTGCGTCTTATTGGCAGGCAATACCCGGGGACTCTAACCCCTCAGAGGTACCTCCCAGCCCAACTCTGTGTAGCTTTCACCACGCCTTACAAAGAACTGGGGAATTTAACCCTTCCACCCGGGAACTTATGGGGACTCTAACCCCTCAGAGGTACCTCCCAGCCCAACTCTGCGTAGCTTTTGCCGCACCTTACAAAGCAGACTGGTGGGATTTGAACCCAAAGCTTTATCCCCTTAAAAGAATGCCTTATTACCTGTCCAGGGAACTTGCTCGGAATTCTTCGGTCCGGGGATCAGAGGTTCTCCCTGAGAATCCCTCGGTGCCAGCTGGAGGTCCCGTGATCCCACAGATCCATCGAGATTCACAAGAGTCGTCCCACCTAGGTCGCCAAAAACTGTCACTGAAATTGGGAAGAACGAACCTCGTAACACCAATGTAGTGTTAAAAGGCAGGCATTCATTATTCACCGCGCCAGATGCACAGGGGATCACTCCACCTAACTTGCATACCTACAAGCGTCAACCTGCCCCATTTATACGTAGCAAAGTATTACATATCCATAAAGTTTCCCGATATGCCTATACATATGCATAACCTGTCTCCACTTTATATTAAAATTAGCTTCAGGTGGTCATTTCCATAAATCCCTCCCCACTGCGCTTCGTCACCGCTAGTAACCCCTTGTTCTTGCGCAGACTCAGTTGCTCCTTGGCTCTTGCCCAAACTGCAGGGTCGGTGTAAACCAGTTCTTAAGGTAAACTCCTGGTTCTTATCAAAAAAATGTCCTTCGTAAGGAGCCACAAATCTTCCTGCATCAATTAGTTCTCATTCCTTCCAGTCTAGCAACCTTGGCAAACCATTATTATCCTTCTGCTCCATTCCCCCCCCGATTCTTCCCATCCTTGAATAGGGTTCCAAATTTAATAAGTAGCTACACTACTGCCTTACAAAAAAAAAACATCCAAGCTAGACACTACTGACTTTAGCAAAACATCCAAACTAGACACTACTGATTTTTAGCAAAGCAGCATCCAAACTGGACACTACTGATTTTTAGCAAAGCATCAGCAAATTAGACAATGAGGCCTAAATCATGCATCAGCATGTAGGCTGCTTACATCTGGGGGTCTTTCGACCCTTAAGGTATCAATGTCAGCTCAGATATAAAAACTAAGGGAAAAAGAAGGGACACACACACACATTCATCTTTTTGTGATGTTTTGGCTTATGGAGCAACAACTATGCATACTGAAGCCCTGCTTCCCAGGAAGTGACTGAACATTGACTGCTAACTTGAAGTAGAGAATAAAATATTGTTTTCCTTTTCCTACTGCACGTGGCCTTTGCTTTTGCTTTTTTTATTAAACTGCCTTTATCTTGACCCATGAGTTTTGTTTTCTTTTCCTTCTCATTCTCTCCCCGCCAGTCCTGCTGTAGAGGGGAGTGATAAAGCAGCTTGGTGGCACCCAGCATCCAGCTAAGGTCAAACCACCACACATAGCTAGTTTGAGTAGCTCAGAGCCAGATAAGGGTTAAAGATCCCTCTTGATGGACATGCTTCCACCTCTTTGGGCCACATCCCACAACTGTACCACTCTCCTGGGGAAGAATTCTTTCTTCCTAGTCCACCAATTTCCTGTCTTGCAGAGATGCCTGTTGGCTTCCCTGACAAGGGCATTGCTCTGTCTTTTTCATGCCCTTTTTGAAGTGGAAAATGCAGTTAGATCTTCAACAGCTTTCTTTTTGCCAGGTTGAATAAAACCTACTCCCTCAGCCTTTTCTTGTACATGCTGTGATCCAGCTCCCAGTATGCATTTGGCCTTTATCACTGGGTGCGCTGCTGGCTCATGCTCAGCTTGTTCACTCAGACCCCCAGTCTCTGCAGAGCTGCTTCCCAGCCAGTTCCCAGCCTGTTTTTGCCCAGGGGTTGGATCTGTCACAGGTGCAGGATCTGCATTTTCCCTGTTGAACTTCACAAAGCTCATGCTTCTCCAGCTTGCATCCCAGAATGTAGCCAGGTATGAAGTGAGGGTAGTGCAGCCTTGACAGCACCACTGTCTGGTGTAAGTTTCTCATCACGTTTACATTAGCTCCAGGCAAAGCTCCTAGCAAGCTGAACCCTATCCATCAGAAAAGGAGCTTTAAGTCATTAATATTCTCCTAATGTATAATTTGTAAATTATACATGTATGTAAAGTTGTCCCACCATGTTTTCAGAAGACTGTAACCAAGGATAGCAGCCTGGAGCCAGGAAATTGCAAATTAAGGTATAAGCCAGAAATGCTAGTGATGTAATATGAAGAAAAGGGGGGAAGCAGAAGCTCTGGACAGCCTTTAAGAATGACAACACAAAAGCTTCACAGACTAGTTTGAGCAGTTTCAGTAAGAGAGATCTGAGAAGTGTCTTTCAGGAGCCAGTGTTGGCCAGGAAACACCTCAAATGCAGCAGGAGAGCAGGAAACCCACCTCAGCCTTGAGGGTTCCCAGCAGGTGTAACAAAAAACAAGAGGCAGTTGTATATATGCCCCATTAGTCCTTTTGTCCAGGCACCTCTTTGTTCGTATGTCCTCCCCCACTCCATCCTTACTCAATCCGTTTTATCTATCAGTTGTGCTTGTCTTGATAAGTCTGTAAGTCGCTCCTTTGCGTGCTGCATTTGAAACTCTGAAATGTATTCCTTCAGAAACTTGGCTTTTGATCTTCCTTGTTTGAGCTAAGAAAAATGTATACTTTTAATTAGGTCATTGAATTTCTTTACAACCCAGTTCCTTGGACAGAGACTTATTATTTTTCCATGTGTGTTTCAACAGGAAAGCACACGATTTCAGAGTCAGCTGGCATGTTTTTATTTTCAAATACAGAGTTTTCTCTTTTATGGTTTGTGGAGTTGAATATTACTATAAATTGAACTCCTAGATCTTTTGCTGTGCTGATACTTCTTCCCCTTATACCACTCCCTTTTTCTCCTGTCCAAGTTTGTTAGGATTAGTTTTTCAATTAGGAATTCCAGTATTTCACAACAAGCCTTTTAATCTTTCTCTTTACTGTCCTTTCCTTAGTAACCTCCTCCTCGTGTGCTTTTACTAGTCCCTTGCTCACTCACCTTCTCTCTGCTTTTGCCAGGTTTCCCTGTTCTCTTCCTTTGCATTCAAATGTTCACAGTTTCTGAGCACCTTAAATCCCCTGCCTGAAGAACTTCTAAGCAGGGTCCAGATGCTTCCTGCTTTTCAGAGAAAATGCGCAAAAGAGCTGGTGGAACCTGTTCATAAATTAAGGCCTATTCTTACTTTTACAAACATTATGACCTGATACTTGTCCTGTTTACGTGCTGTAAAACATCTGTATTGTATTACATTGAAAAGAAAAATATGGTTGAGAACAGCTTGAGTTTACAGTCTTTTCTCCTTCACAATGTTATGCCATGAGCTGTCAGATAGCAGAAAAACAAAGAACAGTTTCTACAAGTGAAATTTTGAAAATTCCAGTTATGTTCCACACATAAATCTAGTCAGTCAGCTTCTCTGATGTTTTTTTGCTGAAGGACATATGTAATTTCAGTCAGCTTCTGGCTTTGGACAAAGATGTTCAGGACTTCAGTAGACTTAGACGATGCTTTTCTGTCCATCTGCTGAGCAACTGATACCTTAAGGGTCAAAAGACCCCCAGATGTAAGCGGCTTACATGCATAAGATTTAGGCCTTATTGTCTAGTTCGCTGATGCTTTGCTAAAGTCAGTAGTGTAGTTACTTAGTAAATTTAGAACCCTATTCAAGGACGGGAAGAATTGGGAGGGGATGAAGCAAAAAGATAATAACAGTTTTTCAAGGTTGCTAGACTAGAAGGAATAAGAACTAATTGACGCAGGAAGATTTGTGGCTCCTTACGAAGGACAGTTTTTGATAAGAACCAGGAGTTTACCTTAAGAACTGGTTTACACCGACCCTGCAGTTTGGGCAAGAGCCAAGGAGCAACTGAGTCTGCGCAAGAACAAGGGGTTACTAGCGGTGACGAAGAAGAGCCGGCAGCCTTCATCCCCACGACCCCAGACGACCACCACAAGGAGGCACTGAGCAAGCGCAGTGGGGAGGGATTTATGGAAATTACCTCCTGAAGCTAATTTTAATACAAAGCAGGGACAGGTTATGCATATGTATAGGCATATTGGGAAACTTCATATATACGTAAGCTTTGCTACATATAAATGGGACAAGTTGCCGCTTGTAGGTATGCAAGTTAGGTGGAGTGATCCCCCGTGCATCTGGCGCGGTGAATAAGGAATGCCTGACTTTTAACACTACATTGGTGTTACGAGGTTTGTTCTTCCCAATTTCGATGACACAACCAGCCCCCTGCTCATTGAAAATAAAAGGGGAAATCAGCTGGAAAGACAGGAAAACTCCTGCTAAAAAAAGGAGTATTTTGTTCTTCACTTGGAAAGGTTTCATTTAGAAATTTGGTGGGGTTTTTTACAGGATTAATAGCCACTTGAAAACAGAATTTTTCATCAAATACAACATTCTGCATCAACATTTGTACTATGACATCTAGTTGAAAAGAAGTGTGTGTGTGTATGTAAGGAAATATCTGACTTTTAAATCTGATTCCTGAACCAACTATTTTCACTGTTCTAGGGAATGGTGAACACAATTAACCATTTTTCAACAGGAAAAGAAAAATATACCAATATAATCTGAAATGGCTATCCTCATTTCACGTTTTGTAGTTATGAAACTTTTCACATCTAATAGTCTCCTTCAAAAATCACACACATCTCTCTTTGCATTTATTTCTGCTCATTTAACTGAGATCAGCTTTCCACTAGTGTTCCCCAAGATGGTGAAGGGAATGGCATGTGTTGAACATAGTGAATTTGCTTAACAAGACACATGGGTTAAAGAAAGAGGCAGGATTCATAGCTGATTCCTTATCTTTATAGCTGACTGTGTTGGATATGTAAGGGAACAGAAGCTTCTAATACTTTATGAGGGTAGCCAAAACAAGAACCATGAGATAAGGAAGTAAAGGAGGATGGCTCAAGGAAAAAGCACCAGCTAAGTGTAAGCTGTGTTACTCTGACAGCAAAATAAGGAGGTGAAAAGCTAAAAGTTCACCAAAAGGACAGAGTGAAGAAGAGTGGATGAGGTGAATGACCACCAGATGTCTCTGAAGCCCCAAACGGACAGAGATGCGCATGTGGGAATAGGCAGTGACTTATGTAAATTAGTTTTCAGCAATGTAATGAATATGTATATTTGATTTACATATGCATATTTGACTTGCATAAAACCGGTGTAACTAACCCTTTACGGTGTGCACATTAGGAGGAACAATCCCCTGTGCATCCAGCGCTGTAGTAAAGAATACCTACTTAATAGTCACCATGACTATTGAGTCCTGATTGCGGCTGTCCACGGCATCAATGATGAATCAGCCAGGAAAATTAATGATTCCACCTGTCAGCAGATTTCGTAGACTTTTTGTCACAGATCCCTTCACTACAGAGAAAGCTAAACTCATCCATATCTTAACTATAAAGAAATTTAAGGGTGTCTGAAAGAGCTCAGTCTGTTATAGTCAAACATTCATTTAAAGCTTTACTGAAAACAATTGCCAATGCTGTACACGTTTCTGGCTTAACTCCTAACTAGTAATATTCAATTTTATTTTTTTTAAATAATGGAATTATGCTTACTAACCAGGAAGTACAATAGCTTTCCCATTAAATATAAATAAAATCAATATTTTAGACTCTTATTTGAAAGTGTTCCTGATAAGTCTTTAATTACTGCCACATTCTCAACTGGTGTAGCAACAATTCCCCAAGAGCCCTCACTTGCATGTCTGCATTGCATTATCTATGAATTTTGCTTAAAAATTCCCCTTTGCTTTGCTGCTTTGGACTCATATTAGGCAGCCCAAAAAGAGAACATCCTCATTGCTATTGACAGTCTGCTCAGACTTTGCAGGGAATTTGAGGTAATGTCTCATTTATACTACAGAGAAGGACTTTATGCCTTTTATTTTTAGCTATTAACAAAAGCTGGATTATACATTTGCCATCAAAACCAATTGTGCTAATTGATGTCCAGCTTGTAGAGAGACATTTTTCTAAAGAGAAAGGAAGTTCTTTCTCGGTATTTTCTTGCTAAGGTCAGTCACTCTGTAAGGCCCCAAGTGGGCAGAGATTGTGTTCAATTTTATGCACTGTGAAAGTTTCACTCAATTAAAAGTCCATGAATTCATAAAAGTAAGACATGTAACTAGATCTTCCCATGGCTGGGGACCAGTTTACAATAGATTTTTCAGGGACTTGTGACACTGGTCTGATGTATTTAAATGAGAAGTTGGGAAAAAAAATAGAGAGAGCAAACCAGAAAGAAGTGCTGCTGACATAAGGTGCCCTGTGCAGCAACATGCCTTCCTTTACATAAATCTCTGCCCTCCCAGTCCACTAAAAGCCAACAAGATAATTCCTAGACAGGATTACTTCCAGTGCCAGAACAGCCCAAGCATAGACACAAGCCTATTAGCCCAGGTGGACAGCTTGTCACGATCCACTATTGGGTTGAACAGTTTGGCAGAGGTTAAACCCCCTTGCTTTCCAACCGACCTCAGATAATTCTGGGAGGTTGGGGGCGGCTGGGCTTAACTTCTGATTAACTCCGATGTTTTATCGTGACTAGGTTCCTTTTATAGAATCATAGAATCACCTCGGTTGGAAAAGACCTTTAAGATCATCGAGGCCAACCGTTAACCTAGCACTGCCATCCCACCACTAAACCATGTCCCTAAGCACCTCATCTATCCTTCTTTTAAATACCTCCAGGGATGAGGACTCCACCACCTCCCTGGGCAGCCCATTCCAGAGCCTGACAACCCTCTTGGTGAAGAAGTTTTTCCTAATGTCTAGCCTAAACCTGCCCTGGCGCAGCTTCAAGCCATTCCCCCTCGTCCTATCATCTGTTACCAGGGATACAGGGATTACATTCTTGGGAACAGAATTAAGACTCAAAACGGAGTCAAGTGCCAAGTCACTTTATTTGGCCAACAACAAATGCGCGAGAGGAAAGCAGAGAAAGAGAGGAAAAGTGAGAAAGGGAAAGAGAGGGGGAGAAACAAACGGCACGGGAGCGTTGCTATAGTTACCACCACGGGTCTATGTGCTGTCCGTGCGGCCCGAGCAATCCACGCGGTCCATGCGGCTGGTGCAGCCCGAGCGGTCCAATGCGCCTGATGTATCTTCGAATCTGGTGGAGGGTAGATGTTCCTGGATGCTCTCCTTGGTCTCCGCTGGTTCCCCCTTTCATAGGGTTGTCTTTTTGCATAGTCAATGACTGTTTTGCATACCCACGCCTCCCACTCGGCAGTGGGGCGCATGCCCAGTACCATCACTAGAGTATGCTCGAAGGTTCTAGGGGGTCCGAGCCCCCTCCCCATTGTCAGTCAACTCTGGGCCCGGGCGCACGCGCAGAGGACGTGTACTCCAAGATAACAGGACACTCGTTCCTGTGGGGTGAGTCTCAATGGGCTGAAACTGCCCTACTCAATTGTCAGTGGCGATTAGGTCATTCTGGTGGGGTGGGACTCAATGGGCTGAAACTGGTGATTAAACTGCCCCGCTCAGTTGCCGTGGTGATTAGACTTCAATAGATAAGCTTGCCTGCCACCAATGTTGAGACAAGTTTCTAGTCCCTTACACAGCTATAATCACTTTTGCTGTGAAAAGAGTTTAATGTTTATCAGAAACAAACTGCAGGAGTGAAGACTCAAGCTATGCATGACTCAGAGTTCACGTTTGGAGGGAGACACATGTCAGCCCATGGGATTTGGGCAATGAGACACAGAGACTTTGAGAGATGCTAGACAGGCATAAATATGTCAACATAGGATATTTTCTTCAGGAAACTGCTTTGTTAGAAAGTCCCCTCTAGATTTTGCATGTAATATAAAATCCAAGAAATCTTTTCACATATCTTGCAGCTCACTCAAGGATAGGGACTGCATTGTTTCCATCTCGTTTGTGAGTTTTGCCTCTTCCTCCTCTCTTTGCTTTTTCATCATCCCTTTCTAAACGAGATGATTTTTGCTTCCAGATTTCTTCTTGTGTATAGGGGCAACTGATACCAGCATGAGCTGGTTCCTCGGTTCAGCTGTAATGCCTGTCGCAGGGGTTGGAGCAGCCACAGTACCTGTCATTTTGTCGTCAGATCCAGAGACCTTCTCTTCCCCCTGAGGGTACTGACTAGTGTTGAACAGGGCTCGGTAGTCGTGGGACAGGCCCTAGCACGTTGCAGTGACTTGTGTCTCTCTGGAGTTCCCAGAGTGACAGCATACTTTTTCCAAATATTTTACTAGTTTTTCGGGATTCTGCACTTGTTCTGGGATGAAGTTCCAAAACACTGGAGGAGCCCATTGTCCTAAGTACTTGGCCGTGCTATGCCACACACCCTGCCACTCGTAACTATCCAGCCTTGCGGCAGGTCTCTGGATTATATTCTTGAATTCCTTACTAACCTTAGTCAAAACTGAAACAATATTCCCAAGAAATACCAATATCTATTGATATTAATATCAATATCTTAACTATCCAAGGATGTTCAAAATACTGAAAAGTTATTGTAATGAAGGAGGAAACAGCATAGAAGAAGGTAACAAATGTGCCATTCTGTATTTCCTCCATAAAAAACCTCTCAGAAGAAGATGTATAATTGCTAATTGTCTTCACGAGGTGGTAACCAAAGTACAGTAATGGCTTCAGTACAAAACCCAAATACCAGACAAAGCTCAAGGCTACTGTTTTAATAAAAAATCTCCCTAGCAAAACACTGCAGAGGACAGCAAACTGCAAAAAACAACACCAACTTTTAATATGTACAGCAAAAAAAAGAGCATGGTGCAGATCAGATAAACTAAGATCAAGAACAGATGAATCAATATTGTGACCCACAAATCTTTACAGATATAAATTCCTTAATAAGCTCTGATTAATCTGTTGTTACCTCAACCCTTCATGTCCTGCATTGCGTGCCAAAAAGGACTCTCGTGGTTTAGCACCAGACAACAACTAAGCACCACACAGCCACTTGCTCACCCTCCCCGCCCAGTGGGATGGAGGAGAGAATTGGAAGAGCAAAAGTAAGAAAACTCATGGGTTGAGATAAGAACAGTTTAATAAATATAATAATATTAATGATAATATTTTTTTAATGTAGTGAAAAGGAAAACAAAACAAAGAAAAAAAACCAGGAAAAACAAGTGATGCAACCGCTCACCACCTGCTGACCGAAGCCAACCAGTCCCTGAGCAGCAATTGCTCTCCCCCAGCCAACTCCCCCCAGTTTATATACTGAGCATGACGTCATATGGTATGGAATACTCCTTTGGACAGCTCTCCTGGCTATGTTCTCTCCCATCTTCTTGTGCACCTGGCAGAGCATGGGAAACTGAAAAAGTCCTTGACTAGTCTAAGCACTACTTAGCAACACCTAAAACTTCAGTGTGTTATCAGTATTATTCTAGTACTAAATCCTAAATACAGTGCTATGCCAGCTACTGGGAAGAAAATCAACTTTATCCCAGCCAAAACCAGGACAATGGTTCAGATGCATACAGAATCTGGCTTTTGAGATTAATTTCCTGTATTGAATTTGATAACTCTCATATTACAAAATATTTTTGTAATGATTTGTAAGCTAGTAGTATCCAGGAATCCAGACAGGATTGTCATCTTATCCAAACAGTCCCTGCCCCAAGACATTGCTCCTCTAGTTAGACAGGGCTGGCGCAACACACAGCAGTAGAGATATTAGTACATCTGAAGTGTCCTAGGTTTCACATGAGCATCCTACCTCCTAGAGCATGTTGGTCCAAATCCTCTTAGACCATCATTAATGTGATGGTATCAGCTTTATGAAATACTTGATGAGTGAAACAGAATGGAGACTTTTTTGTGAGAAGTTCATAGAATCACTTGGTTCGAAAAGATTGAGTCCAACCATACTTGTCCCCTACTAAACCATGTCTCTAACCACCTCGTCTACCCATCTTTTAAATACCTCCAGGGATGGGGACTCAACCACTTCCCTGGGCAGCCTCTTCCAGTGCCTGATAACCATTTCAGTGAAGAAATTTTTCCTAATATCAAATCTAAACCTCCCCTGGTGCATCTTGAGGTCATTTCCTCTTGTCCTATCATTTGTTACTTGGGAGGAGACCTCCTTTCAGGTAGTTGTAGAGGTCTCCTCAGTCTCCTCTTCTCCAGGCTAAACAACCCCAGTTCCCTCAGCCGCTCCTCATAAGACCTGTGCTCCAGACCCCTCACCAGCTTTGCTGCTCTCCTCTGGATATGCTACAGCACCTCAATGTCTTTCTTGTAGTGAGGGGCCCAAAGCTGAACACAGTATTCAAGGCGGGGCCTCATCAGTGGCATGTACAGGGGCATGATCACTTCCCTACTCCTGCTGGTCACACTATTCCTGATACAGGCCAGGATGCTGTTGGCCTTCTTGGCCACCTGGGTGCACTGCTGGCTCATATTCAGCCAGCTGCCATCCAACACTCCCAGGTCCTTTAGTGCCAGGCAGCTTTCCAGCCACTCTTCCCCAAGCCTGTAGCGTTGCATGGGGTTGTTGTGACCAGGTGCAGGACCCAGCACTTGACCTTGCTGCACATCATGCAATTGGTCTTAGCCCATTGATCTAGCCTGTCTAGATCCTTCTGCAGGGCCCTCCTCCCCTCAAGCAGATTGACACTCCTGCCCAATTTGGTGTCATCTGCAAATTTACTGAGGGTGCACACAATCCCCTTGTCCAGGTTGTTGATAAAGATATTAAACAGAAACGAGCCCAAAACTGAGCCCTGGGGAACATCACTTGTGACTGGCTGCCAACTAGATTTAACTCCATTGACCATAGCTCTCTGGGCTTGGCCATCCAGACAGGTTTTTACCTAGCAAAGAGTATGCCTGTCTAAGCTGTGAGCCACCAGCTTCTCTAGGAGAATGGTGTGGGACACAGTGTCAAAGGCTTTGCTGAAGTCCAGGTAGACAACATCCATATCCTCATCGACCAGGAGGGTCACCTGGTCATAGAAGGAAATCAGGTTGGTTAGGCAAGACCTGCCTTTCATGAACCCATGCTGGCTGGGCCTGATCCCCCGATTGCCCTGCATATGCCTGGTGAGCACACTCAAGATGAACCGCTCCATAATCTTCCCCGGTACCGAGGTCAGGCTGACTGGTCTGTAGTTCCCCGGATCCTCCTTCTGGCCCTTCTTGAAGAGGGGCGTCACATTTGCCAACCTCCAGTCATCTGGAACCTCCCCTGTTCTCCAGGACTGCTGATAAATGATAGAGAGTGGCTTGGCAAGCTCCTCTGCCAGCTCCTTCAGCACTCTTAGGTGGATCCCATCTGGCCCCATAGACTTGTGGACGTCCAGGTGGCATAGCAGGTCATAAACTGCTTCTTCCTGGATTATGCGGGGTTTATTCTGCTCTCCATCCCTGTCTTCCAGCTCGGGGGGCTGAGTACCCTGGGGATAACTCGTCAGGCCATTAAAGGCTGAGGCAAAGAAGGCATTAAGTATCTAAGCCTTTTACTCACCCTTGGTGGCAGTGTTCCCCCTCACATCCCAGAGAGGATGGAGATTCTCCCTGACTCTCTTTTTGCTGTTAATGTATTTGTAAAAACATTTTTTCTTACAACAGTGGGCAGGTTGAGTTCAAGCTGGGCTTTTGCCTTTCTAATTTTCTCTCTATCTTCATAATTTTCTCTCTTGTGCACTGCCTTGAAACAGAAGAAATGCTAGCCCAAAGTAATGTGATTTCCATGTGGATAAACATACAGATCAAAAAACACCAACTGCAGGGGAACGTCCCTGCCAATCCAGTCTGGGGGAGAAGTCCTGACTGGCCCCAACCAATTCAATTGGCTTAACCCTGCATTAGCCTGAGCAAGGCCAACTGATGGGACAGTGAAGAATTTGTCTCTGAGTAGTGTCAGTACACTGCTTTGCATCTTACCCTCACTAGCTCTGTTGCCTTAGGAAAGAGGGGAAAATGGAGGCCAAAATATACACAGAGGAAAAGAGAAAGCTAGATGCAGACAGCAACTTATTCCCAGGCTGTGCAGAAATAGGCAGGCACCCTAAAGCATAGCACAAATGCAAAATAAACATTGTGTTTACAGAGACAACCCTCAGTGATTAAAACTCTTTTCCCTGTCAGCTCTTTCCCCTAAATATTGACCAACAGATGACACCACTGCTGTTCTGCCTTTAGAGAAATGGAGAGTAGACAAGCTGTTGCAAAAAGTCTCCAAACACAAAGTTATATCCCTCCCTTCCCTTCAGTGAATCCAGCCCAATATGTCAATTTGCTTTTCTTAATTGCTTTTTGTTTATGTACTCAAATGGTATTCCTTGTGAAACCTGTTGACACTGTTTTAGCTGTTTGGAGACTGCCTGATTTCTCTGTTTTAACACATTCACATCACACCTCTTTCTGCAGCCCCCTTCAGGAATAGCAACACAGGCTACCATGGCTCTGAGCATCAGAAGGGACCAGTCAGCATGAGACTGCTCTTCTGACACCTCTGTGATATATCAGAGCCAACCTGTGGGGATGGGATGGCATCTGCCACAGTTGGTGTTGGAATCCCTCAGCATCCCTGCCTCTCCACAAGGCTATGACTTCTGTGGCAGGGCCTGTCACTGCTTCAGAGAGGACTGAAACCATCTTTGATTAGTTGAAATGCTTTCCCCTCACGCACTGAAGGAGTGGGGGGAGATTACACAGATCCATACTATGAAACCTCAGTGCCAAGAAGGAAGAGAGGTGTTAAGAGCACAATATGTGAAACATACAAATGACTTACTTGATCAAGTGTGTGACATGTCCTGGAGGGAAGGCTGACAGCACCATTCCCTCAGGTCCAGGAGGAGTGGACAAGATAAAAAATGGACTATCAAGGCCAGAGACGATTATGTTAGGGAGGATCAACTGGAAGACCAAAGTAGTAGGACTTCTACAGAGTCTCCACAGGGAATAATACGGACCATAACTTCATCATAGACGTATGTGGTGATTCAGGCTTGTTACAAGCACCTGCACCAAGACCAAGAGAAGATGGGGCTGACTGTCCCATCAGTGCCAAAAGCTAATCACTGTCTCTTAATGGCACAGCCCTGCAATGCCATAGAAAAAGACTAGTGGGGCACCTTCACACCTTTTCTTCTTCCCTGGGAGGTACAAGAGCAGAGACAGGAAAGAAAGACTCACATGGTTACTGTAACAGTGTTAAGTTTGCCTGGACACCTGCAAAGCTTTTAACCATGTCTGGTCTCACTCCCTGCTGAAAAACTCTGCTCCTCGTCTGCTTAGAAGGAGCCTGGGGAGGCAGCTGGTGTCCCTGCCCAACCCTGGTTTGAGGGGGCAGGCAGTGCCAGCACACATGGGTGCACCAATACCACACTTAAGATAGTAACTGCATTGCAGCCATTTTTCTGACAATACCTGGAGTGTAACTAAAGAAAACCCAAAGGTTTAATTTTGCAGGAGTTGATGGCTGTTGATCACAATCAGTACTTCTTGTCATTGGTGGATGAAAGGGGAATCTTCTGCTTTCAAAACATTCTAGTTACCTGAGTGCCCATTGCATGCATGACTTGCTCCTCTGAAGTGCGCCTGGATTTGAGAGCAGTATATATCCAAAAGGCTTTTCTTAATTTTAATCCTGATGAATTAATCAACAGACAATATTGCAAGCAGTCCTTTCAGACTGTGATATTTACATCGGGAAGAACAAGGGCTTCTTCATTAGTTATACAGGGTTTTCATATAATTGACGTTTCATTTTGTTGTAAGCCCTAACAAAGCTTTAGGTTAAAATACAAAGCCATAATTGGATGCTAGTACTAATTATCAACATGCACCTTTAATGGTCTGATCCTGGAAACTCTGAGGCTCACAAGTAATGAGATTTTAACAAGACTGTCCTCACAAATGAAATTATGAAGGGGTGGTTGATTTTGAAGAATTGCACCTTAGAGAAGCTGAGACCATCTTTTCTTAAGAAAAATAGCCAGATTATTTAACAGCAGAAGTTTCTCAATGCAAAATCTTGGAGACACTCTGTTATTAAAAACAAAATTGAAAATCTTGTTATGAATCAATTATAAAGATCTGTAAATTTTACTTGGGAAAATGAGAAATTTTAAAAGAGAGCAATTCTGAAGGACGCAAACTTAGTCTTGCTGATTGCCACAATTTTGTTTCTACTGTTATAGTCTTGAGGCCAAGATGTATCTGGGGGGATTTATCCTGTCCTCAGCTGACTGTCTCAGACCAGTGAGGTGAACTGCCTGCACAAAATGTCTGTCTGTCCCATAGAGTGAAGTAACAGCCTTGAGAGATAGGACAATCCAGAGAGCAATTTGTCCTGTTTTATGACCAGTGTATAAAACAGGGGAATGAATCACATTCTGGAAGAACCAGTATCTGACCCCCAATGAAGAAGAGAGCATAGACAGCACGCTTAGAGTAGCTACTTCACTTCTAACCTGATGAAGCTGGAGAGATTAATCCATCTGTAGAATGGCCGGGGCAGAGTAAAATTTCTTCATAGTAGCTTGTATGGAGCTGTGTTTTTGATTTGTGATGAAAACAGTGTTGATAACACATGAAAATTTCAGTTATTGCTGAACAGTGTTTGTACAGATTTAAGGTCTTTTCTGCCTCTCATGCTGCCCCACCAGTGAGTAGGCTGGAAGTGCGCAAGAAGTTGGGAGGGCACACAGGTGGAACAGCTCACCCCAGCTGACCAAAAGGATACCCCATACCATATAATGTGCTCAGCAATAGAATCATAGAATCATAGAATCATAGAATCACCTTGGTTGGAAAAGACCTTTAAGATCATTGAGTCAAGCACAGGGGGTGGAGACTGGCCAGGGCTGCCATTGCTGAAGGGCTGGCTGGGCATCGGTCAGTTGGTGGTGCACAGATGAGAGGTTCTTTGCATTGCTTGTTTTTCTTGGATTTGGTTTTCTTTTTCTCTTTGCTGTTTTCTTCTCTCTCTCTTTTTAAAAATTGAACTCTCTTTATCTCAGGCCGTGAGTTTTCTCACTCTTGATTCTCTCCCCTGTCTCACTGGAGGGGAGTGAGTGAGCAGCTGCATGGGCTTAGCTGCCTGCCAGGGTTAAACCACAATAAGTTTGCATTAAGATACCAGCTCCCAGAATAAAAGAACTGCATGAGAATTTTGACTGTCGTAAAAAAAAAAGAGAGAAAGATGGGTTCATGAAAGGCAGGTCCTGCCTGGCCAACCTGATTTCCTTCTATGACCAGGTGACCCACCTAGTGGATGAGGGAAAGGCCATGGATGTTCTCTACCTGGACTTTAGCAAAGTATAAAAAAGGCTGGTTACACTTCACAAACTAACTCAAGGTGCTGTTTTTAACTCAGCAATGTGCACAATAAGGACAAAAATGTGCACAGACAAAGGAACAAAGTTCATTTTCGTTGGTGAGCTATCCGTGGTTCCCTTGGTCAAGCATACACTGTTGAAGTAAATCTGTCATGGAATCATAGAATCATAGAATCATATAGGTTGGAAAACACCTTTGAGATCATCAAGCCCAACCGTTAATCTAACACTGCCATCCCAACACTAAAACATGTCCCGAAGCACCTCGTCTACCCGTCTTTTAAATACCTCCAGGGACAGGGACTCGACCACTTCCCTGGGCAGCCCATTCCAAAGCTTAACAACCCTTTGAGTAAAAAATTTTTTCTTAATGTCTAACCTGCCTTGGTGCAACTTGAGGCCATGTCCTCTCTCACCTCCTTCTGTTTCTGCCACAGAGCAGTCTTGGACATAGACTGATCTACCCTGATAGATTGCACTACAGAACTGCATCTGTCCAGTGTGTCCTACTTAGTCTCCTTTCTATGAAGATAAAGCAAACCCACATTCCCTGTAAACACTGGAATACTTTATCGTAGCTTTGGGTTTGGATAAAGTTTTAGGTTGGCTACCACCTTCCTGAGAGAATTGAGTGAACGTGAGCAGGAGAAAAGAAAAAAACCTATTTCCAGCACGTAAATCTAAACAGTGCTCAACACCTTGTGCCTGACAAAGTTAACTGCTGAGATTGCTGAAAGTACAAGCCTGGACATCTTCCATTTGCATTACCTGGAGACTTGTTTTTCCCAGTGATGCATTTGTTACAGGTTCTGTTACTGCATCCAGTCATAAACCACATTCAGGCATAATGTTGTCGAGTCTTATATCAAACCAGGCTGTGATAGCAAAGTGAGTACCAAGAAAGAGCAGGAGACAAGATGGTGGCATCCTGTTCATTGTATGACGTGTCTATCTGGATTTGTGCATGTGGCATAAATATCATCCTTACAACGCACTTCCTGGATCTCTGGTTAGAGTGATAATAAGCATGATTTGAAAAACCTGCTTTATGAGATTCAACTGTGTGCTGAAAGCCATGGAGAAAAAACAGATGGCTATTTTTTTTTTTTTGGTGTGAAACCGTCTCAGCAACCCACCTCATTCCTTGCTTCACTTTGTTTTAAATTGTTTTTACAGCTGATAAAGCATTTCTGAATGCCATGAATGCTGATTTCTGAATCCTGCTGACTATGCTAATTTGTTGTGAATGAGTGCCTTTACACAGTTTGATGTAGCAGCAGTTTAGAATTTACTTGTGACAAATCGCAGGATTTGATTGTGATCCTTGATATCTGGTGAAGGACTTGAAGGCTTCTTCAAGTATATCAGCAGCAAATGGAAGACTAGGGGAAATGTGGGACCGCTGCTGAATGAAGTGGATGCCCTGGCGACAGAAGATGCAGAGAAGGCGGAGTTACTGAATACCTTCTTTGCTTCAGTCTTCACTGCCAAGGCTGGCCCTCAGGCTCCCCAGTCCTTGGAGGTAAAGTGAGCAAGCCTGGAGAAAGGATGACCTTCCCTCGGTTGAGGTGGATCAGGTTAGGGATTTTTTAAGGAAGCTGGACACCCACAAATCCATGGGTCCCAATGGAATGCACCTGCGAGTGCTGAAGGAACTGGCAGACGACTTTGCTGAGCCACTTTCCATCATCTACGAAAGGTCCTGGAGAACAGGAGAGGTGCCTGAGGACTAGAGGATAGCCAATGTCACTTCAGCCTCCAAAAAAGGCAAGAAGGAGAACCCAGGGAACTACTGGCCGGTTAGTCTCACCTCTGTCCCCAGAAAGGTGATGGAACAACTCATTCTGGGTGTCCCCTCCAAGCAAGGGGAGGAAAAGAAGATCATCAGGAGTACGAAGCATGGATTCACCAAGGGGAAATCATGCCTGACCAATCTGACAGCCTTCTACAATGGCATGACTGGCTGGGTAGACAAGGGGAGAGCAGTGGATGTTGTCTGCCTTGGCTTCAGCAAGACTTTTGACACTGTCTCCTATAACATCCTCATAGGGAAGTTCAGGAAGTGTGGCTTGGATGAGTTGACAGTGAGGTGGATTGGGAACTGGCTGAATGGCAGCGCTTTAGTGGGTTCTGAACGGTGGGGCAAAGTCTAGTTGGAGGCTGGTAGCTAGTGGAGTTCCCCAGGGCTCAGTACTCAGTCCAGTCTTGTTCAATTTATTCATCAATGACCTGGATGAGGGGACAGAGTGTACCATCAGCAAGTTTGCTGATGACACAAAACTGGGGGGGAGTGGCTGATATGCCAGAAGGCTGGGCTGACATTCAGTGGGACCTGGACATGCTGGAGAGTTGGGCGCAGAGGAACCTGATGAAGTTTAACAAGGGCAAGTGTCAGGTGCTGCACCAGGGCAGGTTGAACCCATGCACCAGTACAGGCTGGGGGATGACCTGCTGGAAAGCAGCTCTGCCAAGAGGGACCTGGTGGATGACAAGCTGACCGTGAGCCAGCAGTGTGCCCTTGTTGCCAAGAAGGTCAATGGCATCCTGGGGTGCATTAAGAGGAGTGTGGCCAGCAGGTCAAGGGAGGTTATCCTCCCCCTCTACTCTGCCCTGGTGATACCCCACCTGGAGTACTGTGTCCAGTTCTGGGCTCCCCAATTCAAGAAAGATGAGGAACTCCTAGAGACAGTCCAGAGGAGGGCTACAAAGATGATGAGGGGACTGGAGCATCTCCCCTATAAGGAAAGGCTGAGAGAGCTGGGCTCATTTACCCTGAAGAAGAGAAGACTGAGAGGGCATCTCATCAACACGTACAAATATCTTAAGGGTGGAAGTCACAAGGACAGAGCCAGACTCTTCTCAGTGTTGCCCAGAGACAGGACAAGGGGCAATGGGTACAAACTGAAGCATAAGAGGTTCCAGTTGAATATGCGGAAGGACTTCTTTACTTTGAGGGTGACAGAGCACTGGAACAGGCTGCCCAGGGGGATTGTGGAGTCTCCTTCTCTGGAGATATTCAAAACTCACCTGGATGATGTCCTGTGCAACCTGCTCTAGGTGAACCTGCTTTAGCAGGAGAGTTGGACTAGATGATCTCCCGAGGTCCCTTCCAACTCTTGCCATTCTGTGATTCTGTGTGATTCTGTGATATTTTAATAACATTCAATCATCAGTCAATTAACAAAGTGATTAGACAAAATGAATCAAAACAGCGACTTAGTTAAAGATTCAAAGATGGCAAGGTTCACTTTATTACTATATGGAAGAAGTACACAAAGGAAAATTAAGTTACACTCAAGTTAGAATGATTTACAGAGAGATAGTGGATGCAGGGGATAAGGAAGACCCTCCTACTGAGTCACGAGGTACAGAATAGACCCCCTTGCTTTCTAAACTCCTTTTCAGAGAGGAGTATAGGTGCAGCTAGGTCCAATGTTAGTCTCTGATTTGGTCAACGGTTTATGTCTAAGGATAATATGTATATCTAGAGGCAGTATAATACTTTGTAATTAAATCATACATCTACAGACTACTTAAATTGATTTACACATGCATACACACACAAAGATATGGATATATAGAGAGATATAGACACACATATATATAAAGGTATTCCTGTTAACAATTCACTTTGAGTTCAGTGAAATATCCACATCAAATGTCTTCGCATTTCTCAATGGGTGAGGGTTGAGTCTCAAGGAGTGAAAGGTTTCAGCCCAGGCTCCACTGTCGGTCTTCAGCAATGGACCTCCAATTTCAGCAAACTTTAAGAGTTTGCTAGCTCTGAGAGGCATCCTGCTCAGAGGCAGATGCTGGTCACAGCTTGCTGCAGTCCAGGAGATCTCAAAGGGCCTCACTTAGGACTGCTATTTTCTACAACTACCTGAAAGGAGGCTGTAGTGATGTGGGTGTTGGTCTCTTCTCCCTGGTAACGGGCAATAGGACGAGGGGAAATGGCCCCAAGTTGCGCCAGGGCAGGTTTAGATTAGATATTAGGAAAAATTTTTTCAATGAAAGGGTTGTCAAGCATTGGAATGGGCTGCCCAGGGAAGTGGTTGTGTCCCTGTCCCTGGAGGTATTTAAAAGACGGGTAGACAAGGTGCTTCGGGACATGGTTTAGTGTTGGGATGGCAGGGTTAGGTTAACAGTTGGACTTGATGATCTTAAAGGTCTTCTCCAACCTAAATGATTCTATGATTCTATGATTGGCTTTTAGTAAATTTTCATCCAAGTCACAATCTGGGTCAGTAATCATTGGAATTCCAGAAGTGATGGTACCACGCCACTCAGGCTACAATTCAGATAAAGTTTGTATTTCAAGGCTACCAGGGGATAAGAGATTGTTCCCATTCTTGCTGCCTGCCTCAGCCATACGGGAGTTTCTGGTATAGATAGTGCCACTCTCCACCTCAGCCATATAGGAGTTTAATACAATTAAGGAGCGTTTAACTGACCAACTCAATACACCAAGGCCATGGTCTAGCAGGATTTCATAAGGTCAAAGTGGTCAAAGAGCAAAAAAGGTTTTTTTTCTTGGGGGGGGGGGGGAAGGGGGTGGAGGGGGGGGGATGGTGGGATTCACCACCACACTGAAGCAGTTGTCTCTATTTGCATGAATTCTGAGATTTTCAAACTGACCAAAGCAAATCAGTTCTTTAAAAGTACAGGTGTCTAATGTTTTGTGTTTTGTGGGGCTATTTGGGGAGTGAGACAATGAGCTACCATATATGCCATGGATACAGTGAGTGCCTGGAAAGTCGAATGTGCTTATGTGTCCATACAACTCCGTAGCCAACAAAACACAAAAAGCAAGAGTACCCATAACTACTGATGTTCTTACATACAAAGCTTGGATTGTAAGGTTAACTAACAGAAGAAAATCCTCTGAGGGATCCATACTGTTAGGTGTAGAGCTTATATCAATGCACAGACAGAAAGGATCTTGAAGAGCTATTACACTCTGTGACTCTCACTACATAGACCATGATTATGATATAACTATCTTTCAGAAGATGAACCCATATGTGTACATCCACACAGTGTTTTAAACACAAATCAAGCAAGCAACTGGTACTGTCAGCTCTGAGACAGGTTTACAAGTCTGTAGAAGTAACTGAGAGTGGAATATTACATAAGAAATGGAGTATTGAAGATGGTGGCCCTTACGATCCCATTCACAACATGACCAAACTTCATCTTAAACCCACTCATGTTTCTCGACACTCTGTTCCTCCTGAAAGATTGTTCCAGAGCCCCACATTTCTGTTTTCCTTGTGCTTCTTGAGGCTTGGAATAAGACTGGTGTACCTGCATGGTGTACTGCACCACTGCATGATGTAGAGTATTAAATCTGATGGAAAAAGCACATGGTAATATGCACTCTTCAGATACTAAATATTTCATATCAAGGCTGGCAAGAAAGACCATTGGTTCAGGTAACAATAGCCAATTTTCACCTACATGCAAACTTGCACCTGCTTAGCTGACAGCCTCAGTCTTTATCAACTTAATTAAACTGATGTCATTTTCATAGGCCCTGTATATTGATTGCAAGTGATTTAAACTGGTATAGCACCAGTGGTTCAGTTCCCGCGAGCTGATAAAATCTATATACAAGTGATACAAGTTCCCATGCACCAGTATAGTTACGTTATCTTTAAAAACACTTATGGAATGCTCAAGCAGTTCTGTATTCTGCAAATTGCAGTGCCTCTTCATGCCTCCCATGACCTGCTACTGAAAGTGCTTACTAAAAGTTGCGGTCTCATCTGCTCTGCTGGTAGAGCTCATGAGGACCTTCTCTCATGTACTTACCACAACTACAAAACTACTGTCACAACTAAGCTGGCTGTGCCCACCTGAGGATTTGAGATAAATTTCAGGAAGTACTCCCTGAAACTGGAGGAGTTATTTACCTGGTAGAGCACTGTAAGAGGCTCAATAGCCAGCCAGCTAACTGGAGACTGAGAAGCCAGCTAACTGCCTCAAAGCTTGCTCCTTTGTGTGGCAATGTGTGAAGAGCAGCATGGCCGCAGGCAAGGTGGCTCGCAGGCTGGATGAGGCAGTGGGCAGGCAGCTCCGCCAGGGCACTGCCCCTGCCCAGCAACAAGAAGGGCGCAAACAGAGTCCACCAAAATTAAAGCGTGTGAAAGATGTGTGCCTGTGCTGGATGGTGCTCTATAAAAAAGGCTGCAGTCTCAGGCCACGTGGCGGAGGGGGATCACCAACCTCGTAGGAGACCACCAAAGACTCTGTGTGTGATCACCGAAGACCCCAGAAGCACATACCCTCGGGACGCCACGGATCCGTGGTCATGACTGCAATCTTCTATCTGGACCTCTCGCTTAATTTCCCATCTTTCCTTCCTTTCTTTCCTATCGCTGCTTTTTCTCTTCCCCCCAAACAGTGAATAAATGAGTGGATTTACAGCATCTGACCTCGTTTGTGTCTTAATCTCATTGGAGGGGATTGAACCTGAAAGGAGAGGTTGGTCCAGCTGCCCCTGGCCTCCCAGACTCGGCTGAGGTCGGTTGGAAAGCACAGGGGCCCTCCTCTCATCCAACAAAATTTGATCCTAAAAAGCACCTAGAGGGTGCTAACATTTTTCCCAGCACTGCCTGATGTGGGAGAGGAATCAGTTTCCAGGCTTAAACCCCTGACATGTCTCTGCCCAAACTGTCAGTCTCTGTATCCCCGTTAAGCATGCATCTAAAATGCTAAATATTGCCAGTCTGCACAAGCATTTGGCTTCTTGCTGAAAGCTGGCATGGAAAGATGTGTGTTTTAAATTGCTGTGCTTTTCATTGATTTTGTATCTCAATGCACTGCCTGTTTACTGGTGCAGATGTTTTCCCAGTATGCTTTGGATCACATCAAAGGCAATTTTGAGTCTAGGCCCCCCACGGAATCTTATAAAGGAGTTTGTAATGAGGGGTCTTGATCAGCAAATCCTCTGATTGCTTGATTAAGTATTTTTTCATGGTTTTAGCATACATTTAATGTAATGGGAGGGTGTTTTAGTGCTGGAGTTACTCTTCAGTGGCTTCACCACCCTGGTGGGGCTAATTACAGAGGAAGATGCCATTCAAAGCAGTTGAGGCAGATGGGCTATGTCTACACAGACATTTGGTTGTCAAGTGGGGTCCCTTGCCATGGCTTTATAGTTCCTGTTACAGCTTGAGGATGGCAGGTGCTCATTTGCTGGGGCCTGTGCTGCTTTGTAGGGCTGTTGAGACACAACCAGTCATCTGACCTTGCAGCACATGATGCTGGGGACAGTGGTCTCAAGGCCATCACAAAGACAGATGGGCTTTGTAGGGGTCCTCAAGAGCACAAAATAACAAAAATAGCAGGAGCCAGCAAGACCTCAACTGGCTGGGAGTCTCAGGCCTTGAAAGTTCTCAAGAGCTCCCTTTGCAGTGTCTAATGCTAGCCATCCTTTCCACTCAACCAGGTGGCTGCCAGACCTAGTCCCTTTCTCCATTTCTCTTTTAATCCTTTCTCACTTCCTCCTTCAGTTTTTGGTGTGGAGAGCTGAGCTGGTGCTGTTTGGAGGTTCTCCAGCAGCCCATGCACAAATGACAGAACCATCTTTTTTCCCTTGCCTTTCTAAAGAAGTGTCTGGTGCTCAAGTCACAATGATTAGTGTCACAATGATTAAATGTGTTGTGATTATTCCTCTGGCTATTTGCTTTCAGGTGCATCAGATGCTTGGTATTCACCATTTTCCCTCTTGAGAAGGGAAAATATGTAATTTGCCTGTTTGAGGCTGATGCCTCAAGATGCTGAAGTCTGACTCCTTTGATAGGCAACACCTGCTTGAGTTTCCTTGTGTATTAACACTCTGTAACTCTCATTAGATGATGCTATGCCTTGAACTTTCTGTCCATCACACTCCCATCCACCGTGGGAGGGCTGTGACAGCTACCACTTCGCTTTTTGTGTTGAGTCAATTAGCAAGAACAGAATTTTGTCAGGCTCTGATGACATCCCATTCTGTGTGTGGTTGACTGTCCTGTCCTGATTGTGGCAGTGCTGTGTGGTACCCAGCCTGTCAGCACGAAGCTATTCTGGTCTCGCCCAGGTATATGTAAGAAAGGAGCAGCAGCTGGAATATGTTGAGCCTTTCTAGGACTTAATTCCAAAATGCTACCTTTGCCATCAAGAAGCAGGGCTTGTTTGGAAGCCTATTCGGAAGTGGGTTTTGGTGGTTTTCAGTCCCCTTCAACACAAATGCTGTCACAAACTTAGACTGGCAGAGAAGGTCACAGTAACCACCATTTCTCTCTGCTGAAGTTGGCTGTGTTCCCCAGCCTGAGGTAGCCTCAGGAAGGGAGAGCTCTTGCTTATTGTTGCTGTTCCCTTTCTGGTGCAACTTTAACTTCTGGGGAAGCCTCTGAGACACTGAAATTCTGTCCTGAGCCTATAGCACAGCAGAGAAACTATGCAATTTTTGTAGATGATGGTGTGTAGGAATTTGACATTGTATTTCACCACCTTGGATTTCACCTTCCCCCAGGACTTACTAAGAGCTGAATGTCTTACTTGTCCTGCCTCCACATCTGCAAACCTGAGAGTTGCTTGGACCGTGGCCTGCTCAAAGCTAACATGGTAGAAGTATTGATGGATGCCCATGGAGAACACTGACATGGGAATTTCTGCTCTTTCTTTTCTTGGGCAAAGTATTTTTTCTGGGACAAAGCAGTTTTTCTGATTTTTTTTCCCTGAACCTTGCTTTATGAACCAGCTCCTGAGAAGGGATGAGCTCACCGTAAAAAAAAAAAAAATTACATGCTTTCTGTTTTTAATCTCATTCACTGATGCATTTAAAATGGGATTACAATGGTAAGGCCAATTAAATGTCTAATGAACAATTGAAATCTTAGTAGTATTGTGGACAAATGACATGTTTACATGCTAAAGGCATACTTTAAGTGGCTGTTGGCAGTTGATGTGAGTTGAATACTCAGACACAGAGAAGCCCAGAGGAGGTGCATGTTTGTGGAACATATCCCCTCCTCTGGACATTTTACCTGCGAAGTGAGCGTGTTATTCCTGAATCATAAGCATTGCATGGTTTATTGAGAAGATCTAAAGCACTCAGATTTGCAAATATAGAGTGCTGTGATTGCTAAGTAAATTTATTTATATTTGTTAAAGTTTAGTTTTATGGGATAAAACTTACTAACAATTCCCTGGTAGTTTAAAAGAAAGCTATTAATATTGATGTGAAATGGACTATTAATTAAAGAGTAATAAGTTGTTCTTATAATAGCACTTTACTATAAATTCACCTATATCCTTAAAGCATGTTAAGAAATTTTTTAAAAACTGTCACTAGAAGACTTCAGGGATATTGGCTATTTGGATTTTGCTTCTAATTTAGTGAAATAAAGACTAGGGCATGTCTGCTGTCTATGAAAGTTGCACACAAAATGTAAAGGAAAAGCACTATCAAGGAATAGCAAGGGCTGACTACTCCTTGAGGAAGCAAGCCAAGGATGGCCACAGTACAGGCAAGCAGTGCTCTTCTAAACAGGGCACATGGATCCTGAAGTATATTAGCAGAGCAGGATGATGATAGTAATTGAACCTGTCAAAACTAGACAAAATTGGTCAGGTCTGAGATCATAGAATGGTTTGGGTTGGAAGGGCCCTAAAAGATCACCTAGTTCCAACCCCCCTGCCATGCGTAGGGATACCTTCCACTAGCTAGGGTTGCTCAAAGCCCCATCCAACCTGGCCTTGAACACTTTCGGGGAGGAGGCATCCACAACTTCTCTGGGCAACCTGCTCCAGTGTCTTACCCACCCTCACAGTAAAGAATTTCTTCCTAATATCTAATCTAAACCTACTCTCTTTCAGTTTAAAACCATTACTGCTCATCCTATCACTACATTTCCTGATAAAAAGTCCCTCCTGTAGTCCCCCTTTAAGTACTAGAAGGCTGCGATAAGGTGTCCCTGGAGCCTTCTCTTTTCTAGGCTAAACAACTCCAACTTCCTCAGCCTGTCCTCATAGGGAAGGTGCTCCAGCCCCCTGATCCTCTTTGTGGCCCTCTTCTGTACCAACTCAAGTGGGTCTATGTCTTTATGCTGTGGGCCCCAGAGCTGAACACAATACTCCAGGTGGGATTCCACAAGAGCAGAGCAGAGGGGGAGAATCCCTTTCCTTGACTTGCTGGCCACACTTCTTTTGATGCAGCCCAGAATATGTCTGGCTTTCTGCACTGTGAGCCCACATTGCCAGTTCATATTCAACTTTTCATAAACCCATACTCCTAAGTTTTTCCCCTCAGAGCTGCTCTCAACCCACTCATTGTGCAGCCTGTATCCATGTTCAGGACTGCCCTGACCTAGGGGCGCATTTAGACTTGGCCTTGTTGAACTTCATGAGGTTTGCACAGGCACACCTCTCCAGCCTGTCAAAGTCCTCTGGATGCCATGGTCTAGAGATTATCAACCATGCCAGTCAGCTTGGTGTCATCTGCAGACTTGCTGAGAGTGCATTCAATCCATGTCCCCAACAAAGATGTTAAGTAATACTGGTCTCAATACGGACCCCTGTGGAACACCATTTGTCACTGGTTTCCACCTGGACATTGAGCTATTGAGTTGAAACCATCCAGCCAATTCCTTATGCACCAAGTGGTCCACCTATCAAATCCATGTCTCTCCAATTTAGAGACAAGGATGTTGTGCAGGACAGCATCAGATCCTTTGCACAACTCCAGGTAGATTACTTCAGTTGCTCTTCTCTTATCCACCAATGCTGTAGCCCCGTCATAGAAAGCCACCAAATTTGTCAGACATGATTTGCCTATAGTGAAGCCATGTTGTCTGTCACCAGTCATCTCACTGTTTTCCATGTACCTTAGCATAGTTTCCAGGAGGATCCTCTCCATAATCTTGCTGGGCTCAGAGGTGAGACTGACTGGCCTGTAGTTCCCTGGGTCTTACTTTATTCCCTTTTAAAAATGGGGGTTATGTTTTCCCTTTTCCAGTCACTGTGAACTTCACCAGTCTGACACAACTTTTCAAATATGACGGAGAGTGGCTTAGAAACTTCATCTGCCAGTTGCCTCAAGACCTTCAGATGCATCTTATCAGGTCCCATGGATTTGTGCAGATTCAGGTTCTTTAGATGGTCTTGAACTTGATCTTCTCCTATGGTGGTACTTCATTCCCAGTCCCTGCCTTTGGATACTGTGAGTTGGGTGGTGTGGCTAGAGTACTTGCTGCTGAAGCTCAAGACCAAAAAAGTTGTTCAACATTACTCATGTTGGTTGTAACTAGGTGTCCTGTTTCACTCATCAGGGTGGAATGGGCGGGGCGGGGGGGGGAGGGGTACAGTTTCTTTCATCTTCCTCTGTTGTATCATAGAATCATAGAATCACCTCGGTTGGAAAAGACCTTTAAGATCATCGAGGCCAACCGTTAACCTAGCACTGCCATCCCACCACTAAACCATGTCCCTAAGCACCTCATCTATCCTTCTTTTAAATACCTCCAGGGATGAGGACTCCACCACCTCCCTGGGCAGCCCATTCCAGAGCCTGACAACCCTCTTGGTGAAGAAGTTTTTCCTAATGTCTAGCCTAAACCTGCCCTGGCGCAGCTTCAAGCCATTCTCCCTCGTCCTATCATCTGTTACCAGGGAGAAGAGACTGACCCCCACCTCACTACAGCCTCCTTTCAGGTAGTTGTAGAGGGCGATCAGGTCTCCCCTCAGCCTCCTCTTCTCCAGGTTAAACAACCCCAGTTCCCTCAGCCGCTCCTCGTATGACTTGTGTTCCAGACCCCTCACCAGCTTGGTTGCTCTCCTCTGGACCTGTTCCAGCAAGGCAACATCTTTCTTGTAGTGAGGGGCCCAAAACTGAACACAGTATTCGAGGTGCGGCCTCACCAGCACCGAGTACAGGGGCACGATCACTTCCCTACTCCTGCTGGTCACACTATTCCTGATACAGGCCAGGATGCCATTGGCCTTCTTGGCCACCTGGGCACACTGCTGGCTCATATTCAGCCGGCTGTCAATCAATACCCCCAGGTCTTTTTCCACCTGGCAGCTTTCCAGCCACTCTTCCCCAAGCCTGTAGCGTGGCATGGGGTTGTTGTGACCCAAGTGCAGGACCCGGCACTTGGCCTTGTTGAACCTCATACAGTTGGCCTTGGCCCATCGATCCAGCCTGTCCAGGTCCCTTTGCAGAGCCCTCCTCCCCTCCAGCAGATCAACACTACCACCCAGTTTGGTGTCATCTGCAAATTTACTGAGGGCACACTCAATCCCCTCATCCAGGTTGTTGATAAAGATATTAAACAAGACCGGCCCTAAAACTGAGCCTTGGGGGATACCGCTTGTGACCGGCCGCCAACTGGATTTAGCTGGATTTAACCTTTTTGTTATTTTTCACATCCCTAGCCAAGTTCAGCTTCAGCTGTGCCTTAGCTTTCCGATCCCCTCCTTGCACTCCCAGGTCATATCATTATAATCTCCCCAGGATGTATATCCCTGTCTCCACTGCCTATGCTTTTTGGTTTGTGTTTTAGTTTGGCTAAGAAGTCTTGACTTAGCCAACATGACCTTCTGCCTCCCCTGCCTGACTGTTTGCATCAGGATTGAGAACTCTTGTGCCCTAAGAAAAATCTCCCAGGTGTTTCCCTGTTGCTTCCTAATGCTTCAGCAGCCCCTGGCTCTTCTCAAGTGTTTAGAACTCCATCCCCTTCCCTCACTAAATCTAGTTAAATTAGATCAAGCCAGAAAAGCCAAATAACAATTCAGGATCAGACCTGGAGTGGGAACACCTACAACACATCTCAGGGAAGGAGCAAAGACCCAGCTCTGAGCTTAAATGGGGCTCATGGGCCCATGGGAGTGGGTGGATGCCCCATGTGAGCTGGTCAGGGTAGTGAAGGTCTGTTAGTGCCCTAACAACCACCAGAAAACATAGGCTACCTGCACGCAGCAAAGGTACTTTTAATTACCAGGCTGTAAACCTGAGGATCATTTGATCTAGCACAAAAAAAATCACCTCCAATATCTCATAGAAGATGGCAGCTTCCTCCTGAATAAGATGGTGATTTGGTTGAGATAGGATCCTTTTCTGAAAGGAAGAAAGCACTGGCAGATGTCTACATTTCAAGAGACCTACTTGTACAAAGCAGCAAGGGGGGAGTCTAAGACAAAAAAGGATGGCTCTGACAATGTGTCAGAAGAAGTGGTTGCTTTGTCTTCTCTTCACAAAAAGAAAAACATGTAATGTTAAAAGCTTTCTCCTTCCACAAATCAAATATTTCTTGATTTTTTTCAAAAGGTTAAACAGACCTCTTTTGGATCCAACTGAAAAATAGTTGATCCTCCTTCTATGTGGGTGCTTGAATACGGCACTATGCGGAAGCCCATTCCAGTCTGTCTCTCTAGCTTTGTACTTATTCTTCCTTGGACTAATTTTTCATAAATATCCCAAAATCATCAGTCTTCACATGTTATAGAGAAGCTTCACAGGAGCAAAAGACTGCAGAGAAGTTACCACATTTTCTTAACATATGTTTCTCCTTAAAGAATAAAATCTTTTTGTCCTCAGCTCCTTTAAGATTAAGTAACCTTGATGTATGTGTTTATTTATAAATATTTTCCATCTCTTGCAAGGTTTCATAGAATAACTGCCTCAAGTCCATTTGTATGAACAGCAAGCTTTCAATACAGTATAAATAACACAGCATGCTGCTGTAATTGATCTACTTTTCCACAAAAATATATTAATAACAATCAGCATATTAATTAGGTATTTGGCCACCCTTCTACAATTCCATAGCAATATCAAAAAGACAACAAGAATGACCTTTCCAAGGATGTTATAGATAAAATACAAGAATCCCTCTAAAGATTACTTTAAATATAAACATTTTTGATAATTTTTAGTCTGAAAAATATTTTGAGAGTGGGATGGCTTTCATAAAGGAAATCAGAAAGGGAATTCAACTCTCAGTGGAAGTACAACTCAACTGAAAGAAAATCTGAATTTATAATGTTCTGAGATTCCCATCACTAGTTCATGCATGATAATCTTGCAAAGTATCCATCAATAGATCACATATATATAAACTGAAAATGCTATAAGATTACTGAAGTTGAAATTCAACTTGTAACTACTCAGCAGTTTTAATTTCTGACTAAGGAATGATCTGGCATGGAGGGCAGGAAGGACCAACTGCAGAAGGGCTTAAACTGGCTGGAAGCAGAGAGACCAGAGCCAGAAGATTGAAGTTCACTGGGTGATAAGAAACAGCTGCATCATTGTCTTGTAGCCATCCTGGAATGGGAGTATTGAGGGGACACCTTTGGGCAGCAGAGCTGGGCTGGGAGATGAATCCAAGGCCTGTCCAGGTGATCCATGCAACCACTCACTGGATTGGTGCTGGTGTCACTGTATGCAAGGAATTAACTCATGATGCATCTTTTCAGACTCCTTGTAGAACCACTTATAGAAATAGGACTCTTCCCAGTGTATTGTTTGTTAAATTCTTTTCTTTATATTTAAGCACAAATGTGTGTTTAATTCACCTCAAGGAGTAGCTTAAAATTTCCTCAACATTAATTGTGGAAGGGTGAAGTTATGAAAGATGAATCTAGCCAAAACTGTGAAGAAAGTCTGTTCACCTTTGATGAAATTATGAAGAGAGTAAAAAGTTCCTCTAAACTTCCAATGTTTTTTTGCTGTATGAACTCAGCTCAGCCAGTTTGATGATATCTCTGTGAAGAGGTTAGCAGGAAAGAAAAACAAAAAATAAAGAAGCTATAAGGCTGGCACAGAAAGCGTTCAACCTCTGTATTGCTCCAGCAATATGATCACTTAAAAAAAAAAACAAACAACCCATTGTTGATGGAATAAAATTCAAAATAGTTCTGCCAAAGAAATCAGTGCCTGATACTCTAGTAAAAGAGCAGTAAAATGCTACTGTAATTGAAATGCTTGCTGGTTTAGATTAGACATTCCTGGGGATAATACATGAGGGTGATTTGGATAAACTGTGTGAACAAATTCAAATTGGAGATTGTTCATACTTTCTGATTTGTCTGTGTCATGGTTTAAGCTCAGCCAGCAACTCAGCACCACGCAGCCGCTCGCTCACTCCCCCCACAGTGGGATGAAGGAGACAATAAGAAGGGTAAAAGTGAGAAAACTCGTGGGCTGAGATAAAGACAGTTTAATAAGGAAAGCAAAAGCCACACGCACAAGCCAAGCAAAACAAGGAATTCATTCCCTGCTTCCCATGGGCAGGCAGGTGTTCAGCCACTCCCAGGAAAGCAGGGCTCCATCACGGGTAACGGTTACTTGGGAAGACAAACACCATCACTGCGAATGTGCCCCCCTTCCTTCTTCTTCCCCCAGTTTATATACTGAGCATGACATCATATGGTCTGGAATACCCCTTTGGCCAGTTTGGGTCAGCTGTCCTGGCTGTGTCCCCTCCCAGCTTCTTGTGCACATGGCAGAGCTGAGAGCTGACAGGTCCTTGACTGGCGTAAGCACTACTTAGCAACAACTAAAACGTCAGTGTGTTATCAACATTCTTCTAGTGCTAAATCCAAACCACAGCACTACACCAGCTACTAGGAAGAAAATTAACTCTGTCCCAGCCAAAATCAGGACATCTGTCCAAACAGTCTGGATTATTCAAGGTAAATGAAAAAAAAGCTTAATCACTCCATGTAGTATTTTCCCTCCAATTTCCAAACACTAAAGCAAGACTTTGCTAATGACATGGGAGGAGTCTTTCTACCACTAACTACAGAGGAATGCAAATATGAGAAATCCAGAGGGCAAAGGTTCATGTAAGCATATTCTAACCTATGAGCAAAGTTTTCATGAATAGCAAGATGACCTTTTTAAACAGTGAAAATCACACTGCCTTTTTCATTCCTGGTTGTAAGGATGTTTTTCTATAATCATGCCTTTGAATCTTCTAGTTGCCATGACACCATACTGCTGTTGAGTAAAGGGTAAGTTTGAGAATGGATTATTCATTTAGCCCTCTAAAAGGCTGAGGATAATGAAATATTTCGATTTCCCTCGTGCCTCTGTGCCTTCTAGGTGCTCTCTTGCACCCTCTTTACACGAGGATGACCACCTGATACACCCTGAGATGCTGGTTTCCTGGCTTGGGCAGTCTGCAATTCACTGGTCTAGCAAGGTGCCTGGTTTGAGTGATATTGACTAAAGAGTAAATCCCATAGTCTTTCATCTATGGCTTTGGACAGAAATTATGAAGGTAGAAGTTTTACACCTCCAGCAGGGCCCAGGCCATAGGTTTCCATTCTGCTAACCCTGCCTTGAAGAAAGCACTGAATCCAGATTTGAAGAGAGAGAGGTGTGGGATCTACAACATCCCAAGGAAGGAGAATTTCAGCCAGATGGGAGACCATGATGGAAATTCAGTGCATGATGTGAGATTTTGAGGGCACTAATGTGGGGGTGGGTATGGCTTGGTTGTGCAAGTATGACCAGAGAATTTAACAGGACAGGTTTGCTAAACTACCACTACCTTTCAGGGCTTTTCCCCTGGCTACCTGGCTGATTCTTCCCCTTCTCACTTCCAGTTAAGGTCAGGTTAACAGGGACTTTGCAAGGAAGGAAGATGCCTTCTTCTGTAGCACAGGATGCAGGCTGCTTCCCATTTGCTGTGCTTTTCCAGGAATTTTATTTACTAAATCCCATGCTCACATAGGGCCTTCAGACACTACCCGTGCTTTGACCCTCTTCTCTGTTTTTCTCCATGTCACAGCTGTGAATTCTGGCTACATGCCACATCAGCTACATGCCTGGGCATGTCTTCCCAGCTCAACAAGCCCACTTCCCAGAGGTTGCTCTTGCCCTGTGCCAGTCACATTTATGAGCAAACAGCATCTGGCAGCCAGTCCTGCTCCCCTTTCTCCAATGGGCCTTGGTTCTCATTTCACTAGGACCTGGAGGAAGGCAAGTGAGTCTGGCCCAGGAAAGAATTGTTAAATGGTCAGCCCACACATGAGTGATCTGTCTGTCAGTGGTACAACTCCTGCTCCCAGACTGAATGCTTGTTATTTTTGATTAGGAATGAGCTAATAAGAATATTCTCAGACCCCTGGGTTAGCAGGCCAATTATTGAAGCACTTCATGAAAATTTGTGCAAGTGACATGTCTCAGTTTGCCCCACAGTAAAGATGGGGTTGACAGCTGCATTGGTGACCTCAGGTGAGTTCAGCACCTTGGTGAATATCTGTATGATTTTGCAGTCTCCAGGCACAGCTGAGCAGATTCAGTCAGGTAAGCAGTAAAATACTCACCTCACTCCTGCAAGGAATGTCAAACGGCAGAATATATTTCACTATAAGTATCTCTGGAATATCCTAGTCTTTTCCATACTTTCTTGGTTTTTCCAGAATACTCCATCAATCAATAACTTTTTTCCCCCATCCATATATATATGATCTTTTAGACACTGAATCTGCCAGTCTTGGAGATGCACAGGGACTGTCCCTCAGTGCTGGGCTATATGGGCTCCCATACCTCGTGGCTTTCATATGTGAATTGAACGTCAAAAATCAAAGAATGAACCTGCCTACAAGACAGAGCTCAAAATCAAGACGCAAAACCCCCAGAGGACTACCTCTGCCTGTGTACAGTAGTACATCTTTAATTTGCCTCGTGCTATTTGAAAGCAGAAATTCTCAGTAAATCACAAAGCTCTTGAGGGAGAGGCTTTAAAATTGTGTGGGTGGGAGGCTGGGGGTGAAAAACCTCTGGTGGTATTAGAAATGTTGACAATACTGCTCCTCCAGTCTTTCTTCGCTTTGGCACTTTCTTTCCTGCTGTGTATGTCCTCTTGGGATGTGATGGAGTGGAGTGAGGTTTGCTTCTTTACTGAGAAGATTCCTGTCATTTAAAGGTCAGGCAATTCACTTAGCTCAGGGTAGGTTTGCCATCTTTGTTGCCTGCATCACCTTACCCCCCCTGCCAGGAGGGGCTCTGAACTGTGGGATCCCACAACAGTGTAGGGAAGAGGCAGGACCCCCTGCAGCCTTGGGGTACAGCATCCCTTCAAAGCCAACCTGTCTGAGATGTTGGGTGAAGACCCTAATTGCAGTTCTCTGAAGGATAGGGTGAGCATGCATGAAGCAGGCAGCAGTGGGAAATCTGAAGAGCTGTGCCGCTGCCACAGGGCCACCTTCTCCTATGACAGTGTGGTCCTTGCATGGGTCCAAAAGCTCCAGGGAGGAGAAGACAAAGGTTCCTAGAATTTTTTATATATTGCATGTTAGGTGGCAAGTAACAATTGGCACAGCTGCTTCTGTTGTTAGCTGTTGATTTTCCCTTCCTGAAAGCTGTTTGATTAAAAAAGTATCTAGCAGTGACAGCAGATGAGATAGAGGAGATCTAAATTATGAAGGACATAGATAAAGTTGCTCTCTCATATTATAAGAGAATAAAGAGGTGCCTGGATGAAGTTAATGGCTAATGCATTTCAAAAAATTAGAGGAGGTACTTCTTCATGTGGTGTGAAGTCAGCCTATGGAATTCATTACCGCAGCAGGTCAGAGAGTCAAACGCTGCAGGCAGATTGAAAAATGGGCTGGATTATTTTATGGCCAATAATAACATTTGTAGCTATGGCTGCAGGATACAGTGGGGATAGCAGGTGGTGGTATTCACAATACTCATTGATGGCAGCAGCAGCAGCCAAGCAGTGTTTCTCTCTGCGTTCTGCTGAGTGAAAATGCTGCTCTTTCCTCTTCCCTTTGTCACACTGAGGGGTGCAGTGTACCAAGATCGACCCACTCCACCATCTGTCCCAAGGAAAGCCGGGTACCTTGTTCATGTTTGCTCAGGGTAATGAAAGTCAGGCAAAAGCTAGCCTGGCAAACTTCGGCTGGACTGGTAAAGTTTGGAACATTCCGAGAATATGTGTTGTGCACAACTTCAGGAGGCTGGTCTAAGTTCATCTTCTGTGTGTAAAGACGTGCTGGCAGGAACTGGGAGCACAGCTCAGACCCAGGATCATGGTAGGGCTCTGCTGGGGGCCTGAACCAGCTGTTTCTGAGGAAAATCCAAGAAATCCTACAGCGGCCAGATATGCTCCCACTGGGGGAATTTCTTGCTGGTCTTCACCGAAGGTAAACAAGCTCTTGTTCTGCATACTGGAGGGCAACTTTCCATCCTTGGGAGGCCTCTAGGATCATATCACTATCTCAGTGAATGCCTGCCTAACAGATACGTCAAGTTGAAAGGAGATAGAGGATTTCCCCATTATACACTTATTCTTTTCCTGTGTTCAGTTTTCTTCTTTCAGTCTCTTTCACCCACACTGCTCTATTGCCAGATTTAACCTAGGCACTTGTCCATGTGCAAATCAAATGACATTTTTCCCAGTGGGAAGAAGAAAAACTGAAATCCTGTTGCCATCCAGGGACAGAACCCAACCCCAACATGGAAAAATCAAGAGACTGGCTTGGTCTCCGAAATGGGATCTCCCACTGGATTTCATGGGTCTGGGCTTTGGAAAAGTGAGTTTCAATCCTGTGGCAAACTCTTATGTAGCATTCTTTTTTGACCTCAAATTCTCATCAAATATTACAAAAGCAACTTGTCATGGCACGGAAGGTTTCAGAAAAGTTGTGGAGATTTATTTCTGGAAAGGTCAAGTTTATTCTCGTATGCCATTCTCCTTTCCTGGATTGCAGGGCTGTGGTGCACCATGAAGGATGCTCTCTCCCAGATAAGTCCAAGCTATGAGGACCAAGGGGTCCTGAAGCACTTGTACAACCTCCCTCATAGCACATGGACTAGCTGTAAAACCTGAAGCATGATATTATTACTACTATTATTATTGTGAGAGAACATCAATAAATTAGGGCAAAGCAGCTGCTTCTCACATGGGGAATTAGAGTTTTCTTCATTGAAAACACCTTGCTAAAACAACTCTGTTACAAGGCCAATATCCGCACTGTTAAATCATAATTCCTATTGCCTTAAATGTGGAATCAGCTCAATAAAGTCAAAACATGGCACAGCAATTTTATTCAAGATATCTACATGTTCTCATGAATGTCTGAAACCCAAAGGCATGTTTCTGTGATCTTGGACCTACTCTTTTCTCTGAAACACTCCTACTCATTACTTCTGGCTCAAGTTCAGTCTCCTTATTTATATGTGACCCTGCACTGGAAATAATCCCGTAGCTTGATTCTCCTGTGCTTGATTAGTTTGTTTTCTGTCCTTCCACAGTCCTCTTGAGAGGAATTGTTGAAGTATAAGCTGGAATCCCAGTGTTGGTATACTGCATGGACATTGCTGGTAATAGATAAGGACCCCATTCTGATCAATGGGATCAGACCATATAAATACTCCCCTGACCTTTTTGAACTGTTATAGAATTAATGTACAATGACAATTGAGATCCAAATATTCTGCTCTCCTCTTATGCTACCTGACATTTCAGAGTGAGGCAGATCTGTTGTCCCAAACTGAAAAAAAAGAGGATCAGTGGAAGCACTCCTGCACCAGTGAACAGTCATTTCTCAGTCCAGAGCTGAAGATGCTGAGCTTCATCAAGCCAAAGTATCACTGAAATCGGGATTCTTTATTCACGGTGCCAGATGCACAGGGGATCGCTCCACCTAACGTGCATACCTTGCACCTGTTCTGCATGATTTATATAAATCAAGTATATACATATTTATTCTATTCATACATATTCAATATCATTCTCTTTGGTGACTGGTGCAATTTTACTCGCTTCTCATGTAAATCATTGCACAGACTCAGTTCTCCATTCCCATTGGTAGGTGATCAGTGAGTCGGTGGTTGCAATCTCCCCCTGCCAGAATTACCTCTTACTTACTCGGCTCACAGTCTTGGTAGTCCTAGCCAGATTTCTCGGTCCACTACACAAAACTACCCTCCATCTTCTTCTTCTGACAGGAGTGCATTGTCTATAGTTTCACTCACATTAATAATTATCTAGAGACTAAAATACAGGTCAAAGAATACAAAGAATACAATGATTCATATACACAGTGTTCCCAGACCTAATGTCCAGTTGGGTAGGGCTGTATAGAGAAGTATAGCAGCATCCATGGTTGGCCAATTCCATCACCCTGGTTACAAAAGGGTAAATTCAGGCTGCAGAAACCAAGGCAGAGCAGGTTTCTTTTGCTATAGAGCAGAAGGGCCCCATTGACTCCCATTGTCAGCTGAGCCTCAAGGCTTGTGCTAAGCATCACTGGTTTTGAGGATGAAACTTGGTGACCTTCAAGCCCCCCACTCCACCAGCTTTTTTTCTGTCTTAGAAAGTTTGTTTCTCTGCTTGATAATAGGTCTTTTTATTTTCTTTTTTTTTTAAGTTCATGCAAATCACTGTTTATGCTTAACCTTTAAAAATTCCTAAACATAATGACAGGCAATGTCATGAATAATTATTCTAAAAAAAACCCCTTATGGTTCTTATTTACATTATTCCCTGAGCACACATAGCAAGATATTAAAATCTGGTAAGATTGTAAACCAGGGTACACTCATCTGGTATTTTTTGTCACCTCAAATTGCTTTGTTGTTTATGCTCCAGCTCAAATCTCCACCCAGTCCTGGTTAATTACCCAATCACTATGATTATATCATAACAAATTTATCATAATTTTAAATGATGCAGTGTCATGGTGTCAGAAAGGAGACGGCTCACAGTTGATTGTTATCATTAAATGTGACATATAAAAACAAAGTTGCAATTTCAAACTTTTTCCTCAGTTCCCAGTGAAGACATAAATAAAACTCCCTTTCAGACACACTGATAATGTAGGCAAGTAAACTTTGAGAGCACTGTAATGTTTATGAAGTGCAAGTGTCTCACAAAATCAACGATTAATCAGGCAAAATAAAAAGCCTATGAAGTGAAAGTTGTGCACACCTGTTAGTTCAGGAACTGTAACATTTGCAAAGCTGAAATGCTTTGGGAGAAAAAGGAGATTACTGCCTTACTAGAACTGGGGCTTTTCAGATTTTGATGCCAATAGATGATCATACGTATACTGTGTATCCCAGCTCCAAGAGGTCAGGATATTTCCAGTGATTCATATATCCTAGTGACCATAATGTCTTGTAACCTCTCCACAAGCCTGATGGTTTAGCCATTAAAAATAATGTTTCAAAGAGCACAGAGCTAATGGTTGAAAAGGTGGATTATGTCTTATGTGCCAAGACAATCTGGAGAAGAAAGAGGCATGTTGTCTAGCCACTGTCTGTATAAATGTAGGTTCTGTAGAATGAAAAAGTGTTTAAAACCTTGATCTTGTTGCAAGGCTTGGCTTCCTATTGAAAAAATGCTCAACTAAAATAGATAATAGAGATGACAGAAATCAGTTAATTCCAGTTACTGTCACTGAAGCCATTGTAGGGGGAACTTTTTTGTAACATAAAATGATTCTGAGTGTGGTTTAAACAAGGGCTTGAATCCTCACCCATTTATTGTTTTATAAAAGTTCTTTCTGCAATGAATCAAAATATTTTTGGTGTCTTTGGAGTGTGATGATTTTACATCATTCAGGGCAGGTCCAAGAGCAACTTTGCCTGTTTGTGAACATAAAGAGGAAAAGAAGCATTTGAATAGACTCTGAACTCTGAAAAATGGGGCCATGGACACTGTACAGATGAAATTATGATCGCTCAAATGGGGTTTGGTTTTTTTCTGTTCTTCAGAGATTCTGTTAGGATCCAACTTTGTTGGATGAGAGGAAGGCCCCCTTACTTTCTAGCCAACCTCAGACAAGTCTGGGAGGCCAGGGGCGGCTAGACCAACCTCTCCTTTCAGGTTCCATCCCTTCCATCAAGATTAAGCCCAAAGAGGTCAGATGTCATAAATCCACCCGTTTATCAACTTTTCAGGGGAAAGAGAAAGCAGTGATAGGAAAGGAAGGAAGGAAATAAAGGGATGCTAAAGGGTTAACAAAAAGACCTTTGTGAAGCCAACTGTAGCTAGAATGTGACAAGAGTCCTGAGTAAACAGAACATCCTTGAGAAAGATCCGGCTTAAATTGCTTGCATTGTGTTTTAGGTTAACATACTAACTATATGAGGTAAGAAACTATGAATTATTATGAAATTTTCAAACAAGCATAAAACACTTCTATAATAGTCTCCGTTTGAGACATAGTACATTTGTATATTGAGGACTGTAGCAGGTAAGCTACAAGCCCTCAAAAGAAAAGGGGGGATTTGATACACAATGTAAGATTTACACATTTTTTTAAAGTTCAGCCTGTGGCTTGTAGCTGATAGCCGTAGGATGTGGCTCACAGTGGGAAGTGCCAGCCCATCTCTTTGTAACAGGATTAACAGATCCTCAATGGGTTCTTCAAGTCACTCTGAAGAAGTCAGGAGACCCTAAGATTAAAACCTCAACCCCCAAGATAAGCGCAGAAGGACCAGGCCTTGCCACTTAATGAGTCAATTTATGACCAAATATGGAAGAAAGGCCCAGAGGTCATGATAAGTGACCATTGAGAAGCCCCTCCACAGTGACCACTGGAGACCCCCAAAGACCACCAACTCAAGTCACTGAACATGCACGATTGGGAGGGGAATATGTAAATAAATTTTGGGAACTCGTTGTCATAAGACAACCTTTTCCAGGAAAATTAGTGAATATGTATGTAAAATTTGTATGCAACTAACCCTGTGAGGCACGCACATTAGGTCATGAACTAAATTAACCCAACGGACATTTTAGAGGGATGGCCCATAGACTAAGGGGATTATATCTGTGCATATACATATCAAAAGACAGGGAAAGTCGTGGTGATTAATTGGAATGTATTGGAAAGCGTAGGACCTGGGCATAACGTAGATGGTATAGAATAAGGGGTGGTTACTGTCCTGGTTTCAGCTGGGATAGAGTTAATTTTTCTTCCTAGTAGCTGGTATAGTGCTGTGGTTTGGATTTATTACTAGAAGAATGTCAATAACACACTGATGTTTTAGTTGTTGTTTACACCAGACAAGGACTTTTTCAGCTTCTCCTGCTCTGCCAGGTGCACAAGAAGCCAGGAGGGAGCACAGCAACCACAGCTAACCCAAACTGACCAAAGGGCTATTCCATACTATATGATGTCATGCTCAGTATATAAGCTGGGCAAGAAGGAAGGGGGGGATTTTTGGAGTGATGGCATTTGTAGAAGAAGCCACAATCTGACTTAAATTTCAGCTTGGTTTAACACTGCGCCTGTCTGTCTGTCTGTCTGTCCTGTCACCCATCAGACTCTCAGTCCTTTATGTCCTTGACTTTTCAGCACTGTCAGAGGCTCAACAGTAACAAAGACTCTACAGGTGGTGTGAAAATCAGCAGCTGGCTGACAGAGAGAGAGGTTAAAATCCACTGAGGGAAAAGCAGGCAGGGTTCAACCTCTTCTACACTCAGAGCATCAGCAGACAGATGGCTAGTCAGCGGGTAGCTGCCATCTATCAGTGCTCTCAGGTCCCTGCCATTCACACATCATGCTGCTGGTGCCCAGCCTGAAAAGTAGGGATGGAATGCCATGTGAGAGGTGAAAGGCACAAGGGAATAAGTGATGGGGTAAGAGGCTGGACTGTCATCCAAGGAGAAGAAATTCAAACTGGATATAAGGAGAAAACTTGGCGCACTGAGAGTTGTGCAATCCCAAGTCAAGGACCCAGAAAAGTGGTGTTATCTTCATTCTTGGCATTTTTCAACACCTAACTGAAAAGGACTCTGGTTGGAGGATTTGAGCAGAGGGCTTGGAATAGAAACCTCCAGAGGCCTCTTCCTACTTGTATTACTATGAAATTTGTAACACCATGTGTGTGCATCTTTTTTTCTTCTTATCCTAGTTTCTGGAGCAGATTCTGCATTGAAGCAGTCTGCCTGGCACTCCAGCCTACTTTTAAAGCAAATTTAGCAGAATAATTGAAGTTCCAGGGAAGGGAGCTCCTTTATAATCTGCAGCATATGAGGCATGGACCCCAGTTGGAGGTGCCACCACAATCAGCTTTATTCAAAAAGAGCATGCTTTTATACTCAGTGCTCAAAGAAAAACTTCTGTTAAAACTTTTCCATTAGCCATGCTGCAGGTACCACTCAAGTGACTGCCCTCCAATCACAGCACTGATCTCGCGCTGTTCATGCTTCCGGCTTCACTTCCTCATTCCTGCAGTTCGGCTCCTGTGACCCACATGACTGCTATTCCTTCTCCCCCACAGTGATCGTGTCAATAGACAGCTGAATAAAGATGAAAATCTGAATGAGTGCTCTAACACTAAGGAAAAGCAGCTGCATGAGTTCAACGTTAATATTAGACAGAAAAGAAGGCATGGAAGAGAAATGCTACAAATACCCCAGCTTAAGGAAAAACCTTACCTAGAGCTTGCACCTCATCAGACATGGACCAATGCATCCAGCAGACACACAGCCATGTGAGATCACACTCTATAAACCCCATTGCACACACTACCTTCAGTTGGGCAGACACAGCTCCTGCAATTTAGCTCTGCACAGCACAGTCCCGACGGTTAGGTCCTTTCAGCTGCCAAGCTTACATTGTGATGTAAGCTGCTTCATCACCTTAGCAGAAATACTAATTCTACCATTATTCATTTATACCCTGTCTCAACGGCATCAACTGGCGACTTTTCAACAATAAAGTATTGATGGATAAGAAAGTAAGTAAAGGAAGAGATTTCAGTTCCTAATCCCAGAATTTTGAGCTAGGCTTTTATTACCTAGAGATTGCAAACTGTGCTTGTCACATAAGCACTAACTCTGTGTTTTAAATGTCAAACAGTGTCTGACATGTCCTTTGTTATTTATGCACAGAGGAATTTTAACAGTCAACATGGAAAGGGGCGTAGATCAAAATATTATCAAAGTGCGAGAGTAGTGAAATATGTTTCTCGGGGAGAGGGGAAAGGAGAAGGGGAAAGGGGAAAAGCAAAAAGAGAAAATGTAAAAGAGGAAAGGGAAGGAGGAATCCTATCTCTGCCTCTGAAGATCACATTATTGTTTGAAACTCATTGCAAAAAGATACAATATTGAGCTGAAACACGCAGCAATGCTTGAACGGGATGTAGTCCACAGGATACCTCACTCCATTCTCCATTCCAGAGCTTTTTCTTCCTTGAAACTCTGTCCGGAGCTACACAAGAATCCAGTCAGACCCAGAACTGCAGTTTCGCACCTCTGCATCAAGATCTCTGAACCTGAGTGGAGATCCTCTGGGAATATTGTGTGAGAAATCGAAAACCTGACACTTGTTGTCATGCTGGTGTAGATGTAAATTGAGGTGAGGCCCACACTTAAAGCAGGCATGTCTCTTGATCCCTTTTCATTGGCTAATCAAGTAGGCTGGTGTCAGCAGAATACCCACTCCCCTTGCACCCAGGACAGAGCAAAAGTAGGTGGAATCAGCTGCCAGACAGCACAATTGCATTTTTGAAGCAAAGGTGCTGACACTGGGCTTTTTCTTTCAGTCCATCTCCTGAGAAGGCAATGTGGCCTTCTTCATCTTCCCACAGTAGTAAGCCTAAAACCAGGGCACATTTGGTAGAGAACAGGCAGCTATGGCAGGAGGCCAAACTACCCAGGTTAGCTTCTGTGACTGTAATCATGTCCCCCGTTTATGGTTGCCAATATTCATCCTCAGTGGACCAGAGATGCAGTGAAGGAAAAGACCTTTCTCTGAGCACTCAAGTGGGCCAAGTCCTGTGTATCTAGATAGATAGTGAACTGAGGTTTGCTTGTCCTAAGGCCTTGGCAGTCCCTAGCGATGGCCTAGCTTTGGACCCTAGCTGGGAGGCAGAGTGTGGTACGTGGTTTCTTTGCTTTCCCAAGCATGGACTGGGAGAAGCGGATGCTAAGCTGCGGGCTGAAAAGTTTCATTGAAGTTTCTTTTTTTATGCAGTTTGTAAGACCTGGATTCCTAGCCTTCATTTGAAAGCCTGTGCCACCAGTCATTACGAGCTGCCATGGAAGGGCACTGACCTCAGCTGTGGAGGCTGGCGATACCATCAGTTCTCAAGGATAGAAAACCCCCCCATGACTTCAGTGCTGGCAGTGAAGCAGTGCTCCAGTTGACTTTTTAATGGTGTTCATCTGCAGTGCTGCACAGTGACCTTATATGTCCCAGATCCAGACTGATGGCTGCATGACTTGTTGGCTCTACCATTTGGGACTGTTGAGCATGAGCCTGCAAGTGCTGGCAAGCACACTGCCAACAAGAACCATATGTTGCAAATGCGTTTTTATGCACTTGCTTTCCTATTGGTGCAGTGAACCAGGCTGCATTCAAGGCTTTGAGAAACCCATGTGCAGTAAAGGCACAAGATTATATTGTACTTCCTGGGATCAGCATGGATAATTTCCTGTTGCTGCAGTAATCATTCTAATTATAATGTATTGTCAGTGCACAATTTTAGTTTCAAACGACAATCATTGCATCAAAGTTGAATCATATTCTTGCATTTGCTTTTGTTTGCTCAGCCGCAAGCTAGGACAAGATAGAAAAATGAGAGTCAAATCTATGGCCAGAGCCTGAACAATCCAGCCACAGTAATTTTCAAAGACACCCTTCTGACTTTTGTGATTGCAGAGGAGATCCTAGGAAGGCAGGTGTGCACCTTAATGTGTCAGTTTCAGGAATCAGAGGCATCCACAAGAAGCTAAGCTTTTGGTTTTCTTTGAAAAGGGAGACTTCAGACCATAGAGTAAAGCTTGAAAATGTGGCCCAAGTGTTCCTTAAAGCCTGAAGACACAAAAAGGTTTTTTGAGGCAACGTCTTTATTTATAGAGCCTGACCTTCTGCTTTTCAAAGGGTGGTGGCAGAAATAGTGTGGAAAAGAGCTCATGAAATTGTTGATTTGAACCAAAGTGGTTATCAGCATTAGATGACTTAAGTCATACACTAGTAACTAGCAAAGCAGGTTGATCCTGGGGCCTCACAAAGACTTTGGCATCTAGCCCTCCCCTGCTTTCAGAGGTAGCTGACTGTCTGGTTCTCACAGTATGATGGGGCCTCAGACACTGCAAGTGCAATACAAAAACTAGGGACAAAGCAAGGGGCTTCTTAGAGTTACAACCTCCAGCCACATGCCTCTGCCTTCTTTCTCGAGTTCTCCTGAATACATTTTCTGCTTCAGCTCTGAATGTGGCTTTTGTTTCTGATGAGCAGTTTGCTGGATAGCTGCTTTTATCGGTGCCATGACGGAAAGGAATAGGTGTGTGAGCTCAGCTGTGCCAAACTTGCCACAAGTGCAGCCTTTGGCTGCCTGATGTCCACATATAGAGTGAGCAGAAAGAGCTAAAAGAGACATAGGCAAGACCTGCACACTGGTGCTCTCCTGACAAGGCACCAGTGGGAATAAGGCCCTGAGTTACAGTACAGACCATTGATCAAAGGGTCTGACACCAATGCCTGTGCAGGACTTGGATAGGGATACAGAAAATTATGTGTCAGTGCTTCCTGGCACAACAACCTCATATTCTTTTTTATCCAGTGCACTGGAAATCTACTTTACTTGGCTTTTGAGCCACTGGGTAATCAAAACCTCATGCATTAATACAATCACTGAATTCCAGGTTTAAAGGTGACATAAAATGTAACCTACCCTCAATTAGCAGCTTTGTCTCTCCCTACCCAGAAGCCGCCTTGCACTATTCCTTCCTTCTCACCATACAGGTCCAATTCTGTAGATTCAAGAGCTGGATGTTTTCAGCTACCCGCAGACTACCCAGCCAGGTCTTGCCTGGAACTGGAGTGGTCAAGCATGGCCTTCATGGTATGAGATGGGAGGAGAGGGAGACTCAAGTGCTTCCACATGGATAATACAGGAGAAGAGATGACTAGAAGACATCAAAATGTCACAGAGGTGACACCTAGCTGAAGGGAAATGAAGAGGTGGCTGACAGGTTATGTATGCTCCCCAGGCTGCATTGAGCCCAGACTCAGATTCACACTGTGCCCTGTCTCCAACCCTGGTTCCCACGGCTTCCCATTTCCATGATTGAAGGATTTGGGGTACAATCATTTGCAAAAGACAACCACTTCTTTGCTTTGCCAGATACAAAATATTCAGCTAGCCTGCCAACAGTTTCACAGCTAACTGGGCACCCTGGTGTCCTACAAAGATCGGGAACAGCTGGGTGGAGTTGAGAAGATCCCCTTCATCATATGTAGTCCAGACAGGCTGGTTCCCACAGCTCTGACCAGCTCCTTCCAGTGATGTTTCTGGACTGTGTGGGTTCCTCCTAGAGTTAGGCAGGAGCTGGCCTCCAGGAAAATACTAATCAAGGAGCTGTGAGCTGGTATCTGTGGCACTAGGAATTAGTTCTGGAACTGACCTGCTCTGTCATTTTCATGTCCACACACCTCTTCAGCTTTGTCTGCCCCATCTATTTTGACTGGAAGCTACAGGACAGTTGTTATCTTACCTTGTGACCACCACTGCAGCTGTATCATAAAGGTTTCCTGGGGAGCTATGGTTACCGGTGAATTAAAAGCACTGTATTTTAAGTAATTATAACGCCACTTCCATCTTTTACTTTGCAGCAGGAATCGTCCCTGAATATCTCTGTGCTGCAAATAACCTGGTGGGATCTCCCTTGGGAACAGGCAGGAAGAGCATAGACTACAGACTTCACCAGGAGGGAAAAAGAGCCTTGAGTGTCTCTGTCATCACCCTGCATATTTAGACAGATGTTCTCAATTTAGCTTTGAGCAGCCACTGTCCAGGTTTCCCAAGTAGACTCTGGGATGTGTCTGAGTTCCCTAGGGACTTTACCACATTCTTTTCAGAAAAGCCCTCTCTTGAAGCCCTGAACACCTGACTCAACAATCTAGTAGCACAACCTTCACAACATCACAATATCCTGATTTGCTTGTATCATAAAGCTTCCTGGTGAACTGCAGTTAGGTGGGAAAATTATAATGATGCAAAGTGTTAGAATAAAGCTCACTTTTTAAATAATTATGTTTACTTAATTACATTAACAGTTTTCACTGAATAGTAAATAATCTGTAGGTGTCAAGGGGAAATACCCTACACAGAAAAATAAAAAACAAGGAGTGAAATACAAAAGCATCCCTTTTGTCTTTCATTGAGCAGTGTAATTAAATTAAGTAGGATCAATTGTGTCAGACATCTGCAGGAGTAATTCCCTAAATTCATTAATGCTATTCCACCTGCAGAAGCCTTGGTGATAATTTCTCTCAGAAGTGGTCTATCTAGAGTCTGGTGATGAGCTAGTGATGTGATATGAAAGCGTTACACAGGGCAGTTGTTCCCCTAGCTGCTGTGCTTCCTGTGCCTGTAGAATAGCGCAGGCAGAGCTAGGCTGCTTTGGCAGTACATGGAGCAAAGCAAAAGAGGAGTGATAGAAGGATCGAGGAACAGCAGTGGGTCAGTCACAACTGCTCTCAGCTAATACAACACACCAGGCACTGGCCCCTGAGAAGACTATGTGGCTCAGAAAGCAGAAGAAATTTCTCAAGAAAACAAAGTAAACCAGACCTGCAGATGCACAATTACATTCTGAAAAGATGCTGACTATAGCCCCCAAGCCTGAAAATTACTATTCTCTATAAGCTAAGGAAATACAAGGAAGTGAAAATAAGGTAGATGTGATGTTGGATATTTCTTTCCTTTGCCTGCTCACCAAAAAGATCAGATTCTTTCACTAATCCAGAGTGACTGGAAAACATTGTTCTGGTTTAATCCCCCTCTGGCAACAGCCAGGCTGCTTTTGCATGGAGCTGTAAGAGAAGCTGGGCTGGATCCTATCAAAGGACCATCTAGCCCATGTCCTGTCTCTGGCAGAGACCAGCAATGTAGTCCTGGAGAAGGAGTACAGGTAATACTGTGCTATTTTAGATAGCAATGACAGCCTGTAATACCAGAACAGAACTTAGATACTATAATAGAGTTATACTGTCCTTCCAGCACCTTCCCACCAGCAATTCAGAGACTTGCTCAGCTGCAGTTGGTGCCTGAGTCTTCATGGTTAATAAACCACAATGGACTTTTCTTTTTCAGGCATTATGAATCCATTTAGTTCTTTAGAGCCTCAGCCTCCTGTGGTGAGGACCTCCATAGTTAAACATGTGCCAAGCATGAATTCTTTCTTTTTCTTTGGTTTAAATTGTTCCCTGAGGGCTTCATTCTTTTGGGACTAAGAGGGAGTACCTATCACCTAACCACGCCCTTCAGAGATCCTGCCATTGTAGCTAAATTATATACCCTTTCTTTCCAAGGTAAAGTGCTGGGTTATTCAGTCTCTCCTTGCATGTAAATCGTTCCATTTTGCAGATCATTCTTGTCCTGTATGTCTCTTTTAAAATTAACTATCGCTTCTTTTGAGACAGGGGAACTAGAGGTGCCTAGGGTATCAAGATCTTTGAACGTCTGCCTGCAATATGCCTACAATAAATGAATAACCTGTATGATGTGCTCTTCACACCTCCTTGTCCACTGGTGAACATGAGGCTGATGTCTTTGAAGACATGATGGCTGAAGTCTATCAACAGGAGACTCCCAGCTCCTCTTCCTGAGAATATCCGTGCATATGCATAGATGGGATTGCTTTTTTCACCTATGCCTTACATTACCTTCAGCTCCTCTGATTTTCTCTCTCATGTTCTCACCCATACTATTCTCCAATACCCTTCTGCAGTTCCTTGCCATTATCTTTAATATCTATCACATTAAACACCTTCTGAAATGGACATTGTCACTTCACTAAATTGCTGTGCTCTGATGGAGCCATCAGGGACCCAGAGGCAGCTTCTGGGAGCCAAGTCCTTCAGTAATACCAGGATAAGGCTGTAAAGACATCCTTGACCCTGGTGTATCTGTGCTGTACAAGACTTGGATTTGAATGCTTGATTCCTGTCTGTCTCTCTAATGATTATGCATATGATGCTGGGGCCAATAGGGTCACAAAATCCTGTTTTCATGCACTTCAGCCAGTATCAGAAATTAATTGCTTCCTTCCCTGAGTGGGAAAACTTGTCATGCTTGCAGTGGTTTCTGGCATAAATTACCCATTCCTTAATCAAATCTGAGAGAATGAAGCAGTTTTTCTCTAGATGGATACCCTGTGGAGCTCTCTGTCCTCTAGCAGTTTGCCTATTTTCATAATCCAAGAGGTTCTGAATATCTATGATGTTCCCCAACCCTATTTCAAATGTTTGCCTCTGAATTCAGCATGGGACCCCCACAGTCCCTGACCAGAGGAGCTATTATTCTCCCTTAAAAGAGAAAAATATTTCAGCAGTCATAGGGTAAAAACATTTCTCACCTTTCAGAGGAAGCTAAATTGGTTTTCTCATCAGCAAGGGTCAGTGAGGTGAAGATAACTTCTGGCTAAATACTTCAGGAGATCACTCTGACGCAGATGCAATTTGCAGACCATGGTAAACATCAAGGTGTTAGGCCTGGACTTCTGGATGTACCAACCAAAGTGGTTAAACTTTATTCTTTGTCTGATTGCCTTTTTCAGGAGGAGGTCGTGAACAAAGTAACACTTCAATCACTGTGTAAGACCATCAGTGTCCTTTCTAGTAACTACACAAACAGTTTTGCAAGAGTCAGGATTAGCATCAGAAGGCACACCCGACCATAGGGAATGATGGCTGAGCAGCAGGTCCCATACCAAGGTGCTGAAATAAGTGCAATAGGTACCCAGTTTGGGTATATGATGACAAAAAGTGGTAAGAAACTGGACAGATCATAAAGGAAAGGGCAGGACATAGGCAGGGCACTATCAGAAGCATTCCCATAATGTGCCCAAAAGTATAAGTGAAAGAACAGAGAAGAGAAAAAAGAAGGCAAACACAAAATTATACATGTTGTCAGACAGTCTCTAGAGAGATCCTATCTTCCTGGAAATTACAGCAAAACAGAATTATAGATGAGCTGTTGTGCTCTCTATGAAATTATAATGAGACTTTGGAGAGGAGCAATGTGGTAAAATGAGTGTAGATAAGGAGGAAATTGTGGGATCTCATAAACAAGGGGGAAACATGGGAAATTAAGATGTTTGAGAAACACTCAGAATGCATTTTCAGTGGAGAGAAAAAGAGGCAGAGGAAAGGATTTGAGATTACAGGACACAGACAGCAAAAGGTGTTACTCTATAAAGTCACTACTGAAGGAGCTTTCAGAAGGAGCAGCTTCAAAGCAGAAAAGTTGTTCGGCTTTGAGCTTTGAAAACCCCCCTTCCCAAACCAATCCTTCATTTCAGTAAAGCGGGAAAGTAAAAATAAAGCTATTGGAATAATCTGCTAGAGAAAGTGTTACTCCTTTGTTCAGTCAGCTTCAAGGCAGTTGAAGAGGAAAAGCAGAGAAGAAAACCAATTTTTTTTCATTCAACAAGAGAAATCAATATCACCATATGTGACAGGAAGGATTCATTACCAGCAAGCATGTTGCAGGAAATGATGAAGCAGCAGACATCATAGGGCCCTGGTCAAGCCATTCACATTTTTTTTGTTTTGAATTATGAATACCTAAAGATAATCCAAATATCCTATTATCCTATTGTAATCCATTTGTCCTATCATTTCTTTCAGGGAAGCATTATTTCTCTACAGAAGCCTGAGCACAATTACTTTGTCTCCAGCAGTATCTAGCATCTTACGATTAACACCTCAGGGAATCAGTGAGGCTAGAGAACACATTTTCAGGGCCAGTATATGAGGGGATTCATACTCAAACAATGTTGGAAGTCACCAGCTTGACTCATCAGTTCAGTAAACAGGTGGTGAACGTGTCAGGAATAAACAGGCTGAACTGCCTTTGTCTCCAATCCGGGGATGGACTGGGTGACCTTTCAAGATTCCTTCGAGTCCTGTTTTCTCTTGAGCGTCTTGGTGTCACGAGCAAAGTGAAAACAAAAACCCAAAGGAAGCTACAATGAAGCAGCAATGGAAAAGGAAGGAAACAGGTAGCACTGAGAGGACTTAGCTCATTCCACTCACCAAAAGCCACGTGCTTTTTTTTTTTTTTTTCTCAGAATCACCTGCAGAAACTGCAGCCAAGACCCAGAAGGGTCACAGTTTAAGTCAATATCTGCCTTGCTCCTGACTGAATCAAAATCCAAGTCCTGAGCAGCTTCTAGGGAAAAAATGATGAGTTGGGATCACTGGAAAAGGATGGGTTTTAGGAAACAACAGTATTTTTTTTATGAAAAAGTTTTGGTGAATTTCTGATTAAATGTAAGCTTGGCTTAACCATATCCACCTAGTTTCTTACCTAACTACAATAGGCTTATGAGCCCAGGTGCACTCTCTGAAGTTTGGGGCAATGTTTGGGCTGTAGAAGTCCTGTTTCCTCAACAAAAGCCTGGCTCATATTCCTGCTATTAGAGCTTTCCTCTTCCTTGCTCCAAAGAGCAATGAGCTCCTGGCGCTTCTTCAGTCTGTGAGGGCTGGTGAATACAGGACACTTATGATCCTGTGCTCTCAAGCTCAGTTTCACTTCAGAACAAGCTAACCAAAATATTCCCACTGCTCTGAATGTTGCCCCCCCACACACACACACCTTTCTCTCCTGCTAAAAATCCATAAAACAAAACAAAATGAAACAAAACAATCTAGTTTGTTCTGAAAGGGACCAAAGTTTGTTAGGATTTCAGAATTTCTTGCACAAAAAGAATTTTAGCTTTCAGCCAGTGCTGCTCTTTCTGTTCTTTCCCCTCTCCAGCTGTGAAACCTCAGCCTGCAGAAGTGGTCCAGTTGTTGGAGAGCCACAAAACTTGTCTCCATTCACAGTGATCAGAATTGAGCATTTATTCTTAAAAGCACCCATTTTGTATGCACTGGCTGCACATGTAGCAAGATGTACTCTGGGGATAAATACTAACCAGTCCTGCCTGATATCCACCTGGTGTGACCCCTGGTAATTGATTTCTTCCTGCTTATTAGATCACAATTGTCCTTTCCTTTTTGGCTGGCTCTGTACCTCTTACTGCTTTCAGTAACCCCTACCTTCTCTATCTTAACTAGTAATTTCTCCCATGGCACCACATTTAATGCTTTGCCAAAGTGTCAGTCTACCTCAGTTCTCATGTCATAACCATCAGTGAATTCATCAAAGAAAATTACCAGCTCAGTCTGAGCCATTTGCTCCAGTAAAAGCATGTTCTATGCATCCTTGCACTTCCAGGGCTCTGTTTACCTGTTCCTTCAAAAGTTTTTCTAGAGCCTTAAATGCCATTAAGGTCATACTTAAAGGTCCGCAGCTCTCGAGGGTGTACGAACACCTTCCTTCTTTTTAAATTTAAGTATCTCTTCTGCTATTCTCCTGATCAGCTCAAGAAATTTTTTAAAAAACTCTGTTTCTGAGTTTTCAATTTCATGTTCCAGATATTCAGGATTTGCACAGTTTATCAGCTCACCCTTCAACTTCAGTTAGTGCACATCAAACTCCTGAAGTCTAATTCCCCTCTCCAAGAGGGGCATTTCATTTCTGTCCATTCATTGCCAAAACTGAGGCAAAATACCAGGCTACCCCAAATTTACATCCTCCCTGTGCTCAGCATCACCCTGTTTTCTGTTGTTCTCCTTTCATTTAGAAAGGTCAAACCTTTGACTACTGGTATTAATCTTTTCTCAAGGTCTAACCCAGCATGACTCTTGGCAACCTTCATTTTACACCCATACTGCCTCACATTTCAGCTGTGACCTTGCCAATCAGTTTTCTTTTCCTTGTAGTCTCTGTGCTTATTCCTAGTAGCTGTCTCAAGACAGCTGGTGATGTTCATCCCTAGACTGTTTTCCCTTTGCCTGGGTCATGAATTTCTGCTCCCAAACTTTGGCCTCCTTGTGCTTGTTCTTCCTTTTGAATTGAGCTGGATTAGCCTATGATTATAGGGGTTATTTATTTCTTCTGATAGCATATTTTTTTCTTTATTTTTTTGTTAAACGTATTCACTCCCTCCACACACAGCAATTAAATGGCTTCACTTCTCATTTTTTCACTGTGGACTTGACAAAGGAATTGATAAACTGTCACATCCAGGATTATTTGTGTCCTTCTACTGTTGGTAGCAGTTGTTCTCTGGACTATTGCCAAGCACTTAAAACCTCTTCTCCTGACACAATTCCCCAAGAGATTTTTCATGTGTAATGCTATTACAGAGGTCTAGGTTAAAATACAAACCTGACTGTGGGGGGCCTACACACCCATTCTCTGCCCTCTGTTTTATCCAGACTGCGCCTTGCTAGTGCTAACCAGAAGTCTGCTGCTAATGTAAAGCCTTACCCCACTGCCTTTCCCAGGCAGCGCATGCCACTAAGGACTGAGCTTTCTCCTTGGCTTGTCCCAGTAGGTTTTTGGGTTTGCATCCACCATTGCATCCAGCATCAGTTATTCTAGCTCCTCCTCTGTATCTGGTTGGACAAGAAAGAGCAGGTCTGTGCAAGGATGGCAGTGTTGAAGACCAGCTGTAACTAAGTTCCTATTCAGGACCAAAAAGATGCAGAAGAAATAGAGTAACTTCCAGGACAATGTTGTCACCTGCTACCACACCATGGCTCATCTCACCATGACACTAGTTGTCTTAGTGCCCCGCAGCTTATGATACAGTGATTTTACAGCCTTAGGCAACACTCAGCCCTTGCAGGCACTGTAGTAATACTGCAGGTGGGCAGGGTTCATACCACCACTGTATGACAGGGCTAGGATTAGGGCAGAGCCAGGCAGATGATATCCTGACTTTCCACACAGCCATGATGGCACATCTGCCTTGTGTTTTGCAGAACAGGCTCTGAGGGGTCAGTCCAGATCCCTCAGCACTGTGCTAAACTGCAGGGGCACATATTTCACTTTAATTTTACAGGTTACAATATAGTGCTTATTTACAGTCTCCTGATTACAACTTGGTATGTAAAGCAATAATCAATTAAGTGATACAGACTTATGAAAGGACACATTAATAATTTTCCACTCAATTCTATCCCAGTAATTAAAGATTTTTCACTATTAAGCTCTGTCCCCTGACATCCAACATGAAGCAATATTTGGCCTTTAATTTTTACATTCGCTTAAATATCAATTTTATTTTCTTTTCAATTGAAAATAATTTTGGTATTTGGCTTTCTATTTAAATTAAAAAGACCCTAAGGGTACTTGTATATTTTTTCTCTAAAAATGTCACTCATGTTAATTTGATAAATGTTTTTAAATGTGTTGAGCTGCAGAATAGTTACAAGAATGGCAAATTAATTACTTCAAAATTCTAAGGAACATTCCTAATTGAATACACTGTCCTGAACAGCAGTTTTATTTATTTTCAGCACAAGAACAATTTTGTTTTAATTTCCCAGATCTTATACATTATAGTTTGCAAGAACTTCCACATAAAGTAACAGCTACCAAAAAGGGAAACTTCAGCATTTCAACATGAATATTCCTGTACCATCAGAAATAATGGCAGTGTATCTACTAAATCATAATGGACATTTGGTATATTTGCACCTTTTAGAAATGGGTTTCAGTGATGTGATTTTTGGCAAAAGAAAATTGATGGTGGAACAGAAATTCAGGCATGCTTTTCAGAAAATCACCTTAAAATCCAAATTCTTCTAACAGGTCTGGCCCAGAAAGATGAGTATTCCCTGGAGAGGGGCTTCACCTCCACATCTTCCATCTTGAGCTGATCATACCTGGGATACATGCACCTGCCTGAAAGTGCCTGCTTATTTCAGGCCAATACAAAATCTCTATAATAAAGCAGCTTTTTTCTCTGCCTTTTTTCTGGCTTTGCTCCAGAAACAAACAAACAAAAATCTCCAAAATTAAAACCATTAACATAACAAAATCAGAGCTCTGTTAATAAGCTAAGCACATTTTGGCTGCTACGTTAGATGCATGTTATCATCATCACCTTATTAAAGCTGTCTTCATAATCTTATTAAAGTTGCCAGCATAACTGCAACTGAAATTGCAATAAGCCCACTAATTTTGGAAGTTGTTCTTGCCACAGAGTTTTATTAAGCTGATGTTGCTTGTCATTATTACAAAAATAAACACCAGATTCAATGTAAGAGAGGTCTTAAACAAGAGGCTCACTGGATGGGGCTTCAGAATGTAAAGAAGCCCAACACGGGTATTCTTCCAGACCATGTGTTTGCCCAGGAAGAGTGTTGAGAATCTAGACAAGCTTTTTAGCTTAGCAGTATATGTAGAACCTGCATCATGCAAGTCAATGCCCCACAATTTATTTCAACATAAGCCCCCACTTAATAGGATATTGTTTTTGTCTTACCAGCTTGGCTCCAGGTTTTAAAGTAATTTTTAATGGTTCTGCCAATTTAGATCATCCTGGAACTCCGCTCACCCAAACCAAAAGAATTACTGCATTTTCCACTTCTGGAATCTGTTCCTCCCTGGAGGAATCCTGTAACATAAACACTCTTGCCTCTATGGCTTTTGATTCTGGTATTAATAACTTAATTTCTCCATCTTTAAAAATTATTTGTGCATTTAATTTGCTTAATAGATCTCATCCTAACAAAGGCAACAGACATTCAGGCATATACAAAAACTGGTGAGTTACCCAGTGTTTTCCCAATTTAAACTTTAACAGCTTTAAGAAAGGCCGATTTTCTTTTTGCCCTGTTGCACTAACAACATCTACTGATTTATGACTAAATTTCCCTTTACATGTATTCAATGCCATTTTCTTTTCAGTACAATCAAGCGAAGTATCCAATATCACTTGTAAGTCATTCCAGTCAGGATCCTGAGTTCTAATTATTGTTTCAATTACTTTAGCTACTCTTTCAGGATCCTCTCGATAGGTACCTGCAATCTCTCTCCATGATCTTAAATCAGTAATTGAGAAAGGAACTTTTACCACCACTGGACCATCATTCCCACTGCTTCTCGGAGAGGGGCTTGGAAAGGAGCTGGTCCTACCTCCCCCCTCCTTCCCCATGTCCTTCCTGAAATCAGGCTAAATCCCTCTGCTCCCCCTACATAGGACAAGCAGAAGGATTATCACCCTCCACATTTGGAACCTCTCGACCCCTTCCCCATCTCTGGCGAGGCGCAACCATTAATTCAACATACTCTTCCTCTGTTCCATTTTTCAAGAAATTTTCATCAATGTCACAAGTAGAACAACACTTTTTCAAGTTCTCACCACATTTTTCTCCTTTCAAAACAATTGCCATAGAATTTTGTGGATATATTCCATACTGTTTCTGCCATTCTGGATGATTCCACAGTGTAAAGAACAAATCTACATATGCCATTTCATTTCATTTATCTTCCCTTTTACAAAATAACATTAATTTCAAGATGGTATTATATTGCAATGTCCCATTTTCTGACCATTTCTCCCCACTTTCCAATGTATACATTGGCTGCCAATGATTGCAATATTCAATTAATTGTTTCTGAGCCAGAGGATCACCTCCCAGATCTTTCCAATGTTTCAAAATACATCCCAAAGGTGTTCTTTGTGGGATAGGTTTCTTACTTAAAAGAAGTTGCCATTTTCTCAGACTAGTGATTGTGATCGTGCACTTATCACAGGCACTAGTTGGAGGGACCCGAACCCCTGTTGAAGCTCCCTCTGAAATTCCAACCTCCTTGCCCAGGACCTAGCCCAACCCTGCGAGGCTTTCGCCGTGTCTTATAGGCAGGCGTTACCTGTGGGGACTCCTATCCCATAGAGGTACCTCTCAGCCCAACTCTGCGTAGCTTTCACCATGTCTTATAAGCAGGCTGGTGGGAACCCACGTTCCAATCCCTCCGTTACTCCCTTAAAAGAATGCCTTATTACCTTTCCAGGGGACTTGCTTGGAATTCTTCGGTCTGGGGATCAGAGGTTCTCCCCAAGAATATCTCGGTGCTAGCTGGAGGTGCCATGATCCTGTGGATCCATTGAGATTCATAAGCAGAGTCCCACCTGGGTCGCCAAAACTGTCACCGAAATCAGGAAGAATAAACCTCGTTAACACCAATGTAGTGTTAAAAGTCAGGCATTCTTTATTCACGGTGCCAGATGCACGGGGGATCGCTCCACCTAACGTGCATACCTTGCACCTGTTCTGCATGATTTATATAAATCAAGTATATACATATTTATTCTATTCATACATATTCAATATCATTCTCTTTGGTGACTGGTGCAATTTTACTCGCTTCTCATGTAAATCATTGCACAGACTCAGTTCTCCATTCCCATTGGTAGGTGATCAGTGAGTCGGTGGTTGCAATCTCCCCCTGCCAGAATTACCTTTTACCTACTCGGCTCACAGTCTTGGTAGTCCTAGCCAGATTTCTCAGTCCACTACACGAAACTACCCTCCATCTTCTTCTTCTGACAGGAGTGCATTGTCTATAGTTTCACTCACATTAATAATTATCTAGAGACTAAAATACAGGTCAAAGAATACAAAGAATACAATGATTCATATACACAGTGTTCCCAGACCTAATGTCCAGTTGGGTAGGGCTGTATAGAGAAGTATAGCAGCATCCATGGTTGGCTGATTCCATCACCCTGGTTACAATACCACAAAAGTGGCTGGAGACATGGGCTTGAGAACACTGCAGAACAGGAGGCTGCATCTTCTGAGTTAGCCACATGGCTAGGGGCACTGTAGAAAGGAATGAGGAAGGTTCAGTACCTACTCCCGTGTGGTGTTAAGAAGCTTTAAGTCCTTACTGAATCTGTTAAAACTATTTAGTGGCTGAAATTACCTTCTGGGCTCCTACTGGAATATTTGAAATTTTGCTAACAGACCCTTTATGGTTTCAATGTAATGCAGAGACTCAAGTAATGAGGCCTCTCCTTTCCGTTCCTCCTCTTTTTTTTTCTAAACACTTCCATTGATTTACAGAATCACTGTAGAAGTCAGTCTACCATTGTTTGGCCTAAAAATTAGGGAAACCTAAAAGAAGAGGTTTACGCTTCATTCTCATGGTAATTTAAAACTTATTTTTAAAATTATGATTGCACTTAATTCCCCAAATAAACCAAAGCATGATAAAACTTTTTTTTTTTCCAGTTAATACAGATTTCCAGAGTGTAAAAAGTATGAATTATGGTTAGGTTTCAATTTAATTCTATCTAACTGCAGGGCCTCAATGCATTGGCTATGGCAGTTCTCTGTATTGAGGACAGCGTCATTAAAAGTGTAATAAATCAAAGAGATTACATTATTTCAAGCCAGTTATGTTCTCCAGAAATTCTGTAGTACTGTCACTACTGAATCAGTAGTATAACGCTGCCCCAATCATCTGCTCTATTATCCAGTGCTATAATTATTTTCTCTAACAAGCCTTCCCCTAAGGGCAAAGCAGTAACCCTGCCCAAGGGGTTGAGAAGCTGCAGTGGGGGGTTCCATCATGGTTCCAGATGCATATCTAGCAAGACATGAAGGTATCAGTGACAATGCTACGTCAGGGTGCCTAGAGGTACCCAGCTGCCCCTTGGGGCTTGCATGGGTTTCCTTGTTCACCACTGTGCTGCTGACTGGAGGCACTCTATGTGCAAGTCATCTTCACACTTTAGTCCTGCCCTAAGCTGTTATACATGCAGTTTTGAAAGACAAAGATGGGTAATAAAAGCTAAAAACAGATACCAAGATATGGGAGTGTTCCTGAAATAAGGGGATAGGGCAAATAGCTCGAGTAAGCACACCTTTTGTCTCAAATGGCAACCATCTAGCCACAAACAGCATGAACACCCATGGACCCTTGGCTGTATTTTTGGTACATTCCTTCACCTTCAAAACCAGGTGAGACCCCTAGCTCAAATGACATCTGAAAACTGTTTATTGCTTAAGCCTTTCTATGATTCTATAAAAGGCCAAGAGACTAAAGAGTACATTTTTGGGGTATTTCCAACATTTCCAGGTCAGAGGGTTATTACAGTCACCTAATGTGATGTTGTAGGCCAGACAGGTTTGCCCTGCAATTCCTGCCACAAACCCTCAGTGTCTGTCTTCGTAATGTAACTTATAAGGTCCTCAGACACTTGAAACTGGAGAAGGAGTAATATCTGCACAAGTGTGAACAACTTATATTCTACCAAATTTCCCCCTTAGAATAAAAGTTCCTATTTAACACTGGATTTTTTCCTTGTTCAATATTTTCTCTGTGCATTACCTCTCTTCTCCATTCAGTTTTTCCCATGCTCCTCTATTTGGTGGTTTCCATGGAAACAAGAGATACTTTCTTAATAAATGCCCAATACTGAAAATTGCCTGTATGCATTAATTAGCCCGTTGTAATTAAAATTAATGCAACAATTAATTAGTTGCTCTGTACTTTCTCTACTGCATCCCATCCCTAAGGCAACTATGTTGGCCTTCCTGCAATGTTTTCACAGTGCTCTCTGCCCATGTTCAGCAACCTCAGATGCATGTTTGCTTCATGTAGAGGGACTGGGAGGCAGTGGTGGATTATTATGCCATGGATTATTATGTCATGTTTTACTTCTTTCCCTTTTTTCATTTTGTTTCTAGTTTCTTTTGTGCTCTGATATGGAGTGGGGAGTACTTTTTTTACCTCTTTGTCATGGACCCATTGGGCCTTGGCAAAATAAAATAAGGCTAGTTCTGTGTACTCATTGACCTGAATGCCTCTTTCCCACACAGGACCTTACAGAGAGACCTGTCTAGCAGAAGTCGGAATTGCCCACAAGTTCCAGTAAGCTTTGGGATCCCAACAAGGGTAATTTCTATGCTGAAGAAATCCCAGCAAGATTTTGACCCTTCCCCAGCCCTCTTCCATTCACTTTCTTACCTCACACCTCTTCAGGAAACTGGCCGCTAATGCGGCCTGACTTGCTCTGCAACAGTACATTATAAAAGCAAATGTTCTCCAGAGCCCTGTTGTGGTGGTTTGACCCTGGCTGGACGCCAGGGGCCCACCAAAGCCATTCTATCACTGCCCTCTTTAACCGGACAGAGGAGAGAAAAGTAAATCAAAGGGCTCATGGGTCGAGATAAGAACAGGGAGAGATCATTTGTCAGTTACCATCACAGTTGCCTCTATACAAACGCGCGCAGCATGGGAAACAAACAGGAGGAGTTGGAAGCTATCATGCTGCTAGAAAGCTACGACCTGATCGCCATTATGGAAACTTGGTGGGATGAATCCCATGACTGGAATGTAGCTATTGATGGCTACAGGCTGTTCAGAAGGGACAGGCGAGGAAGGAGGGGCGGAGGCGTTGCCCTTTACATCAAGAAATCATTACAGTGTGAAGAGCTGGCCCTGAAGAATAGCCATGAGCAGGTCGAAAGTTTATGGATAAGAATCAGAGAGAGAGGCAACAAAGGGAACCTGGTGGTTGGTGTCTACTACAGGCCGCCAGATCAAGATGAGCCGACTGATGAAGCGTTCTTCCTCCAACTCCGGGAGGCTTCGTGCTCGCAGGCTCTCGTCCTGCTGGGGGACTTCAACCACCCTGACATCTGCTGGAAAACCAACACGGCAAGCTGTAGGCAATCCAGCAGGTTTCTCGAATGCATTGAGGACAACTTCTTAAGCCAGGTAACAGACACCCCTACCCGAAGGGATGTGATACTGGACCTGGTGGTCACCAATGCAAGCGAGCTCATTGGAAATGTCAAGATCAGAGGCAGCCTGGGCTGCAGTGATCATGCGCTGGTAGAGGGAAATGAGAAGAACAAAGAGTATAGTCAGGACCCTGAATTTTAGAAAAGCAAACTTCCAGCTCCTCAAGGAGATAGTCAGAAGGACTCCCTGGGAAACGGTCCTCAGAGACAGGGGAACAGAACAGAGCTGGCAGATCTTTAAGGATGTGATCCACAGAGCGAAAGAGCTCTCGATCCCTAGGTGTAAGAAATCGGGCAAAGAAGGGAAGAGACTGGCATGGCTGAGACGAGAGATGCTGGTCAAACTAAGGAGGAAGAGGGAACTGCACAGGCAGTGGAAGCAGGGACAGGCATCCTGGGAAGAGTATAGGGACGCAGTCTGGTTGTGCAGGAATGGGGTCAGGAAGGCCAAGGCTCATCTGGAGCTAAACTTGGCTAGGGATGCAAAGAATAACAAGAAGGGTTTCTACAGGTATATCAGCCGGAAAAGGATGGTTAAAGAAAGCGTACCCCCGCTGATGAGCGAGACTGGCAAGCTGGTGACAGCAGATGAGGAGGCGGCTGAGGTACTCAACAACTTTTTTGCCTCAGTCTTCACTGGCAACCTCTCTCCTCACCCCACCCGAGTCAATAGATAGCATAGAGGGGGACCGGGAGGGCAAAACCCCTCCCACTGTAGGAGAAGATCAGGATCGTGACCACCTGAGGAACCTGAACGCACATAAGTCCATGGGACCTGATGAGATGCATCCCAGAGTCCTGAGGGAATTGGCCGATGTAGTCGCCAAGCCACTCTCCATGATATTTGAAAAGTCATGGCAGTCAGGTGAAGTCCCTGGTGACTGGAAGAAGGGAAACATTGTGCCCCTTTTCAAAAAGGGTAGAAAGGAAGACCCCGGGAACAACCGACCTGTCAGCCTCACCTCTGTGCCTGGGAAGATCATGGAACAGATCCTCCTAGAAGCTATGCTAAGGCACATGGAGGCCAGGGAGATAATTTGAGATAGTCAGCATGGCTTCACCAAGGGCAAGTCCTGCCTGACGAACCTAGTGACTTTCTATGATGGTGTGACAGCATCAGTGGACAAGGGAAAACCAATGAACGTCATCTATCTGGACTTCTGAAAAGCCTTTGACACGGTCCCCCACAACATCCTTCTCTCTAAATTGCAGAGCTATGGATTTGATGAGTGGACTGTTCAGTGGATAAGCAACTGGCTGGATGGCCGCATCGAGAGGGTAGTGGTCAATGGCTCGATGTCCGGATGGAGACCGGTGATGAGTGGTGTCCCTCAGGGGTCCGTACTGGGACCGGTGCTGTTTAATATATTCACCCTCAGCAAGTTTGCGGATGACAGCAAACTGAGTGGTGCGGTTGACACACCAGAAGGACGGGATGTCATCCAGACAGACCTGGACAGGCTGGAGAGGCGGGCCTGTGTGAACCTCATGAGGTTCAACAAGGCCAAGTGCAAGGTCCTGCACCTGGGTCGGGGCAACCCCCAGTATCAGTACAGGCTGGGAGAAGAAAGGATCGAGAGCAGCCCTGCTGAGAGGGACTTGGGGGTACTGGTGGATGAAAAGCTGGACATGAGCCGGCAATGTGCGATGGCAGCCCAGAAGGCCAACCGTACCCTGGGCTGCATCAGGAGAAGCGTGGCCAGCAGGTCGAGGGAGGTGATTCTGCCCCTCTACTCTGCTCTGGTGAGACCTCACCTGGAGTACTGTGTCCAGCTCTGGAGTCCTCAGCACAAGAAGGACATGGAACTGTTGGAGCGGGCCCAGAGGAGGGTTACAAAAATGATCCGAGGGCTGGAGCACCTCTATGAGGACGGGCTGAGAGAGTTGGGCTTGTTCTGCCTGGAGAAGAGAAGGCTGCGGGGAGACCCGATTGCAGCCTTTAAGTATTTAAAGGGCGCCTATAGGAAAGATGGGGAAAATCTTTTTAGTAGGGCCAGCTGTGACAGGAGAAGCGGTAATGGTTTTAAACTGAAGCAGGGTAGATTTAGACTGGATATAAGGAGGTAATTCTTTACAATGAGGGTGGTGAAACACTGGAACGGGTTGCCCAGAGAGGTGGTGGAGGCCCCATCCCTGGGAACATTCAAGGCCAGGTTGGATGGGTCTCTGAGCAACCTGATCTAGTTAGCGGTGTCCCTGCTCACTGCAGGGGGGTTGGACTAGATGACCTCTAGGGGTCCCTTCCAACCCAAAACATTCTATGATTCTATGATCACAGGCAGAACAGACTCAGCTTGATAAAAACGAAGCCACTGAGGCAAAGGGTTCTGGAGCAGAGGATCGTGCCAAGGGCCCCTTTCTGAAGTGGCAAAACCCGCGGAGGCAAAAGGCGAAAAAGCACAGGGAGAGAGAGGGGACCCCAAACCCCCCCTCCCAGGGCGCGAAAGAGCGGGCTCCTGACGAGTGGCAGCTCTGACTCAGTGGGGGCGGAGTCGGGGTGACGGCAGCCAGACCCTCCTGGCGTACAAAAGCAGCCCCCAGGGAGCGTGAGCCAGAAGGGCGTGGCGCAGCAGTTTGCGCAGGCAGTTCACATGGGCAGGGCGCATTCTCCCCTCCTGGCTCGGAGGGTCACTCAAGTAGCACCCATAGACACCCCAAAAGAGGAGCAAGCAATGGTTTCCACCCATCCGAAAGCCATTGCCAGAAAGAACGTGGTGACCCAAACAGAGTCCCCACCAAAACAGAAACATGTGGCCGTCCAGGTTGCTGGCTGTAGGGAGTGCCTCAGCCTGTCAGCTGTACCAGAGATTGGTAAGGACAGTGGCTGTCTCAGGTGTGAGCAGGTGGATGATCTGCTCTGCCTGGTGGCAGAGCTGAAAGAAGAGGTGGAGAGATTAAGGAGCATTAGAGAATGTGAGATGGAGATAGACTGGTGGAGCCGCAACCTACCATCCCTCAGGCCACGGCAACAGATAGAGGCTCCACAGGTAGCAGAGGATCCTCTGTCCTCTTGCCAGCAGGCAGAAGCTAGAGACCCAAGAAATGGTGAGGGATGGAAAAAGGCTCGGGGCAGGAGGAGAATCCTCTCCCGGGCTCCCTGACCTTCCCAGCTGCCCTTGCGTAACAGATATGCAACTCTGGAAGTCGAGGGCCAGGCGACTGAAGATGGGGATGAAGGCCCACCCAGGGGGTTGACTAGGGAGAGATGGTCACCCCTACCTATCAAGACTGACTGTACAAAGAAAAAAAGAAGGGTAATTGTTGTGGGCGATTCCCTTCTGAGGGGAACGGAGGGCCCGATATGCCGCCCGGACCCATCCCACAGGGAAGTCTGCTGCCTCCCTGGGGCCCGGATCAGGGACATTGTGAAGAGACTCCCTGATCTGGTATGGCCCTCTGACTACTATCCACTCTTGATTATACAAGCAGGCAGCAATGAAATGCCAGAGAGAAGTCCCAAATCGATCAAAAGGGACTTCAGGGCACTAAGGAAAATGGTTGAAGGATCAGGAGCGCAGGTAGTGCTCTCCTTGATCCCATTAGCGTCAGGAGGGAACACGGAAAGGAATAGGAAAACTAGAGCAGTTAACGTGTGGCTCAAAGGTTGGTGCCATCGGAAGGGCGTGGGTTTCTTTGACCATGGGGAGGTTTTCATGGCACCGGGCCTGTCGACAACAGATGGTGCCCAGCTCTCTCAGAAGGGAAAAAGGATCCTCACTCATGAACTGGCGGGGCTTGTAGAGAGGGCTTTAAACTGGGCCTGAAGGGGGGAGGGGATATAAACAGGCTCACTAGAGAGGAGCCTGGGGGGGTCACCCCATTGCTGGGGGTGAAACCGACAGCCCAGCTCAAGTGCATCTACACTAATGCACACAGCATGGGCAACAAACGGGAGGAGCTGGAAGCCATTGTACAGCAGGATGGTTATGATGTAGTCGCCATCACAGAAACGTGGTGGGACGCCTCCCATGACTGGAGTGCTGTGATGGATGGCTACAAACTCTTCAGAAGGGACAGGCAAGGAAGGAGAGGTGGTGGGGTGGCTCTGTATGTTAGGGAGTGTTTTGATTGTACAGAGCTTGACACTTGTGGTGAGGCCGACTGCTTATGGGTAAGGATGAGGGGGGAGGCCAACAGAAAACATATCCTGTTGGGAGTCTGTTATAGACCACCCGACCAGGATGAGGATGTTGACGAAGTATTCTACAAGCGGCTGGCAGGAGTCTCTCAGTCACGAGCTCTTGTTCTCGTGGGGGACTTCAACTTCCCAGACATCTGCTGGAAATACAACACAGCAGAAAGGAAACAGTCCAGAAGGTTCCTGCAGTGTGTGGAAGATAACTTCCTGACACAGCTAGTAAGTGAGCCTACCAGGGGAGGTGCCCTGCTTGACCTCCTGTTCACTAACAGAGAAGGACTGGTGGGAGAGGTGGTCATCTAGGCCTTAGTGATCATGAAATGGTAGAGTTTTCGATTTTTGGTGAGGTAAGGAAGGGGATCAGCAACACCACCACCATGGATTTCCGGAAGGCAGACTTTGACCTGCTCAGAATGCTGGTTGGGAGAGTCCCTTGGGAGATAGTCCTGAAGGGCAAAGGGGTCCAGGAAGGCTGGGTGTTTTTCAAGGAAGAAGTCTTAAAGGCACAGGACCAGGCTGTCCCCATGTGCCGTAAGACAAATCGGCGGGGAAGATGACCGGCCTGGCTGGACAGAGGTCTACTACTGCGACTAAGGGAAAAAAGGAGAGCTTACCAGCTCTGGAAGAAGGGGCAGGCAACCCAAGAAGAGTACAGGGATCTTGTCAGGTCATGCAGAGAGGAAACTAGAAAGGCAAAAGCCCAGCTGGAATTTAACCTGGCCACTGTTGTAAGGGATAATAAGAAAAGTTTTTATAAATCCATTAACAGCAAGAAGAGAGCCAGGGAGAACCTCCATCCTCTAGTGGATGCAAGGGGGAACATTGCCACTAAAGATGAGGAAAAGGCTGAGATACTTAATGCCTTCTTTGCCTCAGTCTTTAATGGCCCGAACAGTTATGCCCAGGGTACCCAGCCTCCTGAGCTGGAAGATGGGGACAGTGAGTGGAATAAAACCCCCATAATCCAGGAGGAAGTACTCTTTGACCTGCTATGCCACCTGGACATCCACACATCTATGGGGCCAGATGGGATCCACCCAAGAGTGCTGAAGGAGCTGGCAGTTCATGGCCTAGATGGATGTACTCTTTGCTGGGTAAAAAACTGCCTGGATGGCTGAGCCCAGAGAGTCGTGGTGAATGGAGCTAAATCCAGTTGGTGGCCAGTCACAAGCGGTGTCCCCCAGGGCTCAGTTCTAGGGCTGGTCTTGTTTAATATCTTTATCAATGACCTGGATGAGGGGATTGAGTGTGCCCTCAGTAAATTTGCAGACGACACCAAACTGGGTGGTAGTGTTGATCTGCTGGAGGGGAGGAGGGCTCTGCAGAGGGACCTGGACAGGCTGGATTGATGGGCCGAGGCCAACTGTATGAGGTTCAACAAGGCCAAGTGCCGGGTCCTGCACTTGGGTCACAACAACCCTATGCAGCGCTACAGGCTTGGGGAAGAGTGGCTGGAAAGCTGCCAGGTGGAAAAAGACCTTGGGGTACTGGTTGATAGCCGGCTGAATATGAGCCAGCAGTGTGCCCAGGTGGCCAAGAAGGCCAATGGCATCCTGGCCTGTATCAGGAATAGTGTGACGAGCAGGAGTAGGGAAGTGATCGTGCCCCTGTACTCGGTGCTGGTGAGGCCACACCTTGAATACTGTGTTCAGTTTTGGGCCCCCCACTACAAGAAAGATATTGCATTGCTGGAACATGTCCAGAGGAGAGCAACCAAGCTGGTGAGGGGTCTGGAACACAAGTCATATGAGGAGCGGCTGAGGGAACTGGGGGTGTTTAACCTGGAGAAGAGGAGGCTGAGGGGAGACCTGATTGCCCTCTACAACTACCTGAAAGGAGGCTGTAGTGAGGTGGGATTCAGTCTCTTCTCCCTGGTAACAGATGATAGGACGAGGGGGAATGGCTTGAAGCCGCGCCAGGGCAGGTTTAGGCTAGACATTAGGAAAAACTTCTTCACCAAGAGGGTTGTCAGGCTCTGGAATGGGCTGCCCAGGGAGGTGGTGGAGTCCTCATCCCTGGAGGTATTTAAAAGACAGGTAGACAAGGTGCTTAGGGGATGGTTTAGTGGTGGGATGGCAGAGTTAGGTTAAAGGTTGGCCTCGATGATCTTAAAGGTCTTTTCCAACCAAAGTGATTCTATGATTCTATGAAAACTAATTTAATTTATTTTCAATCAAAATCAGAGAAGGGGAGGATAAAAAGTGATGAATCTTAAAACACCTTCCCCCCACCCCTCCCTTCTTCCCGTGGTCAACTTCACTCCCCCCAGCGGTGCAGGAGGATGGGAATGGGGTTTGGGGTCAGTTCATCACACGTTGCCTCTGCTGCTTCTTCTTCCTAGGGAGAGGACCCTTCCTCTGCTCATGTGTGGGGTCCCTCTCACAGCAGACAGTCCTCCACAAACTTCTCCTTCCCACGAGCTATAGTTCTTCATGAACTGCTCCAGCGTGGGTCCATAATTTCCACGGGGCGCAGTCCCTCAGGAGCAGACTGCTCCAGCGTGGGTCCCCCGCAGGGTCACAAGTTCTGCTGGCAAACCTGTTTTGGCATGGCTCCTCCCCCCACAGGTCCACAAAGTCTTTCCAGGAATCTGGCAGGCTTCCCACAGGTCACAGCCTCCTTCCTTTGGGCATCCACCCTCAGCATGGGGTCCTCCACGGGCTACGGGGGAATCTGCTCCACTGTGGACCTCCATGGGCTGAAGGGGGACAGCCTGCCTCACCATGGTCTTCACCATGGGCTGCAGGGGAATCTCTGTCCAGCGCCTGGAGCACCTCCTCCCCCTCCTTCTTCACTGACCTTGGTGTCTGCAGGGCTGTTTTCTCTCACATCCTCTCACTTCTCTCTCCAGCTACTGAGCCACAGCTGATTTTTTTTTTCCTTCTTAAATATGTTATCACAGAGGCTATTCCACTGTCACTGATTGGCTTGGCCTTGGCCAGCAGCGGACACAGGGAAAACTTCTAGCAGCTTCTCACAGAAGCGACCCCTGTAGACCCCCCCACTACCAAAACCTTGCCACACAAATGCAATACACCTGTGTGACTGTTCACTCAAATCCTGCTTAGATTTTGGCTAACCCAGCTCATACTAAGGCCTGATGTATGTTGGGAGCAGTGCCATTAGGACAAAATGAGAACACCAAGTAGGTAGGACAGGTGGCAAGAAAGAGCTAAAGGGCCATTACACCTGCAAATTGCTGTCTCTGGCAGCCATCATCTTTTGTCTGGCAGTTTCCTCAGAACATGCTAACTTGTGGAAACAGTACAGACCAAACCCTCCAAGCTGGCAGGTATAAAACATCAGCTTACCCAAAAAACTTCTGAAGCAGATCCAACAGCAGCTGGACTACTGAGGCTTTCATGCTTCCCGTTGTGATACAGGGGACGCCTACACCATGACAGAGGAGGAAGTGTGAGCACTCTCACCAACAAGTAGGTGACTAATTATTTTCTTTTGCTCATAGATGGATGATATTAAGAGTTACAGATTATAAAATACAAGATCTTATTCTTTGAATAATGTGAATTAACATGATAGACTAGTCTGGGCAAAATGAGATTGAGCCCCTGTTTTTCATGTTTGTTTATTTTATTTCTTAATGAGCAAGTCTCTCTGCAAGCCCTGGTCCACCAGGCTTTGGTTGTACTATTGCTTCTGGTCATAGTAAGCTATTGTTGGCAGGTCAATTTCCCAAAATCATGGTTATGTTTGTCAAAGCAGTGTTTTGGGGTTCTTCTCAGAATGGGATGCTGATGTGTCAAATGCTGTACAAAACAAAGGCAAATGAGGCAGCCCTGGGCTTGCAATTGGAAAAAGACTAGCAAAGGGAGCAGAGTGTTTCACTCATGGGATTTTCTCAGATAAAACCTATTTTTTGATGAAAATGCACATACATATTGTGATGGGTTATGCAAAGGTTCATACCTTAATAGCAGCATGCAAGCTTCAGATCAAATCCTGCCCTTAATGCATAGTGCAATTCCTACATCTTCCAGGGGAAATGGTGGGAGTAAAAGCCCTTCCTAGACATAGCAACTTGGTTGTGGCATAAACAGAATTAATGCTCATCAGACAGGAATGATTCAGCACCTTGAGAATTATTTTAATATTGATAGTTCATGTCATGTTCTGAAAATGAAACCTAATAGAGAGGATAAGAGAGGAGTCAAACATTCCCAAAAAATGTCAGCACTTCATGTGACGGGAGTTGGTCGCTATTGCCACGTTGACAGTACATCTGAGGAGCTCAGGGCGTAAAGCAGTCTGACTGTTTGCACCAGATCTGGGGGCTCTCAATGGTCCTTTCTGAGTCACAAGTCCATAGCATTAAAGCACATTTACAGGAGTGGTGTCGGCTGCAGCCTATCTCAGCCATCTCAGGGACCTCCTGGCAAATGCCATCCAGAAATTTCAGTGACTAATTATGATCAGCAGACAATGGGAGGGCAGGAAAAGTGCTCCACTGCCTGTCATAAACATGGTGGTGACAGTGTTTCTGTTAGGATGTTAAGCATTGTCTTCCCAATGCAAAAGGTTACGTATGCTATATATGGCTTGCTTATTTTTACCCGATTCAAGCAAATTGCTAAAAGCTTCTTCTTGTCTCTGGATTATCAGAATAAAGGTGGAACTCAAGATTTTCAAAAGTTTTCACCAGGCTGCACCCCACCCCCAGAAAGAAATTCTTCTGCAGTTTCCAAAAAAACATTAAATTGCCTGGTTTTGTTGCTTACAGAGCTGAGAAAACACATGACACCCACCTCCACTTTCCCTTCCATTTGTTTGAGATTAGGGCTTTTATGAGACAGATGTGGGTGTTACACATTCAGTAACTCAATCTCACACATACACACATAGCTGACATGGAGCTGAGTTCTTCTGAAAGCCATTTAGTCAAAAAAGAAACTACACTTCGAATTCCCTTTTCCCAAACTTGATAGTCAGTAGACATCCACAAATACAACTTCAAATGATGTCAATAATGTCCTTGAAAACTCTTAGCATAAGCAGGTGACAACACCCAAGAGTGAGCATTGCTTATTGCCATGACTCTCACCCTTTTCCTCTGCCATAATCCAAAAAGGGATTATTGGTATATTGCAATCAGCATCAAGGGTCCTGTCTCCCTGTCCAATCACCCTCTTGGCACCAGATTGTGCTTCATTCTTCAAATAAATGTTTTTTCTTTATATATTTGACCTACAGTCCTTTATGAAGCTGAATAAACAGCTCCTATTCTGTAGCCTGTTGTAAATCAGCTGGCTGAAAATATTTCTATATATTTATCCCATCTGCGCAGAAGTTCTTCTGTCTGTGTTCATGGCTTCCTGAATGACACAGAGGCAATTTGGCTTCTTGTTGCTTCAATGTAGGGTCAACAGTTCTTTAACAAGTGTAGTACTATGTAACAAAATGTTGAACCTCTAAAACTTTACTCCCCTGAAGAATTGCACTGAAAAGCTGGGTTGACATCTGCATGCTTCTGTGTGGAAAGAAAGTTTTGCTGGAGAAACTGTCAGTAGTCACATTGATCCTGAATAAAGTATTTTCTCATCAGGTATTAAAATCAGCCACTAAAATCCCTATTTTAAGTCTATCTTTGGCCCTGGGAGGCTGATTTTGTCCCGAGACCTCAACTTGCAGAGCTTTCAATGGGGGTCTGCATTCATTAAACTTCAGCACACTCTGAAAGTCATTTTCTAAGCAAAGTGGGAAAATGCAGGTTTGGTGCTAGAAATAACAGCAGTCCAACTGCCAATACCAATCAACCAGAATTACTGCACTGTCGGAGTGGGAGACGGGCCCCGAGTAACGATGAATCTCAAAATGAGTATGGTCGTTCTCCATTTATTCAAGTTTTTACAGAGTATATATAGACAGGCAAAAAGAACACACAGTAGCAACAGCTATATGATTGGCTTACAATCTCTGTTTACATGCCAGGAGGCTTCACACAATTGGTGTGAAACCCTTGTCCAGCGCAGTGAGCTATTCTGTCTTTCTGAGCCCAGTTTCTCGTATCTTGTTTCCCAGGCTGCTACTTTTCCTTTCCTGGCTCGTTAGGGAGAGATCATGGTCTCATCTGCTTCAAGGACTGGATTGCTCATAATCGGACCCTGTCCTTTGTTCTGTAGCCATTCCTCCACACTGCACTATTTGGGGACTTTGTGTATTCCGGGACTGCTCATGATCTTCCATTCTCCCATTTGCTCCAAAGAGTTCAGCTCAGTGTTTTGATGGGCGTGACAGCACCCTATGGGCAGATCTATGCTAAGCAGTACAAACTCCAAATCACTTTGGTCCAGACTAGGCAATTCAGGAGAGCAAGCCTTGCTAACAGAGATGCATATCTTCCTCCAGGCAGCCTCACTGCAAGATGAGGGTTTTCTGAAGCATTCCAGTGGTCCCCAAATCCCAGTGTTAGAGAGGAAATCAGCTTCTAAACCAATTCAGTGCTTTCCTGTGAGGATGAAAGGACCCTCCTCACTACTTTAAACTTTTACTGAATTGAGTTCTTGTGTAGTACATAAGCCAAGTATTTCAGCATGAAGCAGATGAATAGAGTTTTCCTTTCTCAATACTCTTACATCAGTTGTTCCTTATTTTTATTAAACAGCTGAAGTTAGCTGAGGTAATTCCCAACAGAGATAACCACGCATACTGGCTTTCTACAAAAGCCCAGTGCATCAGCTTCTTTGAAAGCCCAGTCCATTATCATTCTTTCAGAACTGTGGCAGGAGAAAATTCTTTCAAGATACACTTCCAACCCAGCCAAGTCAATATATTTTGGCTCCTGAAGATCATCAGAATAACAGCCAATAAATTAGTATATGTAAATTTTACCAGTTCTTTTTAAATGGGGAATTTCAAAGATGAAGAAGGGGACCCATTCAGAGGGGTGTACCCCAAATCCTATCTCCAGATGGGTTCTTCTTGGCATTATTGGTGGCGGGGGGGGGGGGGGGGGGGGGGAAATTGCAGGTCTCAAATTCAGCAAATATTTTATCTGGTCAACTGTGAAATATAAACCAGCTGAAATGTCTCAAACAAAACTTTATTATGATAATTTAAGGCACTGTAGGCTGTTTCCATCCTTCTGATACATCCATGCAACCCCTTTTGAAGGCAATAACATCTCAGTATTCATATCAGTGGGCGGAATTCTGCCCTCAGAGCTACTATGTAGATGTAGGTAGAATTACAGCTAGCAGATGTAAGTTCATATTGGACAAGGCACTTTCAGCCCTCACAGCCTTACCTGTCCACCCCAAGCATCATGAGCTCCTCAGGAGATACTTGCTTTTCATCATAGGGTTACAAGCACTGAAGGCAGGTAGGCTCACTGTGAGATGGTATAAAATGAGGCAGCAGCCCTAAAGAGCAGGAGAGCTCGGTCCACAAACACCTGCTTGGACAGAGCACAGTTGTATAATGTTAAAACAACAGATAAAATGTACAAAAATTTTATTAAAATGCCATTGAAAACAGGATCTCCAATATATCAATAGATATAAACAATGGAGTGCCTTTGCATTTAACTTGAAAGCAGATCAAAAGCATTTTTTCCTTCCTCTTCTCCCCCAGTTGGATAGGCCAACTTTTCAAACCTTCCTCATTCTGTCCCACAAGAAATCTGGGATAAAGACTTTCCTTTGTTTTAGTCTGGGACATTATAACATAACATGTTATTTCACTTTGTTTCTACAGTCCCAAAAAAACAAACAGACAAACAAACCAACTGACAAAACCCCAGAAGCTTGAAGTCCAAAGGAAACCCGTAATATCATGTGGAAAGTTAATATAATGTAACATTTTCTTTCAGGTTTTGAAATCTAAAAATCTGAAGTGAAGTTGTGAGTGAAAGTACCCATGAAAAACCAGTCTATCTGGGAGGGAGGGTAAAAATTGATGCACTCATGTGGAACAGCAGAAGAGCACCTTGGTGAAATCCTCATTCTGGTTCAGGGCAGCTCAGTACAGCCTCTTCTGAGATGTTTATGGTGCAGGCTTGCATCAGCTACAGCAGTACTGAACACAGAAATTGCTGTGGTAACAGTGCTCAGGATCTTTTTCAGAGAGCTTGCATAGCTTTTTAAGTTTGACAAAGCTTAGAAATGTTTCCCTAAATAATTCATATTTGTAGTGTAATGCCAGGTTAAAGGAAGAGCAAAGGATGCGTGCAACATGGTCTTCTTCAGTAACCTCTTAGCCACAGCTCCTGCAATGCAAATCTCAAATGATCTTCCCAATGTTACATGCAGGGTCCTATTTGGATCTAGAAGTGAGGGTAAAAAACTCCTGTCATCCCAGCTGTATGAGCGGGGGGTTTAGAAAACAACCTCCTAAGTACCTGCTGAAGATAGGACTAAGTTTTATGTAATAAAAATGCCAAATTATTAAGTTTTCTATTCTCTAACCAGGTGCGTGACTACTTTGTTTTACCTCTCCTGCTTTTCATTCTCCCTCACAAAGACAACAAAATTCACTGGTAGTATTTTCTCACTTAAAAAAATCATTCCTCTCTTGCCTGATGCTGCAGAAGTCCCATACCCTAATGAGAGGAAAATGCACAGAGAACATGGAAGAAACAGTAATATTAACAACAGGCAGGCAAACAGCTTTATCCAGGAATTCAGACATGCCTACTCATAGGCAATCTCCTACTGTGATTTTCAGCAAATTTTTAAATCTTCACAGATGCTTGCTTATATTTTTAAATATCTGAAGACCTTTGGAAGTTCAGGCTGTGTTGTCTTTAGTGCCAGTGTGAGTACAAAGGTGAAATAATAGAACAGTTTTACATTTAATTTCCCTTATACCCGGAACAGGTAGTCAGAGGAGTTTCACTTAAAGTTGACCATGGTCCTTCTAATGGGCTAGGCAAACTCTAAGCACTCACTGTGTTGTTTTGAAAAAGCCAGTGTATTTCTTATTACCTGTCCCTCTTCAGTGGTTAATGCATTTTCTGCCTAGTCCTTCAAACCAAAATCACATTAATATGCTCTCTTACTCACATGTCTGGTCTCAGTTCTGTTACATTGCTCTGTATTAGAGCCCAGTGACCTATTACAGTGTGAATCAGACATATAGGTAAGGAAGGAAAGAAACATTACAACAGTTCTATTAATTTTTCTAATGGACCAGTAAATGGTAAATAGGTGCTTAACCTTTGATTAGTCAACACTAGGATTGCTAGAGGGATCAAAAGAGCAAGGACTTGATCAATGGACTTCTTCAAGACACTCTCTCCTCTATGTGTCTCTAATATGTTTGCAGTATTTGCTCAGCATTTATTGCATACAAGGCTCATTGACATTTTATGTCTGAAGATTACCAATGGGATGCTGAAGAACAGGGGAATTACACACTGATCCAGAAAGATGTTTAAAATCCATCTTTATTCAAGTGAATGGCGACATGATGTTGAATAATGTCCACCATGGCAGATCTAAATGAGCTTAATTACGAGGAACAACACAGCTTGTGCCCCACTTCTCAAGTCACAGAGCTTAAATAATTTAAGACTGGGGCCCAAGACAATGCCATGCCAACATAACTACTAGAAGCCTATAAAAGAGCAAGGACTGCACCTAGAGCTGCAGTCCTCATCTTGTGTCCTAGGGTATCCTTATTCTCTATTTTGATCGTCCTGCATGTACTGATGTGTAAGAGCAGAGGTGCAGACTATTGGCACTGGGATCTTTCATGCAGAGTACAAAATTTTCCAAATGGCATAGCTGAACAGGACTGCTGAGCTTCTTTTACCCCAGGGGATAATAAGGCAAGAAGTGCTCAGCACCACAGAGGATTTAGCCCAGACTCTCAGATGTTTTCAGCTTTAGAGTAGTCCATGATGGACGTCTGAGATTTATTTTCAGCTCTTCACCTTTTCCTTGATATAACTGAGGTTGGAGATTTCACACTGCTGAACTCTGAAGAAACACAGATTCTATTTTTTGTTGCCTTAATTATTTTTGCACTCTTCTGCTCTTCCTGGTTTTATCCGTGAATGGGAGTGGAAAAACAGTACTCAGAAAACCATACAAAAGTCTGTTCATGCCATATGTTCAGCTAGTCCAAAACAAGACATGCTGGAAATCTCTCAAGAAAACTTGATGCCACAATGTTTCCAGCTCAGCTTCCAGAACAGGGAAGCTTGTATTTCTTCTGCTTCAATATCTGTGGGAGGTCAGTGCGTAAGAAAAAGGCAGCCTCCATTTTCCCTTGCAAGAGAAATAGCACAGTGGATGAGGGCACAGGTGTGGTCTGAAAAGTAATGGAGTCTGACAACATGCTATGAAACAAAGCTTCACTGAAGCAGTAGGAAAGATGAGCCCATATGATGACTCACATAATCACCGGTAGCAAATATAGGATCATAAGTGATGCCATGGCTCCAGTGGACTGCCAGGAGCACTTGGTGTCCAGGTCATCTAGCAGCAACAGCCACTCATGCAAATGCCTTTTGAATGTGGGTAAGACTCTCACCGACCCTTGGCTCCTCCAATGGTAGTGTGATTTGAGAGCATCATACCTTACGTGCATAACGTTAGCGGCATTCTGCCTACATTGCTGTATCAGGTTTCTGTGGCAATGTTTTGGTAGTGGGGAGGCTGCAGCAGTGGCTTCTATGACAAGATGCCAGAAGCTGATCTCACATCCAACAGAGACAGTTCCAGCTGCTCCAGAGAGATCTGCTGCTGGCCAAGGCTGAGACAATCAGAGACAGTAGCACCTCTGTTATAACATATTTAAGAAGGGGTAAAAACTGCTGCACAGCAGGAGCTAGGAGAGAGGAGAGAAAATATGTGGGAGACACAACTATGCAGACACCAAGGTCAGTGAAGAAGGAGCGGGGGAGGAGGTGCTCCAGGTGTCAGAGCAGAGATTCCCCTGCTGCCCACAGTGAAGACCATGGTGATACATGTTGTCCCCTGCTGCAGCCCATGGAGGTCCATGGAAGACCAGATATCCACCCTGCAGCCCATGGAGGACCCCACACTGGAGCAGGTGGGATGTGCCCTGCAGGAGGTTGTGACCCTGTGGAGAGCCCACACTGGAGCAGGCTCCTGGCAGGAACTGTGGCCCGTGGAGAAGAACCAACACTGGAGCGTTTTTTCTGGCAGGACCTATGGCCCAGCAGGGGACCCACGGCCCCGTGGAAAAGAGCCATACCAGAGCAGTTTTTACAGAACTGCAGCCTGTGGGAAGGACCCACGTTGGAGAAGTTTGTGAGGGACTGTCTCCAATGGGAGGGACCCCACATTGGAGCAGGGGAAGAGGGTGAGGAGGAAGGAGCAGCAGAGGCAACACAGGATGACTGCAACCCCCATTACCCGCCGCAACCCTTGCACCGGTCAGGGGACAACATAGAAGTGAAGTTGAGCCCAGGAGGAAGGAAGGGGTGGGGGAAAGGTTTGTTCTTATTTCTCATTGTCCTGCTCTTATTTAGATTGGCAATAATTTAAATTAATTTCCCCAAGTTGAGTCTGGTTTTTCCGTGACAGTAATTGCTCTGTGATCTCCTGCCTTTATCGCAACCCATAAGCCTTTCATCGTATTTGTCTCCCCCTGTCCATCTGAGAGGGGGAGTGATAGAGAGTTTTGGTGGATATCTGGTGGACAGCCAAGGTCAACCCACCACAACCGCTCATGTCATTCTGGAGGCAGGGTGTCAGCAGTTTGTCTACGCTGCCAATATTAGTCATAGGGCAGGGTGTCAACAGATCACCATGAGGCAACCTGAAGGAGATTCCAACCTTTCTCAAGACAGTTGTCTATTGCACCCTTTGCATGCTAAGAAAAACATTTCATTGCTCCAAAATTCTACCTCTGTACTTGATTGAAACCTAGAACCCACTGGGAAAGTTTTGGCTAAGTGCAGGGATATTTTTACCTGAGAGTTAGAAGTATGTAAAGTTTGTGTGTGAAAAATGTATATTGCCTCCTGTTTATGACTCCTTCTCAGCCCCCACCCTGTCTCCCACCTTTGAGGGTATCTGCTCATAAGTCAAAAGTTTCTCATTGTCTGTTTTAATGGGAGCAGCATTTCACAGAGGTAACCATTATGTTACCTTAACTCCTGCAAGACTGATTTCAAAAGTTTTCATCATCCAATATTTGTGGGGGAATTGGAAGATGCAGAGAAATGCATCTGTATCTGTCCAAGAGGTAGTCAGAACAGGAGGTGTCTCTGATCCGTTGACCATTTTCAGATCACAGTTTGTCTGTTAATGTTAGCTGAAACTGAGGGCACTAACAGGATTTAACGGCCATGATCAGCCTCACCTATGCCTCCAGCTACAGCACTACCCATGGGCCCAGGGGCTCCATGAAATCAGATTCAATGGCTTGGCTTTTTAGTCCCTACTTGAGCTATATTGTAGGTGTATCTGTCTCCAGTTTGGCCATAGCCATGCCTGTTCCTGGATAACGAACTGATCCAGATCCTGACCCACAGACTTAAAACTTACCCCTAAAAAAATCCTGATGTGATTCTTAGAGAACCTGCTCCCATTTTCTGACCCATTCATCTTCTTGCCACATCACATCTGTTAAATAGGCTCCTCTGAAGTCAGAAGTGGAGTCAGACAACTATCTGTGCCTTTTGACCTTCAAGAGGCCCTGCAACTGGGAATGATCCCGAGACAACTAGCATCCCAGACTACTGCATCCCCTATGGGCTGCAAAATAATAGTGCCATAAGCATGTTGAACCTCTGTGTGGATCTACCTTGACCCCCAAAGCAGGACAGAGTGTCAAAGATTTTGCTGCATGGTTTTCAACTTGCAGTTCATGAGAAAACCCTGCTCACTTCCATCTGTGCCCATCTGAAGGCTACACTATAGATCAAGTTCCTAGCAAATGCACTCTGCTGAGCAGTGTAGAGTGCAGAAGGAGAGAAACTGGCAGGTCTCTGCTTAATCATATCAAACTCCATTGCAGAAAACAGGTTAAAGGAGAGGACAACTTGATTAACTGGTTTGGGTTTGGGTTTTTTTTAAAAGAAACTCTTCAAACGTATCAAAATCACAAGGAAAACTTCTAATTCCTTCTATCAAAACAACCCTGACACCTGTGCCACCATATTTCACGTGAGGATACCAGTCAGATACTGTTTTTTTGATAGCTTTGCCCACTTCTCTATCTCTCTCTTCCTCTTTTAAGTCTAGTTTGAAAGATATTTGAAGCAACTAATCAGCATTGGTAGTAGTTGATACTGAAATTTTATGAGATATTATTAAAATCTATCCCCAGAAAGACCTAATAAAGTCTAACTCTACCACTGCTGCCTTCCATTCTGCACAATGATAAAAATGTGGCTTCCCTTATTTGGCAGTTAAGTCTTGCACAAGTTTTGCTGGCCCAGTTAATTCCTGGAATAAACTGAACTCTCTCCCCTTCCTGTTGACCAGATGATTTCTGTTGAGATCTGTGCAGTAATGGGAAAAGAGAAATATCTGAAAGGTGTCTGAGGCAGTGAAGTAATTCCCAGTTTGTTCAGGGAAGGCAAACAGACAAATCTTGCACACTTTGAAATACAGGTCCCAAATCACATTGTAAAATTTCCAGAATTTCTCAACAAATGGTCATTACAGTTAACTCAGTGAAATCTTTTCTACTGTGTTGTGATGGCTGCAATGTTCTTAATAGTCTGCAAAAATATTCTAGTAAACAGGCACACTTGATAAGATGATAATTACCTATTAAATTTTTAGCACAATTTTGTACCTCAAAAAATATAACCTAGTTAATCCATTTATCCAAGTAAGATTAGGGGGATGGAACAAATGGTTTTGGATAGTGCACTGATTTCTAAAATTGTTTACTTCAGACTAGTGAGGAAACATCTGAGGTGGCTGTTTTTGGAAAATAGAGGTCTTCTATATTCCCCTAGCTCATAGTAACTGCTGCTAACAGGAGAGCATTCCCTGACTCGTCCACAAGAACAATCTTGAGGGCAGGGACTGCAAACTCTTTGTTTCTTTGAGTCTTTCCTGTATGCTCTAAGTAGCTGTTCCAGGCTGGTATTAGGCAACCATCACCCTAATGGTTTTAAGAAAACACATACATCTACATGGAGGTAATCCACATTTTGCTTATTTCTAAAAAAAACCAAAAAAAAACCCAACCAAAAAAACCCACCAAAAAAACCAAAACAACCCCAAAACACCAAAAAAACTACCCAAGACATATTAAAAATTGGTCAATACATAGTTCTCTACAGCATCAGGCATCCACTATTCTACAAACTGAGACTGCAACTTATTCATTACCTTATCATTCCAGCCTGTATGAAGAAGCAGATGCTGAACTCACTGTATACCTCTGCATATCTCCATGCAAATTTCTTCATTCTATCTATCTATCTGTCTGTCTATCTATCTATCTATCTATTGATCTATCTATCTTTCCCTGAGCCCTTGCATATATGTATTTCTGGGAGGCTGTCTCTGGAAACCATGGAGTTCAGGGGGTTGCTTTTGTTCAATGAGTCATTATTTCCACTTCATTTTACCAGTTGAGCTGTCCTTGTCTACAACTCACCATACCAAAAGAGCCTTGAGCTTCATTTTTCATGTTTTGATGGAACAGAAATCATCATAATAAATACCCACTTTGATCAGGACACAGCCTGGTAGATACATTAGTCAGCTATTTGCAAAGTCTAATCCAGAGAGATGGAGTGAAACAGAACAGTGATTTGAGCTCTTTCTGCTGCTTTTATTTCATTTCAAGTACCTACTTGACAATGATACACAAATTGAAACTGTCCTTCAAAATAGAGAAATGTTGGCTTGTCTAGTGAATAGCAAGAAAGGAATTTCAGGGAATTAAATAGATGGGTTGTAGGGGAATTTGTGGTGTTCACCTGCCTCTCTATACTTGTAAAAAAAATGCTAGTCAAGGGTAGCCTTCACCTCAGAAAACTTCGGCTGTCTAGAGATTAAGCATCTAATCTAAGCCAGAGGAGCATCCTACAGGAATTTATGTTATCTTATATTAACTTGCTCTGACCAATGACCTGAAAAGGCCCTGAATACAGAATCTAGAAATTTGCTACGGTCTTTTGCTTAACAGTCAGACTGAGACTATCTTGCTCTCACTAAATCTCATCCCCTAGACAGCATCATAGAATCATAGAATATCTCAAATTAGAAGGAACCCATAAGGATCAAGTCCAACTGCCTGCTCCTCACAGGACTACCTAAAACGAAACCACATGACTAAGAGCATTTTCCAGACACTCCTGCTGCATTTCCATAGCACTTAAATGATTGTACTGCAGCTGATTAAACTATGTACAGGTTATTTCAGTGTGAGGAAAGGTGATCGAACTGAGAAACAATACCATCTGGAGTAGCGTTTGGGCTACTTACCATTATACTGAGTTGCAAAGTCTGACGACTTGGACTGTCTGAAATTGAAATTTCTTTGGGAATGAATGGAATGAAGAAAAAGAAAAAAGCTCATTCCCAGACTATAAATATTGATCTGTCAGGCTAGGTGCTGGGGAGCCTGTTCCAGTGACCCACCCACCCTCCCTGTGAAGAACCTTTTTCTACTGTCCAAACTGAACTTCCCCTGATGCAGCTGCACTCCATTTCCTATTGCTGATCACCAAAGAGGGGAGATCAGCAGTTCCCCCTCTGCTGCCCCCCTTGAGGAAGACTGCAGTGAGGTCACCCCTCAGCCTTCTCTTCTCCAAGTTGAGCAAACCAAGTGACCTCAACTGCTCCTCGTAAGTCTTGCCCTGGAGACCTTTCACTATCTTGGTTGCCCTCCTCTGGGCACACCCTGATAGTTTGATGTCCTTCTTACACTGAGGCACCCAAAACTGCACACAATACTCAAGGTGCGGCCACACCACTGCAGTATAGAATGGGACAATCACCTCCCTTGGTCAGCTATCTATGCTGTGCTTGATGTACCCCAGGACATGGTTTGTCCTTTTGGCTGCCAGGGCATACTGTTGACTCATATTCAACTTGCCGTCATACCAAACCCCCAGATCTCTTTCTGTGGGGCTTCTTTCCAGCCTCCTGTCCCCCAGTTTGTACATGTAACCAGCATTGCCCTGTCCCAGGTGGAGAATCCAGCACCTGCTCTTGTTAAATTTCATACGGTTGGTGATTGCCCAGTTCTGTAGTCTATCCAGATCTCTCTGCCCAGCCTCTTTGCCCTCAAGGGAGTTCACAGCTCCTCCTAGTTTAGTATCATTGGTAAACTTACTTAATGTGCATTCAATTCCTACATTCAGATCATTTATAAAAAAATTATAAATGACGGGAACATCATCTAATTTGCTGGTGACTATTTTGGCATCAAGAAACAAAACGATATATACACCCATAGCATAAGCCAGAGATACATACGCATTTTTGTTGTGAATAGCAAACACGCACTCATTATATGTGTGCCTGAGGATTTTTTCTCAATGTGAAAAACACTCTTTAGGGGTCAAGCTGGGGCTGTATGACAGCAGGTAGCTTTGCATAATAAAAAGGTACCACCACAACTCCCGGCTTGCTGCTGAATTCTGGGGACCCATCTTTTTACAGCTTAACTCCAAACCATATTACTTCATTAAACCATGAATTACAAATGCCACAATGCAAATAGTCCAAAGACTGAATAAGAAGATCATCTGTTCTCTGACATGCAACTACAGCTTCTGGAGCTGCAGTCTGCAAGCATCTCTAATGTTTAACTGTAGAGGGCTTGCTTTCTCTGAACACTGCTCAACATGGAGAATTGAAGTATAAATTAGTGCTGACATTTGTGGAAGCAAGCCTACATGAGTCTTTTGCATTCTTCTGGGGCAGGTGCCTCAAACACTTTGTAGTAGGACTGCATCCCAAGACATCTAGTTACTGCTTGATTTAGGCATGGAGTGCTGTTGACTAATTTAACAATAGTTTTTGAGTTTGACAGAACAGAAGGGACCTGCAAGCTGGAGCTAGCTGCTGCCAAATTCACACCCAGAATGTCAGGACCAAGGGAGGGCAGGCTGAGGTATATCAGTTTGTTTTTTAAAGCCATGCGTTTTGCAGATGTTGCACCAGCTCCATATTTCTGTACATGGAGCTCTCATTTTGTTAGTTTTACAAATGATTTGGGGATTTCTGAAGCCTCTCAAGGCCCCAGCAACCAGGGAAAGATGGCTAATCTGCCAATAGACAGCATCTTAAATCACTCCTGCTGCTACTGGACATGTGCCACAGATGTTATAGATGCTGAAGTTTTCTCTTGTTCTAGGCAGCAGCTAAGCAATAAAAACACGACATCAGAAAAGTAACCTAGCTGGTTTTTGACACTCATCCTTTGTGCGAGCACTTACAATCCACTAGGACTGTGTTGTAGCTGTCAATGTGAGGAACACTTTCTGTCCCAAAGTTTTGCTCTGTGCTCTATTAACACCAACTGCAGCAGTTGTGCAAGACCCTTTGCCAGTGGCTCTGGGTGAGATGTTCTGGCATATGATGGGAGATGCTCCCCAGCAGCTTTGCGGGATGCTTGTGTTGCAAGGGGAGGTGAAGTTATCAGGTGAGAAGTTACAGAGTCCAAATTAAGCCCATAGGGACAGCTGTCTTGCTCCACCTTTAAAGGCAGTTCCCAGATCCAACGGCTGTAGACAAGACTAAAAGACCTCCTGTTCCATCTCCTCTGAAGTTTTTCAGAAGTGATAGTCTTAGGATGTGGTTTGGGAATCCCTGGGAGCTATGGTCAGCAAGGAGCTCGGCCCAGGGAAGAAGAGGGGCAGGATACATCCAAAACTACTTCTCCCAAGGCACCATGTTGTTAGCTGGGACATCATGGGACTGAACTTTGAACTTCTAGGGGAATTGTGCCAGCTGGTTCAGGAAAGCCACATTAAATAACTCCAATCAGATATTTTGTTAGCAAGTGTCAAAAATCAAAGTGTTTTGCTATTTCCAAATAGAGAGCTATTAGGACTGTTTGGGAGAGGGAGGTGGGTAGCAAAAGAATACAAATCATGGCACTTCAATTTTTCTGCACAATTGAGTGTACAATATATTAAAAAGAGACTTTTTTATGGGCTGGGAATTCCCTCTCTTCCTCAGCTCCACTATCAAACAAGCAATGTCAGAAAAATGAAATCAAAAGAACTGATTCTTAAGTGCATTTACACCATGATTCTGTCACAGATATAAATGTGCTGTCTTGACTATTTATAAGTTTGCTTTAGAATGAAAATTTGCACTGTTCTTTTCTATTAAAATTCAAGAAGAATTTGCAGAGCTAAGATCTGTTTCTGGTTTCCTCTCAAAGACAGTTTGTATGCTCCATAAATGCTCCAGAGGAATGTACTTTGTATATAGAAGAAAAGAAGGGTTTTGGCACCCAGATTCACTGCTGATATTTTTATTTGGTGGCTATGTTAAGAAAACCCAAACACAGACTATCAGATCCCTATATACAGATCCTTAGAAGGCAGCACCCTCTGCTAGCAGTTGACAAATGCACTGATTTTCCCATCCTAAAGAGACAATGGCCAGAGTCAAGCTGAAGAGCTTGTGTGGGGTTTAATTATTGCTTTCCAGAAGCCATGTCCTAGACAGTGGACCTGTATCCTCCCAGATCCAGGGCCAAGGATGGGAAGAAGGTGATCTGCACAAAGCTGGCTTAGAGCAAGCTATTTAATCCTATGTTTCCACTCACTTTGAACTGATGTACCTAAGTATATGACAAGTTATATTATAGGATTGTTATAAGCAATGTAATATATGTAAATAAGATCCAGTTTGAAAATATGTCTTCCTCACTTGCTGTTTAGAATTTTATTCTTTTATGGTTAAGAAATGCAGTCTCTCATTCTCCCATGGAAAGACAGATTGGTTATGTTTATGTTCTGAATTATGCTGCTATACCACTTTGAAAGAAAAAAACCTCTCTCTCTTGTAAATCCTATAAAATATTTGTAATTTTGCTTCCTTCTCAGAAAAATCCCTTTGTTTAAATTTTAATCATTTCCACATCACCATCTTGACTGCAGTTACTCTGAATGACAAAAGACATGCAGAAAAATCCATGTATATGTTACACAATCGTTCCCGACAGGGGATCCATTCCTTCATCATGTTAATGTTAAACTCAATAATTCAATTAATTCAAACATATCTCTGACCTTCATGCCCAATTCCTTTTTTGTAATACAAAGAGTCAAACCATCAACTGTTTGGATGCCTTCCTCCAGCAGTTAGTGAAGTAGTGTGTACATTGTTTAACTGTATTTGTTAAGCATTTCCAAGTCAGGAGAATTAGTGATGGGCTGCAGTTACATAGCAGCAGGTTTAAGTTTCTCTGTGTTCAACCCAACAGGTGAAATTGAGAATGAAATGGGGCGGGGGGAATAGTCATATTGAACAAAATGTGGCCACTCGCTGCTGCATGCCTTTCATGAGCTGGACTGTCACTAACATGCATCAGACACTGGCAATAAAGATATGATCATCTGGCAGTGTGTCACAAGGCCTTATTTTCATGAATATAAATGATAACACAGCCAAGAAGTGAAATTCAAAACAGTCTGTCATCACCAGCTCATACTGCAGTCAAATTCCAAAATCTTAGGTCTTTGCTCTCAAGTAAATGTAAAATCTCTGCACAGGTCTTTACAGAACAGAGCCCAGTCCCCAAACACATCTGGAATAAAGAAAAGGCAGTGCTAACTCCTGCCAGAGCAAGGCAAACACATTAGACTCAGTGGTAAATGAATCATTGATGAAGATGAAGAAGTTTCCCACTGACTTAGCCTCCTGTCTGCCCTGGAGCTTAGTTTTCAAAGCTTCTCACCTCTGGCAATCAGTGGGACCAACATCAGTGGGAGTATCCAGGGTTTTATAATTCTGAAGTCAGACCCAACATATTGACTTGGCAGACATTTCTCATCTGAGCTTCAGCGAGTAAAGTGTAGCGTTGCTCTCCAGGTCTCACCCAGTAATTGCCAAACATTTTCTGCATGTTGATCAGCATCTATCAAATACAAATAAGTACTACCTACATTGCAATTTCAAAAGGCATGCCTCATGAAAATTGCTTTAATTCCATGTTGTGTACAGACAGCATGAGTATTCTGATCCTCTGATGCACTTGTTTCTATAAACAGACTACTGAGAAAAATTTTAAATGGCTCTAGATCCATTAAGAAGGAAATAATGTTTCAAAATTGCCCTATTTCTTATAACAGTTTTTTTTTATTTGACATTGTGGTTGATTTAGTGGCCTGTTGTTCTTTCATGCATATATTTCTGTTCTTAAACTCTCTGGGCAATAATTTGGAGATAGACTCCAAAAGCTCTGACAGAAGATGGGAAGTGATTCTTCCCTTTTATCAAACACAGATAGAAGATCAATAGTCCAGAGAGCAACATGTGCTGTGTTAAACAACATGCTTTATAACTACCTCATAGTACAAGATAACCTCCCGTGCAAACATCCTATAATATTTTATTTCTCCTTTGCCATCTTGTCAGAATAAAAATAAATTGAGTGGGAAAACAGTGATCCATCAGATCCCAGTGCATTGTAAGTGCTGGAAAACTCTGTCTTTCCTAGTGTACCACTGCATTCCTGTCTGCAAGCAATAACAAGGAATTCATGGCTTGGTTGTCTCCAGAAAACTACAAGGGGAGCACAGACGCTTGACACAGAGAAGATGTGAGGGTGCCACAGTAGAACAATGCACTGTCTGCAGAATGTCTTAGGAAATTCTTGCCAGAACATTCATCCTGGGAGCATATAGCTCTTAGTTTTTAATTTTCTTATTCCAAAAGGTTTTATCAAATGAAGCAGTAGATAAAACGAGTTAGGGAAACCACACCTTACAAATATCCCATCCCAATATCATGGACAACCAGCTCTTATAAAATGAGCCACAGCTAAAACTTTTCTTAATGTTTATGAAAACAGCTACATTCATAGACAAATGTGCACCAATGCAAAGTCCCAAATAGCTGTTCAACTTCACCTGCTGGATCTCCTAGGTTTAGGGTGATTCAGGAGCAGCTCATTGGAACATTTCACTAGGCCCATAGTCCAGTCAATTCAACAGCCCCACATCCCTGCCTATAGACAGGACTGCAGGTCTGTGTCTCCAGGTGAGGCCACATAGCTTCCCTCATAGACAGGCTGGCAGTCAGCTAAGTCCCTAAGAACACTGCATGAAAGTCCCTGCCTTTGCTGGCATGCTGAGTCCCTTAAAAATCGTGCTGGCCCAAGTCCTTTGCAGTTCCCTGCCTGGCAGCCTTGCTGTCTAAACTCTAGGCACTTGTTCAGGACCTGGCACAAAAGCATTCAACAGGTTTAGCTCTGTGTCTCCTACACATCAAGCTTCCCCTGTTTCTCAAGGGACAGCATCCTTCCTCCTCCCTGTCCCACTATTGAGCAGTCCAAGAGCCCTTTGAGCTCTCCTGCACGGCAGTGAGCTACATGCCAGGATCTCCTCTTGAGCAGGGATGCCTCTCAAGGTTACTCCTCGAGGTTGAGAGATTCCTTACCACGACAGATTCTCGGTAAATGACTAACAGCATGCTAACTTGGAAATTGCACATATATAATCCTTTAGACATAAACCGTTGACCAAGTCTGGGACTAGGATTGGATCCAGCTGCACCCAGACTCCTCTCTGAGGGAGTTTAGAAAGCAACGGGATCTTTTCTGAACCTCATGACTCAATGGGAGGGTCTCCCTGACAGTCTTGTCTGACCCTGTCCTCTGTGCAGTAAATAACAAAGTATACCTTGCCATCAAATCTCATAAACTATTGTCGCATTTACCACTGACCTTTGTTAACTCACTGTTTACACCAATAAACCACATTATTTTTGCCTCCCTCTCACTCCATCCATGACAGCCCTGCCCCAGAAACCTTACAAAGAGAGACAAAACAAGAAAGACATAACTGATGGGCAAGAGACTGGATAGGTCAGGAAGGATAGAGAAATTACATAAATCATCTGGTAACAACCCTCTGCTGTTCAGGAAATTCACCCCCTGCCCACCCACCACTGCTCAATGTAGTTTTTTGTTTACTCTGAAACCCAGTCCTTCCTTTGTCAGTACTCTGTGATGTGAATTGGTGGGGAACTGGGTGATCAGCTAATACAGCTGTCAGTTATTCAGCTGTCAGTTTTTCGGCTGGTGAGTGATGTATCAGCTAAATGGGCTCAGGGGAAAGCCCCATTCTTCAATCAGTGAATCAGCATCCAGTGACAACCCAGTTCTCTAGGTGCCTTGTTCCTCCCCTGCTTTCTCATTTCTCCCCTCCCTTGGTATCTAGTTATCTGTATATCACCTTTTAAGTGATTCAGTCTTTTATAATTTTTTTTCTTTTTTACAGAGACCTTCTTCAAAATATTTTTGTTTCCTGCATTGCTTTTTTTTCCCTTCTGCAGTTTTTCATTCTTTCCTCATTTCCTGATCTGTTCCAATACTACCTTCCTTCTCTGGGAGACCTCAGTTTCTCTTCCTGACCATGCAACTAGGCCTGAAGGGAAGGACCCAGTTGTGGAACTTAAGGGCTGAGGAAGAAATGAGAATTCTCTTTTTTTTGGGCACTTCCAGGTAAGCAGGTGGGTGGAGAGGAATCCAGTTTACCCAGTCTATGGTATGGCCTTTCTCCCATGCTTGATCATTCTTCCTGAAGACTCAAGAGGGCTGATAATGGGAACATGCCAGCCTTTTTGCTATTGCCTTGGAGATAAAACACCTGCAATTCTCTGAAGGGAAAAAGCTTTGGTGAGGTTTCCTACAAGGGTGAAAATGGTTTGGATGCACCTTGGACTGTAGTGCAGATACTACCTGTTGCAGATCCAGCCACTGCACACGTCAGATGTCCTTTGTATGCACAGACACACATATATACACATTGCAGATGGAAAATCAAAGCACTGGTAGGATAAACAATTAATTTGTGGGTTTACAGACAGTCCAGAAGCTGAATGCAGGCTTGTGTGTCATAGCTACGGGACCCTTTTTTATGCTAACCACACACACATATAGGGAAGATGCTGTATTCTTCTACCATCTTACAGAGGCTCACCTCTCTTTTCTCTCTCTGTAACTCACCACCATTTTAACTCGGGACATCTTTAAGACAGCTATAAAGCTCATTGCATGAGGCAACCTACATGTGTCTTCTCTTTCCTCCTCAGCATTACCTATTCTATGAAATAAAATTGGCCTGAAGCTAAGACCACATGAGCCAGAATGAAGGCTGGCTTAAGTAGCAAACCAGAATGGTCTAAAAATTTCATGACTACCTGTGTATTCCTTCCTTTCATATAATAGGATGCATTCCTTAGAATTCACTACCTTGGCACTCGGCTGCCTGTTTTGCCTTGTTTGGATCCAGATAATGGAAGCCTGCCACATACTGAACCACAGCAAAATGGGGCCACAAAAAGTACATTAATGAAGCTTCTGTTGCTTGATGTGACACAGACATTTATTATCCCAGGGTGAGGAGTTAGAGATGCCCATTCAGACCTAGTAAAAAAGTGTGATTGCACCAGGCTTTTTTTCTGATGTTTGTGTTCCCATTGTCTTTCCACTAGAGGTAGCAAGCCACACTTACCACCAGTTAAACACCTTCAGTTTCAGCAGCATGAAGGCAGCAGCTGCTAGTCCTTGCATTTCCCTCTCCCTCCACAACGCAGAAAGTCAACACATCCCCTTGGCATATTTGCACACTGGACTTCAAGTTTGTTTCCATCTCAGCAGCTCAGAAACTGAATTAGCTTAATACTTATTCTTCAAGGAATTCAAAAGAATTTCCCCTTAAAAGCCTAGTGAGTTTGATATATTGGACGATATCACTTTGGTTGTCAGTGGACTTGAAAATAGATGCAGCAAAGCACCTGAAGTGATGCATTTTAATACTACAAACAGGCTGGTTTCTCTTGTGTGTATTGAATTAAAAGCTTCACTTTATTTCCTTTTGTTTTTATTAATGCTGAAGACAAGCTGTGTTCCCCCCTGAAAATGTAGCATGTTAGCTAGTTACCTGATTTACTGTGCCCAGCAGCAATTCTTAAAAGAGTTGTACAACTCACAAGAAAAAGATTTGGGAAAGGCAACATCCCATTCCTATTGGCTTGATATGCTACGCAATGGGTACTATTTCTATGTTTGTCCACATGGAGGACAGAACAAAACTTGATCTACTGGTCCTCTTATCTCTACTAATTTTGAGTCCTGCTCCTCAATTCATACCTTTAGGGACACATTAAAGCCAGGATCAAACATTCAGAATTACAGGCTCCTGCATTATCATTCCAGCTCCCTAATGCAACTTTACAATATTATTAGAATAATCCCCTAGTGCTGAAGTTTCTCAGTATATGAGCTGTGTTGAGAGATGGACTCACCATTGTAATGGGATATAAACCCATGCCATTAGCTTAAGAATTATAAAAGTAGTTCTTGTCAATCTACAGTTGTTTAGGAAAAAGGTAAGAACTGTCAGTGGGAAAACTCCTACTCGTCTCATCTTCTAGGGAGACAATTTACTTCTCTTGCATGACTATCTATCTCCATGGAATCCATGGGGATTATGTGAATGTAAAGCTAATGCATAGGGAATGAGGAGAACAAGCCCATTATCAATAATTATATGTAGACCTTCAGAAGAGACATTAAATTGTCAGTGGAGATTCTTCCTGTCCCCAGCATTCTACACTTTAATTTTCACCAATGACAAACATGTCAAATTAATATTTCCATATTTGCATGTACTGAGAGATTTGTTATCATGGCAAAGGAGATTTTTTTTAAAGAAAACCACCTAAAAGACATTTCCATTTTCTGTGTGAAGTCAGAAAGCAGTAATAATGCATGAGGAAAAAAGCCTCACCCTCACAGACCAATGAGGACCTGAGCTTTTTGAGCATTTAATCTCACCAGCAACTACTTGGTGACTGAAGAGCCAAAGTCTAACCTGCAGCCAGATACCAGTAACATTCTTTAGTGGTCAGCACAGGGAGTACAACTGTTTGATGTCCTCATCAGCTATCCGAGGAGCAGCAAAAAGCACACCCCCCCATCAGTTTGTAAATTTCACCAAATCAGAGTAGGAACGTCTGATATTCTGGAGGGCAAGGTCAAGGGATTTCAACTGACTAGAGGGCTGAGCTGACAAGAAATATCATGAAGTGCTACAAAGGCAAATGCAAAGCCTGCATCTAGAACAAAATAATCCCATGCACTGGGATACACTGTTGAACACTAGCTTTTAGCTACTCTGCAGAAAAGGACATGGGGACCCTGGTAAACAGCAAGCTGAACATGAACTAGCATAGATGGAAGCTCCACTTGGTTCTGAAATGTGAATAAACCTCTGCTTTTGTGTTTCCCAATAATAAAACCATGCTCTTTTCTAATGTGAGTGGAAGATATATTGAGAATTGCCCCAGGTGTATTAGTACAAGCTGTGACTAGCTGGAGAGCTCATCTGACGGTTCCCTTTTCTAGTAGGTAACCACCCCTTGAAGACTTGAGCTGCCAGGAGGAACAAGACTAGGGAAACTTCTGTTAAAGCACATGTTACAGGGAAGCTGATGCTCTATTTAAAACATTCATCAGAGGTATGTGAAATCTAACACATCCTAGATATGTGCAATGCAGCAATGCATTTTCCGCAAAAGGAAATTCCTTACAATTAAAGCCAACACGGAGTTGCTTGAAAAGCTTTCCACTGTGGTCTTGCCTAGCACTGATGGTTATGCTATGGGTACTTAATGATCTGGCTTTGTGCAGCTAAACCAGGGACTGATTGCCATGAAAAAAAGCTTCAGCTGAGACAGTGGGAACAAAAAGACAGGAGCCAGCTTGCAAATAACCCTATGGCTTATGGAAAAACGTGTACTGGCAATCCAAGCAAAGGATGAACTGTAAAGGCTGTAATTGAAAGCAACACTCATAACCTTGAAGGAGCAGGGATAATAGGGCTCCTCATCAGCCCCACTGCACACTGAGGAAGCAGCACTTGTGTAAGCTGTAAAACAGTGTCTGCTCTGCACTGTTGGTGGAGAAAGGTTTGATACCATGCTGCACAGAAGCCCGAGAGAGCATCTCTTGCCCAGAGCTTCTCTGACTGCTGATGCACCACAGCTGCCTGGCAGTGGGCTCACCTAGGCAATTGTGTTGGGAAGAAAAAAGCATAGTTGCAGTTATGTAAGAAAGATGTCAAACTTGCATTAGAGCCTCCACAGCTCAGGACACACACAAGAAAAAAAACTCATGGAAAACCAACAAAGAAACAAGAAAAAAACCCAACCACCACCTTAGGATGACATACTGTATCAGAACTCCCCAGCTACAGTATAACCTAATTCTTTCTCTGAAATATTTTGCCTACAGTGTTCTCCATCTCCAATCAACCTTATAAAAAATGCCTGGCTTCCTCTGGAGCATATGTTGGAAACAAATACTAGAATATGTTATTTCTTACAAAGGCCAGAGAGAGTGTTGTGACCAGTGAAGTGCTAAAATGACATTTGCACTTCAGTGACAAACAAGTGTAAGTGTGTTAATAAAGCCCATGTGCTTTTTACTGCTGGTATGTGAATTTAAGGTAAAGACTGCCCTCTGGAGCAAGGTCTGGAGAAAGATCAGACCTGCAAAGTCCACTCATATGATGCAAAATCACTATCATTCCTACCTGTATTACAATCGAGGAGCCAGGTTGTAAGATTTTTGCTTTAATTGTTATTTTTACATCTGTTTTGCCTCAGATTCATTAAATTATATTTCTCCATCTGCAGAGCCAGCAAAGCACAATTACTCTGTGGTGGTGACAATATTTAGTAATCATGGTATTACCAGTCTGATTTGCCACTAGATATCTTTTCTGTGTGGATTTCACACAGGGTCATCATCTGTCAAGCTGCAAAATAGTCTTAGTGCAGAATTAGCACTCCCTCTACATACAAGGCAACTCATTTTCTTCAATCCTCCCCCCAGCCTGGGAAAACATGTTCACTGCCAGTGAAGGAAAAAAAAAAAAAAAGATTGTCAGTTTGGTTAATTTGGAAATCCAAATTCAAAGATACTTTGAAGATCTGAAAAGAGAAATAAAGAAAAGGTTTGTACTTTCATTTTTTGGCTCCCAAAAGAGAATTTAGGTTTTAACTTACTACTTTGGTGTTAAGCTTCATAAAGCTTCATTTTACAGACTTTGGCAGCAATAGTACTCAAGCTATGGCTTTATATTTCTGGCTTATAAAGCTTATTCCTAGGGCTGCAGCACTTCTTCTCTGTGTAGAGGGAGGCAGATCAGTGAATTCATCCTCCTTTAATGAAAATATATACCACTTCCTTCAGTAATTTTTTTTTGAGAGAGATTGGATGACTTATCTACATCAGCATGAGGTTTTGGCTGTGTCATCACAACCACCTGGGACCATCACAAGGCCAGCAGCGAAGACTCACTAGTGAGGCACCCCCGGCAGTTCTCCTCTTGGCTTGGTTTTGGACAGTGCCTTTATCTTGATGCTAAATACTAACATATGAAGACAGCCTCTAAGCGATCAGAAAGACAGAGGTGCACATGCAAAAAACTGACAGCATCAGGACCCCAAACTTGCAGAGCAGCCTGGTATCAGGACCCTGAGAGCACTAATGGGCCTGATCACCCTCTTCACCTCTGTTAACCCCCACTGAAGCTTAGGACTGGACATTTACTCCTTTCCTGCACTGTGCTATATGAATGACCATCATTGTCTGTGTTGCAGCCAAGCCTGGGGGCCATGGATCCCATTGATCTTGACCCTCAACCACAGAAAGAATTCCTGACTTGACCCCAGAACTTATCCTGTAACTGTGGACTTTCCTGAAGGTCACTGGGCTGTGTATGACCTGGGTTACCATCACTGGTCCCAATCCTGACTCACAGTCTTACACTGCCAGCCTGGACCTGCTCATCATCACAGAGTTGTCTGATGGTCTGGACACTTTGCTGATGTTTGCTTGCCATCTCCAGGCTGATCCTGCTCACCTGACTTGGACACTATGGTATAGTCCCTGGCCCAAAACTGAGCACAGTATTTGACACAACACAAATACATCGTATTTGTACTCAGCCTCACCAGTGTTGAGTACAAAAGGAATATCACTTCCCTAGTCATGCTGGCCACACTATTTCTGATACACAACAGGATGCCATTGGCCTTCTTGGCCACCTGGGCACACTGCTGGCTCATATTCAGCCAGCTGTCAACCAATATCCCAGGTCCTTTTCTGCTGGGCAGCCTTTCTAGCCACTCTTCCCCAAGCCTGTAGTGTTGCATGAGGCTGTTGTGACCCAAGTGCAGTACCTGACACTTGGCTTGTTGCATTTCATACGATTGGCCTCAACCTATCCATCCAGCCTGTTCAGATCCCTCTGTAGAGCCTTTCTACTTTTCAAGCGGATCAAAATTCCCCTCCTCCCCCAAACTTGTTGTCGTCTGCAAACTTAGTGAGTTTAACTCAGCAACTCCAACTTACTTGATCCCCTCATCCAGATCATTGATAAAGAGATTGAGCAGAACTGGCCCCAATACTGAGCCCTGGGGAACACCACTTGTGACCAGTCGCCAACTGGATTTAACTCCAATCACCACAACTCTTTGGCCCAGCCACCCAGCCAGTTTTTTACCCAGAGAAGACTATGCTCATCCAAGCCACAACCAGCCAGTTTCTCTAGGAGAATGCTGTGGGAAACAGTGTCAAAGGCTTAACTAAAGTCTAGGTAGACAACATCCACAGGCTCTCCATTACCCACTAAGAGGGTCACCTTGTTATAGAAAGAGATCAGGATACTCAAGCAGGACTCTTCTTATCTTAGATTCAAATCTTAGATAGTGAAAACTAGGTGAGCTGATTCACAAGCATTTGCTGTTTGAGAGATAAGGGCAGAAGCAGTGAGAAAGGGCAGCTATCTTTCTGCCTCCAAAAGTTCTTCAAAGACCTGCATAGTGTGGAGTACACTCAGGGCCTTACTCCAGCTGTGTAAGGTGGAAAGCAAAATTCCTACTCTTCCAAGAGACAGGAACTGACAATTGTTTGATGGTGGCTTTAAAAGACCAAGCCTTTATATAAATAAATGGGTTTATTCTATCTGTATTCAGTTTCAGAGTATTTATTGATTTTTTGTGATGATTTATGATTTTTTTCTGCAAAAGCAAAAGCTTTTTTCTTTTTTTTTTTCTTCCCTAAAGTATTAAGTCCAAGAATTGTCTGTAATCATGGAGACTCAGAATTCATGTTTTAGGGAGAACATTAAGTATTACTGAGGTCACAGAAATATCGTGATGGATGATGCTACTGATATAACACACACCAAAACCAATAACTGTTGACAATATTCGGTATTTTAGAGTAAAATTCATCAACTGATTCCAGGACATATAGCCAACAGAAGGGTGAAATCCTATCTTACCTTTCCTACTAGAAGAGTAAATCCCTCCCAGATTCTGCAGGTTGACCTTGGTCAGACTTCGTCTCACAGTAGAGGCTAAAGACATTAAATCTTCCCTTTAATTAGCTAGACTATAGAATTTTATACTGCTAATTTCATTGCAGGTTTTTCTTACATGGTAAAAATCAGTTCATTCAATCAATAAGTCTATTTTTCCCTTATGAGATTGAAATTGTTAGCTTTTAATTTACCTTTTGCATTTTTAATTAATTTTAAATTACATTGTAAACAAGGTCTAAAGGAGTCCATTTCCACACTCATTTCCATCTCCAAATAAATGTTACTTGCATTGTTCACCAAATCTCAGCCATATAACCTAGTTAGGTGTCTCTCACCCCATGCAGCAAAGTGAAATCTTAGCAGAACAAGCAAAAATGCCACCTAAACCTGGTGGTGAAAATTATAATTAAGAATGGTACTCTTAATTCGTTTACTGTGAAGGCAGAGTATCCTACTGCAAGGCCATAGTCAGTGGGAACAGTTAAGCTTCCCAGTTTTCTAGAAGACCATTCCTTTCATCATTTAGCACATGTGATAATTTCCTTTGCACGTCTGCTTATTATAACTTCACTTCCTGCTTGCAATTCGCATTGTCTATGCGCACTCAGTTCATTAGTACATAAGGAGAAGAAAAAAGAACAAAAAGCACAGGCATTGTAATTATGGAGAAAGAGCAGATTGTAATTCTTCTTGCTTCGATCAACTATTCACTTTTTAGCTCTGATGGCCTGTTAACTCCATTAACATTGAATGTTATCTCATCAGTCACCACACATGTAGCTCTGTGAAAATCAATATGCAAAGGATGACAGGGACATCACTAACAATAAACCTAGTCTTATTTCCAAACAGGTTTGAAAGGTCTTCTCCTGTAATCCTGCAAAGCCCTAATTTTGGGAAAAGCTAGTCAAACAGTGGCAGGTGTCAGCAGCGTATGGCATGTATGCATGAGGTGACATTGGAGGTAGCCAGAGAGATGGATGCACCACCATCTGGGCTGAGTTCACAGTGCGCTCCCTGGGCAGGCTTGCTTACTGTTCCACATTCTTTCAGGGAGATCATCCTTCCTTTGCTGCCAATTCCAAGAGGCTGCACAACATTGTCTCTCAGTCGCGAGCCCTTGTTCTTGTGGGGGACTTCAACTTACCAGACATCAGCTGGAAATACAGCACAGCAGAGAGGAAACAGTCTAGGAGGTTCCTGCAGCATGTGGAAGATAACTTCCTGACACAGCTGGAAAGCAAGCCTACCAAGGGAAGGTGCCTCACTTGACCCCTTGTTTACTAACAAAGAAGGACTGGCAGGAGAGGTGGTGGTCGGAGGCTGTCTTGGCCTTAGTGACCATGAAATGATAGAGTTTTCAATTCTTGATGAAGTAAGGAAGGGGGTCAGCAAAACTACCACCATGGACTTCCAGAGGGCAGATTTGGCCTCTTCAGAACACTGGTTGAGAGAGTCCCTTGGGAGGCAGTCCTGAAGGCTTGTCACCACCTGAGGAACCTGAACGCACATAAGTCCATGGGACCTGATGAGATGCATCCCAGAGTCCTGAGGGACTTGGCCGATGTAGTCGCCAAGCCACTCTCAATGATATTTGAAAAGTCATGGCAGTCAGGTGAAGTCCCTGGTGACTGGAAGAAGGGAAACATTGTGCCCCTTTTCAAAAAGGGTAGAAAGGAAGACCCCGGGAACAACCGACCTGTCAGCCTCACCTCTGTGCCTGGGAAGATCATGGAACAGATCCTCCTAGAAGCTATGCTAAGGCACATGGAGGCCAGGGAGATAATTTGAGATAGCCAGCATGGCTTCACCAAGGGCAAGTCCTGCCTGACGAACCTAGTGACTTTCTATGATGGTGTGACAACAACAGTGGACAAGGGAAAACCAATGAACGTCATCTATCTGGACTTCTGAAAAGCCTTTGACACGGTCCCCCACAACATCCTTCTCTCTAAATTGCAGAGCTATGGATTTGATGAGTGGACTGTTCAGTGGATAAGCAACTGGCTGGATGGCCGCATCGAGAGGGTAGTGGTCAATGGCTCGATGTCCGGATGGAGACCGATGATGAGTGGTGTCCCTCAGGGGTCCGTACTGGGACCGGTGCTGTTTAATATATTCACCCTCAGCAAGTTTGCGGATGACAGCAAACTGAGTGGTGCGGTTGACACACCAGAAGGACGGGATGTCATCCAGACAGACCTGGACAGGCTGGAGAGGTGGGCCTGTGTGAACCTCATGAGGTTCAACAAGGCCAAGTGCAAGGTCCTGCACCTGGGTCGGGGCAACCCCCAGTATCAATACAGGCTGGGGGAAGAAAGGATCGAGAGCAGCCCTGCTGAGAGGGACTTGGGGGTACTGGTGGATGAAAAGCTGGACATGAGCCGGCAATGTGCGATGGCAGCCCAGAAGGCCAACCGTACCCTGGGCTGCATCAGGAGAAGCGTGGCCAGCAGGTCGAGGGAGGTGATTCTGCCCCTCTACTCTGCTCTGGTGAGACCTCACCTGGAGTACTGTGTCCAGCTCTGGAGTCCTCAGCACAAGAAGGACATGGAACTGTTGGAGCGGGCCCAGAGGAGGGTTACAAAAATGATCCGAGGGCTGGAGCACCTCTATGAGGACGGGCTGAGGGAGTTGGGCTTGTTCTGCCTGGAGAAGAGAAGGCTGCGGGGAGACCCGATTGCAGCCTTTAAGTATTTAAAGGGCGCCTATAGGAAAGATGGGGAAAATCTTTTTAGTAGGGCCAGCTGTGACAGGACAAGCGATAATGATTTTAAACTGAAGCAGGGTAGATTTAGACTGGATATAAGGAGGTAATTCTTTACAACAAGGGTGGTGAAACACTGGAACGGGTTGCCCAGAGAGGTGGTGGAGGCCCCATCCCTGGGAACATTCAAGGCCAGGTTGGATGGGTCTCTGAGCAACCTGATCTAGTTAGCAGTGTCCCTGCTCACTGCAGGGGGGTTGGACTAGATGACCTCTAGGAGTCCCTTCCAACCCAAAACATTGTATGACTCTATGAAGAGCAAAGGGGTCCAGGAAGGCTGGGCATTCTTCAGGCATGAATTCCTAAAGGCGCAGAAGCAGGCTGTCCCCATGTGTCGTAAAACGAATCGGTAGGGAAGACAACCAGCCTAGCTGAACACGGAGCTTTTACTGGGACTCGGGAAAAAAAGGATAGTTTACCACTTTTTGAAGAAGGGGCAGGCAACTCAAGAAGAGTACAGGGACCTCGTTAGGTCATGTAGAGAGGAAATTAGAAAGGCAAAAGCCCAGCTTGAACTCAACCTGCCCACTGTTGTAAGAAATAACAAAAAACGTTTTTACAAATACATTAACAGTAAAAAGAGAGCCGGGGAGAATCTCCATCCTCTCTAGGATGTGAGGGGGAACACTGCCACCAAGGGTGAGTAAAAGGCTTAGATACTTAATGCCTTCTTTGCCTTAGTTTTTAAATAGCCTGACGAGTTATCCCCAGGGTATTCGGCCCCCGAGCTTGAAGACAGGGATGGAGAGCAGAATAAACCTTCGAAAATCCAGGATAAAGCAATTTATGACCTGCTGTGCCTCCTGGACATCCACAAGTCTATGGAGCCAGATGGGATCCACCCAAGAGTACTGAAGGAGCTGGCAGAGGAGCTTGCCAAGCCACTCTCTATCATTTATCAGCAGTCCTGGGTAACAGGGGAGGTCCCAGATGACTGGAGGTTAGCAAATGTGATGCCCATCTGCAAGAAGGGCCAGAAGGAGGATCCAGAGAACTACAGACCTGTCAGCCTGACCTCAATACCAGGGAAGGTTGTGGAGCGGTTCACCCTGAGTGTGCTCACCAGGCATATGGAGGACAATCAGGGGATCAGCGCCAGCTATCATAGGTTCATGAAAGACAGGTCCTGCCTGAACAACCTGATTTCCTTCTATGACCAGGTGATCTGCCTGGGATGAGGGAAAGGCTGTGGATGGATGTTGTCTACCTGGACTTCAGCAAGGCCTTTGACAGCATTCTCCTAGAGAAGATGGTGGCTCGTTGCTTAGACAGGTGTACTCTTTGCTGGGTAAAAAGACTGTCTGGATGGCCGAGCCCAGACAGTTGTGGTCAACGGAGTTAAATCGAGTTGGTAGCTAGTAACAAGCTGTGTCCCCCAGGGCTCAGTTTTGGGCCCAGTTCTGTTTAGTATCTTTATCAAAGATCTGGATGATGGTATTGAGTGCACCCTCAGTAAGTTTGCAGATGACACCAAATTGGGAGGGAGTGTTGATCTGCTCAAGGGGAGGAGGGCTCTGCAGACATGGAAAAAAGGGTCTCTGCAGAGGAGAAAAAGGACCCCCTTCCCTTCCCCCAGAAATACTTTTTTTATTAATCTAATTTTCTCAGTTTATTTCTTCCTTCCATCAAATTTTCCCCTTCAGGGTGAGGAAGCAAACAAAGGAAAGAAACGTCAGGCTTTCTCCCATCCCTCCAAAAATTTATTTTGTTATTTAAGTTTCTTGATGGAGGAGGAAGGGAAAATCAAAAAAGAAACAAAATTTTAATTTTCCTAGAAAAAGGTCATTTTTTGACCCGTTGCCCTCTCACTCTCCCATTAATGGAAAAGAAAAACCTCAACCACATGATTGATACACCTGGAATGTACATTGTTAACAGATTGTATTGCCATGCTATACCTATGCTGTGGATAAATATGTAAAGTATGCATGGATTTCACAATGGTATCTGGCACATCCCTAAGACACTGAATTCATTGTAAACAAAAAAGTTTCACTTTTGCCACAGTTAAATTCTGGAAAAAGACAGGTGAAATCTTTTATACAGGTCGGGGAAACATTCTTCTATTCACCTCTTCTCCATTTCTGAAATGTTGCTTTCCCTCTCCACTGAATAAAGCTGCTGCATTTCACAGGGTCCTATCAGAACAACTTTGGAAAGTTGGCTTTAACCCCAGATGTTCCCAGGACTCAAAAGTGTGTTGTGGGCACATGAGGGAAATGCAAGCTTAGGAGTCTAGTAGAAAGAAATGTCAAGTCCACCCCTCCACAGCACATCTTAAGCAAGGAATTTATATTAATTTGACAAACTGTGCCCTTGAGTCTATGGTAGAAATTTTCTAACTGTACTATAAACAGGTTAAGCAAAGGGAAAATATACATTTTGCCATCATAAATAATCTCTTATAGAGGGGTTAGATAACTTGAGCCCTTTGTGACTTTGAATTTCCTTACTGTCACAGCCTTGTGGTAGAGGAATGCTCTTCATCTTCTCTTTTCCATGATAGGAGACAAGTATTTTCATCCATACTGTATTGGCTCCCTGGAATTGCAGGAGTGATATGCCATCTTGTGGACAGATTTGATGTACCCAGGTTTCATTTGCAGAGAAGTTTTGCTGCTTTGTATAGGGGAAAAAAGGGAAATACAAGAATCAAAGCAGAGCTGACACCCAGCTAAACACTCTCATGGAAAAGCAAAGCTGTGGAGTAAGCAAGCAAGGTCCTTTCTCTGATATGGCAGCTTTCTCCTGCTGCTTCTAGAAGGAAAAATAAGTTCTCTAAAGAGATAGAAGACTTTTCAGAGAAAGCCTTCAACCATGAGATGTTCACAGGATGAAATGAAAACCCCTATACTAGTGCTGACATCCACCTGTAATACAGGAAGTACAAGAACTCAACTGCACCCTGAAAAAGATACTTGGCTGTGTGTGCTTGAGTACATATAGCCTCAATCTCTCAATACATATAAAAACATGTAACAATTTTCTTCTTTCCTTTTCTTTTTCCTTTTTTTTATTTTTTTTTATTTTATTTTATTACCAATCCAGCCACTACAAGGCTGAAGAGAGGCTTGGGATATTGAGAGACTAAAATACCACATGTATCATTTGATCTATGTCTCCAAAATATTACCGAGTCTGAGTACAGAGCTAGAAGAAAGACAAAAGAAGAAAGACCTAGAAGTAAACAAAGAAGAAAGAACACTTAGGAACAGGAAGGAGTAGGCAAATTCAGAGTTAGGGGAAAGTCCACTCAGATCATAAGTTTTGGCAGATTCATTTTATATTAATGAGTTGGTAACCTGCATGATCAAAGTGTAATGCAGATCACTTCTTTGCAAATTTTTCTGACAATGAAGACTGAATGAATGTGACAGATAAAGGAGAGAGATTTCACATCACAGTGGATAGTACCCTCTCTCCTGAAGACAGTGACTTGTATGTCCAGATACACATCTCAAGTTTATTTCTTTTTTGCTTTCAGTTTATATTACTAATAGTTAAACATGTTGTGGTTTAACCTGGCAGGCAGCTGAACACCACACAGCCACTCATTCACTAACCCCCTCCTCCCCAGTAAGATGGGGGAGAGAATGGGGGGAAAAAAAGTAAAAGCTGTGGGTTGAGATAAAGACAGTTTAATAAAACAGCAGAGGAAAATAATAATAATGGTAAGAGAATATACAGAACATACAAAGCAAGTAATGCACAATGCAATTTCTCCACCACCCACTGACCGATGCTCAGCGCATCCCCAAGCAGTGATCACTATCCCTGGCCAACTCCCCCTCGAGCTTATAAACTGAGCATGATGTCATATGGTATGGAATACCTCTTTGGCCAGTTTGGCTGTGCCCCCTCCCACCTTCCTGTGCACCTGGTAGAGCATGGGAAGCTGAAGTCCTTGACTGGTGAAAGCGCTACTTAGCAACAACTAAAACATCAGGGTGTTAGCAACATTATTCTCATACTAAATTCAAAATGCAGCACTGTAGAGAACCATTACTGAATGCGGTTTGTCTCAATATTGCCATTGTACCACCACTTCCCACCACTCAGAAAATCCCACCCTCACGGTCTGCAGACAAACAACACCATGCACCTGCGCAAGGCCCAAGGCACGAAAAAAGTAGAAGGCGTGCTAAGGAGACAGCATGTATGGCAGGAACTGCACGTACGCCAGTGCAATCTGCACGTGAGCAAGGGACCCCAACCCCTATAAGAGGAGTGTGTGCGGTCTGGTAGGGGGGCTCTTTCCTGTCTTCCTCCCTCCCCCTCGGACCTCTTGGGACCTGCCTCGAGGAATCCAGCATCTCGTGGACTGAACCTGGAGTAGGAGACGGGGGCGCTGGAGCGTCGAGTACACCACAGACAGGGGCGCTGGAATATCGCTGGAACCGGGGCGGTGGTAGCTAGTCCTCTCTTTCTCTCTCTTTCTCTCTCTCTTTCACCCCATCCTCCCTGATGTAAACCCGCACCCTTTCTATCTCTCCCTTTTTCTCATTGCCCCCTTTTCTCATTTTTTCCCTTTTGCCCTTTCCTCTTCCCCCCCCCCCTTGGTTGCCTCCTCACATGGTTCCCTCCTCCCTTTGCACAGAAAATAAAGTTGAAAGGTTGTACGACATTTGACTGGATTTAGTGTCTTAATCTCGTCCTTGGGATAGTATCGAAACCTCCCCAACATTGGATCAGGACAAGCACTATGCCAGCTACTAAGAAGAAACTTAACTTTATCCCAGCTGAAATGAGGACACATGTTCATTTGTGCACAAAACACAGTCCTCAGGCTGAAATGCACTATGTGAAAGGTTATAACAGGAATAAATGTGATTATTTTAATTATGGTTGATTCAGGAGGCAAAATAATGAATTTTAGCTGGAATATTTTTCCCTTTATCCTTTTTCTTCTTCAGAGATGAACTGCAGCTTACAATATGGTTTTGGAGATCTCCAAATGTAAAATTAACATAGCACAGTTTTTCATATTTGACAAAAATCTGTTCTGTATGCAAGATGTAACCTTACCTGTTACTATATAAGAGATAAAACCTCTGAGTAAAGTTTTCCAATTACTACCTGTCCAGTACAGCTGCAGCAGGATCATATAAAGTATTTAAGTTTTACTGGGGAAACATAACTACAGTTTGAAAAATAGTGTTGAATGCATTCCTATCACATCCTGACTAGCAGTTTATATGCTAAAAAGAAAAATGCTTAAGGCTCAATTCATAAGAGCTTTATGCTTCATTTACATTTTTCCATGCAGCTTACTTGGAAAAGTGCAAAAATAATTTGTGTCTTTGAAGTAATACTTCGGTGAGTCACTCACCGTCTCACTCAATATACACAGAGAGGCATACCTTGATCAGCTGACTCACTGAGGTAAGTATGGAAGAGCTGTCTTCCAAATAAAATTCACCAAGCAGAAGCAAGACCAATGCAACATAAAAATCCTACTTCAGATCTAACTTGCCCATAATTACCTTGACTTCAGTATCCTAAGGCTGAATGTCCCTACAGCCAAAGTTTCCAACAACTAAAAGAATTAGGAACCTGAACGCTGATGGGATTTGGGAAGGTACCTCTGTTAGGTGCCTGTAACTATTTCTGAAGCTCCCCTTATATAGTAAAGCTCAATAACATTAAGATCTCTAGGAAAAAAAATCAATCTTTGTTTTGAATGTATGCCTGCCACGTCATTGCTGGGGATAGTTCAAAAATCATAACTCGCACCTCCAAATCAATGACTATCACTTTGCACATTAAACCTTTTGCAGTCATGACAGTTAAAGATCTATGCATATTTAAAAAAAAAAAACCAACAAACAAACCACAACATCTGCTGAGATTCTTCTGAAATAACTGCAGTAACTAGGGCTGTAGGAAAACCAACCACTATCCCAAGATTTGCAGTTAAGTTACAAAGGTTATGCAAAATTGCAAGAGTAATCAACCTGGGGTTTTGTTGTTATTTCTGTTTAGTATTTTTATGGAGGATTTTTCAGTCATCTTTACACTCTTTTCAAGATGAGGATGCTAAACATTTCCTGTAGCACCTGGAGTTCAAGGTATGTCTCAGCTTTAACAGAAGAAATTACTAGAAAAATAATATTTAATTTGTATTTTTAAAAGATTTTTTGTTAAAAGTTTCCCTATTTAAATCAACATTATAGTGAATAAAAAAGATTTCAAAGTGTAGCTGTTTTGTTAGAACATTGTGGGGAAAAATGAGGCACTCACAGACTTGGTCTACTGTGGTTAGTTAAGTGGCAGACTGAAAAATCCCCGCATCACAATACGCTGCCCATAGAAATAGGAGAGAAATGTTCAGAGCTGCTCCATTCCCACCCATCTGCATTTCTACTTCTTTTTGTGCATGGTTCTTGGCTTTTCCTGGTCACAAATTTTCTTTTTCTGGCTCCACCCCATGTACACCACTTTCTGCACAAGTAGAATGGTCTACAGAGAGTTAAAGAAAGGGAGAACCAGCCTGGCAGGCAAAGTGTGCATTCAGAAAACTGTGCCCCACATGACTTGAGGAAAGACATTGAGCTTCATCCTCCACCAAGAGCACATGCCATTACTATCCAAATGCAAGAAGAGTGGGCGTTCTTGAAGAAAGGAGAATGGTGCTCTCCAGCACAGCTCTCATGTCCTGTGTAAAGATTTTTATAACACTACAATGACAAATGCTATATTTATTATAGGGCAATCTGCCTGGAAATTCCCATCATAAACCTGTTTCTAATTGTTTACAGCTTCACCAAACTTAAAGCATCTGGTGAATATTTTCCAGGGCAAGTGTCTGACATGGCTTATTTTGGGGAAGTTGAATCATTTGAGATGAAGATATTCATCCATTTCCAAATAGAAACCTAAGGAAAAAAAAAACCACACGTCAGTTTAAGTGATGTTTAGCTTAGCCATTCTAAGTGATGGAATCATTCTCTCCTTTGAAAAGCCTTTGTGTCTCTGATGAGAATTACAGACATCTTGGGACAACACAAGAATGGTGGCACATGAAGGAGAATATCACCTGCAGGGGATGAAGATAAACACAAAGTCGTGTTTAATACAAAACAGATGTTCCTTGCGAAAACATGTAGGAACTTTTTGAAACAAATTTTCTCCTAAAAAACAGCCCAGAGAGAAAGAGTTCAAAATGCTCCACAGAGAGCAGTGATGAAGCCAGTTCTCCCTGAGCTTTAAGAATATGTCTCCCTTACTATTCAGCAGCACACAGTATTGACTGTAGTGGAGGGAGACTTGACCATTACATCTCTCCTTTTCTATTACCAGTACCTGCTTTCACCAAATCTCTGTTGTGATGCATTTAGCAACAGCATTTGGAGAACATCTAAACCAGAAGCACTGAGTGTCTGCAAATTCCTGCAGTAATATTGGAAGAAATGACAAGGCAGCCTGCTTGGCTTACAGCTGGGGTACTCCTCTGCTATTATTAAAATAGTTGGGTTTGGATGACAAATGACAACTAAATAAAATAAAAGAGGTGGTATCTAGCTGATTATCCCAGTGTCCAACACCCCATACCTGTATCATCTGAATATAAATATTCCTGCAGCTTCAGCAAATCCCACTGTTAAATTATGGGATTATTAAAGCAACTTTTCCAATTTATTCAGGATTCCTTTACAGCTATCTGAACACAGATGTGCAGAACATACCCCTTTTAAAACAATGTGCTGTTCTCTTTGCCATCTATGTCACTGAACATATAGCAGTAGGAAACCTCCAAAGATGGATGTTTGTCACCAGTTCTTGCAGGATCAATCGATGTGAATGGCAGCACTAAAACAAATTAGGAGCGCAGGTAGTGTTCTCCTCAATCCCATTAGTGTCAACAGGGAACATGGAAAGGAACAGGAAAACTAGAGCGGTTAACATGTGGCTCAAAGGTTGGTGCCATCGGAGGGGCTTGGGGTTCTTTGACCATGGGGAGGTTTTCACAGCACCGGGCCTGTCAACAACAGATGGTGCCCAGCTCTCTCAGAGGTGGAGAAGGATCCTCACTCATGAACTGGAGGGGCTTGTAGAGAGGGCTTTAAACTAGGCCTGAAGGGGGAGGGGATATAAACAGGCTCACTAGAGAGGAGCCTGGGGGTGTCACCCCATTGCTGGGGGTGAAACCGACAGCCCAGCTCAAGTGCATCTACGCTAATGCACGCAGCATGGGCAACAAACGGGAGGAGCTGGAAGCCATTGTACAGCAGGATGGTTATGATGTAGTCGCCATCACAGAAACGTGGTGGGATGCCTCCCATGGCTGGAGTGCTGTGATGGATGGCTAAAAAATCTTCAGAAGGGACAGGCAAGGAAGGAGAGGTGGTGGGGTGGCTCTGTATGTTAGGGAGTGTTTTGATTGTACAGAGCTTGACACTTGTGGTGAGGCTGACTGCTTATGGGTAAGGATGAGGGGGGAGGCCAACAGAAAAGATATCCTGTTGGGAGTCTGTTACAGACCACCCGACGAGGATGAGGATGATAATGAAGTATTCTACAAGCGGCTGGCAGAAGTCACTCAGTCACGAGCTCTTGTTCTCGTGGGGGACTTCAACTTCCCAGATATCTGCTGGAAATACAACACAGCAGAAAGGAAACAGTCCAGAAGGTTCCTGCAGTGTGTGGAAGATAACTTCCTGACACAGCTAGTAAGTGAACCTACCAGGGGAGGTGCCCTGCTTGACCTCCTGTTCACTAACAGAGAAGGACTGGTGGGAGAGGTGGTGGTCGGAGGTCATCTAGGCCTTAGTGATCATGAAATGGTAGAGTTTTCGATTTTTGGTGAGGTAAGGAAGGGGGTCAGCAACACCACCACCATGGATTTCCGGAAGGCAGACTTTGACCTGCTCAGAATGCTGGCTGGGAGAGTCCCTTGAGAGATAGTCCTGAAGGGCAAAGGGGTCCAGGAAGGCTGGGTATTTTTCAAGGAAGAAGCCTTAAAGGCACAGGACCAGGCTGTCCCCATGTGCCGTAAGACAAATTGGCGGGGAAGACGACCAGTCTGGCTGGACAGAGGTCTACTACCGCGACTAAGGGAAAAAAGGAGAGCTTACCAGCTCTGGAAGAAGGGGCAGGCAACCCAAGAAGAGTACAGGGATCTTGTCAGGTTATGCAGAGAGGAGATTAGAAAGGCAAAAGCCCAGCTCGAATTTAACCTGGCCACTGTTGTAAGGGATAATAAGAAAAGTTTTTATAAATACATTAACAGCAAAAAGAGACCCAGGGAGAACCTCCATCCTCTAGTGGATGCAAGGAGGAACATTTCCATGAAGGATGAGGAAAAGGCTGAGATACTTAATACCTTCTTTGCCTCAGTCTTTAATGGCCCGAACAGTTATCCACAGGGTACCCAGCCTCCCGAGCTGGAAGATGGGGACAGTGAGTAGAATAAACCCCCCATAATCCAGGAGGAAGCACTCTTTGACCTGCTATGCCACCTGGACATCCACAAGTCTGTGGGGCCGGATGGGATGCACCCAAGAGTGCTGAAGGAGCTGGCAGAGGAGCTTGCCAAGCCACTCTCTATCATTTATCAGCAGTCCTGGAGAACAGAGGAGGTCCCAGATGCCTGGAGTTTGGCAAATGTGATGCCTATCTTCAGGAAGGGCTGGAAGGAGGATCTGGGGAACTACAGACCAGTCAGCCTGACCTCGGTACCAGGGAAGATTATGGAGCGGTTCATCTTGAGTGTGCTCACCAGGCACATGGAGGACAATCAGGGAATCAGGCCCAGTCAGCATGGGTTCACGAAAGGCAGGTCTTGCCTAACCAACCTGATTTCCTTCTATGACCAGGTGACCCGCCTGGTAGATGAGGGAAAGGCTGTGGGTGTTGTCTACCTGGACTGCAGCAAAGCCTTCGACACAGTCTCCCATAGCATTCTCCTGGAGAAGCTGGCAGTTCATAGCCTAGATGGATGTACTCTTCGCTGGGTTAAAAACTGGCTGGATGGCTGAGCCCAGAGAGTCGTGGTGAATGGAGCTAAATCCAGTTGGCGGCCAATCACAAGTGGTGTCCCCCAGGGCTCAGTTCTAGGGCTGGTCTTGTTTAATATCTTTATCAATGACCTGGATGAAGGGATTGAGTGTGCCCTCAGTAAATTTGCAGATGACACCAAACTGGGTGGTAGTGTTGATCTGCTGGAGGGGAGGAGGGCTCTGCAGAGGGACCTGGACAGGCTGGATCGATGGGCCGAGGCCAACTGTATAAGGTTCAACAAGGCCAAGTGCCGGGTCCTGCACTTGGGTCACAACAACCCCATGCAGCGCTACAGGCTTGGGGAAGAGTGGCTGGAAAGCTGCCGGGTGGAAAAAGACCTTGGGGTACTGTTTGATAGCCGGCTGAATATGAGCCAGCAGTGTGTCCAGGTGGCCAAGAAGGCCAATGGCATCCTGGCCTGTATCAGGAATAGTGTGGCCAGCAGGAGTAGGGAAGTGATCGTGCCCCTGTACTCGGTGCTGGTGAGGCCACACCTTGAATCCTGTGTTCAGTTTTGGGCCCCCCACTACAAGAAAGATGTTGCATTGCTGGAACATGTCCAGAGGAGAGCAACCAAGCTGGTGAGGGGTCTGGAACACAAGTCATATGAGGAGCGGCTGAGGGAACTGGGGTTGTTTAACCTGGAGAAGAGGAGGCTGAGGGGAGACCTGATCGCCCTCTACAACTACCTGGAATGAGGCTGTAGTGAGGTGGGGGTCAGTCTCTTCTCCCTGGTAACAGATGATAGGATGAGGGGGAATGGTTTGAAGCTGCGCCAGGGCAGGTTTAGGCTAGACATTAGGAAAAACTTCTTCACTGAGAGGGTTGCAGGCTCTGGAATGGGCTGCCCAGGGAGGTGGTCGAGTCCCCATCCCTGGAGGTATTTAAAAGAAGGATAGATGAGGTGCTCAGGGACATGGTTTAGTGGTGGGATGGCAGGGTTAGGTTAAAGGTTGGACTCGATGATCTTAAAGGTCTTTTCCAACCAAAGTGATTCTATGATTCTATAACACACACACAACAGCACAAACTATCCAGAAAAGTCACTGGCCAGAAGTCTAGAACTTCTAATTCTTCCTTTCTCAATTTTTTATACTCTTTTGAACCTCTACCTTTGTAGACATCAATCTTTTCTGCACAGGTTTTCTCTAGAAAGCAAAGAGCTTGTGTCTGCTCACTAAATAAATTATATCCAGGAGAAATGGTGAACAATAGCCAGAGAATAACCCAAAACTAGGTGTAGCGACATTATGTCTCTAGCTAGTATAATCGGTTTTCTGGATTAATTAGCAATGAGCTTCACAGATCACTATAGAATAATAGAGTGTACGGGCTTTGGCTGGGATAGAGTTTATTTTCTTCATAGTAGCTGCATGGGGCTATGTTTTGGATTTCTGACAGAAACAGTGTTGATAATACAGGGATGTTTTTGTTATTGTTGAACAGTGCTTACACAGCATAAAGGGCCCTTTCTGCTTCCTACACTGCCCCACTAGCCAGTAGGCTGGGGATGCACAAGAATTTGGGAGAGGACGCAGCTGCAACAGATGATCCCCAACTGAACAAAGACATATCCCAGACCATATGTCATCATGCTCAGCAAAAAAAACCCAGAGGAAGGGAAGGAAGGGGTGAAAGAAGCTGGGAAGAAGGAAGAAAAGGGGAGTTTTCAAAGCTATGGCATTTGTCTTCCCAAGAAATTTTTATACGTAATGGAGCTCTACTTTCCTGGAAATGGGTAAACACCTGCCTGTTTATGGCAAGTAGTGAATTGACTCCTCATTTTGCTTCGCTTGCATGTGCAGCTTTTGCTTCGCTTGCATGTGCAGCTTTTGGGTCACCTATTAAGCCATCTTTATCTCAACCCACAAGTTTCCTCATTTTTCCCCATCTGATTCTCTCCCCCCATCCCACTGGCAGAGAGTGAGCGAGCAGTGTGGTGCTTAGATGTCTACCAGGGTTAACCCACAACACAGAAATTTGCTTTTGGCTACAGTATGTGCATAGAGATCTAACATGCTATTGCTCTCAGTAGACATGCTGCATTTTTAAAGTAACTTCCCAGTTTCTGAGGGTACAAATTTTTTCTTTAGGCTGTTATCTGGTGGAAAAATAACATGAAAGATGAAAGGCAACCTGAATAACCATTTTCATTTTTTATCTCTTGGCAATCCTCTTGCACTGAATTTGATAATGGTTATTATTTTATTGAATAAAAGTGCTCTTGACAGAAGGGCTTACACTGCTAAGCAAGTGGTCAATGACCCAAGAGCGTATGATGGCAATGAAGGTGGAACCCTGCCTCTCCATCCTTTTGCAAAGTCAAGCAACTTCAAAACCTCTTTCAGTTGCAAGGTGTTCAGTAATGTGACCGCAGGTCACCATATTCCATACAGGCAGTAAGAGGAGAGGGGGAAGGAAACTGGAGAAGAGACAGAGGAAACCCCATGTTGGTATCACTAAGCTGTGTCTCCCCTTATCTGCCTTTCATGTACCACATGAAAGAACTGTCCAGAAATGAACAAACTGGCAAAGTGTAACATTCTTTCAGGACAAAGTTTAAGAAGGAGTAATTCAGTAGGTACTATAAAATGTAATCTATCCCCATGGAAATCAGAGAACACTTATTATTTCCTACAGAATAAACACCTAGCAGCACTTTGTTTGCACAACCTTGTAGGAATTTATGATCTTCCACTGAATTCCGGAAGATGAGTTCAGGCCATTGAGACAGATTATTGCATGCCCTTTTCTGTAGGCTTTTTCCATAGACACAGGAGCAAAAAGTGTGTAGAAATAAGCCATATTTGATCTAAATTGATTAGTAATTTATTTTGTCAGCAGTAATTGAAAGACTAAAGGAATATGAATTATACACTGTAAGTATCATGAAACTACTACTGCTACTGTAGTGACTTTGCAACATATTTGAAAAAAGCGCTTTTGGACATTGCCTAAAACAGCTTCTTCCTCCTAGAATTATATTTAGATACCACTGAAAAATTATAGAAGCCACTCCAAGCTGAATTTACTGTTTCAGTGAACAATTCTCTCTGTATATGTGGCTCATTATTGTCCTTGCATGCTGGGTCTGAAGATTTGGGAAATTCCTAACAATAGTATTTTTTTATTACTTTGATGATTTTGTCCATGGCATAGTGGAGTCAGAAGCTCAGTTCTGATCTGAAATGAAAATTATCTACTAATTAGATTCCAAAGAATGAGTCTGATCATACTGCATCCGGGAGAAACCACTGCTCCTCATAGACTTTTATTACGTATTTGAGCTGTGTTGAGCAAATGAGTCTTTTGAAAAATATTAGCAGATGGCTACATCATTTTGACATTCCCCTTTCCCTCAATATCTCTTGGATTACATGCATGCTTTTGTGCAAACTTGCTCTTGAAATGCCTATAAGTGTCAGAATCACAAAGAAAGGCAGTAGGTGAAGACACAGTAAAATCCCACGTCTTGGTTCCCAGCATGAATACCTGCATCTTGTGCAGGACATTTACCCTCAAAGTATTCCTCAGTGTCATCACAGTGCAATGTTTCTACAAAGTCAATCATGCAACCCCACCAAGCAGACACTGAGCTGACAGCCTTTTCTCCTTAAAGAACTCAGCGTAGCTTTGAGACAGAGTTGTCTGAAATCACCCTAGCATGTGATGAAACAGGAAAATTTATTTCCTTGGGACACCTGTTATGTTTCCCTTCTTCAAAGAGGCAAGGCAAACCTCTAGGCCTGTTCTAGACAGAGTGGGCATTGGCGAAAAGGCTTTTGTCACACAATAGGAAATGCACTGCTAACCAGAGATGCTGAGACTTGGGTGGCTCAAGATGTTTGGTCCATCCACTCCTGATGAGGCTGTTCAGATCCCTGCATCTCACACCAAGAGTGAGCAGAACATGCTCTGAAATATGCCCTCTTGTACTTTCCTCAGGTGGATTATGGCCATTCTGAAAACACATGGTAGGCATAGAGGAATCATATATTCATCCTCCTTCATTGCACTTAATTTAGTGGAAAAAGCAAGCTGATAGTGAGAAGATGAGACTACTTATGGAACTAACAATGCAATGCAGCTACACCATTCTGTGTTCTGCTGCTTTCTGTCTTCACTGTATTTGTCAGAAAAAGATGAGCAAGTGTTTTTCTTTTTTGGAAACTCAGTTACAGGCAAATTCAATCCTTTTAGCTGTGCACACAATTTCTTACATTCTGACATGTTACAAAAAAGCAAAAGTATTTGTTCCAAAGGCAAAAACTAGCATTCAGTTGAACTGTATGCAAATAACTTCAAACATCTTTTCTTGGGCTCTGAAAGGCAGATCTCACTGTAGACTAGCCAGAATTTACAGATCACTTAAGTCATGCATGAAGTAACAGTCAACCTTACCTAGTGTCCCACTCTGCTTTGTGAAAAAATAAGTCAATAAGAAGAGACATGTAGCAATATGTTTCCATTAGGTGTCCCACAGAAAAGACTGGTGAGCTTACTCATGCAATAAATTGCCAATGCTGAAGAATTGCCTTCTAAAATTTTCTAGAGATGTGATTGTCATGGATCATGATTCAGCAGGGTATGAAGGCAATCAAGGACACACTCAGATGACATTATAGTGTTCTCAGAGATGCCCTCTCAGGTCATCACTTTTATCACTCCTCATTCACCTAGTAAGTCATACAAATAGTCTGGTTTATACCTAATTGTGGAAGTGTGATAGGGACAGATAGATGCCTGCTGTGAGGGACCGACTGGCTGGACATTTGTCTCAAAGCTTGCCCACATGAAGCTAACAGGACCCTGCAGGGCAGTTGTATAATCTGCCCCCACCCCCCACCACCACCACCCACCTCCACAGCCACAGGGACAGCGGCAGGGACCTGGTGACGCCCTGTTCGGTGCCAGCAACTGGCTGGGGGCGTGTGCATGTGGTTGGCGCATGAGACCCCAGGCACGGGAAGGGGGCTCGGACAGGAGGTGCATACCATTGCCCTGGGCAAGCACAGCACAGGCATGAAGGTATTGCCGAGGAAAGTCTGTGCAAGCATGTGCCTTAGGCATGCAGGTTATAAAAAGATGCCACCTCAGACCCTGTGTGTGATCACTGACCCTGCAGGAGCCCACCGAAGGCCCTGCGCAATCACTGACCTCGTGGGAGACACCCGAAAACTATGCACAATTACTGAGGACCCTGTGAGACCACCAAAGACCCTGCACAACCACCAACCCACCACTGAAGAAGCACGGACCCCTGGGACGCCACGGATCCATGGTGGTGACTGTCTGAACTCTTCTATCTGGACCTCTCGCTTAATTTCCTATTTTTCCTTCCTTCCTTTCCTATCACTGCTTTCTCTCTTTCCCCCGAGCAGTGAATAAACGGGCAGACTTACGGCATCTGACCTTGTTTGCATCTTAATCTCGCTGGAAGGGATCGAACCTGAAAGGAGAGATTGGTCCAGCCACCCCTGGCCTCCCAGCCTTGTCTGAGGTCAGCTAGAAGGCAAGGGGGCCTTCCTCTCATCCAAAAAAATTGGATCCTAACACCTGCAGCTATGGCCTTTCTGGTTTTGCATTAGAATCTGACTCATGTCAGATTAGGACACCTCTCCAGACTTAAAAATTTTGATTCCTCTTCATCTCTGTTGCATAACTCCATCCCACTTCTGCCAAAGTGTCAGAGAATCTGGGGCCTCCAAGTGTGTAATAATGCATGTACAATTCAGGCCAGATCAGACAGAAGCCTTACTAACTATTACCGTAGCAAGAGAACATTTAGACAACATCTCCCCCTCTTCTCCCCTGTTCTCTGCCAAATGATTATAGAGATCTATAGACTGTTTTAGAAAAAAAAAGAAAGGGGTGAATAAAAACAATCATTCCAATATTAACAAAACCAAGTATACATCCCTGTGAGGGATGGGCTTCTTAAGCAGCTTGCTAACTGTCACAATTCTAAGGAATAAAATACTAAATAATGTGACATTATGGAGAGCTGGTTATTGGTGGAGCCTATAGGAGTAGCACAACTAGAATTATCTCAGAAGTGAGGAGTTGGAGACAATCACAGACTATTAGCTTTTAGTTGAAAGAAATGGTTTTTCAGTAAGGGTAAACTTAGCCAGACCTCTCAATCTTGGATAATAATAACTTTACCAGTAGTTTGGCCATTGCCTTTTCTAACCACTGGGATTTCAACTCATCAGTCTACACTAGAAGAAACTATCACAGAGTTTTACTAGCCTATTTCTTTACCATCTGCCCTCTGGCCTGCCATTAAGGAAGACATATTTGTAAAAGGATTTGACAAAGGAAGTTGCCTTCTTCACCATGTTGCCACAACCGTACTCTCTGATGACCCTTCTCAGAACCCAGTTTGTAAAGCAGGAATTCATTTCATTGTAGCCATGTTGACCATGACCAAGTAATGTGACCTGAGTGCTTGCTAGTTGTTCTACACTTTAATATATCTTCTTAACAGTTTGCCCAATACACTCATTGGGCTCACACTTGTATTTGGTAGCCCCCCACTGAGAGCTATTCCAAAATATTGGCATTGCATTCATCACCCTCTAGACATCTGATCCCAAGGCAGCATAAATTTTTGATATGTCATATATTTCCCTAAAAGGTAGACAGTAGGCTGTGTTTTCCTTTACAAAAAGGAAGTCTGCTGATCTCTGAATACTATTTATTGATTTAAAACTGGATATAACTGTAATGACTATGAAGTTGAATTCATCAAGTTGTTGATTAATATTTATTTAAAGAAATGCAAGTTTTCCCATAGGACAGTTGTGTGATCAAGCTCAAAATTTTAGAGTGAAATAGGTGATCTGTAATAGTGACTGTAACATACCTAGACTCAACATATAATGACAAAATAACAAATACCATGCAATGCTACAGGCTTTGGGATGAGTGGCTGGAAAGCTGCATGGCAGAAAAAGACCTTGGGGTACTGTTTGACAGACATCCGAATATGAGCCAGCAGTGTGCCCAGGTGGCTAAGAGGGCCAATGGCATCCTGGCTTGTATCAGGAACAGTGTGGCCAGCAGTAGGGAAGTCATCCTTCCCCTGTACTCGGCACTGGTGAGGCCCCACCTCGAATACTGTGTTCAGTTTTGGGCCCCTCGCTACATTGAGACATTGAGGTGCTGGAGTGTTTCCAGAGAAGGGCAACAAAGCTGGTGAGGGGTCTGGAGCACAAGTCTTATGAGGAGCAGCTGAGGGAACTGGGGTTGTTTAACCTGGAGAAGAGGAGGCTGATGGAAGACCTTATTGCCCTCTACAACTGCCTGAAAGGAGGGAGTAGTGAGGTGGGTGTCGGTCTCTTCTCCCAAGACACAAGTGATACGACAAGAGGAAGTGGCCTCAAGTTGCACCAGCAGAGGTTTGGATTAGATATTAGGAAAAATTTCTTCACTGAAAAGGTTATCAGGCACTGGAACAGGCTACCCAAGGAAGTGGTTGACTAATCATCCCTGGAGGTATTTAAAAGATGGGTAGACAAGGTGCTTAGAGACATGGTTTAGTAGTGGACAGGTACGGCTGGACTCAATGATCATAAAGGTCTTTTCCTACCAAACGATTCTATGATTTTATGATTAATGACTTTCCAGATCAGTAGCAACTAAGACTAATGATAAAAACTATTTCCTAGATAAAAGAATAATCAGCTTGCATGTTTTGCATCAGAGAGCTGCAAGAGAGTTTACACTTGCTAGTTTGCTGATGCTAATATCTAATAAATTTGAATTAGCATGGGACCTCCAATGGACTATACTGGAAAACCAGGGTGAACCAGCTTCCATTAAAATAAGACTAATCATATATGGCATGTATCTTGAACAAAACAATGAGAAAAACTGACATCAGGCTTGCACGAATAAAAACAGATAGGTGGAAACAGGATTAATATTTTAACATAGTTTATAGAAAGCAGAGTTGGTCAGACAGGTCTGATTTGGAATTCGTAGATAAATGAAATCACACAGGTGTGTATACTTTGATCTACTGAAGGACATTCTGTTAATAAAAAAGTACTGTATAACACCAACAGAATACAATAGATGGATAAGGGACTGCATAATTGATCTCAGAGGGAAGCTTTCATAGAGGAACAGCTAAAAAATGAGAACATTTCCATGAGGGCTTTACAGGTACCATCTCTTAGGAATGTTTGCCTTTAATATTTTATATCAATGAAGTTGAAGTGAAAATGAAAATCACTGCTGATACATTTTGCTGAAAACAAAGACTGTAAGGATGAGGGCAGATGAGGGCAGAATACTACTTCATAATATACGTGTTTTAACACTTCAGGACACAAGAACATGCCTGTAAGAACAGAATCTGTGGAGGGTGTGAATTTGAAAAGGCTGCTAGGAGCAGTGGACAACAGATTGCCCCACAATTTTATAAAAATCCTGACAATCCATGCATGAGTAAACAGATCAGTGTAAAAGGACACTTAAAGTCCACACTTCTTAAAGGATGTTGAAAAACTGGAAAGGGATCACAAATAATATGGTGTGTGTAGAGAAAATTCTTTACAGCAGCAGACATAAAGAGCTCATTCAGGCTTAGCATAAGATTGAAAGATGATTGATTGCAGCATCTAAATCTCTTCAGCAGGGAGAAGTATACAGGACTCTGAAGTCTAGCAAAGAAAGGTACAACACAAAGCAATGACTAGAAGATTGAGCCAGACAGATTCAAACTGGGAGCTAAAGAAACATTTTTAACCATTCCCCAAATCAGATATACTCAATTGAGCAGTTACTGGGCTCAGCACAGGATTTTCTATTATATGCTTTCCTTGTCTATCTAATATAGCCACCCTCTTGGACAGAAGGTAACCAGGCTACACATTCAACTTCTGTGCAGTTGGATTTATGTCAAAATACATTAACTTATGGGTATACCCTGTCAGTCAGCTTTGTCACTCCTGCCCAAAGAAGCTGGTTGTGACAAGTGAGTAATTGTTCACACCTAATTCTTACAGACTCTGATCAGGATCACCTCTTAACCTTCCCCAAATGCCCTCTGCTAAAAAGCGCTTTCCAGTATTCAGTTCATGGAGACAGCAAGAGTGGCCCCTGCCCTTAACATTTAGCTTGGAAAGACCAAGGGAGGCAAAGGAGAGTGAGTCAATCAAGATGCAGAGGCTGCAGATCATTCTAGGATGAAGTCTTGATGGCACAGGCTTGGATGAAATCTTACTGCCAGGCTGAGCTTTGAAATCCTCCACATAGCTCTACCCACCCCACAGCTCCCTCCATCCTCAGCATAAGAAGTCCCTATAGCTGTACTCCCAGTTCAATTCTTCCCTGAAGTTTGTCATTACTGATACAGGCTGGGCAGGGCTTATGATACTCCTGACCTTATGAAAATAGGTGCTCTGCTGCTAGTGGTTCGGGTGGCCTCCAAAGAAGTAGGAGAAATGGAGCTTGATCTCTCACCAGTAATGGAATTTAATGTATCTGTGTGAGCTTTCTAACTTCCTTATAGTTACATATGTCTCTTCCTCTCTTCAGCATGTTGGGGAAGAGGAGTGGGTCTAGACCGATTTTTGGGGGGAGCTCAGAGGGTTTCAGGATAGCACAACCCAAAGGGAAAGGGCTTTTGTGGGAATACTGATAAGCTAACTTAATTCTGTCATCTCCAGGTTTTAAGATGAACACTGTCTTGCCATGACCTTCAGCAATCTACAGCTGGCTCTCAGGAATCCTGTTCTGAGTCACCTAGCTCCTTCCAAGCCTTGTAAAAGAAATTTGGCTTCCACTAGGTGATACTGCCTGGAACAGAAGGGGCCACATGAGCATCTGGAACAAAACCAATAATCTCTCTTCTAAAATAAGTAAAGAAATTTCACCAAGCATTGAGTGGATTTGAACCTACAAGGAAAAAATATAAAAACACTTCAGTGGAAATTTCCAACAAGATCAAATTCTACAAGATTTTTCTGTCCAAACCCAGTGAAACCTAAAGGAAAGAAAACATTTCCCTCATTAATTATAAAGCTCATTTTTAAACAACAGGAAAAAGGAAGAACAAAACCTTTCCAATGGCAATGTTTTGGCCCAGTTCAATAAAATCCAAAGATTTAGGTTAAAAGGTCATTAATATTCACTGCCATGCCCAAGGAAAGGTTTTAAATGCAACTTTCCTCTATTTCAGAGACTTTCCTTTTTCACCTCAATTATTGGGATAACATTGCCTTAAAGCAGGAAGGTTGGGCACTCATTCACATAGGTCTCTCTAAAGGACTTCCATCCAAGCCTGTTTGTTGCTCCTGTTTGCATAAGATCAACTGATATACTTGCACATGCAAATATGCTTGCCCTTGAAATGTAGTATTATCATTCAAAGCTTGTGCAGCAAAGCCCATCAGTGTCACAAAGAGTGAATGCTCACCCTGCACTCATCATCTCCCTGCAGGAGGGAATGGATGTCCCATCTATGCTTGCTTTGTGACTGGCTTAATGGACATTCAAGCAATGACTGGAGACTGTTCAAATAACACCCAGGTGCCATTTTATGGGTGCTTAGGAAGCACTATGGCATCTTAGTGAGCATCCTCCATGGCACTGTGTTTGCTACAATACTTTCACTAGGCACAAATATCAGTATGACATAGAAACATGGCTGCTGAGGGCACCTGAGTCATGAATCAAGGCTTTAACCAAAACAAGACAGTCCATCAAAAAGCAACTGACAGTGCTCATTAGAAGCACTGGAAACTTAATTTAGGACAACACATTACTGATAGACTGCTTCTCAGCTAATTCCACACAGACCTCTCCCTCGCCTCGCCTCGCCTCGCCTCGCCTCGCCTCCCCTCCCCTCCCCTTCCCTTCTTTAACACTGCTGATTATTTCTTCCTTAAATCAGCCAGATCAGAGGACTTACTGACATCCATTTGAGCAAGACACATGATGGATTGAGGTTTGAGTCTTGCCAGCTTGACTTTGGTGCCATTTATGCTTATTCACTGATCACCTTTCTGTCCTAGAAAAAAAATGTTCTGCAGCCCAGCAGAAACACAGCATCACAGTGCCAGATCTTGATTTCATCCAGGCACAGCCTAACATTTTAAAAGCTAGAGGCACTCTTCAAAAATAAAAGCTTGCCCTGAGTTACCATCATACCTTTTGTAACAGGCATGCATTGCCAGGATGCAAAATAACCCAGGTTGCTCTTGTGCACTAGCTGACAACAATATCATAGTATCTGTGAGTAGCAACAGAGGAAACTGTGATTTCTTGGCTGCTCCCAAATTCAGTCTTTTTTCAAATAAAGATCCCAAGTCCACCATTTATATTTTACATGACACTGGCTTCAGTGCACTCAGGTGCACATTACACACTGAACTTCCCTTAATGTTACAACAGTAGCCCCTTATAGGAAGGATGCTCTTCACCAACACACGTTATTACCCCTCTGCTCCAAAACTAATTCATTCCTCTTCTCCTCACCCAAGAGCAGCTTCAGGCATGTTCTGCTGCAATAAAGCAAAGCAGAGAGGAATCTTCTCCTCCCAAATGTGGAATTGCTTCCAAACCTCAGGCTGCACCGAGGCCAAAGCTGGGCATTGCTCAGTTCAGGGCAAACTGCAAAGTCACATAGAATCATAGAATGCTTTGGGTTGGAAGGGACCTTTAGAGGTCATCTAGCCCAATCCCCCTGCAGTGAGCAGGGACATCTTTAACTAGATCAGGTTGCTCACAGCCCCGTCCAATCTGACCTTGAATGTTTCCAGGGATGGGGCCTCCACTACTTCTCTGGGCAACCCGTTCCAGTGTTTCACTACCCTCATTGTAAAGAATTTCTTCCTTATATCCAGTCTAAATCTACCCTGGTTTAGTTTAAAACCGTTACCCCTTGTCCTGTCACAACCAGTCCTACTAAAAAGGTTGTCCCCATCTTTCCTATAGGCTCCTTTTAAGTACTGAAAGGCTGTGATAAGGTGTTCCAAAAGCCTTCTCTTCTCCAAGTTGAACATCCCCAACTCTCTCAGCCTGTCCTCATAGAAGAGGTGCTCCAGCCCTCAGATCATTTTTGTAACCCTCCTCTGGGCCCGCTCCAACAGTTCCATGTCCTTCTTGTGCTGAGGGCTCCACAGCTGAGTGCAGTGCTCCACGTGGGGTCTCACCACAGCAGAGCAGAGGGGCAGAATCACCTCCCCCGACTTGCTGACTGCAGTTCTTTTCATGCAGCCCAGGGTACGGTTGGCCTTCTGGGCTGCCAGAGCACATTGCCAGCTCATGTCCAGCTTTTCATCCACCAGTACCCCCAAGTCCCTCTCAGCAGGGCTGCTCTTGATCCTTTCTTCCCCCAGCCTGTACTGATACTGGGGGTTGCCCCGACCCAGGTGCAGGACCTTGCACTTGGCCTTGTTGAACCTCATGAGGTTCACACAGGCCCACCTCTCCAGCCTGTTCAGGTCTCTCTGGATGACATCCCGTCCTTCTGGTGTCTTGACTGAACCACTCAGTTTGGTGTCATCTGCAAACTTGCTGAGGGTGCACTTGATCTCGCTGTCTAAGTCATTGATGAATATATTAAACAGCACAGGTCCCAGTACTGACCCCTGAGGGACACCACTTGTCACATCGAGCCGTTGACCACTACCCTCTGGATGCGACCATCCAGCCAATTCCTTATCCACCAAACAGTCCACCCATCAAATCCATACGTCCCCAATTTAAAGAGAAGGATGTTGTGGGGGACTGTGTCAGACGCTTTGCAGAAGTCCAGATAGATGATGTTCATTGGTTTTCCCTTGTCCACTGATGCTGTCACACCATCATAGAAAGCCACTAGATCAGTCAGGCAGGACTTGCCCTTGGTGAAGCCATGCTAGCTGTCTCGAATTACATCCCTGGCCTCCATGTGCCTTAGCATAGCTTCTAGGAGGATATGTTCCATGATCTTCTCAGGCACAGAGGTGAGGCTGACAGGTCGGTAGTTCCCAGGGTCTTCCTTTCTACCCTTTTTGAAAAGGGGCACAATGTTTCCCTTTTTCCAGTCACCAGGGACTTCATCTGACTGCCATGACTTTTCAAATATCATGGAGAGTGAGAAAGTTGGCTCCCATTTGACACCAGCAGTCCTGGTGCCGTGTAGAATCACAGAATCATTTAGGTTGGAAAAGACCTTCAAGATCACCAAGTCCAACTGTTAACCTAGCACTGCCATCCCACCACTAAACTATGCTCCTAAGCACATCATCTACCTGTCTTTTAAATACCTCCAGGAATGGGGACTTGACCACCTCCCTGGGCAGCCCATTCCAGAGCCTGACAACCCTTTCGGTGAAGAAGTTTTTCCTAATGTCTAGCCTAAACCTGCCCTGGCACAACTTCAGACCATTTTCCCTTGTCCTATCGTCTGTTACCAGGGAGAAGAAGCCAACACCCACCTTGCTGCAGCCTCCTTCCAGGTAGTTATAGAGGGCGATAAGGTCTCCCCTCAGTCTCCTCTTCCCCAGGTTAAACAACCCCAGTTCCCTCAGCCGCTCCTCATAAGGCTTGTGCTCCATACCCCTCATCAGCTTTGTTGCTTTCCTCTGAACATGGTCCAGCAACGCAACGTCTTTCTTGTAGTGAGGGGCCCAAAACTGAAAACAGTATTCAAGGTGCGGCCTCACCAGTGCCTAGTACAGGGGAAGGATGACTTCCCTGCTCCTGCTGGCTACACTATTCCTGATACAAGTTAGGATGCTGTTGGCCCTCTTAGCCACCTGGGCACACTGCTGGGTCATATTCAGACGCTGTCAACCAGTACCCCAAGGTCTTTTTCTGCCAGGCAGCTTTCCAGCCACCCTTCCCCAAGCCTGTAGTGTTGCATGGGGTTGTTGTGACCAAAGTGCAAGACCTCATACAGTTGACCTTGGCCCGTCGATCCAGCCTGTTCAGGTCCCTCTGCAGAGCGCTCCTCCCCTCAAGCAGATCGACACTCCCACACAGTTTGGTGCCATCTACAAATTTACTGAGGGCACACTCAATCCCCTCATCCACGTCATTGATAAAGATATTAAACAAGACTGGCCCTAGAACTGAGCCCTGGGGGGACACCGCTTGTGACCGGCCACCAACTGGATTTAACTCCATTGACCACAACTCTCTGGACTTGGCCATCCAGCCATTTTTTTTGCCCAGCGAAGAGTACACCCGTCTAGGCCATGAACCACCAGCTTCTCTAGGAGAATGCCATGGGAGACAGTGTCAAAGGCCTTGCTGAAGTCCAAGTAGACAACATCCACAGCCTTTACCTCAACCACCAGGCGGGTCACCTGGACATAGAACGATGTCACGTGAACCTTCTCTGGCCTGGGCCCCGATTTAAGCCTCAGGTGACCGCTGGGGGCAGGGTCCTGTCATGCCCACCTGCGCTGACCTGGGGGTTTGGGGGGGGGGGGCCAAAAGGTGACCTCCCCCATGACCTGGACCCCAACTTAGACCATGGGCAACCCCTGGGGGGGGATGGGGGAGGCCCAACATCATGTGACCCACCCATTGAGGCCTGGGCCCTGATCTTGACTTCGGGTCCCCGGGGAGCATATGTAACCCGCAGCCCCCCCCCCACCCCGAGCTCCGACTTTGACCTCGGGTAACCCCCGGGGGGAAGAAGGGGAGGTAAAGCAACCCGCCTCCACGCCCCCTGGTCTGGGCCCCGACTTTGACCTCAGGTGATCTCGGGGGTGGACGTCATGTGACTCTGCCCTTCCCCCCCCCCCCCCCCCCCGTCTGGGCCCCGACTTTGACCTCGGGTTACCCCGGGGGGAGGACGCGTGACCCTTTTATTTTAAGCTTTGGGGTTTTTCTGGGGAGTGGTGCTGGTGGTACTCCTAATTTACTTGGGTTTTTTTTAAATACGTAATTAAATATGGCTAAAAAGTCTCTAGTAGGACTTGTGTTGTCACTTCAAGTATTAATTACTTGGTAAACAGCAGTGAACAGCTAGTGAAATGTTAGTTTAAAACTATGGACATTCTTTCTTGTATAAATATGAAGCATAGCAATTTCAATTAAGACTTAGAGATAAAATTAGACTAAAACAATTGAAACGTGTGTGTTCAAAAGCCTTAAAACTTCAGTGGTTTTTAGTGTAGCTGGTTATATCCTACCTATGTTTTCTATAACAAAATCTCTTTTATAATGGCATTTGTATGAAATAAATATTAATATTATAGTTCTTGTGTCTGAAGGGAGTTCTTAATGTAAGTTTTATTCTTGATTAAAATAACAAACTTCTGTGAATAATTGCAAAATCATCTCTAACAATATGACACTACAGGGGTGTGGGCAGCATGGATCAATTGTCTTAGTTAAAAATTGATGAAGGCATATTCTTTCACAAAACTTGTATTAATGTGTATTTTGATCTGTTCAGTCATAGTTAAACCTAGTAGAGGACATGAATTTCTGAAGAAATTGCAGGCTTGGATCAGGTAAGTTTCTGGTAGTGCTTAGTGTCTGATGGAAACTTCATAGAACTAAGTTCTCAAGACAAGTGCTGCCTTTTTGCTACCCTAGAGCGTCATCATTTGTCTCTGAATGTCTAGAAAAGGACACTGTAGTAACACAACTCAAGATGAAGCTGAGATCTGGGAAATATAATGTATGTGGGGGAGAAGTTCAAGCAGTTATTTGGAAGTGCTAATACTGTTTTATGAGATCCTGAAACACTGTAGTTTGGGATGCTGGTACTCAAGGGAGTGAACTTGAGAGAGCACAAGCAAGCTTTTAAATGCTATCAATATGAGTGGGAAAAAATATTAAAAAAAAAGATGCACGCCTAAGAAAAGGCAAGGGAGAAAGAGAGGAAATGAATCTATTTTCCTGTCCCCTTCTAGGGAGACCGGAAAAAGACAGTGAGAGAGAGATAGTAGCTCTACAGACATCAGGTCCTCTTCTCACAACAGCATAAGTCACACCAAATGAAAATTTCCCTTCCCATTATCAAAGACGGTAAGCTTGCTAAGGGCTTTGACAGCTGCCAAAATCAGAGAAGCTTGTGTGGATGCTCTGGGGAGGAAAGGAATGGGATTTCTTGACAAGTAGATGGACACTTTACAAGAGGAGCACCTATGGCATCAGATGTATCTGCACTGGGGGTTCCTGTTGTGTGCATCAGCTTTCAAAGCACTGAAGCAGAGGCTGTGTCAGTGACAACAGCAGGCACTGTAGTTCTCTGGATAAGTAGTGTCATGACAACTTGGTTAAAGAAACCTTTTTCCTAGCAAGCGAAAAAATCCCAAGTGCTGACTTGGTAGCTAAAATGCATTTATAAGGATGCTATGCAAACTGCATAGTATTGCTAAGTTATGACCAAGTGCTAGTAAATGAAATGGTGACAGTTAACACAGGGTGGAACATGAGTTTTATACAGGGTTGTGGCATGATTTTTTTCTAAAATACAAATTACAGCAGTATAAGTTATGTAAGTAAATCCACATTCTCATACTGTACATATTCTTCACATTGGTATGGACAGGATTTTATAGAAAAAGGCTTTTGGACCTGGGCACTGCTATCCATAATCCTCTAGTTCACACGCATCTTTCAGGTTGAGGATGTGAATCCCATCAGGGCTATGCCTTTCAAAAAGATTGCAGAAAATAATATGGTCATAGCATTTTGTGTCAACTGGACATGTAATTTATTTCCTGCCTGAGTAGTAAATCTGATGCATTGTCCTGGCAGAAATAAGCAGGCAGTAGGTCTGGAAAGGTGTCTCCCAAGTGGAATCAATGATTGTGTTTATTCTCATGACTAGTAAATTAAAATGCTGGAAAAAAAGACGTGGTCACAGCTTTCCTTGATGCAGACATTTTATAAATAGATCATGTTTTTTTTATTGCCGTTTCCTCATCAGTTCATTGACATATATTGGAAATGACATTTTTGGAAAAAAGGGAGTCCTTCAAGACAAGTGATAATAGAATTTCTGGAGGAGGCATGGAATGTCATGTTATGTGTTGTGAAGTGATCAAATCTACTGTGGGATATATTTAATGAACTTGTCAGCATTGCTTTATTTGAAATGTAAAAAAAAATTCCAAAAAAATCCTTAAAATATTTGATGTTTTAGGAATAACAAAGGCTGAATGAGATTCACCTAGCAAACTCCTAAGAAGGAGTTCACGTTTTGCAGTTGTGTTCTGTGCTTGTGTCCTTTTAAATAACAAAGTTCATCTAGTTGTAGTCCTGCATTTTATTTTAATTTAAGCGACAGCTGTGTGTTTACAACATATTACAATATAGCTAGTTTTTTAACAGAACACCCGCAATGAGGAAACACACCTTCCTTTCAAGGATAATGGAGAAAAGTCCATCTGAAACAGAATGAAAACTTGTTTTACCAGGGTGAATGGGATGTTGGTGGAGGCTTATAACGAATTTTGGAGTTTTTGCCTCTTGCTTGGCAACTCAGACCCAGGTTGGCCAAGGCATCTGCCTTGGCTGTGTAATCCTTTCAGAAAGGCACTGTGATTTGTGGGAAATTAATGTTATGACTTTAGATTGCAGTAGACAGGTATTCATACTAAATCACTGTCATCCTCTCATGCATAGTCAGTTGGTATGCAGAATGGATTAACGTACCGGGACATGTTTTTTCAGAGCAATATAAAGCACACTCAAGCTAAATATATCAAAATGCCTATCTCCAGACAAACTTCTCTAAAACAAGAGCTTAGTAGGGAATAGACGTGCACTGAAAAAAAATGGGGAGGCCTGCAAAGGTCTCTGTCCAATACCAGGACAGACCAGACATATTTAAGAAAAGAGGCTCTGTTTTTTCTTGACTTCCCAAGGGTCCCATGAAACAAAAAGGAAAGAAAGATTTTAGTGCCAGGCTGCTAAATGGCAGGTCCCTCACAGCAATTCTCTTCTGACTGAAACATTGCTGTGCTGTGGAAAATCCTGCCGGTCAGGAGCTTGTAGCTCATATTTTTATCTCAGTTTCTTCCCTTGCTTTGTGCAATCCTGTGTTCTAGTGAAATAGCTGAGGAGCTATCAAGCTTTTTGTTTCAGAGTAATGTTGCAGATGTGAGGGCAACAGGGCTAAATCTGGCAGCTCGCTAGAAGTGAAGCTGCTGCCCCTTTGTGCCTCCAGGTCCAACCATTCGGGAAGGCTGAGGATGTATTCCCAGTAGATGCATGCACAAATGGACATATATAAAACATATGTACACATCAGCCAATACAGAGCATTCAGAAACAGAAAGAGTGGCTTCATCCTGCCATCATCTCAGGCCATTTGAGAAGAATGTGTCCTAGTAGAGTATTGTGGTACTGTATTTCTCTCTTTGACCTCTTTATGACCTCACAAATTCCCACGAGACCTTGGCTGTGTGTAATGATTTGATCAGTTAAGTGCCCCTTAATTGTACTAGGAGGTGCTACATGGCTGAGGCGAGGAGAGGTACTGTCCATACTAGAAACACTGGTTGACTGGTCAAGGCGGGGAGTAAGAGCAGGAACAATCAGTAATCCCCTGATAGCCTTGGAACATACCTCATGTGTCATAACCCAAGCAAAGAGGTATCATTGTTACTAGAACTCCAGTAATTACCAGCTGGATTGTGCTCAGGATGAAAGTTTACTAATTACTAGAGCCAATGGTCTCATGACCCAATAAACAGCAGTTGTAAATGATGCGACCAGCACCTCCCTCTGATTTAGGTGCCTCTCAGCTTTTGTATACTTAAGTTTGCAAAAATAAGATGTCGATTGCCAAACACTGACCCTTCACTCCTTGAGGCTCAACCCTCCCTTGTTGAGCAATTCCATGACATTCAATGTAAAAATTTTGCTGAACTCCAGGGGAATTTTTAAGAGGCATAGCTTTTATATAGAAAGGTTATCATGTCTTCGTCTATGCACACATGAATCAATTTAAGTAATCTGTAAATATGTGATTTAATTACAAATTGAGTTTAGACTGCTGCTGGCTACATATTATCCTTAGCCATAAAATGTTAACCAAGTCTGAGAATAAGATTAGACCTAGCCGCACCTAGACTCCTCTCTGAGAAGGAGTTTAGAAAGCAAAGTGAGTCTATTCTAAACTTCATGACTCAATGGGAGGGTCCTCCTTATTCTGTGCATCCATGGGCTCTCTATGAATCATTCTGAGAGTAACTTAATTTTCCTTTGTCTACTTCTTCCACGCAGTAATAGATTTAACCTTGCCATTTCTGAATATTTAACTAAGTCAGTGTTTTGATTGAAACAAATTTTGCCAAATTGCTTTTGACAAGCAGTTGATCCCAAATAAAACTGTAAAGTGTTGCAAGCTCTACTGTTAACATGAGGAAGAAGGATTGTCCATTTCAGCAAAGACTTGTCTCCCAGTTACAAGGGAAGGGAAAAGAATTAAAAGCTTGCAGCAGTCTGAATGACATAAAAGGGGTTGTCTGTAGATGCTGAAGTACTTTGTCACTAAATAGGCCCACAAACACTGGGACTCTGCACTTGTCTCTCCTGCTCATGAAACAAATGCTGGCATTCTTGCTTTTGCCAGAGCCTAGCTCAAAAATGGGAAATGTTAGACGTTTCTCCCACAGCAAAGGTGCCAGGACCAAAAGCAGTGGCTGGTACTCATTGCAGTTTTGCAGCCCTTCAACAGCCTCAAAAACTCTAAGCACTGCTCTTCTCTTTCCTGCATATGGGACAAATGTTTACATTCTCGCTCTTGCCAGATCAAAGCTCTAAATATGAAATGGTCAAGCATTTCTCAAACAACTAAGATCCCAGGACAAAAGGACTGGCTGATTATTATTGCAATTTGACAGCTTACAACATCCCCACATACATAGCTGGTCCTTGCCTTCTATGCCTGAATATGGCACAAATATATATATTCTTGCTGTACAGTGCACAGTTCAGAAATTACAAATGTCTAGAAATTTCTTTAGAACTTAAGGAGCGAGGACTTTAAGATGTGGCATGCACTTACATAATTTGACAACCCTGAAAATCTTCTAAAAATTCTATAAGAAAATTCTATAAGAAAATTCTATAAGATAAGATAGCTTGCGCTTACCTTGAAATTTTCAGGCCAATGTTTACATTGTAATTCTTGCTCCAGTCTAGGTTTAAATGGCAAATGTTTAGCTATTTCTGCAATACCAAAGATCCAAGTGCCAAATTCTGCAATCTCCTCAAATTCAATAGATATTTTTCTCACTCTCCATTGTTTTTCTTCACGCGTAAGAAATAAATGCCTTCAGGAAATCACCGGTGGCCATCTCCAAAGTTAAAAACGACAGTACATTTGTCCCACAGCAAAGGCACCAGATCTAAAGCTCTGGCAGAACTTTAAAAACTCTTTCTGTTCTTCAAAATATAACACAACTATAGGAATAGCTCTTCTCTTGCAATTTCAAGGCAGCTAAAGAGGTCCGGCGGCGCCCTGACCCTTTCTCTACAGCCCACTAGTGGCCAAAATGGGATACTGAAGCCAGTGCACTGCACCAGGCCCGGCGGTGACCCTAATGCCACCTGGAGGCCAAAGTACTGTACTGCGATGGACTGGGCCATGGCTCCTTCTTCCGACAAAAAAGGATTCTGCAGCCAGGAAGACGGAACCGGGCCCGCTGATGGCGCCTGGTGCCCATCATGGGGTACTGCGACCCGGGCCCCTGCATTCCTGGTGTTACGTGACGTCAGGGCCAACCCCCCACCCCCCCAGGGTAACCCGAAGACAATATCGGGGCCCAGACCGTGGTGTGACGTGACCTTCCCCCCCCCCGCCCCGCCCCCCCGGGGGCCCCGGCTTGGGGGGGGGGGGGGGGGGGAGCGGAGTCACATGACCTCCCCCCAAGGGTCAAAGTCGGGGCCAAGACTGAGGGGGAGGGGTAAAGGCAGGAGGGTAATGTGACCTCCACCCCCGGGGTCACCCGAGGTCAAAGTCAAGGCCCAGACGTCTTACCATGTCCATAACAGAGCCTTAATGGGGCCTTAGAGTATCCTTAATGTGGTCTTAACTGGTCTTTAACGTCTCCTTAGCATGTCCTTAATGGGGCCTTCAGATGTCCTTAGTGTGTCATTGATGGGGCCTTAACATGTCCTTAGTGTGTCCTTAGCATGTCCTTAACAAGTCCTAGGTGTGTCCTTAGTGTGTACTTAATGTGTCTTTAGTATGACTTTAACAGGGCCTTAACATGGCTTTAGTGTGCCCTTAACATGTTTTTAACATGTAGTTAGCATGTCCTTAAGGGTCCTTAACATGTCCTGAGAGTGGCCTTAGTGTGGCATTATCGTGTCCTTAACATTTCCTTGGCATATCCTTAGCTTTAACTTCTTCGTAACAGGGCCTTAGAGTCCTTAGAGTGTCCTAAACTGGTCTTTAATGTGTCCTTAGCATGTCCTTAACGGGGCCTTACATGTTTTAGTGTCTTTAATGTGTCCTTAATGCATCATTAGCATGTCCTTAACGGGGTCTTAACATGTCTTTATTGTGTCCTTAACTTATCTTTAGGGTGTCCTTAATGAGGCCTTCACGTGTCCTTACTGTGGTATTAACAGGGCATAAATGGAGTCTTAATGTGCCTTTAACATGTCCTTAGCATGTCCTTAACAGACCCTTCACGTTTCCTTAGCGTGTCCTTAATAGGGTAGCAAAAAGGCAGCACTTGTCTTGAGAACTTAGTTCTATGAAATTTCCATCAGACACTAAGCACTACCAGAAACTTATCTGATCCAAGCCTGCAATTTCTTCAGAAATTCATGTCCTCTACTAGGTTTGTGAAAGAATATGCCTTCATCAATTTTTAACTAAGACAATTGATCCATGCTGCCCACACCCCTGTAGTGTCATATTGTTAAAGATGATTTTGCAATTATTCACAGAAGTTTGTTATTTTAATCAAGAATAAAACTTACATTAAGAACTCCCTTCAGACACAAGAACTATAATATTAATATTTATTTCATACAAATGCCATTATAAAAGAGATTTTGTTATAGAAAACATAGGTAGGATATAACCAGCTACACTAAAAACCACTGAAGTTTTAAGGCTTTTGAACACACACGTTTCAATTGTTTTAGTCTAATTTTATCTCTAAGTCTTAATTGAAATTGCTATGCTTCATATTTACTACAAGAAAGAATGTCCATAGTTTTAGGAACTAACATTTCACTAGCTGTTCACTGCTGTTTACCAAGTAATTAATACTTGAAGTGACAACACAAGTCCTACTAGAGACCTTTTAGCCATATTTAATTACGTATTTAAAAAAAAACCAAGTAAATTAGGAGTACCACCAGCACCACTCCCCAGAAAAACACAAAGCTTAAAAATAATGATGATCAAAACACACAGAGAAACAACTTTTTTCTCTCAACATAGCTACAGCCATATAATACACAAGCACTAAAATAACAAGCTTGATTGAAGCAAAAGCTTCATAGAGTAATTTTAGGAATAACAAAATTTTAAAAAGAAAGTAAATTTTTTCTACTGGATCCCTATTGTATGCTTAAAAAAAAAAAAAAAACCAAAACAAAAACCAAACACACACCACACCCCCCATACCACCTCACCTACCAACACCTTACTCCAAAAAAAACCTCTACAAAAGCCACAGCTCAAGCTGTGTTTATCCCTTGGGCCAATGGGCAGTGGAAGTGTGGGTGGATGCCCCAGGTGAGGTTGCTCAGGGTAATAAGGCCTATTGCTGCATGTAGGACTGTGATGTCAAAGCCATCAAAGCCAACATGCTCCTAGTCATATGTGTCTCTAAGTGACTTTTAATGATTTTGTTAGGCATCTATGTCTTTAAGGTGTTACCTAGCCTCGAGGTACTTTGGTACTATGTTTTGCTTGAACAGCAGTTACTGTTTAACTGAAAATCTTCTCTAAATTTCTAAAAAGCTGTACTTGCCCAGACATCCAGCATAAACATACAGTAATATTTCCCTTGCAGTTGCTAGATATGTTGGCATCTATGGGTTGATGCCTTTGTATTTAAGAGACTTTGCATATCTTTGCTGCAAGTTTACCCAGGCCATAGTGCAAAAACCTATGTAAAACTTTGACATCCAGGAAGAAATTCCACAGCTTATTTATCTATAATGTTAAGAAGAAGCTCATTACCTTACCAGGATCACTTAGGATTTCTTTGGTCTGTACAACCCTGAAGAAAGGAGGCAAGTCTGTTTATTTTCTGTTTTATTATATTAATATAGATGAAAGATTACTTTTTATTTTTATTATTGTATACAAAGAGGTATATTTCTATGTAATAAAGATGTTATTATTCCCCATTTGTATTCTTTTCTTCAGATCTTTACCCCAATTCCTTAGAAAACACAACATTAAATAACTGCATTATGGACATTAGAGGCTTTATCTTGCAGGTGTTTGTTACCTGTCTCATCAAGATCCTGAGCACACTAATAAGCCTTAACTGCTTTAATCTGCCTCCCCTGGCACCTCTACCTACAGCTGTATTTAAGCCTAGGCATTGGTTTTCTTTTTTCATTAAAGAGTTTAGAGTATAGTTGGTTTTAGTTTTGCTCTTACTGTGTTTGTGATTTGCTATTTAACATCTTTTGTTTCTAATCTAATTTCTTAGCTATAGACTTGTATATAAGGTTATAATATAACTTAATTTTGAATTTTGCTTTATAGGTAAAATACATCTTTGTTATAGTTACATTTTTAGTTTGGCTTTTTGTTATGCTTAATTAAACTTGATGCCCAGATCTTGCATTGCAATTACTGTCTTATCACTCCCTTATAAGTGAATTTTTTATCAGTGCTTTGTTGTGCATGAATTCTACTAATGCTGCATGACTGTGCCTGGGTTGGTAAGCATTTTACTGTATTTTTCAGTTATTCTTGTTTTATCCTGGTTTACGGGGGCTTTAGTTACTGTATAACACACATGCAGAACTGTGAGTGGGTCTTGCAAAAGTAGGAAATTTGTCACTTTCAACTTAGATCTTACGCTTTATTTTCTGTTTTTGGTTTTCTTGAACTAAACACATAGCTAACCTTACAGAAAAGAGACAGTAAACAGGAAAACTTGTATCACTGTATAACACACAGTAAGTTCTCTTATTTTTCTGCTTAAGGCTATGTCCTGTTAAATTTCTATGGTATAGTTGTTATAGACTTACACATGCTAGCCACCGCCCAACTCTGGGATCCTGCTAAGAATGCAAAATCCAACTGAAGGCTTCTGTTTAGTCTTTTAGTTCTTAAGTTATAGCTTGATCTGGGTGCCTCCAACAGAGGGACCCCTACCCCAACTTAAACTTCTCAATTATACCTGTACCATCTATCATCTGATTCCCAAGTCCAATCACTTAATTTTAGTTGGTGGTCTCCTGATTTCTTACTAGTTTTCATTGCTGCCGGACTGGCTTTCTTCTGAAGTTACTTCATTCTCTTGGAATTGTCTCCTTGGTCCTTATCTTTTTCACTGCACTTGTATCTGCTGGATCCAGCTAGCTCTTTGTTAGCCGCATTAGTTTTACCAAAAAGTTTACTCCTGGTCAGCTCTTGCAGCCTAAGGCTTCAGCTACTTTAGCTGCTAATGCTAAGTCACTAATGCTAAATGACACTATTCAGAGAAAAGAATACAGATAATAAAATTCCTTTTAGAATAATAATAGTGTTTTGATGGATTTGTTATACTTAATGATCTGATGTGTTTAACTTCTGTAACTGTTCACACATGTGGCACGTAAGACTGAATGACTTTAATCTCTGAGGAATAAATCTATTTTCTTTTTTTAAGATTCTCAATAACTGATGCATGGTTAGAAAGGACTCATGAAATTCAGCATCTCAATTACTAAAACAGATTGTTGCTCTGGTGGAGTTTTGTCTAGGAAACACTACCAAAATATGAGGGTCTAGTTTAAACTGTTAATGTAAAATATTTCTGATAGGAAGATGCTGTCTCTGTGTATACCTGAGAAGACAGCAAGAAACACTTTGTCTATTTTAAATACATTATTTCATGCTTGCTGAATTATGATATACTAGATTGTACTTTCTGAATAGTGAGTAGACATACCACCCATGCTGTCTTCTCTTGCACACAGAACAGCTTGTCTCTTATTTGATACACTTTATTAATACAGAATGCTATTGCCACCTTAAATGAGGCAATCTGGACTCATTCCAAATACATCATGTCAGAAACTGCAGATTTCTGTAGCTTCTGATCCCCTTCAGGGTTTGTCTGCATGTTGCAAAAATAGTGCTAAAAGGGATTTTCTTTCTGTATGGGATTTGCTTATAAAATAAATAAGAAATAGAAGATGCACATGTTAATTGAAAGAAAACTTTTTCTTGTATGCAGAATAAAATACTCCTAATGCTTCTAAGTAACCTTTTCCCATGGAGGAAGAACGGGACTAGTTGTCAGCTTAAGGGTATTCTCTGCAGGGTTCATGATCTTTAATATAACCATGCAGGAAGAGATACTTGTTTATAGCTTCTTGAGATAAGATTGGACTTAATGCCCAGTGCTGCTGTTATGCAGCAGTTCACACAACTCCACTGTATGACAATGAAACCAATTACTCCTGGGTCACCACGAGGGGGAGAAGGGCCATGGAGCAAGAACCCTGCGAGTGTTGCATGAACAAGCGGTAGTGTAGCCCTGGATGTGAGAAAGCAGTATCATTTTGCTTTTCCCGCGGCCTGCGCACAGTTCTGTTTGGGTGCAGTGTCTCGGCGAAGCCAGGTTTGGGCTGTCGGGGGCGGGGTCCAGTGGCGGGAAGGCCTGGTGCCTCCCGCAGGGGGGGCCGTAGCCTGGGCTGTGGGAGCCCTGCTGTGGTTGAGGCGGCGGGATGCTGGGGAGGATGTGATCGGGCTCCTTGGTACCTGGAAGGGTGAAAAGGAGAGGTGCACGTCGTCGGCAGGGACTTTCTGGAGGTAAGCTGCCGGAGTCCTGTGGCGGGAGGAGGGAAATGCAGCCCCAGGCAGTGCTGCGGTGAGAGGCCGCGGGCGAAGCTGGCGCTTCCTAGCGGCGGGAGGAGGTGGCTTCTCCGCACTCCGAGAGCGCTGAGAGGAAGCAGCAGGTGATGGGGGTTGGGGACTTCTTTGGCCCGGGGGCATCCATCTTCCCGTCGGACGTGCTGTTGTGGCACAGCCGTTGGCTCCTGTGGGCCTGTGTGCAGGCCGTGTGCTCTTTTATGTGCCTTTGTTCTCACAAACAAGTCATGTAAACATCAGTGGTCGTGTTTATTGCTAATAGTGGGCCTAAGCAAACACCTGAATAAGCTTTACCTCAGGGAGGTATAACAAGGTAGTGATTGTCCCTACACTTAAGGATGTAACATGCCAAGTATTATGACCAGTCAGAGTACAACTGTATTTATTCCACCTTTTCATTGCAGGCCTTGGAAAAAATGCTTTAACCTATGAACATGAAAAGATGAGGTTGTCTTGCAACGAATTTAAAGACTACCACTAAAAGATTAAAAAGCCAGTTGGTACATTGTCTGCATTTTGTTACTCAATTTTTATTAGATAAGAAGTCAAATGATCTGTTTTCTTTAGAGGCTACCTAAAAAAATCATATCTGAAGTAGATTGCAGGAACTTTGGTGTCTACAGAGATGTCTTTGAGCTTAGTGTGGTCTGCTGTAATATCTATTCATGTTCTGCAAACATGTCCTAAACATATTTTGAATGTATTAGGAAAAAGAAGGACTGGGGAAGAGGCAAAAGTGTTGATAGAATATTTTGGGCCTGTCACTGTTTTGTGTAACACAGAAAAGAGACAGTAAATATGAGAACTTGTGTCACTGTATAACACACTGTGAGTTCTTTTATTTTTCTTCTTAGGGCTATGTCTTGTTAAATTTTTATGGTATAGTTTTTATGAATTTACAAGATGAAGTAGGTTTGGCCCAGTCCCAAAGCTATGACTTCACTGGCATAAGTGAAACCTGGTGGGATGAGTCCTGTAACTGGTGGGTGACGATGGTTATAGGCTCTTCAGGAAGGATAGGTAGGGCAGGTGAGGCAGGGGGTGGTGCTATATCTAAGGGACAGGTTGGATTGTATGGCACTTACAGTTGGCAACAACATGGTTGAGAGCCTCTGGGTAAGGATGAAGGCAAAAGCAAATAAAGCAGATGTTGTTGTGGGCTTCTACTATTAGCCAGCCAGCCAGGATGATGACACTGATGAATTGTTCTACAAGGAATTAAGTGATATCTCTAGATCAACAGCTCTTGTCCTTATAGATGACTAATTTCCCAGACATCAACTGGGAATATCATACAGTGGGTACAAACAGGTCTGGGAAATTTCTAAAGCATGTTGAAGTTAACTTCTTGGTGCAGGTACTAAGGGAGCTGACTAGGAAAGGTGCCCTCCTAGATTTGCTGTTTTTAAACAGAGAGGGACTCTCTGTCCACTCTCTGTGGGCAAAGTGGTGATTGGTGGCTGTCTTGGTCACAGTGACCATGAAATAGTTGAGCTTCAGGTCATTGGCGATAGGAGAAAAAACTGCCAGCAAAACTTCGACCCTGGATATGGGGAGACAGACTTTGGGCTGCTGAAGGAGCTAGTTAGTAAGATGCCCTGGGAATCTGCTTTTGAAGGGGTCCATGAAAGCTAGTTGCTTTTTAAGATCCATTTCTTAACAGCCTGGGAGCAGTATATTCCAAAGTGTCAGAAAGTCGAGCAAGTGGGGCAGACAGGGATCTTGTAGAACTTAGATGAAGAAAATTTTACAGATATTGGAAGTAAAGACATGTGACACAGGAGGACTACAGAGATGCTGTTCACCACTGTAGTGAAAAAATTTTTGTGGCCAAAGCTCAGTTAGAGCTCAAGCCAGCCAGCCAGTGCTGTGCCCTTTGCTTTTTTAAATATGTTGATAGCAAAAGGAGGATCAGAGGTAACATTGGTTTGTTGCTTGATGAGGTTTCTCACCTCACTAGTAGGAATGTAGACAAAATGGGGACACTGATGATGGGTCCTGGGACCCCCAGAGCCCTGTGTTGGTAGACTGTGACTGGGGGGGATGATAAACTCCCAGCCAACCCTAAACTTGTTTGAGTCTTGCTGGATGATAGCTGGATGTGCATAAATGTATGGGGCTGGACGAGATTCATCCCAGGGTACTGAAAGAGCTGGCTGATGTAATTGTGAGACCTCTCTCCATTATTTTTCAATGGTCTTGGGAGTCTGGAGAGGTCCCAGTCCACTGGAAGCTGGCAAATGTTGTCCCAATTTTCAGGAAGGGTAAAAAGGAAGACCCTGGTAATTACAGGCCTGTCAGTCTCACTTCAGTGCCTGGTAAATTTAAGGAGAAGATTATTCTGGGAATTATTGAAAAACACTTGAGAGACAATGCAGTCATTGGTCATAGCCAGCATGGGTTCATGAGGAGAAAGTCCTGCTTAACCAACTTGATTTCCTTTTATGACAAGGTCACTCATCTAATTGACCGAGGGAAGCCAGTAGATATGACGGGTTTGGATTTTGGCAAAGCTTTTCATACTGCCTCTCACAGTATCCTTCTTGATAAACTGTCCAGCACACAGCTAGACAAGTCCATAATACATTGGCTGATGGTTATAGTAAACGGGGTTCCGTTAGGCTGGCAGCCAGTCAGCAGTGGGGTTCCCCAGGGCTCAATTTTAGGGCCAGTGCTATTTAATGTTTTTATAAATGATCTGTACTCAGGAATCAACTGTAAGTAAGTTTGCCCAATGATACTAAACTAGGAGGAGCTGTGGATTCCCTCAAGGGTAGAGAGGCCTTACAGAGACATCTGGATAGACTAGAGAACTGGGCAATCACCAACCATATGAAATTTAACAAGAGCAAGTGCCAGTTTTTCCACCTGAGACAGAGTAATCCTGGTTATACATACAAATTGGGGGATGAGAGACTGGAAAGCAGCTCCACAGAAAGGGATCTGGGGGTTTGGTTTTATGGCAAGTTGAATATGACTCAGCAGTGTACCCTGGCAGTGAAAGGGGCCTACTGTGTCCTGGAGTGCATTAAGCCCAGCATAGCTAGCTGGTCAAGGGATGTGATTGTTCCACTCTATGCTGCACTGGTGCATCCCTTCCTTGAGCACAGTGTGAAGTTTTGGGTGCCTCACTGTAAGAAGGACATCAAACTATTAGAGTGTGTCCCGAGAAGGGCAACAAAGATGATGCAAGGGCTCAAGGTCAAGAGGTCACTTGGTTTGTTCAGCTTTGAGAAAGTTGAGGGATGATATCTTTGCAGCTTACAACTTCCTCAAGGCGGGCAGTGGGGGAAAGGTGCTGATCTCTCTGTAATGGCCAGTGATGGGACACGAGGAAATGGAATTAAGTTGCATTAGGGCAAATTCAGATTGGACATCAGGAAAAGGTTCTTCACAGAGAAGTCGTCAGTCATTGGAACAGGGTCCCTGGGGAAGTGGCCACGACACCAAGCCTGTCAGTTCAAGGAGTGTCTGGATGATGCTCTTAGTCGTATGGTTTAGTTTTAGGTAGTCCTGTGAAGAGCAGGGAGTTGGACTTGATGACCTTATGGGTCTCTTCCAACTTGAGATATTCTATGATTCTAGGTTTGTAAATGTGGACCGGTGCATTCAAGTCTTCTCTCTGAAATAGCCTCTCTTGAAGATTTGAACATGTGATGTGAGTCCAGAGTCAGCTTGCAAGCTTAGATGCTTGAGTTTGAGCAAACTGTTGCTGTCTCCATCCCACTGCTCTATCAGTGCATCTCACTAGCAGATACTGCTAGCAGTTGTTACTGTATGTACTTCAAAACCTGTTGGGAAGATTAATTAGTAGTGATGTGTAGAGTGCTTGGAAGCTGTGAGTGTTGCCTAAAGAAAGAAGTAGTACAATGCCAAGGGAAACTTTAAAAGGATTTACATGTGTGTTAAACCAGTTATATTTTGCTGTCACTCATGTGGAAGCTGATTAGAACAGCTCAAAATATTAGCAGTGCATTAGTGTTGTCTGGAGTCCCATATTTATTATTCTCCAAACAAGTCTGTGCAAAGCAGGGTTTTATTTTCCTACTTGGTTGTCGAAAGAGATTTGCATTGGGCAGCTGGCCAGCTCTGTTGCTCTCTAAACAAGATGTTGTATGAATGCTAATATTCTGTTTCTTTCCTGCTGCTGCCTCTTAATTGTCTTGTGTTTCAACCTTTCTGATAACTGCACAAAACTTGATGTATGGGGAGCAAATAGAATCTTATGCTTGGCAGTAAAAGCAGATTAGATCCTGTAGCTAAACTAGAGTTGCCTGGAAATAATCGATTACATCACAAGATTGCTGGTAGAGCAGGGAGCTGTAATAGCTGTGATATTACATGCTTGAGTTCTAGGGATAAGGAGGAGCTTAAACTGAACTGTGTGCTATTTTAGTCACTGCCTAGCAGTCAAACTTGGTTTTCCTGTAGCAGTGTGTGATAAATGACTGAGTCCCAAATAGGATTTCAATCAAAATTATCAATTTATTAAACGAATAAAGGCAAGCAAACAGCTCTGGGTGCGCCGGGAGCCTCTGCTCTACCAGACGCACGTGATACAGTTCTTGTTTCTGGTTTATATAGCCCCCAGGAATAGGCGAGCCTTAAACTTCTCTTGTTTTGGTTAGTAACAAAAACCGGTTTAACCTGTTATGCTGAAAGGCCCAGCAGGCGACCCCGCCCGGCCCCCCTCCCCCGTGAGGAGGCGGTTGGTGGCCGATGCCGCCTCGGTGCCCAGCCAGCCCCCCCTCCCCCAGTGAGGAGGCGGCTGGGGGGGGTGCAAGGTAAGAACTATATACATTAACCTCTCTGCTTTCTTAGGCTTGTGGTTATAGAAGGGTATGTCATCATGCGGCCCTAGCATTGTTCCATATTAACACGAATCAGATGGACATATATCACACAGTGCAATTGAATTCTTCTGAACTTGATACCTGTGTTTTCGGGCACTTGTACTAAGGGTGAGGATTTTGTTACTTAGCCTTAAAGTAGAGGTGGTGTTAGGAACTTCTTGTGCCTGTGTTTGCCGTAATCCCGGGCAGTTTTGGGAAGAGTGATGTGCGTGGAGACCTTTTTTCTGTACTGGCCTGCATTTTACTTGTACCAAAACAGAAAAAAAAATCAGTCTCCCACAGCAACCATGAAGGCTGAACTTGAGGTACTTAATGCTGACTCTCACTCGTATTTCACTGGGTTAAATTGGTTCCTATAAACTAGAAGTTAGGCAAGATCCTTTTTTGTAGAACTGCGCAGTGCTTAAAATAAAAAAAAATGTACTGTGCATGCAAATGTGACAACCATACTTTTACAGTTTTCTGTGGTGTGTATTATCCTTGTTGGAAAAGTGGGGAGGTGGTTAGGATAAGTACTCCAATTTGCCATTCAAAGTTGCAATTGCTCTTTGTTGGGCAGTTTTGTTTATGAGTGAAGCCCTTGCTTTACTTAATGCAACACTTAAATTTCAGTATGCTTCTGAAAAAGAAACATACTGAAATTTAAGTTGAGACTTTCCAGGCCTCAAACTTGATTGTTCAAGCCTGAGCAGCAGTTTCCCCAGCTTGCTGGAGCCTCCTGGCAAGGTTTGCAAGGAACACGGTGAACTGCCCAAGCCCTAGTCCTTTCCTCGGAGTGGTACTGATACGTTAGGCAAAGTGCTTCCTAACTGCTAAAAGAATGCTCTACAAAGGTTTTTACTTGCTTAGTAGTCAGGGTTTGGGGTGGGGGAGGAGGAGAGAGGGCTGGATGTGAACTCTTCCTTTGGGCTTTAAAGTGCTCCAGTATTTCTGAGTGTAAGAAGAAAAGGATCCTGTTAAAGAGTGTGTGTCTTGTGTGTGGACAGGGAGGACATGGATGACCTGAGGACAGGGTAAATCCTGTCCCACAGGCAAGTGGAGATGATTTGCCAGTGCTTGTCTCTGCCTGCAGTTCTACAGCGTTGTCTCTCTTACCACCCCTCCGTGGGGCCCCTTTCCTTTACTATGGTAATCATGACATTCAGCAGGAAAGGATGGAAGCAAACATTGAAAAGCCTATGCACTGTTCTGGTGACTTACTTGATATTTGCTTTGTAAGCCATCTAGGCTACTACCAAGTGAATTGATGCAGCCTTGTTGAAATGCTGGGTGAGGAAGATGCTGGTACATGGCCTGGATAACACACCCAGGAAAGAATGGCCCTGGCTTTGCAGTGAGGAAGAATATTTCTGCTGAGCTCTTCTCTTGCCTAAGAATATTTATCTGGTACTGTGACAAGGAAGACCACTTCCTCCCTGTTTGTATATGGCAAAGTTTCTCGCAGAGCTCTTGGGCTGCACGTTGCCAGACAAGGGCACCTCTACTGTATGTGAGGTAGGTGACTGTGTATGTGTGTGGTACTGCTGCTTGACCTGTGGTTCTGATGATTTTTTTGGAAATGTCTCCAGGGTGCTGCACGTCTGACCTTTTGGCTTGTATACCTCTTCTCCTCTGAGTCATTAACCAGAGGTGGGGCAGGGATTCAAGGAGTTAGGATGTTTTTCTGTCTAGTAGTGACACTCACCAGGCTTGCTTTCCTTTCCACATGTTAGTTGACAGAAAGCTGGAGCCTAATTGACTGCTGCTGCTTACTGCTCACCTGAAAAAGTGGTTGGCTTTTAAAATGAACACCCTTTAGTTCTCCCCTCAAAAACATGCATGTCAACTTGCATGTATGTCTCAACCACCAGCAGACTGACACACTCCCTTGTTGTAAACTGAGAAGTGTGGCATGTCCCTTAAGCTCCCTTTTTGCTTCCTGGGGGTGAAAGGAGTGCTACAGTAATTTCCAGTGCTCTGGAAGGAATACAGCTCAGAAAATGAAACTTGAACTTTAGGATGAGGTAAATAGCTCTTGAGCACATTCTGTGCAGGTGAACTTGGAGTGTTTTGGAGAAGTCTCGTTTGAAGGCTCATAGGAGGGTTTTACTCATGTTGCACTGTACTGAGTTGAGTGGGGGTGATTTTTGCCTGGTTTCAGGGCCTCTAGGCCAAGCCTGAATAGAAGTTCAATTGTAGCAGTGTCCTTTCACGTGTGGACAGCAAGAGGAGCAAAAGAGCTTGCCTTGTAAAAGGAGGGGGATTCTGATATTTCAAAGGTGACCCTTGAAGTATCACTGAACTGCACTTAGAGGAAGCAATGCAGAATGTTTCTTAGTTTCAGACTATATAGTACTTCCACTGAGTGGGTTATACTGACAAAAGTCTGAATGAAGTTAGCAAATAAATAGTCTATGTTTTCAGTTTAGAAGGTCTGAAGTTGTCTTGCATCATTTCCTGCATGTCTTAATTTTTGGCGAGGTAGGTGTGCTTCCTTGCTGTTCTGTTTCCCTAGCCTGTCCTCGTAAATAGCTTATTTAATGCATGGTTTCCAAAACTTGTTCAGTTTTAAGGAACTGTTTTATCTTCACTTTCTGTCCTGTGATTGGGTGATGGCTATAACCAACCATCATGGTATTTTCAAGTCCTGTAACTGAACTCACTGTCTTGAGATCTGTTCAGCAGAGGTTTGAGCAGAGTGTGAGGTTTGGTGTGTATCTGACCCCTGAGAGTGGAACTATTGAGTGTTGCTTGTGCCTATGTTAGTGTGGATATTCTAAAAAGTACCCTGCTTCTGCATCACAAGTAGTGCAGTGTATAATATAGGTGTCCTTTCCTAGGCTTGAGCACATTCTCCAAGAGCTGTGTCCAACTGTTACTGCAAGCTATGTGTGTTAAGAAACTCTGGAAGTAGAAAAACACCCTCTTGAGCACAACACCTTTTGGTAGAATACAGCAGGACTGTTAGGTTTTGACTTGGCATTCAATAAGAGTTATAGAAACTAAATAAAATTACCATCTACTGCTATGAAAATATTGATTGAATTTGTATTTTGGTTTAGGTTTCATTTGGTCACTTGATTCAAAGCAAACTTACCTTTGTCCCATTATTAGACACCAAAATGTTCAAATGGATCTGAGTAGCGTAGTCTTCTATTCATCTTTTTCAAGCTGTTGGCCCTACCTTTTCAACTGGCCAGTGTCTGTTCCCTGTTGTATGAAATGCTTACCTTTACTTGGACTACCTAGTGTAACTTCAGCTCCAAGTACTTCTTGCTGCTGCTTAAATAGCATCAGTGTTAAGTTGCTGAGCACTTGATTAATTGGAATGGAGGGTGTCTCAAACATTTTAAGAATATGGAGATGCCTAGGAAATTATTAAATCAGTGTTAAAGGAGAAGATCTGAGGCTTAGGGGTAAGATCTGTCTATTGCTAGCATGGCTTGATCAGCCGATCTGAAGAGTTAAAATCACATGGAAATCAAAGATCTATGCAGATTAATTTATTGTACCTGATCCTTTTGAGGAAGTGACTAGTCTGTTGGGGCTTTTTTATGTGGGTAGTGCAGGAAGGTCTACATAAAAGATTCATGCAAATGAAGCTTCTGGCCATTGTGGTAAATACTGCCACTGAAATCCTACATGCTAAAGTATAGCACTGACCCACAGTTTTAACTCTAGTATTATCTGGATAATACCTTGTTCAAGAAATAGATGGGGGTGGGAAGAGAAGGTGAAGCAAGCTATCCAGTCATGTTTCCTTCAGTTGTGTTGTCATCGGCTGTTTTTAAAGAGGTGTGGGATGGTAACTGAACCCAGGGTAGGGAAAACAAAGCATTGACAGCCAAATCCCTTTGTCATCTATTAATCATCATGAAACGTCAACTGATGCAGTTTAATCAGGATAATCTCCCAGGGAAACCTCCTATGGCTAGGCAAGGGAGATGAGATTGGACAGGGTGCTATGCTACGGTGATTCAGCAATTTTGTCAGCCTGACATCTCAAGCAGAGTCGTGGAACACTGAGTAAGGAATTTGGGGCATGTGATTCATATCAGTCAGCACAGACTTACAGAAAAGCAGGTACCAAAGACTATGCTAGAGATTATAGGGCCAATGGAGACAAGGAACAGCTGATGCAATGTTAAGTTTTCTGCAAGGTAGTGACAAATTTTGTATCACGTTTGCTTGCCTGAAGGAAAGTAGCACACTAAATGGTTTGAAAACTGGTTTGACTGTAGCTCTCAAATAGGAATTGCATGGGCAACATCAAGAAAGTATTTCTAGTAGTATCTTTCTTTTAGTTTTAGTATTTCTTGTGGTGACATAGCAAAAAAGATAGACTTGAAGTCATGGGAAAATGACTAAATAGTGTGTGATTAACTGTGGGAGGTCTGTTTTTGTGTCTAGTTGACCAAGCATGAAGTATTTGGAGGTAAACAGTTACCTCAGATCTCCAGTGCTGAAGTGATCCTTGGGTGTATAAAAAATGGAATTTCCTATTGTGCTAATAGCTATTAATAGAAATAGCGCAGTAGTCAAAAATAAAACTAACTTTGATCCACTAAGACAAAAGAATGGTTTTAAACAATGCCAATAATGTGCATTTGTCAGGTTGCTTTTCAGTTAACAGTGTGAACATGTTTAAAATGGTTTGAATTTTGTAGATTGCACATGGAAAGATGAGGCGCAATTGACTATGCTTTTGGTTTTGCCTGTCTGGTGGATGTGTCTTAATTTTACTCTCCTTTGAAAATGAACTATTATATAACTACTAGTGTTTTTAGCAGCCAGGATGACTTGTGCTTTACTTAGTGCAGTGGCAGTAAGTAATCCCTGTATTTGTAAAAAATAAGGTTAAAGGTTTGCTTTCTGTCCTCTGTTTTTGTTGGTTACGACTTAATTGATTCTGGAGATGAAATTAGAGGTGATTTTTTTTTTTTTATTCCTTTTGTTCTATGCAGAATTCTTACACAGTCAGCTTTCTTCTTTGTCCTGTGCTGGTCTCAGCTGCTTGGACTGCTGAACTACTTTTAACTGTGTGTAGCACAAATGAAGAACTACTAGAGTGAGGGGAAACGGGACAAGTGGAAGCAAAAGCAATTTCCTTAGGTAAGGAGTATAGAGTAAAAATCAAAGGAGTAGGCTTAATTATTAAAGAGTTATTTTCATCTCTTACTTTGCTTGCATGATTGTCATCTGATAACAATGTTCTCTGATAGATTAATGAAAGAAGTTCTTTGAGCAATGTAGGTGTAGAATAAGATCATGAACTGTATTGTATTCAGCCTGCTAAGAATATCTATGTTTAGGGGGAGTTCCAGCTAAATTCATGATGAGGGAGCAGAGGAATTATTGGCCACTTCCTTTGGCCCTAGACTAGAAAGAACAGTGTGGATATTTTTCTTAACCTCTTGTTACCAGTTTCTGCAGACCTGAGCTCCTAGAATGCATGCAGATAGGATGCTGTGACTTGTACCTGTTACCCCAAATAGAATAATAATGAAGGCCTTCCTTTACCAAGTTTTATTTTTCTCTATGCATTGGAGACTGTAGTATATCCAGGGTTGCTGTGAGCATCATGTAAAAAGCCAGAATGCATCCAGAGGAGACTAGCTGCCTCTTGCTGAAGAGGTTTTGTCTTGCTGAAAGATCAGTAACACGTGTCCTCAGACAAGGCTCCAGTTCTCACTTTTGGACTATTGACAGACATTGTCCCCTGCACCACTGGATACTGCGCAAATACATGGAGAGAGGAAAGTGTTTAAACCGCTGTCCTTGCTTGGTACTCTGTCAGTATTACTCTTAATAAAAAAAAAAAAAGAGGGTTTTCCTTCATCAATAATGGCACCCTTCATGATGATTCTTTAACTTTCATTCCTTCAATTTCTGCCGTTCATCCGGAAGGAGACTGTCAAGCAGAACTTGCCTTTCATAAACCCCTGCTAACTGGGCCTGATCACCTGTGTATTGGGTTTGTGCAGCAAGGGTTTGGTAGCAGGGTGGCTACAGAGGTGGCTTCTGTGAGAAGCTTCCCCGCTGTCTGACAGAGCCAATGCCAGCTGGCTCCAAGAAGGACCCACCACTGGCCAAGGCTGAGCCCTATCAGCAATGGTGGTAGCACCTCTGTGGTAACATATTTAAGAAGGGGGTGTGTGCGTGGGGTGGGGGAGCCTGTGCAACTCCAGCCAAAGACGGGAGTGAGAACATGTGAGAGAAACAACCCTGCAGACACCAAGATCGGTGAAAGAGGGGGAGGAGGTGCTCCAGGCACTGGAGCAGAGATTCCCCTGCAGCCTGTGGTGAAGGCTATGGTGAGGCGGCTGCGAGTAAGCCTGTGGGTGATGGCCCAGAGATCCATCGGGGGGCCCCGGGGGGAAAACTCCTGGCAGGACCTGTGGACCCATGGAGAGAAGAGCCCATGCTGGAGTAGGTTTGCTGGCAGGAGTTGTGACCCTGTGGGAGATTCATGCTAGAGTAATCTGTTCCTGAGGGCACCCAGTGGAAGGGACCCATGCTGGAGCAGTTTGTGGAGAACTCTAACCTGTGGGAAGGACTCAATTGGAGAAGTTTGTGGAGGACTGTCTCCCATGGCAGGGACCACATGCTGGAGCAGGGTAAGAGTGTGAGGAGTCCTACCCATGAGGAGGAAGGAGTAGCAGAAACAACATGTGATGAACTGATTGCAACCCCCATTCCCTGTTCCCCTGCCCTGCTGCAGGGGAGGAGGGAGAGAAAATTGGGAGTAAAGTTAAGCCTGGGAAGAAGGGAGGGGTGGGGGGAAGGTGTTTTAAGGTTTGGTTTTATTTCTCATTACCCTACTCTGATTTGATTGGTAATAAATTAAGCTAATTTCCCCAAGTCAAGTCTGTTTTGCCTGCAATGGTAATTGGTGACTGATCTCTCCCTGTCGTTATCTTGACCCATGAGCTTTTAATTGTATTTTCTCTCTCCTGTCCATTTGAGGAGGGGGAGTGATAGAGCAGCTATGGTGAGCACCTGGCATCCAGCCAGGGTCAACCTGCCACAACCTGGTTGTCCTGTACGTGCCATGTGATGGCAGTTAATATGATCTGCTCCATAACCTTCCCCAGCACTGAGGTCAGACTGGCAGGCCTGTAGTTCCCCGGATCCTCTTTCTGGCCCTTCTTGTAGATGGGCGTCACATTTGCAAACTCCCAGTCAACTGGGACCTTCCTGGTTAGCTAGGACTACTGATAGATGATTGAAAGTGGCTTGGTGAGCACTTCTGCCAGCTTCTTCAGTACCCTTGGATGGATCCCATCTGGCCCTATAGACTTGTGTCTGTCTAAGTGGTTGCTAACCATTTTCCCTCGGATTATGGGGGCTTCATTTGGCTCCCCATCCCTGTCTTTCAACTCAGGGGGCTCGGTGCCCTGGGAACAACTGGTCTTGCTATTAAAGACTGAGGCAAAGAAGGCCTCAGAAGTACCTCAGCCTTTTCCTCGCCCTTTGTCATTATATTTCCCCTGCATCCAATAGAGGATGGAGATTCTCCTTAGCCCTTCTTTTGTTGTGAATGTATTTTTTTATTGTCATTTTTTATTGTTCTTTACAGCAGTAGCCAAATCAAGTTCTAGCTGGGCTTTGGCCCTTCTAATTTTCTCCCGGCATAACCTCACAACATCCTTGTAGTTCTCCTGAGTTGCCTGCCCCTTCTTTGAAAGGGCATAAACTCTCTATTTTCTCCCGAGTTCCAGCCAAAGCTCTCTGTTCAGGCCAGTGTTCTTCCCCACTGGCTCATCTTTTGGCACATGGGGATGGCCTGCTCCTGCTGCCTTTAAAATTTCCTTCTTGAAGAATGCCCCTCCTTCCTGGACTCCTTTGCCTTTCAGCACTGCCTCCCAAGGGACTCTGTCAGACAGGCTCTTAAACAGGCCAAAGTCTTCCCTCTGGAAGTCCAAAGGTGGCAGTTCTGCTAAGCCCCCTGCTCCTTACTTCTCTAAGAATCAAAAACTCTATCATCATTTCATGATCTCATCATCTTCAGCCTGAAGAAGAGAAGACTGAGAGGGGACCTCATCAACACATACAAATATCTTAAGGATGGAAGTCACGAGGACGGAACCAGTCTCTTTACAGTGGTGTCCGGCAACAGGACAAGGGGCAATGGATACAAACTGAAACATAAGAGGTTTCAGTTGAACATGAGGAAAAACTTCTTTACTCTGAGGGTGACAGAGCACTGGAACAGGCTGCCCAGGGGGGTTGTGGAGTCTCCTTCTCTAGAGATATTCAAAGCCCACCTGTTCGAAGTCCTGTGCAACCTGCTCTAGGAGAACCTGCTTTAGCAGGGGGGTTGGACTAGGTGATCTCCCAAGGTCCCTTCCAACCCTTGTGATTCTGTGAGTGGGGTTTTCAGAGTGCTTGGCAGTTCCTCTCTGTAGATGGCAATAAGATCAGAGGTTGGTCTGTGTTCATGCTTTTGGGAATCTCACTCAGAATTTTAAGTGTCTTAAAGTTGAACTGTTTGGACCTATTGCTGAGACTTAAACAAAATCTTCTGGACTTGACTCCTGAGATGCTTTTTCATTGGACTATTTTTGACTAGGTGTCCTTTTGCTAACCCAAGTAGTGTTTTGTTATCAAGTGGCCTGAAATAAATCACGCTCAAGGTTTTATTACACCTCATGATTTATGGAGCTGTTCTGCATCTCTTAAAGATAAATAAAGGCTCTCTAAACAGGAGGCTGCTAGGTTTTGGGTTAATATCTTGAAGCATGTTCTTAAGAGGACATACTGGGCTATCTAGTTCTGAAGAACAAAATGTATTTATAAGGAATGATTTAGGAAGCTATGTTGGGTGAGAGACACTTCTTACAAAGGCTGTCTTACATGATTATAGAAAAATTTTTTACCATGAAGAAAATTTTACCATGTAAAGTATGAGAATTAATGACTCTTGATATGTCAGAAATTATGTATGTTAGGTTTATGCATATACTTTTTCTTTGCTCTGTGTGTTCTTTAAATTACCTTAAAATGAACTTTTTGGTTGTCTTGTGCCTGACACAATTCTGAAAGTTTAATGGAGAATCAACCCATGTTATCTACAAGGGGATTTGATGTCTTTTTATTTTGCATGTGCACTGAAGTGGCATAAGGAAGATTTTCTGTAGTAAGGAAGAATAGTGCAGGTCAGCTTTTTTTTCCAGCTATGCAGTCTGACAAGATATTCCACTTGAATCCATTAAGCTGAGGAAGTGTAGTTGATTCTTAAGAAAAGGTATATGTGAAAACCATACTTGCTGTTAATTCATTGATGGGAAGCATTCTGATATTTCCATAGCAGGATAGGGAAGGAAACACTCGGGTTCTGTTTGATATTGCTCTTAAGTCTGATGAATAAATACACCTCAGTGTTATTAGACCAATGTATAGTTATGTGGAAGTTGATGCAACTGAAATAGTACACAAATTCAACATGGGCAAGATGTAGTGTTTGGGTTGTGTTGGGTTTTAAACTTGTTGTTTTAAACTCTGTGGTGACTGTCTTTAAATTTGTAAAATAAGCCACCAAATTCTTAGTATTGTCTTACTGTGTCCGTGAAGAAACTTGTCTGTTCTTTCCCTCTGTGGTGCTTCTATGCTTCTATTTCACAATTTGAGAATAAGTGCTGAAGATCTGTAGTGCTGCTGCAAAGGATGGTTGGTATTTAAGTGCTCTAGCGATAGCTCTTTATTTCTTCTGACAGAAAGGAAGGTAGCTCTGGAGAAGCATGTGGGCAACTCCTGAAATGAGAGCAGGTATATGAACTGCACTTTCTAGAGGTCTCAGGAGTCTGGTCTTTCTGGATGCAGTTAAATAGCTTTCTCTACTGAACAAGCAAGAGTTTTCTTCAAGAGGTTTAACTGGTTTGGAATTGACTATTCTTGTCCCTCTTGATAATACCTGTTAATCAAGATATGATGTTCATAGCATTCAATGTAGGTGTTTAAGGTGGAGAAAATATCCTATGTTCATCAAGTCAGCAGAAAAAAACCCTCAACTTTGAGCAGGGAAAACCCCCAAATTAACAGTAGTTCTTAAATATGAAGACTCTGTTAATGGCTGTTTGATAAAGGACTTGCTTTTGGTCTGAGGCAGTGACTGGAGTGACTGCCTGAATGGGCATTTTTCTCTGGGGGAAAAAAAATTACTTTTCTGCTTCTTTCTAATCTAATGTGGTTGCTCAACAGCCTGGTTCCCCAACCCAGAAACTCTAAAACACCTTTAGCTCTGCGCTTTTTTTTTATTGCTACCAGTAACCTGTTGACAAAACCCCTTGTACCTTGGAACTGAGCCCAACTCCCCCTTTCCTTTGCCTGGGCAGAGATCTGGAATATGCCAGTGGGAAGGAAGCTTCTCCAAGATACACCAGCTTTGATGTTCCATTTCCCTCAGCTCTGAGGCTTTTTGAGTTATCCTGCTTATGGCACAGCTTCAGCCATACTTCATAGCTGTTTGTCTTTATGGGGGTCCAGTGCAGCTTTTTTCAAGTGAAATACAGTTTTGTTGATGACAGATGCAAGTTCAACTAAAGCTCACTTGCAAGTAACTGCGCTATAAGGAGGTTAATTTCAGTAGAAATTAAGCATTGTATTCAGTTTGGTTGGGATAGGTCATATCAGTCAAGTAGCAGGACCGTTGTCTAAAAAATCTTGAGAAGTCTAACAGACTGCCTATGATGGACTATTGAGCTAGATCTTGAGGGTTTTGTTATAGCTCTGGTCTTAGCTGCATTTCATAAAATGCACATGAGCTTAGCTTTGAAGTAAAACCTCAATACTTGGTCAAATCAATTTAAGGAATAAAATGGAGCAGGTGTAGAACTAAACCTCACTCAGTTGTAGAAAGAAATGTCGATAAATGGGCGTTGATCTGCTTAAGTGGAGTAGGCCTGATGAGCTGAAAGTTCTTTTTAGGCACTCAAATGTGGGATACTGCAGAGAAGATTTTCAGGTATTTCATGTTAAGCTGGAGTCCCCTCTATAGTCTGATTTGTATCTTCAAAACAAGCAAGTGCTACAAATGCATTCAAATTGTGAAAGAAATAGTATTCAGTGGGCAGAGTGGCAATTGGAATTCTGACAGGAAAAAATGTACTTTTAAAATGTAGTGTGTCTCTAAAGTATGCACCGGGCCACAGGAATCCCATTCAAGCTTCTCGGAGAGGGACTGTCCTTGTGCCGTATCCAAGGACTATTTGCAGCCTTAGCAGTACTTTTTAACTCTGAAAAAACAATTTAATTGGAATATTTCCAACTGTATTGACTAAACTGAAGAAGCAGACATGCTTTTGATGAAGAGTTTCTGGTGTGCTGTGTTCATTCCTCACCAGATGAATGATGCATAGAGCCAAGTGGATAATGTTGCATTTAAAATTTGTGTATGTCTTACTCTAATAAAAATTATAAAAATTATTTATTCTAAATGTATGAATACCTGTCACGTAATTTCATACGGCATTAGGACCCAGGCCTGTACTGTTCTCAATTTATTGCTGAAATAATGTGTACCGATTCCAATTTAGACTTCTCCATTCCTCTAGTGAAAGAAGTAATTTGTTCTGTGTCTTCATAATCTTCCTAGCCAGTTTTCCTTAAACATCCTCCCCTGTTATTGCTTAATTTACCTTTATCTTATCTTAAACACAGTCTGTAATTTCCAGTTGAAATGAGATGCTGTTACAGCACTTAATTATAAACGTACACTTACAGAACACTAGCAGTAAAGAATCCACTCTAGTTAGGTACTGCTTTTTTAGGGAGCGAGTCCATGTTTTCTTCGTAGCCTATCAAAGGGCTAGTGTTGCTATCACTGAACATCTGGTGCTTGTAGGATCAAAGATTAATTGGTGAAGTCATTTCACCATATGAAGTGCTAGGAATTTTGTCTCACTCAAACTTTGGTCCCTTTTGAGTGAAATGCATCATTGTTAGAGGACTGTCAGATTTGGTATGAAGTACTCTGCAGGTCTACCAAATATTACACTCTCAAACTCAGAGTGTACAGGAGTAGGTAGTAGGTAGAAGCTGGGATCTCTTCCTACTTCTCACTTGTGCATTGGAAAAACTTTACAGTTGTCCTTCAATAATGAAGAGTTACATATTTTGCAGGCAGCACTAGAGTAGGGACTTCAGTGAAGAACTTTGTAAAAGCATCATCAAACCTTATGCCTTGAGATCTTAATTTTAAGGGACTGAAACCTCCAATAATATGATAAATTATGTGGGGACTCTTGGCTCCGGGAAGCAATAATAATTACTTTTCACTAGGTAAGACTTGTGTGTTGCCATGAAATGCAAAGAACTTGAAGGAATCTCATCCCTAGGAACTGTTTAGTCCTTGTTCAGTTGGTCATGAAATTCTTTCAGTACATGGATTGTTGAAGGCTGGGGTTTATTTTAGTCACAGAAGACTTGAGATGTCTGCTTTGGTATACTTCATCTGGTAGTATCTTAAATGCTTCCTTACTGGAAAGCTTTTCCTGCCAATTGCCAAATTCACTTACTGAAGAACAAGGACTGAGGTGCATACTAATTGACAATGATTTTGAAGCTGGTAAGACAAAATAGTCTGCAAGGAGATGTTAAATGACATTGTCAAGGGGGGGGGAGGGGAGAGGAGAGAGAGAGAGATATGTGCTGGTTTGGGCTGGGGTAGAGCTAATTTTATTCATAGTAGCTTGTTTTGGATTTGTGCTGGAAACACTGTTGATAATACAGGGGGGTTTTCATTATTGCTGAGCAGTGCTTACACAGAGTCAAGGCATTTTCTGCTTCTCACCCCACCCCACCAGTGAGTAGGCTAGGGGTGCACAAGAAGTTGAAGGGGACACAGCTGGGACAGCTGACCCCACCTGACCAAAGGGATATTCCATACCATATGATGTCATGCTCAGCAAATATAAGCTGGGGGAAGAAGAAGGAAGGGGGTGATGTTCGGAGTGATGGCATTTGTCTTCCCAAGTAACTGTTATGTGTGATAGAGCCCTGCTTTCCTGGGGATGGCTGAACACCTGTCTGCCCGTGGGAAGGAGTGAATAATTTCCTTGTTTTGCTTTGCTTGCGTGTGCAACTTTTCTCACTTCTACCCTTCTGATACTCTTCCCCATCTGGGCAGGAGTGAGCGAGCAGCTGTGTGGTGCTTAGTTGCTGGCTGGGGTGACATGACAGATGTGCTATTAATAAATGTGTGGCCTCAACCTAACAGGATCCTACAGACATTTTAATTAAGATGTAATAGAGGAGTTTACACAGGTAAGAGCCAATTAACTAAACTGTAGCTAAAGGAGTGGTAGTTGTAATTGGGAAGGTGATGTAACTGGTGATAGTTAGAGATACAGAATTAAAGGATTACAATAAAGCTAAAAATCATGCTTTTACCTATTTCATCTATAGAAATGGCTAAGAAGGTAGTGTTTAAACATTGAACGCTTGCTTGACTACCTATCTGGTTTCAACTGCGTTATGTGTATAAAGTTACTTTGTGTACAAATGTCTTCCTTTGACTCTACATATAAAAATGTGTGCTTATAAAAAAGCAAAGGTATGAATAGCATACTTACAAATGGTGCTTTGGTGCTGTTGTCTATAAATGGCGTGCATGCTTCCTGTTCTGAGTGGATGTTTGCAGTTGCTTGCAACTTTGCTGTGCTGAGCTCATTTAGGCTGAAATAACCTTGGCTCCATTGCTGATAGTCTTTATTATGTTTATAGCCAAGGTTATGTCAGCCTGCTTCTAATGGTGCAGAAGAAAAGGAGAAAAAAATTTTAAATTCATTCATGGATTGTCTATCATGCTTCAAGAGACTGGTGAAAAAACCTTGTGCAATTCAATTCTTTAAAAAAAAAAAAGCACAAACCACGTGGCATAAGCTCATTCTTGTTGAATTTTTGAGTGCTTGATTTTGATAATGTACTTCCAATATAACTTGTGTGGTGTATCATTGTATATGTATGGTACTCAACTTTTTTCTAAGTCTCCTTTTTCAGTTATTCTTACCAAATGTCCATAATGAGTCTGTTCTTAAGTTATTTAGGAATTCATACAAAATGAGAAATTAATTTTAAGATATCCTCTGAAATAGCTACTTAACCATTGAATAACCATTTCTATATCTTGTGAATTATATTTGTTTGGTGTTACTGGAATGTGATAGCTATGAAACTCCAAACTGAAGTGTTGCTGAAAACATTGTGTAAAGGCTCTTCTGTTAGAAGGGAAGATGATTTTATTTGCAGCACGTCCTCTTCTGTTCCAAAAGCTGTAGCTGAAAACAGGTTAGAGATTGCAAAAGAAACTTGTAGTTCAGTTCTGCCCATTTTATATCAGCTTCATCAGCCATCTGCTGGCTCTGAAATTCAGCAGTGCTTTCTGAGAGATGGAAAACAAACTTAATAAATATGCACGTGTCCTGAACAGAATGTGAACTTCAAACTATTCTTTAATCCTGAGATACCAGCTATATTTGCAGCTGTTCGGTTATTGCTCAACTGCGCATTTTAGATGGTTACCTGTGGGGTCATACAGTAAACATGTCTGTCTTACCCAGTGCTTTGTATGGATGTAGATCTGGGAATTTGTGTGAAGACTTGCATAAGTATCTTACAGTTTACATAGCAATTACACTGGTTGGAAAAGGGTGAGGCTTTAACTTTGGCATGACAGGATATTGTTGTGATACCTATTCTCTCTGCACTTGACTCCTTAACTTGTAAGATAACAATATCCTTTTATTTGTCCTGCTCTCAGTCCTATAATATCTGCAAGATCTTAAAGTCCTGTCTGAAAGATGTCAGTAGTTACATTCACACGTAATGATTGGTAGAAACAGGTTATGTTCTTTGGAGTGGTTAGGCTATTGTAGGTGAGCAGTGATTGGTTTGTTTAAATCTTGCCAACCTTACTATTGAAAAAAATATCTATCTGAAGAGCAATAATATACTTCACTTGCTTTCAGGGAACAGCAAGAAGTTTTAAGCCTGTCTTGCTATGAATGACTGCAAGAGTTAATCCTGTCCATTGAATAAAGCTCACTTGCAAAGGTTCTGGTTTAAGTTCACTGCTAGGTGTCACATAAAATAACACCCGCCAACACACATATCTAAAGTGCTTTTGAATTTCTTCAGTGTTTATCCTTATTATGTAAAAAATGGGTGTTGGGTTAGATGGGACTAGGTTTTGTATTGTATTGGATTCTGAGGAATTCATAGTCACTTGGCTGAGGAACAAGTGCCCTGCGGTTGATGTATTAAAGATACAAGATGTGATAAACTTCAGGCAATATGGAAGAAGTGTCTACCATGTGTTTGTTAGATCTCAGGTAATGTTTTAATATTTTGTAAGGGTTGTGGAAAAGAATGTCCTTCTATGGCTGAGGAAAAAGAAACTATTCCTGTGTAGTGGAAACACACATAGACAACATTTAAAAAAAAAAAAGGTATGCCTTGTGCTAAACGGTAACGTGTGTACTGAGTAAAGCAAGTAGTTGTAATAAAGAGCTCCACTGACCCTAAAACTTCTTAGAATGTACTCATAAAAACATCAGTTTTGTTTTCACAGAAAAAATTCAACTTTCCAGTAAGTCAGCAAGGTAATGGTTATCATGGCACTTCTGTGAATAGACCTATTTGATAAATGAGATGTATTGGATTTATTTGTGGAAAATGGACGCATCAGAAAAAGGGCTGAAAGTATTTGCTCTGAGCTGGATTTGGAAGCTTTTTCTATCCAACTGTGGCACTGAATAATGCTGCACCCCCCTCCCTTTTACAGAGTGCATTTGGCATTGGTAATGCTGAAGGAGTACTCCCTAGTTTTACCATCTGCCAGACAGGGCAATAAAGAGCAAGGCTGGTATAAACTCTGCTAAAGAGCAACAAATGGGTATAGTATTACTTGGATGGCCTCTTCTTTTTTTTTAAAGAAGTTTTAAGGTTTGCCAGAGTGTAATGAAACACCTGTTGGAACCAGTTCTGAAAAGACAATCTCAAAGTGCATGTTAATAGCTGTCTTAAAATTACTTGCACATCCTGCCTTTGGGTACATATGTTTAACCTGGGATTATTGGAAATTTCAGGCCTGTGCAGGGGCTAAATGTTAACCCTCAGGATTTGTGGCCTCATGGAATTGAAATCTTCTGTTAAAGAGGAGGCAAAGCACAATTAAGAGATGTCTATTCTGTTCATATTTAATTATCCTTTACTGGCTTCTGGATTTGCTTGTGTTGCCTTAACGGCTTTTTTTTCTTTGATTAAATTTTCTCTGATCATGAAGGATTTTTGTGGGTTTTTTTTAAAGAAAAGAAATAAAGATTGCTGTCTAGGCAAGCTTCCCTTCTGCCTTGTGTGATTCTTACCTGAAAAGATATTTAATTCTATATATCTGAGCTGGTAAGTGCATTCCAGCAGCTCTGACTATATTTGGGGCTGGCTTCTCAGCTGCTCTGATACCTCCTCTTGATACAAGGATAGGGATAAAAGCAATGGTGTTTTAACTTGATACAGACCTGTCTTAGCACCCTATTCCTTTGACACTGTGGTTGCTGAGATACAGAGAGCAGTTGCAGGACACTGCTCCAGTTGTGTCCAATTGAGCGCAGAGGCTGGGAGCTAAAGCAGTTGTGGTGTGCTTGGCAGCTGCAGACCTGCACTGTGCAGGCGAGTTCCCATGGGGACCTGCTTGTTTGTGTCCTTCTGCTTGTCTGGCTGGTGTGACTGAGCTCTTAGTGCTGTTTGGAGACTTACGTGTGGATTACTAGTAGGGAAAGGATACTGGGACAGTGAATTTTTCCTTCTGACAAGATCTCTGAAAAGCAGCCCTGCATGTCTAAATGAAGTCTTTGTGGTGGTTTTTTTTACCCTTTCTTTTTCTCCTGACTAGATTTAGTTTTGACATATCCCTCTTTGTTTTCTAGTCCAGACGTCAATCCCATGTTGGCGTGAAGCAAAGCACTAATCAGAAAGTAAGCTTACAGTTTTGTTTCACCAGCATGTTTTCTCTTGTTTCTCTTGTAAATCATGTGGTTGCCTTTGTGTGTTATATTGCTTAGTAATAGGAAAGTTTCTGGGTTTCTAATGAATCCAGTTCCATGCTATACAAAATTCTGAACATACTTGAGTGCTGTTTGGGCAAAATGGATTAATGAGGTGATAGAGTGGGTTTCCCTACCACAGAGTAACTCTCTATTACTCCGTTAAACATAAAAATATTTCATGGGGAAAAATTGTTTACCTCTTTCCTTAGTCCGGCAACTTAGTAGACTACTTGGAAACATACTGAACAAAACTGAATGTCAGATATTACCCTTGTTATATCTTCGAATGGTGGAAGTATTGATGGCAGGGATTACTTATTCTTCCTGGTGGATCAAGTAGATAGTAGGAGAAGCTTGTCTGAAAAGCAACAGTCTCTTTCGGTTGCTATCTGCTTCTTCAGATTGGACTTAATGGTCTTAAAGGTCTTTTCCAACCTAAACGATTCTGTGATTCAGGTAATAATGAGCAGGAGTTCAGGTATTTCCAGTTCTGCAGAGGTTGTCATAAAGGTGATTGGTATCATGTAATTTTTACCTGGCCTGGGAAATGGTTTTAAATATGCATTTTGTAAATAATGCTTTTAACTTGTTTCTTCTGCTGCAGCTGTTAGGATAAGTGTTGTAATACATTTGTGCTTTAAGATTTATTTGTATTCCAGTAATACCTAATGTCCTCAGGTAAGGTAGGAGAACTGTCATGTTAAATGCTTAATACTGAAAAGTTTAATGTTTAATGAAACAGCACAAGTTTCAGAGAGGAATTCTAATAAGAGTTGCATGGGAAAAGCAAGAAACAAGTCATATTCCAGGTGTACAGAGGGAGAACTATGACTAAATTATTTGCTTGCTTAACTTGGATTTTTAGCCTGTAATACTGTAGTTTGTATCCCTTTAAAGGCATTAAAAAGAAGAAATTGCAAACTTTGTTCTGAGGAAATACCATGGTATAGCTGGAACATGGTTTGCTTTCTCCAATTTAATGTTGCCATCAGACTGTGAATTGGTGCATTTAAGATAGAGGTGGGAGTAGTAGAAGTCACTAAAGTGTTTTGGCTGTAAAACTCCATGGCTTTTTGGTGATACTTAAATTTGCTTTAAAAAAACCCCAGAATTAATCAGATTTTTGTCTTCATCTTAATACTTATGTAATCAACAGAACTCAGTTGAAATTCAGCTGTTTGCAGAGGGAATTTGTGCTTGATTGTTGTGGTTTAATCCCAGCTACCAACTAAGCACCACATAGCTGCTTGCTCATTCCCCCCCTGCCCCAGCAGGATGGGGGGAAGAGAACTGGAAGGGTAAAAGTGACTTGTTAGTTGATACAAGAACAGCTTAATAATTGAAATAAATTATTATTATGATAATAAATTCTAATGAAAAGGAAAATAACAGAGAGAAATAAAACCCAAGAAAGGCAAGTGATGTAAATGAAAACAATTGCTCATCACTAACCGACCAATGCCCAACAAGTCCCCAGGCAGTGGACCCCTGGCCTACCTTCCCCCTAGTTTTATTGCTGAGCATGATGTCATACAGTATGGAATATCCCTTTGGTCAGTTGGGGTCAGCTGTCCTAGCTGTGTCTCCTCCTAATATTTTGTGCACCCCCAGCCTACTTGCTGGCAGGGCAGTATGAGGAGCAGAAGAGGCCTTGACTCTGTGTAAGTAATGCTTAGCAATAACTAAACCATCCCTGTATTATCAACACTATTTTCAGCACAAGTCCAAAACATAGCCCCATACTACCTACTAAAAGAAAATTACTGCAGCCCAAACCAACACGTTTTCCACCCATTGTTCCACACCATTTATATCACACTCAGGTCCTATGCTATCCAGTACATCCTCATTAACCAACCCACACCCACCCCCCATTCCCATCCTTTGATACAATACACAGATTATCATCCCCTTAAACTATGGACCACCCCTGTGAAATGTCTGTAAAATGTCCATAAATATTCACAAATGTCCATTGAGTTAATTTAGTCCATGACTTTGGGGTCCATCTGTTACGGTGGTCACTCAGGACAGGAGAGGTGTATTTCATGGAGTTACTGGGTACCAAAGCCAGCTCAGGTCGGTTCAGTGCTATACTTGCACTGCTTCTTGTAAGGCTTGTCCTCCATTACGTCAGGTGGTTCCTGCTGAGGAAGGAATAACCTAAACTGTTTTTCCCAACAAGTTCCTTACCTGTATTAGGGGGGTCTTATCTCCTTCCACAGTACACAAGGGTTTTGACTGGGCAGGGCCAGGTTGACTGGCAGATCCTCTTGTGTTAACTAGCCAAGTGGCTTCTCCTAAATGTGCATACCAATGCTTGAATGTCCCAGCACCCATTGCTCTCAGTGTAATTTTTAACAGTCCATTGTATCTTCCATTTTCTCAAAGGCTGATGCATCATACAGGACATGATACACCCAGTCAATGCCATGCTTCATGGCCTGGGTTTTTATGCAGTTGTTCCAGAAATGTTTCTCATTGCCTGATTCAGTTCTTTCAGGGGTGCCGTTTCACCATGAAACTTGCTTTTCAAGGCCCAAGACCATATTCTGGGCAGTGGCATGGGCCACAGGGTATGTTTCCAGCCATCCAGTACTCATTTCCATCATTGTAAGCACATGGTGCTTGCCATGCTGGGTTCATGGTAGTGTTATATAATCAATCAATGGCTTCCCTGTATTGATATTTCAGCCATCATCCTCTAGCCTAAAAAGGCTTAAGCTGCTTAGCTTGTTTGATTATGGTGCATGTTTGGCATTCATGGATAACATGTGCAGTGGCACTAATAGTCAAGTCCACTCCTTGATCATGAGCCCATTTGTACATTGCATCCCTTCCTAAACATCCTGATGTGTCATGTGCCCACTGAGCTATAAATCCTGAAGGGCAAAGGGGTCCAGGAAGGCTGGGCATTCTTCAAGGAAGAAGTCTTTAAGGCACAGGAGCAGGCTGTCCCCATGTGCTGTAAGACAAATCGGTGGGGAAGACGACCGGCCTGGCTGGACAGAGGTCTACTACTGTGACTAAGGGAAAAAAGGAGAGGTTACCAGCTCTGGAAGAAGGGGCAGGCAACTCAAGAAGAGTACAGGGATCTTGTCAGGTCATGCAGAGAGGAGATTAGAAAGGCAAAAGCCCAACTAGAACTCAACCTGGACACTGTTGTAAGGGATAATAAGAAAAGTTTTTATAACTATGTTAACAGCAAAAAGAGAGCCAGGGAGAACCTCCATCCTCTAGTGGATGCAAGGAGGAACATTGCCATGAAGGATGAGGAAAAGGCTGAGATACTTAATGCCTTCTTTGCCTCAGTCTTTAATGGCCCGAACAGTTATCCCCAGGGTACCCAGCCTCCCGAGCTGGAAGATGGGGACAGTGAGTGGAATAAACCCCCCATAATCCAGGAAGAAGCAGTCTTTGACCTGCTATGTCACCTGGACATCCACAAGTCCCAGATGACTGGAGTTTGGCAAATGTGATGCCTCTCTTCAAGAAGGGCCGGAAGGAGGATCTGGGGAACTACAGACCAGTCAGCCTGACCTCAATACCAGGGAAGATTATGGAGAGGTTCACCATGAGTGTGCTCACCAGGTACATGGAGGACACTCAGGAGATCAGGCCCAGCCAGCATGGGTTCACGAAAGGCAGGTCTTGCCTAACCAACCTGATTTCCTTCTATGACCAGGTGACCCGCCTGGTAGATGAGGGAAAGGCTGTGGATGTTGTCTACCTGGACTTCAGCAAAGCCTTCGACACAGTCTCCCATAGCATTCTCCTGGAGAAGCTGGCAGTTCATGGCCTAGGTGGATATACTCTTCGCTGGGTTAAAAACTGGCTGGATGGCTGAGCCCAGAGAGTCGTGGTGAATGGAGTTAAATCCACTTCGCGGCCAGTCACAAGTAGTGTCCTCCAGGGCTCAGTTCTAGGGCCGGTCTTGTTTAATGACCTGGATGAGGGGATTGAGTGTGCCCTCAGTAAATTTGCAGACGGCACCAAACTGGGTGGGAGTGTTGATCTGCTTAAGGGGAGGAGGGCTCTGCAGAGGGACCTGGACAGGCTGGATCGATGGGCCGAGGCCAACTGTATGAGGTTCAACAAGGCCAAGTGCCGGGTCCTGCACTTGGGTCACAACAACCCCATGCCATGCTACAGGCTTGGGGAAGAGTGGCTGGAAAGCTGCCTGGTGGAAAAAGACCTTGGGGTACTGGTTGATAGCCGGCTGAATATGAGCCAGCAGTGTGTCCAGGTGGCCAATGGCATCCTGGCCTGTATCAGGAATAGTGTGGCCAGCAGGAGTAGGGAAGTGATCGTGACCCTGTACTCAGTGCTGTTGAGGCCACACCTTGAATACTGTGTTCAGAAAGATGTTGCATTGCTGGAACATGTCCAGAGGAGAACCACAAAGCTGGTGAGGGGTCTAGAGCACAAGTCATATGAGGAGCGGCTGAGGGAACTGGGGTTGTTTAACCTGGAGAAGAGGAGGCTGAGGGGAGACCTTATTGCCCCCTACAACTGCCTGAAAGGAGGCTGTAGTGAGGTGGGATTCAGTCTCTTCTCCCTGGTAACAGATGATAGGGCGAGGGGGAATGGCTTGAAGCTGCGCCAGGGCAGGTTTAGGCTAGACATTAGGAAAAACGTCTTCACTGAGAGGGTTGTCAGGCTCTGGAATGGGCTGCCCAGGGAGGTGGTGGAGTCCCCATCCCTGGAGGTATTTAGAAGAAGGATAGATGAGGTGCTTAGGGGCATGGTTTAGTGGTGGGATGGCAGGGTTAGGTTAAAGGTTGGACTCGATAATCTTAAAGGTTGTTTCCAACCAAAGTGATTCTATGATTCTAAATAGCTTACCCTTATGTTTCCAGTCCAGGTCCACCTGAGACACTTCAATTCTAGCAGCCTGGTCTACCTGCTGATTGTTTTGATGTTCTTCAGTGGCATGACTGTTGCGTATGTGAGCATCTACATGACGTACTTTTACAACCAACTGCTCTATCCAGGCAGCAATATCTTGCCACGATTTAGCAGCCCAGATGGCCTTACATCTGCACTGCCAGTTGGTCTGCTTCCATTGCTGTAGCCACCCCCCCAGAGCATTTGCCACCATCCATAAGTCAGTATAGAGATAAAATACTGGCCGTTTTTCTCTACCATGAAGAAAATTAACTCTATCCTAGCTAAAACCAACACATTGATTCAGTTCAAGGTTAGGTTTATTGATTTTTTTTTTTTTTGGTTCAGGATTTTCAAAAGCTGTTCATATAGGCTTTGCAAGCTGTACAGAAAGCTGAGGAGCAAGTTGACTAAAATTGAAGAAACTTTATCTCTGACCTTTATCCCTATCTTCACTAATTAAATCTTTTCAAATAGACTTTAGCCACAGACCAAAAGGTTGAACAAATGTAATCTGAACTTGGTGTTTGTTACCTGAGCTAGTATTTCTACAAAAGCTGTCTGTGGAGCAAGTGTGTTACCAATTTTGTTGTCTATTTTCAGTTCTGATATAGTAGATAAACTTTCATATTGTAATTCAGTTTACATTGTCTTGCTTCAGACTGGATAGGAGCTTTAACAGGAAAAAACCTGCTTTTGTTTTGTACAGAGTGAAAATGCAAGAAGCCAGTCTGTCCCATGTTTAGCACTTGCAGAAAACAAGCTCTCCAGGCTTTGATAGGGCTGGGCATAGCATGTGACAAGTGTCAGAATCAATTTGTATGGCTCCAGTTCTACTGTTCTGTCTTCTGCTGTAGGTTTCCGTGTCATGGTAAATCTTCTCTTCTTTTATCTGGTCAGCCTGGTGTACCTGAGTCTGCAGTATTAACATTCTCACACAAAGTGAGAATGACAAAGCTGGATAGGCTCTGTCTGGTACAAGGGAGCTAGGCTCTTTCTTTACCTTCTCTTGGTGCTCAGCAATTCAAGAATGACGCTTTCAGCATCAAAGCATCAGCACACAGCGGTCTGGGTTTCTTGTAAACCCTTGGAGACACAAGGTGAAAATGCATTGCTCTGATATGGGACAGTTTCCAAAGTGAAGATGATAATGCTGAGCTGTGTAGAACTCGTCAGTAAGTATTTACTGGAGACAGCGGGCATCTAACCACTTTGAGCAGTGGTCCCAAAAATCCTGGTAGTTGTCTGTAACATGGTTTGCAGCTTTTGGGGAAGATCAATTCTGTGTATAGTCTAGTGGCTCAAAAGGACAGCTGGAGAACTGATGAAGCTGTATTGAAGGTGAGGAAGGCATACTTCTCAAATATGTTATCTATTTAACTGGATGCTGCTCTACTGTATATTGTGTTGAGAAGACAGGCTTTGTTTTCACACTTTACCATTTTGTTTGCGTGGTTTGTTAGAGCAGTCTTAAAGCTCTTTGTTCAGCAAAAGTTCTCACTGAGTTTGCAGCTAAATGAGAATCAAACCCTCTGTGTGTCACTGAAAGAAATGTGTGTCTATATGATGCCAAGGCACTCCCAAAACTCCAAAGCTATTAACATCAGTGTAAAGATTCTTAATAACTTCAGCAGGCATTGGATTAGAACTTTACAAACAGGCCTAGGGCCGTTTTTTTCAGAGAAGAGCTTGCACTGATTTTCCTTGAGGATAACTGGAAACTTGTCTATACTTACAAATCTAAGTTAGACTGTATGCCAATGGAGTTTCACGCTTGCCCCTTGTGGTTTGTAGTTTGTGGGTGATTATGTGTAAACAGAGGCAATTGTAAAGATGTGCCATTTTAGCTGTTCTTTCAGTTGATTTTTATCTCAAGAAATACCTTCTCATCTTCTGAATAATTAGAAACTACATTTATAAAAGTGAAATATGAGCAGGTAGACTGAATATAGGAAGTGTGTGGCAGGTGTAACCTTAAGCTGTTCAAAAAGCACAACAGAGAAATGCCACGATGGAGTTTTGTAATAATTGCTGTGTTTACAGATAACTATAAAACTAAAAGCTCTGAGATAATACTAAATATGAAGCTGAGGTTAAAAAGCTGTCAGTTTCCCTAGTGCTTTCCCTTCAGGTTATTAAGGATCATATATAAGTGGAGAAACTGCACTGGATCTGTGTGCCAGAGACAACAGAAGAGCAGCTTGGAGTCGGACATGCGTAGTGCTGGCAGTCTGCCAGGTAGATATCAGGGGAGGGAGGGAATGATATAACTCAACTTATTACTCATGAGTAATTTTTCAAATTATATTTTGTGATGCTTTCCTCACCACCACCCTTGGTTTTATTTCTTTATTGTCTCCTTAAGCTTTCTAATAATTCTAGGTTTCTTTCTTTGTCCCCCATGCACTGATCTTACTTTCTTTTCAAAGACTGGGCACCAGCCAGTACCTGTTCTGCTGCATGAAAATGTAATGAGCTGGTAATGAGCTGTGGTGGTGGGGTGCTCCTATTGCAGACTCCAGATGCTTCATTATTTGCTTTATAATGCTGGCATGCCTGCGGGGTTCAATTGAAAAGCTATGGGGAAGTAAGCTTGACAAGGCAGGGAAGGCAGTGACCTTTCCTCTCACTTTACTGTGCTATTAGTCACCATATCAAGAGTGAACCCTGAGACAGACTGCCAGTTTTGTGACCATTATCATAGGCTTGTTCTTTGGTCTACTGCTAATAGCTGTGTATGTAACATTACATCAAGCTGAGCTCAACTCCCGATTCAGGGGTGTTAGGGGAGAAACAGGATGTTTGTTCCTATTCAGAGAAAAAGAATGCCTGCACACACATATGCTTAGGGGAGAGATGTGATTTTGGAGACATTCTCCTACTGGGACAAAAGTAATACCTGTTCATACCATGCTTGTAGAAGATGGAGGTTGAGTGCAGGAGAGTGAACGGGGGCTTAAGGTAATGGGGAAGAGTGTAGTAAGAAGTTAGCTTGAGACAGGAAGGATTAGAGGAAGGGCAGATGAATCACAAAATCATAGCTCAAGTTGAAAGGCACCCATAAGGACCATCGAGTCCAAGTCCCTGAAGCCTTCAAGAAATAAGATGTTAGATGGAACTATTGGAAGAACACAAAAGGTGTGTGTTAGCAACTGGGCTAACAAGGCTATTGATCTGTGTCCACCAGTAATGTAATTGGACCTGACTAATGCTTCCTGTTCACCCCAGAGTTGGAGAGGCCTGTGCACCACTGAACTGTTAAAAGTTTATCTCCAAGTCCAGGCACACTTACCTGAGGTACAGCACCAGCATAGTAGTTTCCCTGTTTAAATGCATGGGAGGGCAAGAAGTTTCCATACTGGAAACTGTAAGTTACAACAAAGAGCTGAAAGTAGAAGCTGTTTGGCTTCTTGGCCATGTTTGGGTTGAAAGTATATTGGCTATAAAAAGTTTGATTTCAGCTGAGGTGGAGTGCTTTCACTGCCGTTTTCCTGTTCTTTATGAACATTCTGGTGTTGTAGATGTATTAGAAAGTTGATATTCTGCCCATTTAAGGGAGCTTAACTGTTTGGGTTTTTTAATTAACTGTAAACAGGTAATCTAACAGGAGAATTAGGCAGAAAATTAAGTGCTACGGTGAATGGCTGATTTTGGGAGAGCAGTGGGCAGTGAGTTCATAGAAGCTGAAATGGCAAGCTACTGGTTAAAACAAGATTTGTAGTCACCTCATTGTGAAACAGGATTTGGGTCAGAGAATTGCTTATCTCATCACTGAAAGGTTTTGCTACAGCACACAAGCTGATCTTTCTCTAAGGATAGCACTGGGAATGTTATGCTTTTTAGACAAGCAGAGTCTAGAGTAAAAGTTGATTATTCAGCTTTGGTGTGTTGCATCTAGGAGACTGTTTCCTCATGTATGTATATAAGACTAATGCAGAGATTATTGTAGTAATTGGTGTAGGGAAACTGAGCATGCTTACAGAGATCTAGCAAACAACTGCAGAGCTTGCATTGCCTGAATAATTTGATCCCTGACACTTATTGCCTGATTGATCTCTAATGGATGTGATACTTAATGGACTGTTTTAGTTGTGAATGCTGATATGTCAGTGAGTGTGTCTCCTTATGTACAATATGTCAGGTTCTAATGCTAGTGGTATTTCATGCTTAGAGAAAGCTTGTAGCTTGTCTCAAATATTAGAGACTTTTTCAAAAACACACTGTTCTGCAGCTATCTTCATAATACTGCAAAGTGCTTTAGAATTTCAGAGGATGTTATAAACCTTGTACGTAGCACATTCCTGTTCCAATGTGCAATATAAGCTATAAACTAATGTAAGTCTTAAAATGTTTCTTGTTCCATTTTGTGAAGGGTAATGCTATAAACCAAGTAGGGTTGTTAAAGGCTTTTGTCTAAGGTCACAGGTCTGTAAAAACTGGAAGATGAGATCCAGTCTGCTGATCTTACTGTCTGCAATTGTGCCGTAGCTGCTTGAGTAGGTATTATGTGAGGTCATGTTTTAAATACATGACCCACCCTCTCTGGATTGCCCAGAGAGATGGTAGGTGCTCCATCCATTCCCCAAACATTTATGCCTTAAACATTCAAGGTCAGGTTGGACTAGGCTCTGAGCAACCTGATCTAGATGATGTCCCTGCTTATTGCAGGGGGTTTGGACTAGAGGACCTTTAAAGGTCCCTTTCAACCCAGACTATTCTATGATTCTCTTTCTGGTTCAGGTTACTTAATTCCACGATTGTGGTGTTTTGGGTTTTTTCCTGCAGTCATTCTTCATAAATTTTTCAGCCCTAACTTTTCTGCATATTCAGTGTTAGGCTGACATCTGGGCCTTCTCTTTCCTGGGTAAAAAAATGGCTGGATGGCCAGGCCTAAAGGGTGGTGGTGAATGGAATTAAATCCAGTTGGTGGCCAGTCACAAGTGGTGTTCCCCAGGGCTCAGTATTGGGCCCGTTCTGTTTAGTATCTTTATCAGTGAACTGGATGAGGGGATTGAGTGTGCCCTCAGTAAATTTGCAGATGACAAGTTAGGCAGGAATATTGATCTGCTTGAGGGTAGAAAGGCTTTACAGAGGGACCTGGACAGGCTGGATTGATGGGCCGAGGCCAACTGTATGAGGTTCAACAAGGCCAAGTGCTGCGTCCTGCACTTAGGTCACAACAACCCCATGCAACACTACAGGCTTGGGGAAGAGTGGCTGGAAAGCTGCCTGGTGGAAAAAGACCTGGGGGTACTGGTCAACAGCAGAGTGAATGTGAGCCAGCAGTCTGCCCAGGTGGCCAACAGCATCCTGGCTTGTGTCAGGAATAGTGTGGCCAGCAGGAGCAGGGAAGTGATTGTGCCCCTGTGTCACCAAAATCGGGAAGAGCGAACCTCGTAACACCAATGTAGTGTTAAAAGGCAGGCATTCTTTATTCTCAGCGCCGGATGCACGGGGGATCACTCCACCTAACCTGCATCCCTATAAGCGGCAACTTGCCCCATTTATATGTAGTAAAGTATTACATATCCATAAAGTTTCCCGATATGCCTATACATATGCATAACCTGTCTCCGCTTTGTATTAAAATTAGCTTCAGGTGGTCATTTCCATAAATCCTTCCCCACTGCGCTTGCTCAGTGCCTCCTTGTGGTGGTCGTCTGGGGTCATGGGGATGAAGGCTGCTGGCTCTTCTTCATCACCGCTAGTAACCCCTTGTTCTTGCGCAGACTCAGTTGTTCCTTGGCTCTCGCCCAAACTGCAGGGTTGGTTTAGACCAATTCTTGAGGTAAACTCCTGGTTCTTATCAAAAAAACTGTCCTTCGTAAGGAGCCACAAATCTTCCTGCATCAATTAGTTCTCATTCCTTCTAGTCTAGCAACCTTGGCAAACCATTATTATCCTTCTGCTCCATTCCCCCCCTGGTTCTTCCCATCCTTGAATAGGGTTCCAAATTTAATAAGTAGCTACGCTACTGACTCAAAAAACATCCAAGCTAGACACTATTAGAAAAACATCCAAGTAGACACTACTGACTTTAGCAAAACATCCAAACTGGACACTACTGATTCTTAGCAAAGCGTCATCCAAACTAGACACTACTGATTTTTAGCAAAGCATCAGCAAATTAGACAATGAGGCCTAAATCTTATGCATGTAGGCTGCTTACATCTGGGGGTCTTTCGACCCTTAAGGTATCACCTGTACTCCACACTGGGGAGGCCGCACCTTGAATAAATACTGTGTTCAGTTTTGGGCCCCTCACTACAAAAAGACGTTGTGTTGCCGGAACATGTCCAGAGGAGAGCCACAAAGCTGGTGAGGGGTCTGGAGCACAGGTCTGATGAGGAGTGGCTGAGGGAACTGGGGTTGTTTAACCTGGAGAAGAGGAGGCTGAGGGGAGACCTTATTGCCCCCTACAACTGCCCGAAAGGAAGCTGTAGCGAGGTGGGTGTCAGTCTCTTTTCCCAAGTAACAAGTGACAGGACAAGAGGAAATAGCCTCAAGTTCCACCAGGGGAGGTTTAGATTGGGTGTTGGGAAAAAATTCTTCACCAAAAGGGTTATCAAGCATTGGAACAGGCTCCCCAGGGATAAAAGGGATAACTTTGGCTTTGGGTGGAATCTTTTGGTTTGCAAGAAAACCAGTCTAAATACATACCCTCTTTATGACATCAGTTAGGGAGACCTGGTAATAACCTGCTAATATGGGGAATTACATCCTGATTTTTCATCTTATTCAGTCTTTCATTAAGCTAGTATTATACAAGCACATTAATCTGAGTTATATTTCCTGATGATATTTAGTGAGTTTCAGTATAGTAATGACAGCCAGAGGATTAAGTAATTGAAGAGACGTTCCTAAGATAGTTGCTGAGCTTTCCCCTTTGTTTTTAGCAATAATGTCTTTTGCTTAGTACTGCATTGAGGATACAGTAAAAATACTTTCTACACAGTTTCTTCTGAATTACACTTTGCTATTAAATTTCAGTGGAATGAATAAAGCCTACTGCAATGAAAAACAGCTTTCTCTTATTGTAAGTAACTAAGTGAACTGTAAGTAATTACTGGACAACTGGAGATCTAGGCAGAGGTTTTGAAAAAATACTTGTGTACACCCAGAAATACAGCATGCAACTAGGAAGAGAGGAAATCTGGGGGAAGAAGAGGCAAAAGTTGAACAGGACAGGATGCTTTGAAAAATGAGATGTGATTCCAGCATATTTGGGCCATGCTCTGCTTCTGGAATTGTTGCTCCCACTATTTGAGGGGAAGACAGAACACTAAAATGAAAATAGAAGGTGATTCAATGCTGCTTCCTGCCTTCCCTTTGGTATCTCATGTCATGTAACTTGCGTAAAAAGCAAATTTTATTCCTAGTACTTGAAGCAGTGGACATGAATAGGAAAAAAAATGGGTTTGCATTTCTACTTTCAAATATGAGAAAAAAGCAGTAGGACTTGATACTCTAAGCTGATCATTCTGCAGACTTGCCCTTTAAATAGTAAGATTATAGTCTTGATTTTCTTTGGTTTGGGGGTTTTTCTGAGTCTCCACACTGCTACGTCTGACTATTGGAATGCCTATGAGATTGAGGGCATTTGCAGTTAGTGTAAATGTTTGCACTCTTACCTGTGAAAGCTAGAATTGGAGTAAGTCCTGAAAGTATTTAAAATGGGCTGCTGTTATGGATGAGAGCACTTAATGCTAACAGTAAATAATGTTGGACTTGAAATGTATAATTTAGCTTAGATTATTTTAAATGTATTGAGAAATAGTTTGTGAACAGACTTTCTGAACAACTTGCAAGAAATTAAATGCTATCCTGATAAAAACATGGAAGCCTGAAAAACAACTTACATGATGCATGTTCAGCTGTGTTTCTTCTGGGATATGAATCAAAGCCCCCTGAGATCAGACAGTATCTTGTCATTGACTTCAAATGACATTTATTTTAGATGCTTCATTGTGACTTTTTTTCAACGTACCAGTTAAAATTGGTGCATGAAATTATCTTTTTCTGAACATCTGAATTAATAATACCTTGCAGTGTTCATATGCCCCTCCAGTAAACATGATCTTTGCTGGTTGGAAGTCATTGCTAGTCCCTATTGGGGCTGGAAAGAAGTAGGGCAAATATTAGTTGAGTAAAATCTTGAAGCATATATTTCTTAAGATCCTTTGAGGTGGACTCTATTTCTGTACTTGGTTAAGCTAGACTTGAGCACATGCTTAAATTTTGCTGAGGTAAGGTAAAAATAATTCCCTGCCAACTGAATGATTTCTTCATGTGAAGAGCAATCTCTATTTTAGTATTTCTGTTATATATATTATGTTATGCATGTTATGTATTCTATTTCTAGAACAGAACTCTGAATTCGTTGTATTGTGGACTTACTGTGTGGTATCTTCCCATAATTGAACATTTCAGCTCTTAGTTAGCTAATACCATATTTGACAAAAGGTATTGATAGTTCATTACAGTTCTGATGGATGACAGCAAACTTACACGTACTGGTGTTGGCCACTGAGAAGTTAGCTAGAGCAATATGACCTTATTGATACATTTGAAATGTTTCTCTTTAAGCTTCATAAATGTTTTTGGCTGTTTGATTTTTAACTGTGATTCTGGCTGTTCTGATGATCACATAATGCTGAGGATGTGTGCTTGCTCAGGAAAGCAGTGGTCTCTTAGCACATGGAATGTCTTCATCTGAAACAGAGAATGTTTTGAAAGTCCTGACACATTTTGCTTTCAGGAATAAGAGATAGGTAGAATGGCTTATTACAGTGGGACCCTGCAAACTTACACTGTCTCATCAGTTCTGGTATAAATGTAAACCCCCAAAATTCTAGTAGTGGATAGATACTTGCTTTGCCTTCTGTTATGTGACTGAAACTTTGACAGGAGGTGGTGTTCATGTATTACAACTTCTAAGAGCACATTTCTAAAGAACCCCTGTTTTAAGATGGGTCCTGTTGCATGTTAAGTTGATTGTATTAGTTGGGATGTAGAAGCTATATTCAGTACAGTGTGGTGAAAACACTCCATCAGATTTTATGATGACCTGTTGGTAGGGTGGTTATTCCTAGAAAAGACTAACTTCTCAGACCTTCTTTTCCCCTCACTGCTTTCCCTTCTCCCTATTTCTTCAGCCAACACTGAACAGAACTTTAATGAAGATTGGACTTGATATCAACTTTAGCTTAGTTACAGTAGTGCTGTGAATGTTGATTATCTGAGTAGTGAATATGGGTCTCAGTCTGGAACTACAACTCATTTATATCCAGTCTTTTGACATAGTGGTTATCTGAAGTCCCTAGTGTTTTGTGTCCAGCTAGTCATTCTGCAATGCCAGTTGGTTGAACCACAAGACTAATTGCAAGCAATATATACCTTTATTTAAAAAAAAAAATAAAAATACTGAAGTGTAAGATAGAGATATTTATAGCTTCCTTGAATTTTTTTAACAGTAACCAGACTGGAGTGAATTTGAAGTGCAAAGTGATACAGCTACTAATTAAAACAGCAGTTACAGATATGATGAATGAAGGGAGAAGTAAGCACACCCTTGTGAGATTGCTGGAGCATAAATTAGTTTATTGGTATAAAACAATCTGTCTGGTCCTGATTACAGCCCCATTATTGTGGTATCTGAGTGGCTCATGTTCTTAACATGCATCTTTAAAACATACTAGTGAAGTAAGAAAATACTATCATCTATTTATTGTTGAACTGAGAAATGGGAGAAAATGACCACGCCAAGATAAGAAAGGAAGTTTGTACAGGTTACCATCCTAACCTGCTTGGGACACAAAAGGTCTTGGTTTGTTTTGCTGCATGCATTTAGTTATGTTAGCAAGCTTTCAAATGGTAATTTTCAGGTGCTGCTGATGTCTTAATTTCAGATCACCTTTGTAATATGTTGTGTTTGTGTGAGTTGAAGCTGTTATGAAATCATGAGTCATGGGGCCTGAAGGCAGTAGAAACAGAAGCCTAAACTGAACCAAGTGAATCCTAAGAGTGTTTAGGTGCAGGTTAGTCAAGAGATCACTAGAAGTAGGAGAATATATCACTAGCAAATCAGTTGCTTTGAAAAATTTCAGTCTAACATTAGGGATGGAGTTGGAAAACCAGTATGAGATTCAAGTGTGGGGCTGCAATCTAATGGGAATAGAAGTAGTTCTTAGGTCAAAGAAGGCTAAAACTATATATCAACACTGCCTATTATCTGTATATCACAAACTTAAAGGCTGTGAATGCACACCTTGGAGTCAGTTACATTGGAATGAAGAGTAACTTTCTAGGTGGCATATGGGGTAAATTGAAGCAGCCTCTCTCAAGGACTTTAAACGGAAAACAAATATTAGGTGATAATTAGCATATGAATTTCAGTTTGATAATTAGCATATAAGTTTCAGTTTGAGAATTGGAATGAGTGGTCTTACAAAAGGCTGAGACACAAGCAAATGACAATGGCTGCTGCCATCTGATTTAAGTCAGACTTCCTGCTGCAGCCACATCTAGGCCATATGTCAAGCAATGCTTTCATACAAGAAGACTTTTGCCTTGAGTTATGGCACGAAGGGGCAGACTCATCCTGGATTTACTCTGCATTAACTTGATAGCCTCCTATGGGAGACTGAAGAGGGTGATGGCAGAGGCATCCTGCTTGTAGGGCTTTGGTCATTCCAGGAGCAGCTGCTGGCATACCAAGAGGAAGGGGCTGCAGCCAAGGAGGTTTTGCAGCCTGTTGTGCAGACTGGCAACCACTGGCAGGTTTGTTTAGCACGTGTCAGATGGGGGCTGTTGGCTAGTCTCACTCAGATTTTTTTTTTTTTTTTTTTTTTTTTCCAGCCATGATGATTAGAAACTTGCCTTGAATTCCTACAGAAAAGCATTGACTTAATTCTGTAGTGCCTAAGGCATCTATTTTATATTGCAAGACTGAAGAATTAATTGAGTTGTCACTAATGCAAGTGTGTTCCAGTGTGTTGTTGTTTAACCCCAGTTTGGTTCAGAAAAAGTCACTGAAGCTCCTGTAGGCTGGTCACCTTTCAGAAATACATGAAGGAACTTGTAACAGTTAATGTTATGGTTAAAGATTAATTCCCAAGAGTCTAGCAACTGAGTGTGGATCTTGTTGTGAAGGAAAACCCACTTGTATGCAATCATAGCATACGGAAAAAAGGCTTTACAGTATGCTATTCAGAATAGGAAGTAAGTCTCATAATGGCTTATGATAGTGATAACACTTGGCTTACTGGCAGGTAGGTGGCATTGCTAAAAATGTGAAGGCCACCATTTAAAAAAAAAAAAAAAATGAAAGAAGCTCTCCAAATCAACTATACAAAAAACTACCTATGTCTAAACACAGTACCATATTAAAAGTAAAAGACAACCTGTTTTATAACATATACAATTTAATTCAAGAATTGTTTTGAAGTAGAGGAACAACTAAATGAATGCGTTAAAATTGTCTGTTTGATTAGAGTAATTAAGTGAAGAGGCAGACATCAAAGATGTAAAGGGAAGAAAAAGGAAGAGCAACCCAGATGAGAAAGTTCCAATTTTTCATCTCTGAATGAAGATGAACTACAGAAGTACTGTTTAAAGAAATTTTCTTTTCATATAGAGTGGGGGGAAGTGAGTTAAGAGGGAATATGCTGCCAAGGAAGGTGGATCAACTGGTTACAGAAACAGGGCTCTGCCCAGGTATCAAGCAACTAATTGGTCTCTTCTCCCTCCCACAGGGGGAAAAAAAAAAACTTACAAAGGTGTCGTGGTTTAACCCGGCTGGCAACTAAGCACCACGCAGCCGCTCGCTCACTCCCCCCCCTCCCTCAGTGGGATGGGGGAGAGAATCGGGAAAGGGGAAAAAAGGTTAGAGCCGAGGGCTGAGATAAAGACAGTTTAATAAGAGAAAATAATAATAATAGTAATAATGAGAATGATAACAAAATATACAGAATATACAAAACGAATGATGCACAATGCAATTGCTCACCACCCGCCGACCGATGCCCAACCCGTCCTGAGCAGCGATCAGTACCCGAGCGACCGACCGACCCACCAAACCCCCGCCCCGGGCATGACGTTCTATGGTATGGAATAGCTCTTTGGACAGTTTGGGTCCTAGCTGTGCTGTACTCCCAGCTTGTTATGCACCTGGCCGAGCAGGAGAAGCTCAAAAAGTCCTTGAGCAGTCTGAGCACTGCTTGGCAACAACTAAAAACATCAGCGTGTTATCAACATTCTTCTAGTACTAAATCCAAAGCACAGCACTATGCTAGCTTCTGTGAAGAAAATTAACTCTATCCCAGCCGAAACCAGGACAAAAGGGCACAAGTCACCACATGATTTCTCAGGGGCTTGAAAGAAAAAGAGTTTTCAATGAGAGAGAAACCCATGTGCAGCTTGAGCCTGAAGAATCACAGGGCATCACTCGGGGAATCATACTCTTAAGCATATCCTTAACAGTTCCACGTGGCAGTAGTTCAGGCTTTGTTTCCAGCCAGTGCTCTCTCTCAGGAAGCAGTCCTAGAGTGAAAAACAGCTAGGTGAAGAGGTGAGTGGAGTGAAACTATTATATGTACAGACATGTAAAATTCATGGGTGTATGGCATGTAGCCCTGAAGCTAATATTTATTTTCTTACTATGTAATATTTTGGGGGATTTCATACAGGTTTTTTTCTAAAAATGATTGTGATGACAGTTCTGTATAAAAATTGTCAGGCTTTAATGCTGAAACAAAACATGAACATAATAATTGGATGTTTCTAAAAATTGCCCACCTTGGATGTTAAATCTCTTGGGGTTTTTTGTGATAAGTCCTGCAGGATAGAACAATTCATAATTCTGAGCTGTCATTTTGGGCTTCTGCTTCCTGCAGACTCTAGAAGAGTTGATTAAAATTAATAGCTTTTTAAGACTTCCCTAAGAAAAATGGGGACCATTAAATAAAATATTCAATGCTTGAGCAAAAATCTGCTGCAAGAGAAGTTCATAGGTCTGTGGCCAGAGTGTTATCCAATGTTAAGCTCTTTCTAAAAAGTTTCTGGTATAGGCTGCAGAAGCTTTATCTTCTGCCATCAGGCCATAGTTATAATTTAATTCAGCCTTGCATGTTTTCAAAATACACAGAGGGAAACCTTTTGTTTCTTGTTATAGTAGCTTGAGTTCTCTAATATTCATTCTTTCTCAACATTGTTTCCCTGAGACAGCTTAAAATTCCCTTTGGACTTGAAATTCTTATTTCGACCTTATCCCTCTGTGCTCTGAACTGATGCCTTTCTGTAGCATTGAAAATGGAAATTTAAGCCTAGCTGTGCCAGTCACATACAAACACACCAGAGGTGTGGCTTGCTTCTATTGCATCTTGATGGAGGTACGAATGGCATATTATCATTGTGGCAGAGTTGTATTCAAAAGCTGTCTGGACACAGTCCTGGGCAACTGGCTGGAAGTAGCCCTTCTTCAGCAGGGTGTTGGACAAGATGACTTCCTGAGGTCCCTTGCAACCTCAACCATACTGTGTTTCTGTGGCTTACCAAAATCTTCCATGCATACAGGGGGCCTCTGTAAACAGAGGAAAGGGAGAGCTCAGGAAGCATTGTGGAAGGAAGTACCAGCTTTTCAGAATTTCTCTTTCGGACCAGGAATGCATGTGCTGCAAAGTGACCAGGGATGTTATTGTGCAGTCCTTGTCATCAGCTCATCCAGGTGGGCTACCCATGGCTCCATTCTTTGGTGCGAGCTGTTCATGCGACTGCATGGGCTTGGGGAAGTTCTGGAGCACCGGGCTGCTCTGGTGTCTGCTATGGCACAGTTAGGAACCAGGCTGGCATTGAGATTTGCCTCGCTGTTGAGAATGCAAAAAAAAGATTGAGATTCTTTCCACTCAGATCTTTGGGGTGGTTCCTTTTGCACTGTGGTGTCTACTTAGCCACAAGGACTCTGTAACAATAATGGAACTGCAGTGATTTGCTATTTTCTATTACTTCCTCCTTTTGCATTCCAGCATACAAAATCCATGACGTGCTTTACTTTGTGCATCAAAGTTTAACCACTAATAGTATGTGGTACGTCTTCGCTAATCACCTGTATTGATGTTTGAGAGGTAATTTGGCTTCTATGATGACAGCAGTGAACCTACTGTGTTCCACTGAGGTGATTCCCCTTTGGGATCCTTATTTGGAGCAGGATGCGTTATGTGTTCATGTATATAGGTGCCTATGTATATATATAAGAATGCAGATTTGCAGGCTCTGACTGTGAACAGCCCTTAACTGCTACAGACGTTTTTTTCTGGTACAAAGATAACTATGTTCACTGAAATCAACAGGTCTGTTTATTCTGTATTCATGCTTGGAGCTCCATAGAAGTGGCTCTCACCAGATGAAGAAATAGTGGTGCACCCTACACATCTACTGTCACATGTAGACAAATGTCTATGCCTAGACCTATATATAAAGGTATGAATTCTGACAACTTTGTAAAAGATGCTTGGGATGGTGATGTGCTTTTCCCTCTGAGCGGTGAAGTACTGCATGGATTCACCATGGATTCCTGGTGCTGTTCAGTGCTTCTTGTAGTGCAGGCAATAATGTCTTCACAATTGCAGAATTTAAGAACTGTACTTTCTTCCTTTGCTTAGCTAATTAGGAAAATTAAAAACTGCCTGTAGTTGCAGAAGGTAGCCAGCCTGTCAGCCACCAGATGGCTTAATTATCAAGCTTTATCTATGTGTAGCAAGGGATGAAGCATTCAAATATACAATGTTTTTTCACTAACAAAATGCAAATATATTAATTCTGTTTAAGCATTTGATTTTTCCTCTTCCTGATGCAGTAAGGCCCCAGGTGATTACTGTCTCCCAGAAAATGGGTCCTGAGAAGAGACACAAATGCCTCTGAACTCAGTTGTCTAGGCTGAGATGACAAATCTCATTTACTGATGTTATTTCAAGTCCAGTCCTGATGCATTTGGCTATTTCAGTTTGTGTTTTCATATTAGTAGAGCTGTGGAATCCTGAGTCCCCTGAAAGGGCTTTTCACTTAGAAAAATGCCTGGAAACTATTTCATTTAGTTGCATGTCACTTTGTAGGCCAGCTTACTGGATGTCAATAAGCTTCAGGCTTGTAACTATTCAGCTTTAACTCTACTGGCTCTAGGTAAATACAGGGTTTCTTCTCTGTGGATTAATTTTAGAGACTGGAGATGTAGCACTTCACCATTTGCAATTGCTTTTTCACAAAAGTTAGTGTTCATGGGCCTGCTGAGCCAAGGGATGCATCTTTATTACTTACTCTAGACTGTGATAGATAGTAAACTGTTTGTTCATCAAATTCAATTAAAGACAATGGAGAAAGCAAGAAGTATGAGTGTAATAAATAAATATATAATGAATTTGTTCTCAAACCGGCAGATGAGGGAAGAAGGCCCCCCTTATTACTTGTGTCTTTGTTACATCCTCTGTTTAAAGTCACTGTTGTGTGAAAACCTGATACGTAATCAATTACCAAATTCCTGAGTGACATATCCTGATAAGTAAACAAGCACTAGCCTTCCCTGCTTCATGCTGTCAGGATGACCCTAACAACAGTACGTGCAGCTGCAGAGAGATACCAGGATGCCATAAAAAGGGACTCTGGTGGGAGGGGAGGTGTGTAACAGAAAGATTTGTGGCTCCTTACCAAGGACAGTTTTTGATAAGAACCAGGAGCTTCCCTTAAGAACTGATTTGCACCAACTCTGCAGTTTGGGCAAGAGCCAAGGAGCAACAGAGTCTGCGCAAGAACAAGGGGTTACTAGCGGTGATGAAGAGGAGCCATCAGCCTTCATCCCCACGACCCCCGACGACCACCACAAGGAGGCACTGAGCAAGCGCAGTGGGGAGGAGTTCATGGAAATGACTTCTTGGGGCTAATTTTAATACGAAGCGGGGACAAGTCATGCATATGTATAGGCATATTTGGGAATCTTATGTATATGTAACACCTTGTAGTATAACTTCGAGGAAAATTGACACACAGTGTGCGCCTTTGGAGGGAGCAAGGGTCTCCCGGGCCGCCCAGCGCTGTTTTGCTTGCTGACTGCTTACTCAATAAACTTGATACTAAATTTCATAACGACTCCTATAAATTATTTAAGGGAGTAACATATAACATAGAGACAGTAAGGGAAGCCCTGATTGCTTTCCAAAGGCTTTTACTTGGATTTCTCTAAATGCTTTCTTGAGACCCTGTCAAAGAATTTTGTTATAAATGCTTAACCTATCTAACATGTCTACATGTTACAGTTCTGTAATGTTTCAGATTCAAACAGTTGATAGAAGGGCGCAAGCTAAATAGAGTGCTCTTTTTCGAATTGGTTTTCAAAAATAGTCAGGCTATTCTAAAAGCCCTGTGGTAAGACTGTCCATGTGTATTGTGTTTTCCTCCCAGTTTCAGGGTTTTCCCATTGAAAAGCAAAAAGCACCTGGCTCTTAGGCTCAAGAGGAATACAGAAAAAGGCATCTTTTAAGTCTAGAACTGTAAACCATTCTTGTTTCTTGGTGAGAGAGGTTAACAAGGTATAAGGATTTACAACCATAGGATGGATATCCTGTCCTGATTAATTGCTGTCAGATCTCGAACTAGTCTATAATCTTTTCCATTAGCCTCTTTTACAGGCAATATTAGGGTGTTATATTTAGATTCACATTCTACTAATAATCTGTACTTCAAAAATTTCTGTATTATTGGTACTAGCCCTTGTCTGATTTCTAATTTTAGAGGATATTGTTTAATTCTTACTGGAGTCGATCCTGATTTCAAGTCAATTTTCACAGGCTCAGCTCTTTTGGATTTACCTGGAACTTCTCCAGCCCAAACAACTGGAATTTCCTCATTATCCACTTCTGTTGGTATGAATTTCTTTTTGAGGTTGGTGTCCTGCAACAATAAAGCTGCTACCTCAATATATTTAGTTTCTGGAATTAAAATCATAACTTCACTGCCCTTAAATTTGATTTCTGCTTCCAATTTTTCAAGCAGATCCCTTCCCAACAACGGCTTGGGAGAGTTAGGCAAATACAGGAACTGATGGGTGACCCATCACTTTCCAAATTTCTTTAGTTATAACTTGTGGAAAATGATCCCGGTTGTCTTCATAACTATATTTGGTTTTAATTAAGGGTAGCAGTGAGGGTAGTTCCGGTCTTTCTAAGCTTTCTCTCACTGCTAGCAGATAGTTAACAGGGTAAATAGCCAGTGTGGGGGGGGTGCCTTCTCGTGGGTGGCATTCACAAGGAGTTGCTCCTTAAGAGCAATTTGCAAATTCTTGACTTGATTTTTTTTTTCCTCCTCCAGCCGTTTTTTCAATTCACCAACTTGTCTTTGCAAGGTTTGAACCAAAGTTTGGAGGTATTCAATAGTCTGAGGTTTGGCAGCACGACTGAGTTCTCTTGTGTTTACTGCTGCCACTAGGCTGGCACCGAGGATGGCACAGCCAATGGCTTTCCTTTTGCCATGTTGTCCTGGTGTCCTTTTTCAGAGTGACCATTCGGTCTACAATGCTCTGTAAATTGTGCCAATTGTTCTGTGCCCCATCCACACAGGGCACAGAAGGCTGGGCCCTATGTTTCTCCAAGAAATCAAACAAAATGTCCTTGCCTCTAGGGGCATTCATTTTATTGCTTATAGCTTAGATAAGGAGGGGGCAGTTGTCCCAGGAAGACAGTATGCAACACTCGCACTGTGCCACTCCCTGTTTGTTCCTGGGAGGTTTCACATAAACAAGGCAAGTCTTTACAATTCTCCAGATTTCCCACATTCACTTTACAATCATACCATTTCTCAGTTACTCATTCATTCACCAGTCACACCAGAGTTAACTTGGCTCATTCATAATTATCAATTTTACAATGCCTGACAGGTATATCCAAATTCAGTGTCAACAAACCTGTATCCTAGTTCAGTATCAATAAATCCATATTGCCAAAACTACAGAACTTATGGGCGTTACATAAGCGTACCAATACCAAAAGCATGTCATTTGCAAAAGTATGAAGCTTAACCTGTGCCCGTACCAACGTACTAAATACCAAAGTACACCACTCACAACGAGTGTGCAATCAGAATTACCCCACAAGGTACTGACTTACCACCAAGTCAGTACTGCCTTTTGGGGTTCGAGCTTAACACCGGGCTCACCTACCCCAAGGCACCGTAGGCACTAGTAACCTCATGCTACTGCCCTGTGTGAGATGTCTCTATGCAACTTACGGGTCTTTACCCCTGGCTAGCCTTACCCAGTAGAAAAAAAAAAATGTTTAAAGAATAACTTTCCAGAAGATGGTCCTCGTCTGCTCCTGAAGTGATTTGGATGAGGTGAGGAGTCCCTCCAGGAAAATCCCGGGTGTACCCTAGGGAGTTCCCTTCTCAGTGGATCGTGCAGCCAAGCAGAGAGGGCTCCATCTGGGGTGCGAAATGAAGCCGTGAAAACCTGAAATCAGGACTCAGTAGTCAATTTGCCAGACTATCAGGCAAGTATTCTTTATTGCTGCCATGGACGCACATTAGGAGGAGCGATCCCCTCTGCGTCTGCCTGATTTTGGCTTTTCATGGCTTCAGTGGCTAAACTGGTGTCACAGTTCCACTGATTGTAAATTCTTGGAGCTGGACTTCCTCCTCGTGATTATGTTTTGATGATTGTCATGCAGGTAAGTGATGAGAAGACTTGTGAGCCAGATAGGTTGAGTCTTTAGTCAGTACTTTCATGCAAAGGGTAGTTCCCAAAGCTTTTTTTGAGGAGGAGTTGGGGTGGAATGATCTACTCGGGTTTGAATTTCCTGACCTTCATCATGTTGGAATATAATTTGCCAGACAGGCAAATATTTACCCAAGGTATTGGTGTGGTGTCATGCTCTAGGCTGTCTAAACTTTACTTTTCCATCTTTAGCAGCCCATCTGTTCTTTCCACAGTGCTTTACAACTGATGCCTATGAGCCATTAGACAATTCTGAAAAAGAAATTTATTGCTGGAATTGATAAAGCACCGTTCTTGCTGCTTTGAATTTCTTTCGACTTCTGATGTCAAGAATCAATTCAACTTGGAATCTGCAAATAGCTTGTATGACTATGGGTAACCTGTAGCTGGCTTTATGCTTCTACATTCTGTCTTGTCCATTTGGGGTAGATGATGATGACTTAACTGGGATCACGGTCATAGCAAGCATCCAATGACATTCATCTTGCAGAAACAACCAGAAAGAGTAATGACAGAAACAAATTTAGTTTTCTTTTCATCTTAAAGATGGTTAGAAGCTTCATTATGATTAAAAATGACATTTTTTTTACTGGAATCCTTTTGCACTCTATTCTTTTGTAGTCAGTAGTGGTTTCTTCTGACAGTATTTTCTCTCTTTCTCTGGGAATGAGAATGCATTAGGGGATGTGGTATCCCATGGCAACCAGCTCCAGTGCAGAAAAGCACACTAACTTTGGAAGTGCTTAACATTAACATAATCTTGGTAAGAAAGCTGAAGAAAGCTATTCCTCTTGTTTGCATTATAGTGCATAGTAGGCCTTTTACTGTTTTTCACTGACTGTAGTATGCTGCTGACAGCTGCTGCTCTAATTGCTTTTCCAAGTTTAGTTTCATGTTAGTGAATGCCATGGATGTGCGTGACAGATTAAAGCAGCCTGTAGGAGTGACTGCTAAAGACTACAGGCATCACACCATTATTCACATTAGAGTTAAGACCTCATGTAAAAGCTGTTGTTAGCCAAGTAAGAGCTGGTGGACTTCTTAATCCCTGCTGACAGTTTTTTGGCAGAACTGGGAGGAGGTTAACAGAAAATGAGGCATGGAAAAAATTACAAAACCAAGTCTCTACTATCAATTTATACTAGTAATATCAATTGTGCTGGTATTGTAGGAGTTACTAGGAAACTGTGAAAACATTCAAATGCCTGCACTACTCTGTTCCCTTGCAGCATCACGTTTTCTTGTTCAGCTGCCATTCACCAACTTCAGCTACTGAATTCTACTAACCTTAAGCCAGGTGCTTGGCTGCCTGCTTTTTTTTTTTTTTCTTGTGTTTGGGTCAACTATACAAAAGATGTCTAAAGACATTAACTATGCAGGAAACTGGCACGGATGATGTAAGTTGCATGTAAAATCTGTCAGCTGAGCCTGTAGCAGGTCATATTATCACAGTGTGCTCGAGGTCTGCTGCAACCATTTTGTATGGCTGTTAGGAAGTACCATGGAATGGGTTTTAGAACATTGGAGACTTGGTTGTGACTGCATTTTGTAGTATCTTTTCCTTTCCTGCACCTTCCTGACAGTAATTCACTGTGACAAGGCTGCAGTGTCGTCTTTGTGGTGCTGCTTTTGGGAATGTACTGAGTTGCTTTTTAATTTGTGTCCTGATGAAAGGTGCCAGATGGGTAGTTCTGGAAGGAGAACTTGCTTTTTAAGTAGGGGAAATTCTCTGTCTATCCCAAAGGAAGCCTAAACAGACGTTTGAGAGCTACCCCCGAGTTGTTCTATGTATGTCCTCATTTTCTTGCTTTCTTTTCTGCCTTTTCTTTGTTGGCAGTTGCTTGGGTCTTGTACACTGAACTGTCACTCAAGAGATTCTGGGTTTTGTGTGCATACATCTTTCTTAATACCTGTTCCTATTTTCCACAGTAGTCATTGTCCCTTTGTCTGCCTCTTTGCATATGGCCTTTTTGACTACTTTGCATTGGAGATTTCATCCAGCATTGTTGTGTGCTGGACACTTGAGACCAGAGGATCTGTGTGGGATATCTGAAGAATCAAGGACATTGAGTGAACAATCCAGACCGAATGCACCTGTTGTTTGTGAGCAGTAAGCCTCAAGGACTTTGTGGGAGCTGCCTAATGATGAGAACAACCTTGAGAAGAAGAAGAAAAGGTGGTGTACGTGACTGAGATCAGAAAGCAAAGCAGGACGCAGGTGGAGAGGACCGTGCGCGTGGACAAGAGACTTTAACGAATCATATCGTAACTAAGAGCGCATGGACAGACATAGTTAGCCAATTAGTGAAGAGCTTGTGCTTGATAGGGAAATAGAAGAGCTATATTAACCAGGATGTATCAACAATAAATTGGCATTTGCTTGATCACATTGATCGTGTGCAGTGTCCGTGACTTTCACGTCAACAGATCTATATGCCTGATGGTGTGACCTGTCTGTTCTTGCCAGGCTGATGCTCAGCTCTGAGCCTGGCTGGAGAGAGGCAGGTGCCATGTGCTACAGTTGCTTAAGTGGTTCTTGACAGTGATGTGGAAGACTTTTGACACATACTGGACTGTCTCCAATTAATGCTAGTGTCTTTGTGAATACTTGTCTTCTGGGATCCAGCCTGGGATTACAAAGCTCGCTCTGTACAGCATGCCAGAGAGACAGCAGATGGTAATGCTTTCTGTGTCCTTCTAATCTGCTGTGAATTTGGACCAGTGACCTAGAAGGGATGGGCTCTGTGATGCTTTGCCTGGTGTCTGTGGTCTCCCAAACTACTCAAAATTGCACTTCTATTGCTGTGGAGAAAGTGTCACTGTACATCTTAATTTGAAGAGATTACATGGATTTCACAATGGGTGATACCTGATAGTGTTAGTGGTTCCTGAAATACAGCCTTCAACCTTTCAGCACGGAAATGGCTAGCTGTTCAAAGGACTGGAATCACCGTGGAGCCATCATCCCTACCAATTTTCTGTCCTAACGAATGCTTGGAAATTAATTTCCTTGATGAGTAATTGTCTTCTGTTTGATCAGAGCTATTAACAAATGGGCAGTCTGGGCTAACAACTGCCTTGAGACAGAAACTTGCAAGAATATAAAAATAGAAGGTAAACTCACCGCTGTGATCAGCAAGTTAAGTCCTTGGATTTTATCCCACTTATTATCTTAGGCCTGTGTTTTGGAAGATGGAAAAGCTATATTTCAATACTAATATTCTTGACAAATTACGGGATCTTCACTTCACGTGCTTATAGTCTTTTGGGAAGCATTTGTGAAACCTCTTCTACAACTAAGTACTGTTGATGTGTCCTGACCATAAGCGTAAGACAACTTGTGCAATGGTAGTGTTGATGATGATGTTGCAGTTACTTTGATGAAAGGTGTCTGGTCATCAAGCATAACAAATTGTCAATAGCGGTTAATCATAAAATTTGCACCCTTTGGGGAAAGGTGTAATTACTTGCTTACTATATGAATAGCTGTGCTCCTGTTACAGAGTGATTGTAACTTACTGATCTTGCAGCTGTCAGTGTCACCAACAGTGTATCTCAGCTTCTTGCCTCTGATGTGAAGATGGAGAAAGAGCTATGAATTTAGACTGTATCATTTTCTTCCCCTTAGAGCACTAACACTGTAGTGAGGTCTGGCACTTTCCAGAGATGGTAGTGAGCAGGTCATCAAGCAGAAGGATGATTCAAGCAAGGAGAACTAGCCTCTATGCCTAACTCACCTGGCAGCCATTTGTGCTAATGTAGTATTTGTTCCAATTTAATCAGTAGGTTTCTTCATGGAATTATCACTAAGAAGTGTCACATCCAACAGGAGTTCCTGGTTGAAAGATCTTATTAGGCAGGTAATTAATACCAATGAGAGCCTCTGTATGATGATCAAGAGTTGGCTGTGCCTGTAGCAACTTCAGTGGAAAGCAGTAATGAGTTTTTGTTTCAACATATTACATCTGAAAAATAAATACTTTGCTCTTTCTGATTTCACCAATCAAGAGCAGTGGTACTTGTTATTTTCTCAACAGCCATTTTTCCATTTGACATGCCTCAGGACTGTATTTTGCTCCCAAGATCTCTTTCCCTTTAAATCTTTTAAAGAAAGAGGATCCCATAAGCATGAAAGGTGTACTTTTTGAAGGAACACATGTTATTCCAGTGTCAGGAACAGCAGCAGTTGGAACTATCCTGGATCCAAGTTACCTTTCGCTTTGATATTATTCAGTGATTCAGCACTGAATATCAAAAACATTCATATTGGTTCATTTCTTTACCCATCCACCCAGATCAAGAAGATGCCTAAGAAACAGCATATACTGACTGCAAACTGTGAAAGTTACTCTTTTGATCAGCTTTCAGTTCCCAATGTGATGAATGTTACAAGTTCTGATGCAAGCTCTTAAAGTGCAGTGAAATTGATTGGGACTGATTCATTAAAGATGACTTGGCTCTGTTTACTTGATCTCAATATTGCATATGAGAAGCACAGAGAGTTTATTTCATTGAGAAAAGAAGGGCCATATTGCTTCAGAGAAAGGCAGATAAAAGTGCTGCCAACAGAGCTGGGAGAGAGGGGGAACTTACCAGACATCTGCTGGAAATACAACAGCAGAGAGGAAACTGGCTGAGCCCAGAGAGTTGTGGTCAATGGAGTTAAATCCAGTTGGTGGCCAGTCACAAGTGGTGTTCCCCAGGGCTCAGTATCAGGCCAGTTCTGTTTAATATCCTTAACAATGATCTGGATGAGGGGATTCAGTGCACCCTCAGTAAGTTTGCAGATGACACCAAACTGGGTGGGAGTGTCGATCTGCTCAAGGGGAGGAGGGCTCTGCAGAGGGATCTGGACAGGCTGGATCGATGGGCCGAGGCCAACTGTATGAGGTTCGACAAGGCCAAGTGCCGGGTCCTGCACTTGGGTCACAACAACCCCATGCCACGCTACAGGCTTGGGGAAGAGTGGCTGGAAAGCTGCCTGGCAGAGAGGAATCCGGGGCTACTGGTCAACAGCCAGCTGAATGTGAGCCAGCAGTGTGCCCAGGTGGCCAAGAAGGCCAACAGTATCCTGGCTTGTATCAGAAATAGTGTGGCCAGCAGGAGCACGGAAGTGATCGTGCCCCTGTACTCGGTGCTGGTGAGGCTGCACCTTGAATACTGTGTTCAGTTTTGGGCCCCTCGCTACAAAAAGATGTTGTGTTGCTGGAACATGTCCAGAGGAGAGCCACAAAGCTGGTGAGGGGTCTGGAGCACAGGTCTGATGAGGAGTGGCTGAGGGAACTGGGGTTGTTTAACCTGGAGAAGAGGAGGCTGAGGGGAGACCTTATTGCCCTCTACAACTGCCTGAAAGGAGGCTGTAGTGAGGTGGGGGTTGGCCTCTTCTCCCGGGTAATGCACGATAGGACAAGGGGAAATGGCCTCAAGTTCCACCAGGGCAGGTTTAGGCTGGTCATTAAGAAAAAATTTTTTCTATGAAAGGGTTGTCAAGCATTGGAACGAGCTGCCCAGGGAAATGGTTGAGTCCCCATCCCTGGAGGTATTCAAAAGATGGATAGACGAGGTCCTTACGGACATGGTTTAATGGTGGGATGGCAGTGCTAGTTTAACAGTTGGACTTGATGATCTTAAAAGTCTTTTCTAACCTAAATGATTCTATGATGGGGCCAGAGACAGCCCTGCATACAGGGTGGAACTGTGCAGCTCTTATGCTCACCCCTGAATCCACCATGTATATCTTTCAATAGCAAAAAAAAAAAAAAAAAAAAAAAGCCAAGATATGCTACTGCCATCCCTCTTTCATTATTCCCTATCAAAATTTTCTTTCGGAAAATAACCAATGAGCCATTTTCCAGGTTTGGCTGATAAAGGGTCAAGGTGATGTTGAGGGTGTATAGTATGACTTTGATCTAATGTTGCTCAAGTACAGAGAGCTGCTGAAAGGGGTAACTGTGCTTTTTCTGTCTGATACTCTATTTCCATCATCTCTCTTTGATCTGAGCTAGCACTTGCATAGCTGTGGGGGCACTGGAACAGTTTCTTGCTCTAACAGAAAGCAGTGATTAAGAATAAGGCATAATTCTGGGTCAGATTAGTGAGCTGAACTAACTGACTTTGTAATCATCTAAACAGCAAATGAAACGCAGCATGTGTGAAGCCAAGGCTACAGTGAAGCCAAGCTTCCCCATGAGTACCAAGGCAAGTCTCTGAACCCCGTGGGAAACTTAGTCGCTTCCCTGATACAGCTGTGAGTGATTTCATGTGTGCCAGAACAATTAAAACTGGACTTGCCACAGGTATAGAGGCAGTTGTTTCAAACCAGAGCTCTGAAGTAGCAGACATCCTCTGGCAATGCTTTGGTATCTGTAATAAATAAATACATAAGGAATTTGTTCTCAAACCAGCAGATGGGGAGGGGGAAGGTCCCCCCCTTACTCCTTGTGTTTTTTGTTACATACTTTGTTTAAAGTCACTGTTGTGCAAAACTCATGGGACCGATCATTACTGATTCCTGAGTGGCGACATCCTGCTAAGTAAACAAGCACGAATCCTTCCTGCCTCATGCTGGGCCAACATGGCCAGATAAGGAAAGAAACTGATCTACAACGTGGAGGAAGACTATGACCTTTATCCTCACGACCACCAGAAAGATACCAGGATGTGCCACGTAGACCCGGGACTACTAAACTATAAAAAGGGACTCTGGTGGGGGTGAGGTGCACGCCGTTGGTGGAGCAGGAGACTCCCCGGCCGCCCAGCGCTGTTTTGCCTGCTTGATTGCTTGCTTGAATAAATTCGGTCTTGATAAATATAATCGGCCTCAAATGCTTATTACAATTGGGTGCCGTGACTCGGATACAGGACAATTTGGTCTGGAACCTGAGCTCGAGGGGGGCACCCCATCTTCGGATGGCCCTCGGGTGGCTGATTCCTTGTCCAAATCTTGTACGTCCGAACTTTAAATTTGGGCAAGCAGGCAAAAGAACCCGCGGTACCCCATAATTTTTGTGCACGAAGATCCGAACGAAGACTCAGGATTGAGTGAGTATTTGCGTGCATCCGTTCGGTCAGGGTGGGTTTCCCGAGGTGCAACTGACTGAGACATTCCTGAGGAACGAAGCAAGTGTGGTTGTAGTGCAGTTCCCATTGCCCGTGAGGGCATGGGCCACGAACGAGGGGAGCGTGTGTGAGTGTACGGAGGCACCTCGGAAGATGGGGCAGAAGAAAAGCAAGCCTTCTGATCCCATGGGTGGTCCAAGGATAGGGCTACCTGATATACTGCCAGATAGTCCTTTGGGGTTAATGATTGCCCACTGGGGGGGACTGGCCGTCTAGGCAAGGAAAAAGTAAAGAAAAGATAGTACATTATTGTATGCAGGTATGGGGTGGGAGACAAATAAGGAGGGACCACCTATATTGGCCCATTTTCGGTTCCTTTGAAGATTGGATTTGTCAAGCTCTAAACATACACGTGAATTCCAAAGAACCTTTTAGCCTAGAGGAGAGCGAATATGCTAGTTTGTGGATCAGATCAGACACTAGGATTCATGTTTTTACCTTGAGAGAAAAGAACTCTAAGAAAAAGACGGAGAGTCCTGAAGAACTCCCTCTTTCTCCTCCTCCTCATATTCTTCCCTCACCGTCACCAGATCCCATTCCTCCTCCTTCGTCTCCTCCTTCTGCCCCGGTGCTGAATCGTGTCCCCCCCCCCTTCCTTCCCCAACCATCCAGGACTCTGGTTCGACTCCTCCTAATTCACCCAAAGAAAACAAAAGGGTGACAAGGAGTCACACCAGGAGGACAAAGCAGTTAAAGGGAGGATTATATCCCTTAAGGGAAATAGCGATGGGAGGTCTGCAGCCAGGGATGGGGTTCGTATCAGTTCCCCTGAGTTTGGGAGACGTGAGAGAGTTTAAGAAGGAAATGGGAAATCTTTTGGAGGACCCCCTGGGAGTGTCTGAAAGGCGGGACCAGTTCCTGGGTCCTAATGTGTACACCTGGGAGAAATTGCAGGCAATCTTGGGTATATTGTTCACAATGGAGGAGAAAAAAATGATTCGGAGGGCAGGCATGAGGGTTTGGGATCAACAACACCAACATGGTCCCGGCGCAGACACCAAGTGGCCATCACAACGGCCAAACTGGGACAACCAGAATGTTGAACATAGGACACACATGGCAGATCTGCGCACTATAAATGTTCAGGGAATTAAGGAATGTGTTCCCAGAGGACAGAATATTAATAAGGTCTTTAGTGAACACCAAAAGAAAGATGAAACCCCCACTGAGTGGCTAGAAAGGCTGTGGAAGAATTTGCAGCTCTATTCGGGTTTAGACCCTGCCACTCCTGTAGGACAGGCCCTGTTGAAAACTCAGTTTGTGGCAAAATCATGGGTGGATATTAGGAGGAAATTAGGAAAGTTGGAGGATTGGCAGGAGAAGGGATTAGATGAATTATTGAGAGAGGCTCAGAAGGTGTACGTGCGAAGGGAGGAGGAGACTCAGAAGAGACAGGCAAGGATTTTGGTGGCGGCAGTCCGAGAAGGACAAAAGGTAGCTCCAACCTGTACAGGGGGAGCGGGTGTTTCAAGGCCTAGGGAAAAATCTCCGAGGGGCCAGACTGATTTGAGGGATATGAGACAGGTTGAGTGTTTTTATTGTCAGAAGAAAGGGCACATGAAAAGGAATTGCAGGAAACGCATGCAGGATGAGCAGATGTTTAAGGAGGATTAGGGGGGTCAGGGGCTCTATTTGCTGGGGACCCATAGGAACACAGAGCCCTTGATAAAGTTGAAATTGGGTCCCCAACACCAAGAAGTGGAGTTCCTTGTGGACTCCGGGGCTGAAAGATCCACAGTCCAAACAGTGCCCCGGGGATGCTCCCTTTCCCCGGAGAAATTGCAAGTAATAGGAGCAAAAGGAGAACTCTTTAAGGTCCCAATAATAAAAGGGGAAAAAATAGAAACCCCTTCCCAATTCGGCATAGGGTCCTTTTTATTAGTACCTGAAGCAGATTATAATCTGTTAGGAAGAGACCTGATGATTGAACTAGGAATTAACTTAGAAGTAAGAAACAAGGAAATAGCAGTTAAGTTGTACACTCTCACTGTGGAAGATGAGGCAAAAATCAATCCTGAAGTGTGGTACACCCCTGAGTCAGCCGGAAAACTAGACATTACTCCTTTCGAAATTAATATCATGAACCCCGAGATCCCCATAAGGGTAAAACAGTACCCAATGTCCCAGGAGGGTAAGAAGGGGTTAAAACTGGTAATTGAAAGACTATTGAAACAAGGACTATTGGAACCTTGCATGTCACCCCATAACACTCCTATACTACCCGTTAAGAATTCGGATGGCTCCTATCATCTAGTGCAGGATTTAAGAGAAATAAATAAGAGAACACTCACTAGATTCCCAGTAGTAGCCAATCTGTATACCTTGTTGAGCCAGCTCTCCCCAGAACTGAAATTGTACAGTGTTATAGATTTAAAGGAAGCCTTTTGGGCTTGCCCTCTGAAGGAAGAGTGCAGAAATCACTTTGCCTTTGAATGGGAGGATCCTGAGACTCATCAGAAGCAGCAGTTAAGGTGGACTGTGCTTCTGCAGGGATTTACGGAGTCGCCAAACTTGTTTAGGCACGCCCTGGAGCAGATATTAAGTACCTACGAACTGAACCCAGAAGTGACACTGGTGCAGTATGTGGACAACCTGTTAGTAGCGGGGGAGAGCCAAGAAGCTGTAAGGGAGGAAAGTATAAAACTATTGAATTTTTTAAGTCTAAAGGGACTAAAAGTATCTAAATCCAAATTACAGTTCACTGAAAAGGAGGTGAAATACCTGGGACGTTGGCTAAGTAAGGGGACTAAGAAACTAGATCCTGAACGGGTAAATGGCATCTTGTCACTCCAAGCACCTAAGAGTAAAAGACAAGTAAGGCAATTGTTGGGATTGCTCGGTTATTGTAGGCAATGGATTGAAAACTATAGCAAAAAGGTAAAATTCCTATATCAAAAATTGGTTGGAGAAGGATTAATAGAATGGAGCCAAACAGATGAGCAGTGTTTTAAGGACTTAAAACAGATTTAGTGAATGCCCCGGTGTTAAGTTTACCTGATACCAGGAAACCCTTTTATCTATTCGTAAGTACGGGAGAAGGAACAGCATGTGGAGTTTTAACTCAAAGATGGGCAGATAGGAGAAAACCCATAGATTATTTTTCAAAATTGTTGGACCCTGTCAGTAGAGGCTGGCCCACCTGCTTACAGGCTATAATGGCTACAGCCCTCCTAGTTGAGGAAGCTGGGAAAGTCACCACAGGGGGGAGGGACCCTTTCTTGTGTTGCTTGCCACAGATACTGCGGTTCGAACGGCTGAACGAGGTTGGACTCACGCTACCAGAATAAAAGGACCTGTTCAAGAATCTCGTTGGGAGGCAACAGGGAACCCTGACAACCTGAAGGTCACCTTCCGGAGAAAGACTGATGAGTGAAGCCATCATGCGAAGGACTTAATGAATGGGACTGCATTCTGCCCAGTTCCTGGTTGTATATGCTACCCTTTTGTTTGTTTTGAATGTAAAGTGTGTAAGGACAATTGGTGGGTTCATTGTAGGGAGGGAGATTTTACCCCAGATATTTGTGAGGAGTGTTATTTGGCTGAAAGAAAATTAACAGAACTAATGCTTGAATACGCAGTAAAAACCGGACAAATCATCTGGAAGTCTAAAGAGTGGTGGAAAGTATACACAAAAGGCATACATCCAGAGCTTGGTTGTGTACACTCTAATGAGTATAGGGAGGCCAATCCGGAAATAATTAAAGTGGTGTGCCGAGAACAAGTAAAACACCTGGCGTGTTTAGCCCCGGAAATAAAGATAAAAATTGGGAGGCATATAACACTCGCAGAAGGAGAGAAGGGAGAACCCCTGAAAACTACGACTGCTGCCGAGAAGATGGAACACCTTGCTGCTCCAAGCAACAGAGTAGGCAAAGGAGGCAGAGACATAAGGAAATCGTGGGGAACTAAAACCTTCAATACAATTGCGAGAAGGCCCCCTAAATCTAGGTCTGGGGTGGCACAATACACTCGAACCCAAACCTTCCAAACTAAAATACCCGAGAATAGCTACCACCACTCTGAAGTGGTCACCATCAACCTGCCAATTCTCCTAAAACGGGTAATAGTACTTTGTATATGCTGCCCCTTGACGATCTTAGCGAATGAACACCACCAACCTTTTAAATGGAAGAATGTTGCTTTTATGCTGATCACACAGGGGTGGTACGAGACACTATGGCCAAACTGTGGGAAGGTCTCGAAAAACGCAAAAAGGAAAGGGAGGCCCAACAAGGATGGTATGAATCGTGGTTTAATCATTCTCCCTGGTTAACTACACTGTTGTCAACCATTGCCGGACCTTTAATGTTGTTGATGCTCACTCTAACCTTTGGGCCTTGCATCTTGAACAGAGTGATTAGATTAGTAAAGAGTAGATTAGAGGCGGCCCATTTAATACTGTTAAAAAGGCAATACGAACACCTAGAGGATGATGAAACCAGTAAAGGAGAGACTCTAATTCTCTCTCTAGCCCGAGAGATCGTCGCTCGTTTTGAAGAACAAAATGGTAAAAACTAAAAGGGGGGAATTGTAATAAATAAATACATAAGGAATTTGTTCTCAAACCAGCAGATGGGGAGGGGGAAGGTCCCCCCCTTACTCCTTGTGTTTTTTGTTACATACTTTGTTTAAAGTCACTGTTGTGCGAAACTCATGGGACCACTTTCTGATACATCGATAAATTACCAATTCCTGGGTGGCGACATCCTGCTAAGTAAACAAGCACGAATCCTTCCTGCCTCATGCTGGGCCAACATGGCCAGATAAGGAAAGAAACTGATCTACAACGTGGAGGAAGACCATGACCTTTATCCTCACGACCACCAGAAAGATACCAGGATGTGCCACGTAGACCCGGGACTACTAAACTATAAAAAGGGACTCTGGTGGGGGTGAGGTGCACGCCGTTGGTGGAGCAGGAGACTCCCCGGCCGCCCAGCGCTGTTTTGCCTGCTTGATTGCTTGCTTGAATAAATTCGGTCTTGATAAATATAATCAGCCTCAAACGCTTATTACAGTATCTTTTCATGCAAGGTTCCTTTCCATAAAATCTCAACCTCAGTTTTAACCTAGGGGAAAACACAAGGTGTTTAATTGTGTAAACTGATACATGCACCCAAACAGTTTTTCAAATAAAGGAGTAATTATGGGCTGACAGATGCACAGGGTGCTAATTACCATCAGAAATGCAGTTCAGGTTTCTGTATGTTGCTATGATGTTGGCCGTATAAAATTTGTGATATCAGCTGTTTGTTTTTGTCTTCTGTAAGGGCTTGGCTGTTGTAAATTTTGTGATAAAGCATATTCCTATCAGTTTGTGTAAATTTTTTGAAACATGTCACATGTCTTTGTGATATATAACTGCCTTTAATTATGACAGAATCTTTGTTTTCTTTAAAACTTCTGGAAAAGAGCATGGGATATAGCTGAGCTTTCCTATGATCAACAAAGAGAAACATTTCTATTTAAAAAAAATTGCACATATTGTTAGACAAGATCCTCCTTTAGTATGTTCACAAGGAGAAGCAAGTAAGTTAACACAGGGCCTGACACATGCTGGATTATGTGACTGTGTGCTGTCAGGTTTAGGTGAAAAGTGGGTTTATTTAGTTTTTTTTGAGAAAGGCCATTTTCTTAAAATGCTAGTTAAACTCCTGAAAGATAGCTTAATGTGTTGATGAGAACCATTCATATTATAAAGAGATGGATGAAAGGTGCATTTTTTTGCTTTTTTTTTTTGTTTTTTTGTTAGTGGCTAAGCCTGTAAGCATTCAGCTCTTCATTGCTTCTGTGTGGTTCGTCTAATGTTTGCCACTATAGGCAGCTTGCTGGATGCACTTCAGAGAAAAATGTATTTTAGAGAGAGAGAGATAACCAGTTGGTGCCTGATGGTTTTGTTTCAGGCTATAATATTTAAGCATCTGGATTCCTCTTTAGAGAAAACCATGATCCTCTGTACAAATGTCTACTGAAAGTGAGGAACAGATATGTAAAGAATGGTTATAGGGTTCCTTCTTTGACATAGCTTGATTTCTTCTGTTTCGGAAGGTTGCTTATGTATTTCTAGTTTTGAAATGGTAAATTAGAATGTAGAAGTTTATAGCTGTAACTGCCACAAAGTGCAAGATTATGATAGATACAAGTAAATTGAGTTTTCCAGCCTTTGACTGCAGGGATAAATTGACTGAATATAACCACGTGTGCTAGTAGAGCTTCAACAGGAGAAAATATGCCCTGGGAAGTTGGAGGACAGGAGGAGAGAAAAGCCAAGACTCTAGCACTCAAACATCTGAGTAATTTTTAGGAAGGGTAGATGGGCAAGCCTATCCAAATGAGCTTCTGTGATATAGATGTAAAATGGCTATGTACAAGCAAACTACCAGAGTGTACTTGAGAGAAAGGAGGAAGATCTGGCTCAGTATTTAGGACCCATAGTTTGCCTGTCAGACCAGACAATTCACTTACCGTTGCCCTTTTTTTAAACAAATTAATAAAACCTAACATAAGGTGCCCCTGCAACATTTTGAAGAGTAGACATATATCTAATATATGTGAAGAGGGGACGTTAGCTCCTTTGCAAGCAAGGGAAGGGGAAGATAGAGGCCAAAAATAACAGCAGATACTGTTAGATGGAAATCTCAGCCTCAAGGAAGATGGAAAATAACATCTGTGGGGAGGGAGTAGTGCAGATTTTTGCAGTACACATTGTTGATTACAGTCTAGAGTTGTAGCCAGTAATAGTTTGGTAATATAATGTTGTGGTTGATAGGCCAGAAGAATGGGATGTCATCCAAAGAGACCTGGACAGGCTGGAGAGGTGGGCCTGTGTGAACATCATGAGGTTCAACAAGGCCAAGTGCAAGGTCCTGCACATGGGTCCGGGTAACCCCCAGTATCTATACAGGCTGGGGGAAGAAAGGATCGAGAGCAGCCCTGACGACAGGGACTTGGGGGTACTGGTGGATGAAAAGCTGGACATGAGCCGGCAATGTGTGCTGGCAGCCCAGAAGGCCAACTATACCCTGGGCTGCATCAAGAGAAGCGTGGCCAGCAGGTCGAGGGAGGTGATTCTGCCCCTCTACTCTGCTCTGGTGAGACCTCACCTGGAGTACTGCGTCCAGCTCTGGAGCCCTCAGCACAAGAAGGACATGGAACTGTTGGAGCGGGCCCAGAGGAGGGCTACAAAAATGATCCCAGGGCTGGAGCCCCTCTCCTATGAGGACAGGCTGAAAGAGTTGGGCTTGTTCAGCCTGGAGAAGAGAAGGCTGCGGGGAGACCTGATTGCAGCCTTTCAGTATTTATAGGGGTCCTGCACTTTGGTCACAACAACCCCATGCCACGCTACAGGCTTGGGGAAGAGTGGCTGGAAAGCTGCCTGGTGGAAAAAGACCTGGGGGTACTGATTGACAGCCGCCTGAATATGAGCCAGCAGTGTGCCCAGGTGGCCAAGAAGGCCAATGGCATCCTGGCCTGTATCAGGAATAGTGTGGCCAGCAGGAGTAGGGAAGTGATCGTGCCCCTGTACTCGGTGCTGGTGAGGCCGCACCTTGAATACTGTGTTCAGTTTTGGGCCCCTCACTACAAGAAAGATGTTGCCTTGCTGGAACATGTCCAGAGGAGAACAACCAAGCTGGTGAGGGGTCTGGAACACAAGTCGTACGAGGAACGGCTGAGGAAACTGGGGTTGTTTAGTCTGGAGAAGAGGAGGCTGAGGGGAGACCTGATCGCCCTCTACAACTACCTGAAAGGAGGCTGTAGTGAAGTGGGGGTCGGCCTCTTCTCCCTGGTAACGGACGATAGGACGAGGGGGAATGGCTTGAAGCTGCGCCAGGGCAGGTTTAGGCTAGACATTACGAGAAACTTCTTCACCGAGAGGGTTGTCAGGCTCTGGAATGGGCTGCCCAGGGAGGTGGTGGAGTCCTCATCCCTGGAGGTATTTAAAAGAAGGATAGATGAGGTGCTTAGGGACATGGTTTAGTGGTGGGATGGCAGTGCTAGGTTAACGGTTGGACTCGATGATCTTAAAGGTCTTTTCCAACCAATGTGATTCTATGAATAAGAGAAAGTAAACCTTTACCCAGACATATCCTCACAATGATATTTATAATATATCAGGTCTTAAGTCTTGGAGCTAGCTGTGAGTCCAGACTATTCAGTGTGGAGGAGCAGACTAGCTGCAATGAGACAGCAATGTGGGCTATATCTATGCTTTCTGGTTTGGGAAGTACATGGAAAGGACTCTGTAGATGTAGCAAATGTGGCAGAAATCCACAGCCCTTTTTTATTGAGGTGATAGTCTGTAGGCATGAGATGGAAAAAGGACAGAAACCACTCAGCCTACTGTTAATACTTCTCTAATAGGAGTATTCAGGCCTACTTTCCTTTTCCCTTTGGATAGTGAAAGATTACACTTCCAGTCCTACCTCTCCTGCAGTAAAAGTTCATCACAAAGGAATCCACTGAGTGGTACTGAGCACACAGAATCCCTATCCAACCTAGTAAAACTCTGCACTTGCACTCTAAGCTCCCAAATGTCTTACTGGGGAGTCTTTCAAATAGACTTGCCCCAGTCATCTTCTAGGTATTGGCATATCAACACTCCTGGAGACCAAGTCTTTGGTGTGATCAGTACAACCTGTCTATTGGTTTTCCTCTTTAGTGACTGAAGGGGCATATTCTGAGAGTACTAAGCACCTGCCGTAGGACAGCTTTCTGACCTTACATCCAAGGGGAAACAACATTCTTATTTCAGCTTATTGGAAAACTTTTGTAGGGCTAAAAATATCACAGCCAAACTAATAAAGAAAAGGCAGTAGTGCTTCTAGTGAGTTGTAATCATATCAAAGCCAACAGTATTCTTTAAACAACAGAATACCAAACCACAAACTGGAAACAGTGAAGAGAGCCTGAAGAAGCAAATTCTTAAACATGACTAAGCATGTAGCCAAAAGAGCTGTAACAGGGTAACAGGAGATCACTGTGGCCCTTTCTGATAATTTTCTGGGGCATGTGAAATGAATAAGATGACTGGAGAGAGAGAGCTTAATGTGATGGGGAGGGTAAAACAATAACAAGTTATATAGATGGATGGGAAAGCATGTAGCATGGTCTTCGGAACTGCAGAGAGATCAGTTCCTGAACAATGCAGAGTTAAAATGAAGGTGAAATTGAGCAAGCAGAGAAGGATATTCAGGTGGCAGGGAAAAATAAACTTGTAATGGTGAAAACTGAAAGTGTAAAATTTCTTGAGGGAAATATTGGAAGCCCCAGTGTTTTGAGTAATTTAAATCCACATTGGACAAAACTCTAAAACATACTGTAAATAACAATCCTGTACATGAGAGGAGTGGCTGTTCCCACATTTCATTTTAGTCACTTTTCTGGCAGGAGCTTTACTGGGAAGCACTGACGCTTCAAGTTTTCTGGAATGGAAAGAGAGCTGAGTTGGATCTTGGCTGAGGAAAAGGGAGGTTTCAATGGGGTTTTTTTGTTGTTTTTTAAATATATATATTAGCAGCTGAGGATCAGCTATGTTAAAATGATCTCCAATTCAGCTCCAGTAATAAAAGCATTGGAATATATATTAAAATAACATTTGAAAAAAATTATATAGGAATAATTTTTCCCCCCTTCAGGAGGAATTTTATCAGATCCTGAGGTTTCTACCAAGGTTTTTTCTCTCTTTCTTGATGTCAGCAGGAATTTTGCTGCTAATATCTTTGAAACTGAGGCTTATTGCAAATGGTTAAAAGGTGAATGAATTTTGTGAACTGAGTTCATTATCTTCTTAAATCTGCAGTGTAACTGTGCATGGACGGGGAAATAACAGTGAATCTCCAAACCGTAACTTTTTTGGAGAATGTTTAAGAAAAGCATTGCATATCTTACATAATGGTTAAATTAAACTTCAAAATTGTATTATACTACATCTTGAATTAATGAGAGGATTTGATTAACCACGTTAAGGTTTCACTATTTCTCAATTAAACGTCCAGGCAAGGATAGTTCAAGATTGCCTTCTCATGCTAAGTAGAAAAATGTTTGAAATTTGTTTCCCAGATAATATCTAACTTCTGTCACTTGCAGAATTCATAAACTGATGTGACAGTAATGGGTGAGAATGATTCCTGGTATTAGTGTAATGAATATTAAAAAGCATAAGCAGTTAACTTGAGGCAGGATGCACTCCTGTGACTTTCAAGGCTTCAAAGCTTCTATGGGGACAATGTAAGATAAGCAAAGAAAAGTGCTAAAGGTACAACGGTAATAAAGCTACTTGAAAATAAAACACTAAAAATCATTTTTCTTGATTAATCTGGTATGTTCTTGGGTAAAAGTCTTTACCTGCTCTTTTTTTGAACCAGAGAAAAAGTAAGTAGTTATTGGTTTCCTGCCTATAAGCATGTCTGGTTTGACTTTCCACATGCCACAGATTTCCTGTCTATCTTGTGTTCTGCTGTTGCGGTGGAAGGAAATCCAAATTCTATGGGTTTTTTTTTCTTTGACATGAGCTATCAAAATTAGGACTAAAGTCAAAACAATTAACTGTTGTTCTTCTGCTAGTGTATTGATAAACAGAAGAGGTCAACAGCAAGGAGGCAGAATTTGCAAATGGCATACAATTGTATGTTAGCAAAAACTAGAAGAGAGTTTGCAGTGCATTGGTGTTGTGGACAGAGTGAGAGGGAGGCAAAAAATATAGTTTATTGAAGTAAACCAGTAAGTTAACAAGGTTCAATGGTAAATGCGACAGTAGTTTATAAGATTCGATGGCAAGGTGCACTTGGTTATCTACTGCATGGAGGACAGGGTCAGACAAAACTGTCAGGGAGACCCTCCCATTGAGTCATGAGATTCAGAAAAGATCCCTTTGCTTTCTAAACTCCTTCCTCAGAGAGGAGTCTGGGTGCGGCTGGATCCAATCCTAGTCCAGACTTGGTCAATGGTTTATGTCTAAAGGATTATGTATGCACAATCAATCCTTTATATCACTTAGCTAAGGTTTCAAAGTTCAGCATGCTGTTAGCCACTTACTGAGAATCTGTTGCAGTAAGGAATCTCTCAGCCTCAAGAAGTAACTTGGTGTGCAGTCCACTGCTGTGCAGGAGAGCTCCAAGGGCTCTTGGGCTGCTCACTATTTATGGGGGTCAGATGAGTGGCGCTCAGCCATATTTGCATACCGACCACAGATTTTAGTTTCTTCACTGTGCTTAGATGGACACATTGCACAATAGCCCTTGGCTATTTTATTGTTATTTGTCTCCCCCACATCCACTGGATGCATCCTTCATGACCAGACACATCTATCACAACTGCCACAGGTGGTTATCACTTGAGCAGAGTTACAGGAAGAGGTCAGGGCAGGAGTGGGGTCGGGGGGGGGGGGGGAGCACACCACCACAATTGGCAGGACCTCACAGAGCTGCAAAGATTTGAAGAATCATAGCAGATGAGATTAAATTCAAACCAGTACTGGGTGGCACATGTTATTGGAAATAAGAATTATAGCATTGATGTGGTCAACTTTATTGTGAGCAGCCAGGAAGAGAAGCAAGGTTTTAATGTTAACAATTCAATGAAAACAGATGTTCATTGCATAGCAAGAGTTAGAGAATTGCATATTCATACAGTTAACAAGATGGTCCCCAGTTCTGATGCATTAGGTACCATAGAAATGCATAACAGAGTTGTGCACTTCGGTTTTTAGTGACAGAGAGATCCTGGTAGGGATCCAGTTGTGCTTTCTCAACTTGAGCAGGTCATTCCTCTGACACACATGATTAAGAATATAGGGCCATCAGACTGGGATCATCATGAGTCTGACACAGAGTTTGTGAACCCTGTTTCTTCATCTAAAATAGTGCGATGTCAGTGGTTATGACAGTATCCTGAATTGTTGCAAGAAAAAATTGGGGTTTTGAAGAGAGGGGTGAAGACTTTAGTACTAAAATCTTCCTTGAAGATTACAGCAGCAACATGCAAATGAGCTGAGGTAAGTAGAAGAGTTCTCATCTTCCTGCTGCTTTGGATTCTTAAGAATAACTCCATCTAAAACTTCTGCATCTTGTCTTGGAAATTTTCTGTGTTAGGTGAAATTGTTGAACTTGTTGAGAGGAGGCATGCTTGGAATTTAGGACTGAGCTTCAAAGAACTGAGTTTGTAGTGTGTTTTGCAGCATGAGTTACTGTTTTTGTAAACAGTGAAATTGCTCCTTGCTCCCAAAGAATAACTAATCATCCTCTTCCATGTGTGTGGCTCAGCAGCACATGTTTAAAGGCATAAAATCCTAGTTTTTCTGTCCAGCCTATTAACAAGGAGGATGGGGAAGAGGGGAGAGGATTGATGTTGTTCTGAGGGGTTGTTTGTGATAAAAGTTTATCAGACTGGAGCAGGGGAAAAGGAGGGAAGACAGAAGAGAGGAATCTGAATTAGAACAGAAAGGGGAAATGTACAGGAGCAACATATAAGGAATGTGAAATATAAAATAGGAATGTGGCAAATACTTAGGAGTTTATATTCTTACCTAGAGAGTATTGCTGTGACCCTCTTCACGGAGAGAGATAAAGGTGAATGCTTGCACCCAGCCCTTGGTGGGAAGTAGGACCTGTCCCGGTTCCCTGTCCAGTCTGGTTCTTTACCATGGGCCCCCTTGCTTCTACCCTATCTCATCTGGCCTGCTGCTCTGTGACACCACCATGCATCCCTATCCAGTCCCTTTTCCAGTGATACTCTCCTGCTGCTTAGTCTGACCCCAACACACATCTCCCAGTCAACCCGTGGCCCGATGGCTTCAGCCTTGACTTGAGCATGAATCCTTTCTTCCCGCTCTTCCTTCAACTCCAATCCTTTCCCTTCTAAGTATATTTCTACTTTATTAACTCTACCTCCTGTAATCTTTGATGATGTCTTCTGAAAAATCAGTCTGTATCCAGACCACGTAGGAACTGGTGACTAGTAAAATCCAAGACAATACACATTAATGATGGCTGAGTGAGACAGGAGATGCATTAGATGAAAAAGAAGAATCCCTTCAGTAAAACTCTCAGGTTGCCATTACTAAGCAGCATGTTTTCAGTTAAACTTCAGTAGTGTCCTGGGCTGCCATTCATCTCCTGCTTTTATTAACTGACAGGTTCCCAAAGAGAGAGACAATCCTGGTGTCTAAACCAGGCTTTCTGATCTCCTGCACTTAAGTGGCAGGTGTTCACTGATCTATCTTGCTGTTCTGATATATTTTCCACACTCGGAGGGCAGGTTGTTTAAAGAACGGTACCAGCTTGCTTGGGAATCATCTTTTCTGCTGCATTACCAGTGCTGTGTTTGTTTGATGGCATCTGCTGTGCTTCTTTTGAACAGCAGCAAATTGCTGTGGCACAGCTCTGCTCAGCCTGCAACTGCCCCCAGACCTTGTGCAGGTTCTGTGAGGGTGAAGAGATCAGGGGCTGTTGAGGGGCAATTTGATATCTCCACCCTCCCCCCCCTTCAAACATGGACTTTTAAGACCAAGTCCAAGCAAGGATGCCATGCTGTTTGGCAGATTAACAGCTAGTGGAGCTCTGATGTAGAAATTACGGCCTGCTTCTGAGGAGCTGGGAGTTCTGTGCATGTAGCATAAAGCTCTGAACTCAGGACTGAGTTGTTTATTTTTAAAAAACCTGGTGTTTCAGTTGAAAAGAGATATACCTAGCAATAGTAATTGGCAAACCATTAGTACAGCAGCCCAGGTCCAGGTCCACTCATTTAACACAAAATACTGCCCACTTTCACTTCAGCTGCTCTTTTTCACATACTATAGTTTTATGCTTAGACATCTTACTGTAATTGATATTTATTCCTGCTACATTTGTTTCAGCTGATAGATCATTAATGGTAGGATTAGTTTTCAACTATTAAGTTTCAAAGCAAAATTTGTTTTATGTTCAGATTTATACTGGTACAGCACAGGTTTCTACTTTCACCCTTTGCATTCTGAATAAACTTACAAGCTCCGTCCTAGCATGTAGCGGCATTAGCAGGAGCTGCAGGAGCTATGGTATGATTGCCACCTTAGATGTTACCCTTCTAGCAGTTTGAGTGCCTAGGCAGAGGGAGTGAATATAGCTAGAAGATTAAACATTCAGTTCATAAACTTTTGTGGCAGTACTCAGGCTATACAATTCTTATTTTGTAACATCTGTTTGACTTTGTAGATCCATGTAAACACAACTGATTTGTAGAGGTAGGGTTTGAGTGTTGTGCCTCTTAATATTCAATGTCCTTCATGCTTTCATGCATGGAATTTGCATTCCCCAGTTGGTCTGACACATCCCCCTGTTTTTTGCCTCTAGACATCTTGAGGCTATATTATTAAGCACAGATATCGAGTTTTGGGTAATTATATTAAATGTAGTATAAAGCATACCTGCTATTAAAGCCAAGGCAAACTACTTCCAAGTTGTTCATATGCTGATTCTATGGCAGTGAGGCCCGTTGATTTCTCCTTCTTGCTCTATGTGGGCTGTGAAAAGAAATTGAATCGTTCATTTCGCAGTTACTTTCTGAACAGATTCAGTAGCAAAGCTATTGCACACCTACACGCTTTGCATGTGAGCAAAGTAACAGCTCTCCTGATCGTAGGGCTGCTGAAGTCAGCCCACCAGGGAATGTGTGAACCGTGAAAATTGCCTTTCAAGATTATATCTCTCTGTTCTCATGAACACCAGGTAAATGTGCATTGAATTTTGGCTTTATTATGTTTGCATAACCTATTACTTAGCAACACGTAAAGGTGGCCTTTCTCTTATTTCAAATCACCATATGTTTGTGTGGTGACGTGGAAAGCCTTGCCACAGCCCTTTTCTTCTATGAGTAATTTGGGGTGTTTGCATAAGTCCAAAACAGTGTTTTGGTTTATATGAATCTTCATTGGTTGTAAGGAAGCATAGGAAAGAATTGTATGCGCAGTCAAGAACAGCTGTGATGAACAGAGTACATAATATGGGTATAGAGTATGAGCCAGTATAAAAAAATGTATCTGAAGGTCTTTATCCATACAGGGTCAGACCCAATATGGCTGTAGTCCACAAACTGTCCACTAACCAATTTAGTGGGCAACATATAAACACCCAGGGAGTGGTAAAAATGGAGCATAGAATCATAGAATCACCTCGGTTGGAAAAGAGCTTTAAGATCATCGAGTCCAACTGTTAACCTAGCACTGCCATCCCACCACTAAACCATGTCCCTAAGCACCACTAAACCATGTCCCTAAGCACCTCATCTATCCTTCTTTTAAATACCTCCAGGGATGAGGACTCGACCACCTCCCTGGGCAGCCCATTCCAGAGCCTGACAACCCTCTCGGTGAAGAAGTTTTTCCTAATGTCTAGCCTAAACCTGCCCTGGCGCAGCTTCAAGCCATTCCCCCTCGTCCTATCATCTGTTACCAGGGAGAAGAGGCCGACCCCCATCTCGCTACAGCCTCCTTTCAGGTAGTTGTAGAGGGCGATCAGGTCTCCCCTCAGCCTCCTCTTCTCCAGACTAAACAACCCCAGTTCCCTCAGCCGCTCCTCGTATGACTTGTGTTCCAGACCTCTCACCAGCTTGGTTGCTCTCCTCTGGACCTGTTCCAGCAAGGCAACATCTTTCTTGTAGTGAGGGGCCCAAAACTGAACACAGGATTCGAGGTGCGGCCTCACCAGCACCGAGTACAGGGGCACGATCACTTCCCTACTCCTGCTCGTCACACTATTCCTGATACAGGCCAGGATGCCATTGGCCTTCTTGGCCACCTGGGCACACTGCTGGCTCATATTCAGGCGGCTGTCAATCAATACCCCCAGGTCTTTTTCCACCAGGCAGCTTTCCAGCCACTCTTCCCCAAGCCTGTAGCATGGCATGGGGTTGTTGTGACCCAAGTGCAGGACCCGGCACTTGGCCTTGTTGAACCTCATACAATTGGCCTCGGCCCATCGATCCAGCCTGTCCAGGTCCCTCTGCAGAGCCCTCCTCCCCTCAAGCAGATCAACACTACCACCCAGTTTGGTGTCATCTACAAATTTACTGAGGGCACACTCAATCCCCTCATCCAGGTCATTGATAAAGATATTAAACAAGACCGGCCCTAGAACTGATCCCTGGGGGACACCGCTTGTGACCGGCCGCCAACTGGATTTAGCTCCATTCACCACGACTCTCTGGGCTCGGCCATGCAGCCAGTTTTTAACCCAGCGAAGAGTACATCCATCTAGGCCATGAACTGCCAGCTTCTCCAGGAGAATGCTATGGGAGACTGTGTCGAAGGCTTTGCTGAAGTCCAGGTAGACAACATCCACAGCCTTTCCCTCATCTACCAGGCGGGTCACCTGGTCATAGAAGGAAATCAGGTTGGTTAGGCAAGACCTGCCTTTCGTGAACCCATGCTGACTGGGCCTGATCCCCTGATTGTCCTCCATGTGCCTGGTGAGCACACTCAAGATGAGTCTCTCCATAATCTTCCCCGGTACCGAGGTCAGGCTGACTGGTCTGTAGTTCCCCGGATCCTCCTTCCGGCCCTTCTTGAAGAGAGGCGTCACATTTGCCAACCTGCATGCTTAGGTGAGACTTGCCCCAACTACTTTCTGCTCCTTGAAATATTTTTAGTATGTGGCTTTTTCTCATCCAGAGGTGGATTTCTCTTACATGACATTGTTCAGTCTACTTTTGAACTTAGGTCAGCTTTTAGTCTTGGGCAGTGAATTCCACAGGTGTTGTGTTCTCATATTGATTTTTGACCTGGCTTCTGGTAGTTTGATTGACAGTCTTCTAGTCCTTGTTTGTGAACAGCTGCACTCTAACCAGCTATGATTTTGCAGTCCTGCTGTCCCACATAGCAGTAATCTTTCAGATTCCTGCACAGAAAACCTGTACAAGTAGCCTCTGTCTCCCAAGACTGAGGACAAACCTAGTGCCTTAGAGGGAGCATGCTGGAAGGGTCCAGTGTACTGGGTGGATTTGTAGGAGTAGCCTTTAAATATACTTCTGGCTCTTTGGTTAATTTCAAACTGCTCTTTTTACTTCATAATCAGCATTTATGTTTTTTTCCCCTAAAAATCTGAATTGAATACATCATCTTTTCCTGCTCTCCAAATGTGACAACGATGTAAAGTTTCAGGGTAAATATGGCAGCTCTCTTCTGAAAATACCTCTGTAAAGTTGTAGCTTTTTACTCCTCTGATAACTTCATTGTATATTCAGGTGTAGCACTTGGTGTTGGCTTGGCAGAACTTGGAGAGCATGACGTGGCCTTTCTACTTTCTAATGGCTGTTAACTAAAAGCCTGATTCAAATCCATTGAAATGAAAATGTTGCCTTTGCATGTGATCCATGGTGCATGATCTCTGAATTCACGTATAATCTCTTTACTGTATCCAAGAGATAATCCCCAGTCTTGTGAATGTTAGTGTGACCTTAGTTACAGAAACTTCCCACTTAACGAGGAGGGAGGAGAGAGGTGGGACAGCACTGGATTTGTGTGAACTACTTGAAGAAATAACCTCTTGAAAGATTCAGTTCTTGTAACCATTATGATCAACATCATCAAATACATAATTATATGGTGAAAGTAGAAGTACCTCTGTTGCCTAACTATCAAGTCATCTACTACAGTAGTATTGAATCTCTTATTTTAGTCTCGGTGATACCTGACAAATCAGTTTGGGTTTTTCTTTCATGGCCAATAGTCTTATAATGTGAGAGTTCCTACTAGAAATCTGAATAGTCACTCAGCTGTGGAACTCTCTGTCTGAAATGACAAGTTTTTACCAAACAGGTAACTTGAGAAGATCACCAGAGGTCAAAGCATCACAGTGATTTGTTTTCAGAAGTGCAGTGCATCTGACAGCTGCCATTGATGTCAAAGGAAGCTTCCCGGTGCTCAGATATATCTAACAGGTTGTGTAAATATCACCTCTTCTCAGGAGAGTAACTTCTTAATGTTGTTTCAAATGCCTAATATCTCTCAGTTCCCAGAGATAGTTGCAGCTGTCAAAAGGCTGTATTTGCTTTCTAACTTCTGTGCAATTGTCGCTAGTTCTTAACAACTATATATGCCTTGAATTTCATTTGAACATCTCAAGACCTCTAAAATAAGATATTAATGAAGACAAAGTTGGAGAGGTTTTGAGTTTTCCTACCGGGTCAGGGAATGAGTGATGTTTTAAAATGGACTTCAGTAGGATTGTGTCCTTTACTGAGTTGAAGATTGATGGGGATATTTAGCAAAGGATGTTTCCTGGAAACTGAAGACTCTGAAATATAAACTAATAGTTTGTTACCCAAACACATAAATATGCACACATAATTTTTTGAGTCATAGGCTTATCTCTGTTGGGTTCAACAAAGAATTATCAGGATGTTGCTGGGGTTTTGCAGGAAAGGGAGAGAATGGCTTATCAGGCCAGGAACAAGAAGGGATGGATAGACTTAAGACAATTGAAAAATGTGTAGGATCTGTTGTCAATCAGTTTTCTTTGGGACGCTTAGTAAGCAGGGTGAAAGGTACCTGTTTGGGGATGGTGTGGTTTTTTTCCCACAGACATGTAGGCCTGAGACAACAGCAGTGAAAGTTCAGATTCTCCCAAAACTTTTAGAAGTGGAGAATGTAGATAACGAATTTCATACTTCATATTCATGCCTGCAGCTTGAAATGGCTCCTGTTGAGACAAAAACGGTAAAGCTGTTCTCAGACACATCATCAGTTTCATGGAGAAAAAGAAGCCGTGGCTCTTCCAGAGGCTGTCAGAATCAGGCCCTGTGTGTTTCTAAAATGGCATTTCACATTTTCTCTGCTTTATTGATCAGAAGCCCTGTTTTTCCTATCTGCATGATACCCCAGGCTCTTAGGGCAAACAACCTTGTGCCTTTGCTCTACCTTCCTTTCTGTTATAGCCTCATTCTGCAGCAGTTAGAAAGGAGAGTGAACAAAAAACGCATCCTCTCTTCCTCTGTTGATCTATTTTTCTCCTCCCTGCTGCATTACTGACTCCTGAATACGGGATGATAGCTGTTTTGCTCAAGTAGGTTGTAGGCACAGGAGTAACCATGGGTTTTTTGTTATTATTTTTTATTGGAGTGTGGGGAGGAAACATGAACACATTCAGTGTTAATGTCACATTGCAAAACTGTGTCATGGAATAAAAATGAAATTGCACAAGGAGTACCATGAAGCCGCATGAATATACTTAGAGGTCTTAGATGCTCTGAGATGAATAGTTTTCTCCACCATATAAACTCGATTTATTGGTTGACTAGAAAGTTTCCTACTGGCTCTCCAGTTGGAGAAACTGCTTATAATGTGTCTCTGTGATTATTTTTTTTTTCCTAAACATTTAACCAGGCATTAAGCAGGAAAATATGAATGATGGAAGGTCTGCTGATTTTTCATTTTCTTTGTTGAGTACCTGCCTTAATTCTCAGTTCTAGCCCCATCTTCCTCTGGAAGCACATGCATGTATTTTCTGCCAAGTTTTTTGAGCTCTGTATATAATCAGTCCTCTCCACGTTAGGCTTTAACTGTTGTGCTTCCCAGAAATGTCGGCAATTGAATTCACAAACAAGTTTCTAATCCAATTTTAGGTTACTGTCTTCCAACAATGTCAAATGTTTTCTTTATCTTTGTATTTTGAATGGTCATTCATCCAATTTGTTCAGTTTGATCTGAACAGAGCCTTTCATACAAATTTCCACACTCTGAGTACTTCAAACCAAGGTGAAAGTCTGAAATCTTCCAAGTCAGACAACTTTTGACAGAGCATTGCCTGGCAAGCATGTATTTCTGAGATTAAGATTGAGATTAACTCAAGCATTATTTTCAAGATTACTGGGTGACAACCTGCTGCTAATCTGTGTTACTGCTTTAAACTGCAATTTGACTTGGGAGAGACATCTCTTCATTGGGGGTTTTGTCTGTCTTGTTTCTTCATATATGCCCATCAGAATTTTGCATAGTATTAAAGATGGTTATCCTCAGAAGATCACTTGGACATGGTTTCAGTTAAACCATGCTGACACATGCCATGGACATGGCAACTAAGATACAGGCCAAGCTGAGGCAATGCAAGCGTTCATTCCAACAAGATGCCTTAATGAAACCAGTTAAACAATCTCGCACCCTTCATACTTGGATTTGGTTTGGTGTGCAGAACTTCCCTTCATGGTTCCTTTTTAACCTTTAATGAGGAAAACAATAGGTTTCTAAGCAGCAATGTGATAGAAGTTTATGAATGTAACTTGAAATGTAAAATGGAACTGTATTTCTGTGTACAATAAATACAGTGAATATTGAAAACATTATTTTATTAGACTCGAGTCTGAGTACAAGAGTTCAGATAATTTAATTTTGTAATTTTGCACTTAAAAAAGCTGATGCAAAAGTTTCCCTGGTGACTGTATCGCTTCCATGTCCTCGCCACACCCTGATGATTTCCGCATGGCACAGCACAGCAGAGCTCAGCTTCCTGTATGGTTCTAGGCAGGAAGGTATCCCTTTGGTCGGGGACGGCACTGAAGGTCCAAACCAGCCTGAGTTCCCTGTGCAACTTCACCTCTGTTTTGTCTGTCTCTCTCAGCTTTGTAGGCTGGACTTCTCAGTGCTTAATAACCACTAACCCACCCTGGTAGTTAATTTATGCTGTAATTAATATGCTGCTGCTTAAATGAGAGTGAGTGGGAGGATTGCGTCATCTGGAAGGAGGCTCAGGTTCCCTCTGTCACCCTTGGTGGCTGCTGCTGCTGGAGTTTTTTTCTTTTTCCCTGAGGTTCTTAAATAAACTAAATGATAGTTCCCAGATTTCTGGGCTGTAGGACACATGTCGCTGTGTGTTGTAGAGTCAAGGCTGAGTAGTGAAGGGTGGTGGCTGAAGTTGGTTTGTTGAAACCTTCCCTGTAATAAGGTAAAAGGCAAGGGGAGTTGGTCTGTTTTCTCAAGCATGTTGCCTGACCATGTTTTCCTGTTCACAGGGGCCCGCAGGAGAGAGGTCAAGTCCTGTGTACATCTGCAGTCAAAAAGAGGGATGGCTCTGAAGGGGACTTGTGTAACAACAGGATTTAAGAGACTATTCTGTCTTTGAAGGGACTGAGGTTGTAATTGGGGTCGAAAGACGTGTGCATTTTAAGTGCTGAAAGGGCAAAATGCATATTTTGTCATCAGTAGGTGACAGTGCAATCTTAGCCAGGCAGTGTAATATTTGTGATTATGTAAGAGGAGAAAAAAGTCTATGTGACTTGATTTCCGCTGGTTTCCACCATTTTCCAGATTCATATGGGATCTCTCTGGTCATCCAAATTGCATTGCACAGAGTGGAAAGCCTCCTGTTGACTACTGTGGACCAGCAATCTGAAGGTGCACTCTCACCTTGTTAGCCCAGCTTGTTGAGTACAGTTTTAACATGGCAATTAAGCTGTAGCATTCACAAATGCTTCTAAGGGATAGGGAGCCTGACTGTTTGTAAAAGCTGTTGCATAAAGCTATTTGTGTTATCTTTGATCTATGGAATTGCTCTCCCAGGGCAAAAAAGCGTAAAAAGATGACATAACGTGTTGGGTTTTTTTACTCTTCAGCCTAGAAAAAGCAGCAGCTGCACAGAACATACTAATTCCCTCTTGAATCTCATCCTGAAATCAAGTAATTGATTATAAAGCACTTAGTGCAGTCAATCTGTCGTGTAGCACCTACTATACTCTTCAATGATACTCCATAGCGGTTCAGCTGAGAGACATTGTTGAGTTATACAGGCCCTGCAAAAGATAACATGATCTTGAGGGGGGTGAAGTTGCAGTGGTTGACTCTGTTACAGAGACCAATGCTGACCTTTGCCAGCTGAAAAACTTGTTTGATTTTCTACATGATGAAGTCCACTTAAACAGATTATTTCTCTCAGAAAAGGTCATTTCTGACACAACTCCATTTTCTAAGAGGAGGAAATTTTTGATAAAAATTACAATAAAGAAAAAAACCCCTTTATTTCTAAATAAGCCAGCATTAACATCTCCGGGCTTATCCTTACGAAAAGCATTGCTGACATGAAGGATTGAAAGTTCCTGAGCTAATGAGGATGCAAAAAAAGAGTTTAGCTCAGAACTATGTCCTGAAAACTGACAAGCATCTGAGTCTTGCACTAAATTGAACAGAAGGTGCTCAGCAGGTCTTGGTATCTACAGCAGGAGACCACTATCAAAGATCATTTCGGGAATGCTAGCTGCAACATTGAATACATGCTTTTGTATCAGGACCTTCTGAGAAGAGATAGACTTTCTCAATTCACACACAATTACATCTGCTTTTTAATTTTCTTGTTATATTCCCTATACTAGTTAAAATTAGTATCTAGTTAATCTACAACTGTAGACTTACAGCTTTGACCCTGCAGTTCTAGCACTAGTTTACTACTTTGGGGGAAAGAATATTGTCTAGGCTAATGCAGATGAAGTTTCCTCTTTCTATCTTATCTTATCTGTAGGCATAAAAATGCAGGGCGTATATGACATATTATTACTTCCTGTGCCTGTGATTGCTTTTCCTGTGATTACGCCTACACTCAGTGCTGTATTGGCTTTGGAAAGTCCACAGGTTGTTACAGAAAATACCGTGTGTGAACTGTGTTATAGGTTTAACTGTGGAAATAACAGGTTTTGATGGCAAGACTCTCCAGGCAAGAATGAGAAGGGTATTACAAAGATGGTCTGGAAACGGTTATTATTACAGAATCAGTCTTGGTATTGGCCAAACTCTGGTCACATTGATTAACTCCCTTCAACTTGGATGTTAGGTGACAGCTGTCTGTTTCTAAGAGCACCACCTCTGTTCACAGTTGGTATGTTAGCTTGATGATAGCCCCAAATGGCAGAGGTTGTCCTCCAGCTTGTCAAATGAGTTGCTGTTCTCTGATGTTATTGATTGTACCCAATTCACATGTTTTGATGTGAATTTGACACAGTGGTGGTGGGGCTGGTGGTAGTGCTTTATAAAAGCTTAAATTAAAATTGAATTTCAGCCACACAGACGCAAAAGTTAGTAGTTGGCAGGTTCTGGTGCCTGCCTCCACCAGGATATCTAGTTCTGTTTACTTGAATGATGTCTAACAATTTTACCCATAAGACAACTGTGAAATGGTTGATGGGGTAAACATGTTCACTATGGATCTAGGGGGCAGTGATCTTTCAAGAGATGGATTCTACCTACAGCACTCAGTATTTTTTAAAGACTTTTCCCTGATCACTCAGCTTAGTTTCCCTAATGTTTTCTGGATGCTCCAGTTGTTAAGGGTGATTTCTTTTACAATTTCAAGTTGGTCTGCTAAGGAACAGGATTTTAAAAACTTCCTGGACTTGAGTGCAGTTGTCATGCAAACTTGAATATGTTTTATGTAATAGCAGTACTGGTGGTGTCTCCTTTCAGTCTGTTTTTCTAGGGAAATTAGATATTTATTATTTTTTTTTGCTTCATGCTTATTATATGCTTGATTCTTCTCCCCACCCTGTTGTCACTGTTGACTTGCAAATTTGTAGAACAGAGGGCTGAAGGAAATGCAGCTTCTGCATGAGTAAAGCAGCTGAAGAGCATCCACAAGGAAAGGCTGTAGTATGAGATCTTTTATTAGGCACCAAAGGATCCCCATGGGAACACATTCTCTCAAAATTAATTCACAGAAGATTACCTGTTTGGGAGTTATTTTTAGTTAACATTATTACATGGCAGGATAACTTCTCTCAAGTTTGTTTCTGCAAAAACATAGTGGAGAAAACCATTCCATTCTGAGTTTCTATTTTGGTTTTGTGTTTTCTACACTAGTAGAACCTAAGACATGTGGGTTTAGCCCCTGATTATGCCCCAAGCTCATTCTGGACCTAGGGCCAGGCACTGAATGCCTCTGGGACTTGAGTCATTATATTTCATCAGAGCTAGGGGTAAAGTTGTGCTCTTTGTATCTCTTGCCTCATTATAATTGCTTTTCTCTTAAATTTCGTAGCACACCTTGGCCCTCAGGAGTAAAGTGTCTGTGTTGTAATGTGGCAGGTCAATAACTAACACAAGTACAGCAGAGTCATATTAATTAAAATGCTTGTTTTCCAGCACATGCTATCAGATGTCTTTGAAGTGCGCTGGGCTGCCATTTGCCTGTTTGGATTAGTTTGTTAAATAGTGAGTGTGACAGACTTGAGTACGAAGGGAGACACAGTGAGTGTACATAAGATTGAAAACATCTGGGGAGTAAGGGTCAGTGCAAGAAAAAAATGGAAGTGCATAGCTAGGATGCTGTGAGGTTTGGAGAGAGGATTAACAGAAAGCTCACATGTGATGGTTATGGTCATTTAACCATAGTCAGTTTTCTGAGAGGAGTCATGCTAGTAATAGGGTATGACCGGCAGAGCCCTGTTTGCCTTGGATAGACAGACATGATAATAGTGGAGTCTTAGGAGGGGATTATTTTCAAAGATCAGCTTAATTGTGTTCGGTCTTCCTTTATAAACAGAAGTACTGTTTTCTTGTGGAAATCAGGGGAAATACGAGTTGGTTGGAAGATGCAGCTCTGCGGTTTCTGTGCAGCTGCAATTGCTTGCTGCACTAGACAGGGTTACTAGAAGAGGCTGAAGCTCCTCAAACCTCCTCTTATGCTATCAAGTTCATACCTGATAGTACATTAGAAACCTTGGGACTTCCATCTGGCACTGCTATAAATGGAGTTTCTCAAAATCAGAGATCAGGCCAAGCAGACTCTGTTGCCTTATTCCATTTCAACAGATACATCAAGAGATCCCAAATGGTGGCAGTGTACGTTAAGACCTTTTTTTTTTTTTCTTACTGCTTTAACTTTGCAGAATGAGCTAAATTTAACATGCTCTTTTAAATTACATAGAGTACTTAGCAGAACAAACTCAAGAACAAAGTCAGATGATGGTTCTGCCCCAGAGACATGAAAGCAGAACACCAGCTGCAATGCAACAAACATGTTAGTTCATTGCCTGCCCAAGTACAATAGTGCCTGCACCATAAAACAGGTTTAAAATAAAATCAGTCATTGACAGTGATGAAAAAACTCTGTCTGGTTTAATGAAATCAGGAAAATAAAAAGGAAAGAGGAAGCTGAAGCAACGACAGCAAGAGAAGGAAGTGGGGAGACCAAAGGAGTTTTTTGTGTTGGAGTATGATGCATACTTAACAGCTGAAGAACTCAGTAGGTTTCCTTAAAAAATTTTATGGCCGAGCTGGTTGCAATTTACTTCTAACAGTCCCAAACACAGGGATCACAGAGTTATTATTAATTTCTTTTGAACTCTACTGTGGTAAGGGAGTTGAGTTGGGTTTTTTTCTGCAAGGACTACAGAAAACCAAAGGAATTGCTAAATCCAGCACAGGAAACATTCAAGCAGCTATAAAACAAGTGAAAAACCTGTACAGGGAGTTAGAGCAGTGTATTTATAGGGGACTACTGTGCTACTTGAAGGGTTTTAACAGACCAGAATAAAAAGAGATTGTGTTAAAGATGATGGTTTTAAGCAAGAAGGTAGTGTGTTCTGCAGAGAAATAGCTAGACTGGGATTGTCATGTGTGAGTATGTTTTTACAGCTTGCATGGGGTGGGAGAGGTCGTATGAGCAGCCATATAGTACAAGTGTCCCTGTCCAAAAAAGCTGATAGCTCCATGTGACAGTGGAAAGAATAGCATGTCTGTTGACAGCTGAGTGATTCACTGCTGTGCTACTCTCTGTCTTGCTTTCCCTGCCTACAGATTCCCTCTTTTCCTCTCCCTTCCCTCTGCCTGGCTTGTAGAGCTGCTGACTCTACCAGAGAGGGCAATATGGGAGCATTTCTTCATGGCCTATCAGCACAAACACTGGCACACACAGTGAGCTATAGGGACTGCCAGTTTCCCCCTCTGTCCCTTTTGCCTTTCCTTTTAGTATTTCTTGTCCTGTACTGCTATCATTGTCATAAGGAGTTCTCATGCCAGGCTCATTTCTTGAGTCTGTCATACCCCCCTGAAGATTTTACAGCAGCTCCCCAGTCACCCCGCCAACCTTGCCTTTCTGTTCCAGCCCCTGTTGGCACTTGACTCTTTTCCTCTCCAGGGCTGGTAGGGAAATTCAGCTCCTTTCTTAACTGTCGTTAGCTCATGGTGGCATTTGCATATGTCAGCATCAGCTCAGAGGCCCTGTTTTCCCTTTCACCATTTACAGCTAAGCCACTGCTGTTCATTTGTTCCAAGCGGTATCAGTGCCCGCACCTTACCACAGTGCCTATGGAGTACAAGGTGTCTCTGGTTCAGTGTCCCTGTGGCAAGGTTGCTTTGTGGCAGCAAGGAGAAACTGCCTGGATTCACTGCTCTCCATAACTGACTTGGTGTGGTTTTTCAGAATTGGATCCAGGCTCAGACTAGTGTTGGCAGTTTGCCCTTGATCTTCTGTTTCTGGAAATATGTAAACAGCCTGAAATTCAAGAGTGTGTCTTTGCAAATACTTTGGTAATTCAGAGAAGTTATGTTGGGTTCCCTCAAGAGGCTTTTGAAATGAGTGTAGAACCTAAACTCCCAGCATAATCAGTTAAAGCTTTGAGACCCTGCATCAGCTGGTTTATGCTTGATTCTGGTTAAAGTTGTTGTTTATGGGGCAGTAGAATCATCCCAAGGGAAAGCAACATCTCTGACCACAGGACCTTACAGTTTCAGTGTGTAAGTAGCACGTTTGAGGTCTTAAGGTCTTGACTGTGATTCAGGGTTAGGAGTTCAAACCCAGCTGAATTTTGTTTAGTCATTGATTTATGCTGTACTTATTTTGCTTAGCTTGGATGTCAGCAAACAATCTTAGCTCTGAAGGAAGAGTCCTTTTCACTCATGAGTATTTTGACTGCTACCAACTTCAAAGCTTAACATTAATTTCTGCTCTGACTGGCCAAGTTATAGTCTTAACCATATAAAATCACATTCTGATTGTTGACCAGCTTCTGGCAAGCATGTTCTCTTCCCTTGAGAGAATTTACCATGTTCCTTAAAACATACCAGCACATGGTTTTTCATTAGCTATCATAGCCTATAGAGTTTACTTTGTTTTTTCATAAACATAATGATTTCAAAATAAAAAGTGCATGTCCCTGTAGTGCAAGTCCAGTGCACCCCAGGTGCACAAGAGTAGTCGTGCTGGGTGAGACTCAAGGTGTGCTAGTCCTCTTCTGTGTTTTCTGGCTGTGGTCAGTGGCAATGCTTATGGGAGGCTGCAAGAAGGGGGCAGTGACACAGTGATGCACCTGGCCCAATGCACCCTTGTAGCACTTGGGGACTGCGTGGAACTTTGTGGGTAGAAGTCAGTGATGGATTGGGTTTTTTCAAGGAATGTCTGCAGTGAGATAAATAGGCTGAGGCTGGGGATGCGTGAAATCAGACTGAGCAAATTACCCTCGCTCATATCTTGAATTCTTTTATCTCAAGATGGGTCATATTTTGCAATGAGGCTTAAGAGCATTCCTTGAAGCAGTGAAGATGGCCCCTCCCAAGGCTGCTTTGTTGCAGCAGGGTCACCCACCTTGGATGTTAGCAAACCTCCTACTCAGGTCCATGTCTGAGCATGCTGCCTCCCCGGCACTCCTGCCCTCAGGTTCTCCAGGGCTCCCTTTGAACATCTGCATGTTTACCTGTGTTTAGATGCCCTTTGCTTTAAGCGCTATGTTTATTCTGTAAGATAATCACCCCATTCTTACCTGTGCCTTCAGCATGGTGCTTTTAGTTTCTGCAGAGAATGGTCTCTCTAAGGGTCATCTTCAACCCTCTAATTGAAGGGATAATTACTTCATTCAGTGGGAGCCTTGCTACAGATTTAAAATTATATCCCTCCCCACGCTGAAATGCAGTGGAAATGTAATCTGGTCTCGAGTAGTGAATTGGGCCCAAAGTTAGTGTCTTGTCATCTACTTTAGATTTCACTTCACAAAGTATATTTCAGAGTATGTTTCAAGCAACAAGACACTTGCAGTATTGAGATACTACATTGCTCTGCTGATAAAAGTATATATGAATTCCAACTAAATATGTAGTTAAAATAATTAAACCTGGGTGGTAAAAGCTGGAGGACAGTGGCAAAAAAAAAAAAAAAAAGGCTGACTTTACAGTGATCCTAAGCTTATAGGGTTTTCCAGATTGTCTAATGAGACCTAACTCTGCTCAACATATTGAGGGGAAAAAAGCAGAACATTTTTAGTTACATGTCTATTTAATAAATTTAAATCAGAAGCAATTAGTTTCATGATAGTGCTTCATGATTTTTAATCCACACCAGGGTGGCTTTGTGGCATCTTTCCAGAAACAGCTCAAGTCCTGTGTATATTCTTTAGATTTCTGATAGGGTGGTATGATTGCTTCTGTTGTGTTGTTTCCTCACATGAATCCTTTTAGTCTCTTTCAAGACTATTTGCAGGCTTGTTATGTCTATTAGTTATAGTAATTTCTTGTTGCTGCTTGCTAAAATGCCCAGAAAACTTTGGGCAAGACTGAGGCTTTCCTATTTTAAGGAGCAGCTTTGAATTTTTGTTTGTGTGCCCAGTGTGACCCTCTCAGACTCTTGTTAACTGAGTGATAAGAGGAAATTAATTTCCCCAGAATGTAAACAGGTTGGAACAAATAAACATTGTTAAATGGGCACTTTATTTAGTCTTAATTTATCCAAGGTCTTCAAGTGTGTCTAGTTTAAAACAAACATCATCCTATAAAAAGATGTTATTTAATGAAAATCACAGGACTTTGTTTATCCTTCTCCTCCCAAACCCATGCCCAGGATTCTGCTTTTCCAGTACTTGCACTAGTTGCAAGGAACGGGGCTGTGGAGAATATACACAAGCGCCCAAGAAATTAAGTGCCTAATGCAGTTGATGTTCTGTTTCTTCTGATGGGATGCACAAAGCAAGGGATACCTTTTCTCTTTTAAAGGTGAATTAAACATGTGCTTCACAGGTTTATTTTAGGCCCTCATTCAAGGAAGGTTTAGCTGCTTTTAGGAAAGAAGTTGAAAGAAATAGCTAGCACAATCACCTCCTCAAACCGAAGCACGGTCTTTTAAGGTGTTATTGTCATTTAGGAATGGGCTCAGGAGGTTTGTGGGGAAGATGGAGCTTTTCGGCGTCAGGTCAGTACTGTGGTGTTCCAAGGTCCTAGAGGGTCTGAAGCTGTAAGCCCACTTTAATCTTACTGATAGCTATCTAACTAGCTTTATATCTACTGTTTAGATCTGAAGCAGCATGCTTTGCTGGGGCTGTTTGTAGATTAATTGATTTGCTGGATCAGAGCTCTAGAGGACTAATTTCTGTATCAGTGAAAAGCCCAGAACTGGTAACACTTCCATCTTCTTCATTCGAACAAAAACAAGCCAATGAAAATGTCCCCATTTATTTGATTTTCAGTATCTTAATTCTAAAATACTAGTTGCTCTCACGATCAACTGTAAAAACACTCCAAAATGGTCAGAGGACTTTCTCAGTCTGAGGCAACCCCGTTGTGGCAGATGCCGCTTGTCGTGGCTCTGCAGCCTTCTGTGCTCCCTCATATGGGGGACATACAGCAGCTGCAGAGCAAGCTTGAGGAAGGGGACTTGGCAGCCCACAGCTGACCCAAATGGAGAATCCATCTGTATTAAAGGTATTAAGCTGTTGTGATTGCTTGCTTTAAGTATATATTCTGACGAAGGAATGAAATATTGATTCTGAAAATCCTGAAATCTCTGGAAAGGCTCAAATCCAAAGCAGCTTACCCATTTTCTGCATCCCTCTCAAGGTTTCTGTGTTTTCCTCCAGACCTGTTGACCTGTACGATCAACACATGAAGAGCTATTTGTTAATCATGGTTGGGGTTTTATTTCTATTTTCACTAAAGTTATCAAAACCAAAAAAATCGGGTATTTGTCTTCTGCAGGGATGATGTTCATTGCAGCATCAGGAATTGCTACTTAAAATATACCTCATAAAGGCTAGAGCTAAAGAGCACTGCTTAGCTGCTGTGGAAGAGCTGCCTTGGTTTTTTTGACTCACTGTCAGGTGCATGGCGTGAGCCAGGATTTCATAGGAGGAGTGTGTGTGTGTAGGTGCATGCATGTGTTCATGGGAGAGAAATCTCAAGCCCTCTCCTGTCAGGGTTGTTGACATTTTACATGTGTAATGGCAAAACTGCCTTGGCATTGTTTTTTGCACTCTCTGCAGTGAGTGCCTGCACTTCGCAGTATTTACTCAGAGCAGTGTTGAAAAGCAGATCATCTGGAGTTGATACAAATAATAAACTGAGCCCTTCCAAGGGCACAAAATGTGCTGGCAGCCTCTCCTGCAAGGAAATAATTCTCCCCATCTGTGGTTTTGTTTACAAGAAGATTCTAAATATATCTGTCATCTTATGATGATGATTAGGAATAAACCTATTCCTGCATTATAGGGTTAGAAGTCAAAGGATTCTTGAAACCTGTTATTCTTGGAGTACTCTGGGTGTGGTGTTACTGCCTGACTTTAGTTACTCATTTAATAATGATGGATGCTATCACTGAAATCATATGAAGAAGAGTTGTTACATATGTAGTACTCCCTTGCTATAGTTGTCCCCTTCTGTAGTAGGATATACATCTGGCTGCTGGGAGGGAATGTGAGAGACAATTGTTACGGATCAGAGTTATCCTGAAACCTCTGTGTTTACTCTTCTCTGCCACAGGTTCAGCAGATTACAACAAGAGGACCCTCTGAGAAATTACTTAATCTTTTTCCACGTCTTTCTGTTAGATTTCATTAAAACTGATTTTTGGAAATATAGAGGCAGGGTCAACAAAACCTACATTTCTCCCCCTAGGAGGAAGTAAAGCAAATACCTTCCAGACTATTGATTTGCTACCAGAATTGTACTCCTGATTTTGATCTGTGTTTTCAGGAAGAGTGGTTCCCCTGGTAGATGTTGGTCTCAAGCATACCTGTTGAAGCAGTTTGATTTGCAAATGCCATTTGCATGTGAACTGGGTGAAAAAGGCAGCATACAAAAAAAACCCTTGCAAGCAAAGAGGCTGTGCAGATAGTGAACACTTACTCCAGTATATTTAAGGTCTACTTTTGTAATTGCTGATTAAAAATGATAAGCATTTCTCCTACAGCAGTACTGCTGCTTGGCCAGTAATAGTGCAGATCTGTGCCTTTTCCCTGGGTCAGATATAAACATAATTTAGTTGTGTGTTCAGTGGGGACTAGTGCCAGGATGTCTCACAGCATAAAACATGCAGATGGGATTCCACTGCTTACTGAAGTCTCTGTTAGGATGCAGTAATCAAAGGGGGGGGTTGTGTCAGCTCACTGTATGTCTTCTGCACGAGTGTTGCTGTACGTCCTCAGTGGGTTATCTCCGACAGTAGGAAATCGAGAGCAGGTGAGATTTTGGACTGAAGTATAGGATGGAGAAAAGAAAGGTGATAGAGACTAGGAAAAGTTTTTTGGAAACTACTCTTCCAGTGCTGCAACTCATGCACAGGAAGGTGCAAGTATTTGAGGAGAAATGGCCAAATAAGCAAGGAGGAGGAAAGAGAATGCACCTGCCACAGAATAGATTAAAGATAGAATTTGGAAAAGGCAAGCATGTTTGAAAAACTCCAGTTCAGTTTTAACTTACTATTAAAGTAATTGAAATTTTCCTTAATAAAAGGAATTGGTTTCTGAAATACAGCTTTGTGGAACTGGATAGGAAACCATTTTTTCCCCTTCTTGATGTAAATTGCATGATTATCGGAGATTAACGTCTCAAATCAGTGTCAGAGATTTGAATGCACTCTCCTATTAATGAGCTGCTTCACAGCAATTACTCTTGATGTACGCTGGTGCAACTTGGCAGGAAATCAGACTTCATTCCCTTTACCTATATTCTGTGGCTATAATGGAGCAACAGCTAGTGTCTAGACCACCCCTGTGTTTGGTGGAGAGGCACTTTTAAGGTGCCATTTGTCTGATCGATTTCAGAAGTCTGCCTTCAAGGCAGTGACTCACACATGAGAAATGCATGTCTCTCCATGGACAACTGGGGGAGTCTCAAAGATGAGCTCTGACATTTGTATTGAACATGCCTATATTTATGTGAGAGGAATCCTACTTCCTTTCAGCAGCGAGATGCAGTTTTAGGATTTTCCAGTTCTGATTCTTGAACTGTGTTGTTCTTACCTCATTTCAGAAGGTCTTACTTTTTTTTTTTCTTCAGTTTTGAAACCCTGGCTTACAAGGTAAGATATTCAACAAAGCACAAAAGCATGATGGTCAGTGAGGAAGCTGTGTGTCTAAAAGCCCTCTACTTAATTTGTGGCTCAGTCCTCTGAGATTGCTTTGTAAACCTCAAACCCAACTGCTGAGAATGGAAGTTCATATGAACCATAGATTTCTGAGCAGAGCCCTTTCTTTAACTTTTAAAAGCCTGGGTTATGCTCTTGGCATGTAAAATTAGCTAAAATTGACATATACAGGGCATACAACTCAGGAAACCCTTTATTTTCCATAGGAAATAAATTTCCCATAGGAAATAAACATTTGTAGTGACTAGGTAAGGAGCAGTTTTCTCAAAGAGTTATTACTTTAGGATGCTGATAATGCATCAGTCAAGTTACATAGTGCTTGGATGGAAAAAGCCTTTTTTGTGAATTCAACATGCCATTTTGGGGGCCAAATCTAAGCTTAAACTGTGGCTATTCTGAGACTTGAGACAATTGCATGTGTTGTCAGAAATGAACACGGTCTGTGTGCAGGTCAGTTCAAAAGGAACTGAAGTCTAAGAGATGTAGTGCTTGCAATTAATTTTTCAGAGTGCTTTCTGATTGACACACCTGATTCTCTTCTTGCTTTGCATGGGATAGAGGTTTTTCTCTGTGCAAAGTATGTCTATTTGTACACCATGTCACAGTCTCCTTGCTCAGGTGTAAACAGCTATACTGAAGCTAAGGTGAGAACAATCTCTTTTGGAAGAACCTTTTTGCAGTACGCTGCTTTTAAACCTCAAGGACCTTCATAACACAGACCTGGAAAAAAATGGCCAAGATAGAAATGTTTTTCACTATTTCACTCTTTTCGCTCTTTCAGATGTTGAGCTCTCACCTTGAAACACCATGAAGAAGGTTAGGTTTAAGGAGGTTACAGTGCAATGCTTTCTGGCATTGGTACACTTCATACACTTAGAAGGTACCACATAATGGCTATGAAAAGCTAAAGAGCACAAGAACATTAGTCATTCAAGGAAAAAAAACATTTGTCAGGATTGCTGTGAATGGGCAGGACAGGTGGAATTCCATACTCTGGGTCCCTTTAATGAAGCAGATCTTTCTGAGAAAAGAGGATAGGAGGAGTATTGCATATGGTAGTGGAATTTGAGACGTTATTTTGTACTACTTTCAAGTTATTTTAATAATCAGTTTTGTCATTTACTACTATTCTGTTCTGCCATTTGGAGTGGAAGAAAAGTATTATGCTATCTTAGTACAAAAAGACTCAGCGTTAAACCCTAGAAACCCCCATATTTTGCTAATGTGCATTTCAAAGGTTAGACTACTGCAACAGAAAAGGCTTTCCTCATATCAGAGGAAAGGGAATAAGCTGGATCTGGAAACTTTTTAGAGAAAGAGAAACAAAGTGGTGGTATTGAAACATAATTTTTGGTTTACATAGATTTCTTTTGGTGTATAATGGATCAAATAAAAGGAGACCCAGCTGAAAAAGTAACAGCAACTAGAATCATATTGAGTGAAATGAGCTTTTAGAAGAGAAGCCTTGTAAAGGAGGATTTCGTGCTAATTGATAAAGTGGACTCCTAATAGGGAAAACAATCGGCCTTTGTTTTATTTGCCTGCAACAGAGGCTGAGAGAGCAGAGCTGATACTGTGAGCGTATATGCCCACATGCTGCATGACAGCATGTTGCCACGTGGATGAGCATATGCCTGTTCTAGCAAACGAGTGTATGTGTTTGCCTACACAGTGCATGCACATATGGAATTATACAGCAGATGGAGACGTTTTCAAATTGCAGTACAAATGTTTCAGGCATGGGGAAAAAGAAATTACTTCAGTCAAATAGAAGTGTATTCAATTTTCAAATGCTGTGGTTTGCTTTGGTTTTTAAATGACCTTTCTTCACGTATTGTTCTTCAAAACATTTTATTGAAATAATAGGTAAAGTGCTTTATAGATGGTTTTCTCTTGCATTTACAAAGAGACAAATGTGATCAGCTCTTATTATTTATTTATATATTACTGAGTTGTACTGAAGGTTTTGAACCAAAATACAATTAAAGCTGCAGAAGATGCTGAGGTGGTGGTTGTGGGGTAGCCAGAAGCCATTTATGTCCTTATCTATTTTTTTTCTTTCAGTTTTGAATTGTAGCAAGTTATTTTTTTATCACGTTATGTATACTGAATTTGTCACTTTGACTGTTTTTCATTCTGCAGGCAGTGCAACTTGGTTTTAGGACCATTCTTAAACATAATATTCCAAGTGCTGGCTAATCTTTGTAGTAGATCTATGGAAAAGGAAAGATGTCACTTGTCTGAAGTGTTCCTTTCCCATTTTTTTGCCTGAACTTTAAATTGCATGTCTGCCTCCAGGATGCTTTCCCAGATACCTCATTTTGCAAAGTAAACACAGGTTCTCCATCGTGTGTATATGTGTGTAGTGCTTGTACATCATGCTGTGGAAGTGCGTAAGTGCCTCGCAGCCCCCTTTGTCTGCCGCTTAACTGTTTCATGGTATTACCATCCAAACAGTCTGTCAGAGATTTTCAGAATGCATTTTACAATTACGTCAAAACAGTTCTAGTAGTCTAAAGTGGTTGAGTCAAAATGAGAGTGGAAGGGACCCACACATGTTTAAGCTACATAAATTGATGTGAAAGATGAGCCTGCTGTGCAAGCAGTGGTGGTAACAAAGTTAGTGGTCAAACATATTTTCTCTTTAGCTTCTCTTGCCTGGAGCTCCGAGGCCTCCTCACATCCTCTAAGAAATTAAAAGCAAGGTGGGGCTCAGCACAGCACTGACTCATCTGCTTGTTAATGCTAATCCCCAAGGTACCATAGGTTGGGCTTGAGAGGTACTGGCAGAGCTTTGTGTAAAGCATCTCATGTACTCTTCCCATGGTGTGTGCTGTTGTTTCCAGAGAGCTATTTTCAGAACGGAGTGCATACACAGCTCATGGTATTTCAGTGTACTGCTCTTTGTTGTGTGTCAAGGACCAAAGTGCTATGCTCTATTGTCAGGCCCTCCCTTGCTTTCCTTGAACTTGTCTGACAATAGGCAGTGAGAATCTGTGTTTGACCGGGGCTGTGCTGCCCACAGATGAACACAGTGAAGTAAGAGTATTTGGTATGAAGAACCCATTTCAGAATCTGCCTGCTTGTCAAGGGCTGTGAAGATGGTTTGTTTTTCATTATTGAACAAATTAAAACTCAGCTTTTATGTTAAATGATTAATGCTTTTGATTTCCCTGATGTGGGACACAAGTGGACTGTTATTGCTCATGCAGCACTGATGATGTGTGTCTTAGCCTTTTTGCGTTCTCACCTATTAGCTGATTATAGCAAAGATAGTTAAGACAGATGAGTGTGACTGAGGTTTTGTACTTGGAAGAAAGCCATTTGTGCAAAGGACCAGACGTATGCCATAGGCTGTGGCTGTCTGGTAGGCAGGGGCCGATCTCTTTGTTCTTCAGTGAGAACAGAAGTGTTGAGCACCTATCCAGACCAGTCCCCACAGAAGAGGAACTCAGGTCTTGAAGACGAGCAGTTTTGGCTTTTTGCCTTCAGATAGGCAAGTTCAGAGGAGGGGAGGGGTGAGACCCTGCTTTCTAAATGCATTACAAACACTACAGACTTATCCTCCTGTGACTGTGAATTAGGAGGAATTCCAGTGCAGACTAGTGGAAGAAAGAGAAAGGACTTAGCTTTTCCAAGCCAAGTAGTTCCATAGCTTTGCAGAAATCCATATAGCGTTGCTGCCTCTGAAAACCCTACCTAAATTTTTATCCTCCTTTTTTTGTGTAGCAGTGTCACATGCTTTGTATGAAAAAAAAATTAAGCAACAACCAACCTTGTGAAGTTTCTATCTGTATTGAATAACTTAATGCGATGGTTCAGAGAAGACACTGGCCTATGCTTTTGTTACTACAACTGCATGTGTTGCTTTCTTCCCTCTTTTTCTGTCCCTGACAAAGTTCTTGGCAGGAAAACTCACTCTCCCTGGTACTGAAGAAAGCTCTTGAAATTCAAATAGAAAAAGCTAGCAAGAAATCACTGGAGAGAAAATGGGAAGCAGACACTGGGCACGCACACAGCTGGCCATGTGATTGTTAATCCTATAGTGATAGAAAGGAAAGGTGCTTAACGGCAGCCACTTCCTCTCCTTCAGAACATCAGTTAAGTTCCCTTCCTAACAGGAATGTGCGTCCTGTTGGAAAGAGATAACTCACAAAGATTTAAGTCGTCCTGTTGGAAAGAGATAACTCACAAAGATTTAAGTCATTGGTGTTAAACGAAAATAAATAGACAAGGTGAAATTCTGTTTTCCCTGGCAGTTAGTCTCACTGCCTGCAGAGACGGGTAAGAGTGAGCTTGTGTAACACAAGTTATAAAGGCCACAGTCCTGTTAGCGCAGCACAGCTTGTATGTGGTTGTCTCTGTGACGCTCAGGAATGTCTGAAGACCAGATGAACAGATTTGAAAGATGCTGTGACAGCATCTTATGCTCAGGTGGAGTGAGTGGGAGACCCATCAGATCAAGAGCGTAATGGAGGGGAAATCATTCATTCTTCATTCTGTGAGATCTTTCCTAAAGCTTGTGATGCTGTAACCAAAAGATAAAATGCTATTTTTTACTAATCTAGCTGTTCCCATCAGATATAACCAAGAAATCTATGTTAATGCCCCTTAGCAGATAAACAGCAATCTTTCTAGGCAGCAGGATGCCTACTTTTGAAACTGTAAGCAGATTTACTTTCCCCATAACTTCTCCGGGGTATAATTATTTCTGATTTCCCCATCCCTGCTGCTGTTTCCATTAGCTTTCTGAGAATGGCTTTAGGCACAAAAATATAAATGTATCTTATATTGCCATAAGTTTCTTCTAAAATCCAAGTAAAAAAGCTCTGTGGTTTAATTGGGTTTGTGCTATCAGGCAGTACTGCTTTATCTTTGTACATGGTTAAGCTTGTACTGTTAAAGCTATACAAAGGGTGTGCATTGTCTGTCATTTAGGATATGAAATAACTTAGTTTTACAAAATAGCATACCCCAAGCATCCCTCTGGGTTGTGGACAGCTTTAGTAGAGGTGACAATTTTATGGGAGGGTTGTGCTGCCAGGTGTGGGAAGAGAGTGAATAAATCTTTGTTCCTCACACCCTGTGGTGCATGAACTTGAGACAGCTCTTTCCAGCCTGGAACATGTTTGGTTTCACTGTTCTGCTGAAGTCAATAAATACATCCCATGGGAAACATCTCCTAGAGCTTAGTGGCAGAGAAGGGGTTGGAGCCCACCTGCGTGGGGTTTGGGGCAGCAACCTGTGGGCAGTGGGCATTGGATTTGAAGTGAATCCTTACTCAAGTTGCAGGCCCACAGTGGGAGGAAGGGAGACTTTAAATGTCATGCTGTGTTTCAGCTGTTGTTCTTCAAACAAAAATCTAAGTGAAAACCTTTTCCTATAGATACCAGTAATACAGTTCTCACTGATGCTAGTGGGATCACTTTCACTTAATTTATTTTAGTGACAACCTGAAAAATTGTGACAAGCAGGAGGGAATTTATTCTCTGCTACACAGCATAATGTAACCTTCTGAGGGAGTGGATTGCTTGCCAGAAAAGCGTATTGCTGGGAGCTAAGTCCTTCAACCTGATGGCTCTGCAGCTGGAACAAGCTCTGGGATTCTGTAAGTGGAGTTAGTATAAAGGAGCTCTCATGATAACAGATTCGTCACAGCTTATTGTGATAGCGAAAGATGCGGTAAAAGAGGGCACCATTTGTGGAATACAGATGAGGAATTTCAGCTGTTCATGTCAGGGATGCTGAGTGGTAGGCTGAGAGAGGAGTCAAAATGGAAATAAACAGGGAAGATGGATTTCATTCAGCTTGACAGGCTGTACTTTATCCATCAGATTTATAATGATGCTGTTGCTGCTCTTCCACATAAGAAAGCTGACCTGAAAAGCCAGGGATACCTAGCAACCTGCTGTCTGCAGGTTAGACATTTTCAGAAAGCAAGAGGTCTTGAATCAAACCTGCAAATAAGGGGGTTTAAATCAAGCAAGCAAATAGATTGTTAGGCAGAAACTCACAATGGAATAGTGTATGAGAAATTAGCCATGGCCAAAAATGAATGAATGTAACTCGTTAGTTTGTATGTGACCGTTAGAGAAAATAATGCAGCTTCTGATTCTAAGGGCATGCAAGAACTCTATCTCTGTCCTGAGAATTTAATAGCATAGATCCTAAAAGGAGGCGGCAGTAATCTGTAACACAGAGGGGCACTAGCGTTGCCAAATGATAAACTGGAGAGAGTGGCAGCTATTCAGTGCTATCTAAGTGAGGAAGGCACGAAGTGTGTTGTTATGCTACTGCAGCAGTAGCAGGGCAAAAGTAAACTTGAGTCTCAGCCGCCATTTCTCCTCTGCATACCATTTCTCCTCGTGTAGAAGTAACTTCCCCACCATCACACAATTGCTGGCTCCTCAGCTAGCTTCCAATCAGATACGCTGGGCAACAAGGAGTTAGAGGGGCACCTGACTTCACTCCTTGCAGCAAGGTGCAGGGGAAGTGCTCTCTGCTGTGGATGCTTACAGCAGGACCAAGCAGAGGGAGTTGAGCAGGCTTCTCTGTGCTGCTGAGACAAAACCAGTCTAACCCTGAGAGACAGATGAAGTGAAATACCACTGCAGTGTCAAAGTTACCATGTCACTTGACCTTGAGAGTCAACTATGATGCAAAAGAAACGTGACTGGAGAGGCCCAGGAGCCCAGGAGTAGTTGGCTGTCACCAATGCAGATGTATTGGCCTGCTTGAGTGCTGCAGCCTGAAAGAACTGCTAATTTAGAGTATTATGGGAAGTTCTCACAGGCTAGAACTGAAGCTGCAAGCCTTGACCAAGCATGCTTAAAGAAGGAAGATGATCGGACAAACTCCTGTGTGCCTCATATGATTGCTGAGATGACCTGGTGAATAGGAAGGCTATTCAGCAGAAAAAAAGCACATGGAGAACTATTTTTCCTTTGTTTCTCCATAAAATACAGCAGAAGGTCACTTAGACAACTAAACAGAATGAGACTAAATTTGCCTCCAGTCATAGGAAAATGGAAAAATAATGGGGAAGAATTGTGAAGGAGAATTATAGCACCCTAGAGGCTGAAACAAGAGCTCTGTTTGCCCATTGACAGAGAAACAGGGTAGCTGTCATCTTTTCAGGGGGTTGTCCAGCCCCGTTTACCCATAATATTCATTGCTTCCCATGGCTGATTAATCTGAAAAGGAAACATTGTTATTAGTAATTTTCAGAGATTCTGTTTCCTTTTCTCAGTTTTGTGTGGCTCCATGTCTGTCATTATCCTCAGTAGTAGCCTTAGAGTTTTCTAGAGGTGCTTTTTCTATCTTCACTTCTGCATCCTTCAGACTTGGCAGGGGAGGTTGCATTGTTCAGAACTTCTGTAGTGGAGCGCCTGGTCCTGGGTGCCCCCACCACGGCCAAAGCTCTTAAAGGGCAGAGGAGATGATGGTGTGCTTCAGCAAAACAGTATTTTTGGTAGACAAGATGAGACAAAGAATGGGAAATCTTTGTGGTATTCTTCCTGTTTTGTTGATCAGGAGCTATGTTAGGGGTTAAATTTGCTGAGAATTGACTGCAGGTGCTCCCATTTCATGTGCAGATTGGTGACTACAGAGCCATCCTTCTTAGGATTCCCTCAGATTCACCTTAGGCAAAAAAAAAAAAAGCCCCCAAAACTATCAGATCCTTCAGAGAAGTCTCTTCATTTCACCCCACCATCAGGAAGCTCTGTCACTGTAGGATGGGGAAAGAACATGACGGGATATCATAAAATTAGCTGCCAAAAAAAAAAAACAACCAAACCCACAAACAAACAAACAAACCTAAAAAAAAAAATGTGGAAAATATGGTACAAAGTTCTCAGGACTGTTAGCACTAGTTTCATTTTAAGCACCAATTTATTTATTTTGAATTTACTGCAAGGAGGCTAACACCTGAGGTGCAGTTACTCCATGGTTTGCACATAGATCCCATTTGACTCTACTTATGATGAACTTGCTTTAAATTCTCAGTGAGAAAGAATAGAAAAACTTCAGTTTTCTTGATGGCAAAAGTGGCTGTTGGTCATCTCTCAGTCTGTGCTAAGAAGTATAAAGCCAGTGAGTGCACTTCTATTTTTTTCAGCTAATTCAGATATTGAATGGGATATTTATGGGCTGAAGGACTTCATGTTACTCTTGTGAGACTTCACAGCAGTCACCTGGAACAGAAGCACTCTTCAGCTCTCTTTACCTGGCTTCTGAACGTTTTCATACTAGGTGAAAAAAAGACACGTTTCCCTTCCCACTGGTTTAGAAACAGAGAAATGCTTGCGCTTTCTCAAATCAAAGCATGTCCCCAACAATACTGCTTGCCTTAATGGTATTATACATATCATGAAGCGGGTGGTACGCAGCAGAAATGGAGCTGCTTGAGAAATAGACATGAGAGGTCCTGAGCAGCTGCCTGGAAAAAGCCATGTCAGTCCCTTTGGAACGAAGTAAAGGGCTGGACTTCCTTGCACCAAGATTGTCTATAGACTGGATTTGGCAATTACCTGAGGAACTGGCACAGACTTTGCATTCCGACCAGACCAGTACTACTGGGAAAAGCTGTCTTTCGAATTACTGATCATTGATAATGAGTAAACCTTGTCCTTTGGAGCACTGGCAAATATTAAAATACAGCCATAATGTAGGAGTAAAACAAGAAAAAAATTAATTTGGACTGCTGCTAGATCAGCTATTTAGGCAAGGTTTTGGATTGCTTTACACAGGTTCTTGGTCTCTGTATGTGTGTGTGTCTTTACGTAAAATTAGGAACATGACAAAATTCCCCTGACACCAGGAATGTGAAGGCCCCCAGCCCAGAAGGGTTAGGTTTGGTTAGGTGGTGTTGCTTGCTGGGTTTGGGGGGCCACAACTACTCAGGTGATTAAGCTGGTGAGCTATACTATATTTACAGCATGTTTTTTGGAGCAGAATGAAGTTTCTGGGATTTCTTTTTCTTTTTTTTTTTTCCTATTTGTAGGCCTTTCTGAAGAAAGGCTACTACTCTCATTTCCTCTGTGGAAATCCCCCTCCCATAATTTTTACAAGCTTATTACTATGGTTTTCAGGGAATATGCAAAGAACCCAGTTTGGCTTGTATTTAAGTGAGTGGCAAAGCCTGCTCTGAGAGAGCTGAGACAGGGCCTCTAGCTTCTTTAGAAATTCCCATTCAAAAACAGAATTCTTTCCAACACTTGTATTTTCTTGCTTAGCTTTTTAAAATTAATTACTTGTGGTGCAAAGTAGGATCTTAGCACTGTGGTAGACTTAATGGCAAATAGCAAGCTGTTCCATAACCATAGTCCTGCCAGAATTCAGTGAGTCTGATTTTCATAGATACTAGCACCTCTTACCACTGATAACAAAGCCTCGGTTTGGTGTGAAGAGTTCTCATGTGAACAGGCCTTTGTACCAGCAGACCACGTATATGACTGGCTTAGGCAAAACCATGCCTGCTTTGATACCTAACACTCACCTGCTGCTGGGTTTTTTCATATTTTGCTGCATTTTTCTGTTGTATGTCTCCCAAGCACCTGTGACATAATGATCCCTAGATACTTCCCTCACATTAATGAACCTTTTTGCTGTAGGCTGCAGCCCTGGCCTCAGGAGAGATGCTTGGCTGGCCTGGAGAAAGCGTTTCCCCCTGAGCTGCCCTGGGGATGTGCCTGGGTGGCCTGGCAGGGTCCTTCTAGTCCTGGAAGTGTCCTACACAACTTAGCTTGTCTCCAACCCTTCCCATGGCACAGTGCAGTCTTTTGTCACACTGACATGGGGCCAGATCCTCCGGGAGTTGCTTGGGGGGATAATTTAGCCCTTTATAGCCTTGCAGTTGTTATTGTGAGTTTATTAACCTGTCTGGGACCTTCCTAGTAAGGAGAGCTGATTAACAGTAAATAAACAGCAAATTGACCAAAACTAAAACTCTGAAGGATGGAGCTTCCTGAATTCTTTGCTAGTTCAGAAATTATGGCATTTAATGACACAGTCAGAAGGAGCTGCAAAGTCTCCTGAGTGCTTTAAAAGTTATTCTATCTCAGGACGGGCTTTTAACTCTTCAGATTTTGGTAACACCTTTTAAATTGACTTCTAACATATGTCATTCTGTGTGAAAGGTCTCTGCAAATTTTGACTTGGGGATCTAAAGCATAATGGGTCTCTAAATAATTCCTTAAGGGATAAAAGGAGCACAGGAGGGTTCTGACAAATTGTATTTATAATAACACCCTCCCCCAGTGACTGCTGAGTGAAAGATATACCATGTGGAAGCAAGCAGCTCTGAAGTGGGAAGTACCGGCCCTGTCTGGTTTCTGTTTTTCCACATCATCAGACTGTTGCAGTCTCTTGTAAGTAAACTTGAGTGTACTGTATCAGTCAGTTTTATTATTAGCTAAGGGTTACTCTTGGGCACTGGATATTTGCAGAGATAAGTAAATACATTGCAAAAGGAGACATGAGGCATATCTCCTAACGGATGTGCATTTTAAATGTGCTTTTTCACTAAACACTGTTGTAACAGGATTTCAGAGCATGCTGCTCTTAGCACACACCGAAATGACTGGGAAAATGCATGAAGTGGAGTGGTCGTGTTTGAGGAAGAGAGGAGCTTTTGAGTGCTGGTTTGTTCCATTACAGAAGGAGGTCCCAGGGGACCTCTGGGTCTCAGCCTGGATCTCTGTAGGAATAGAGTCACAAGGCAGTCTTGGCATCTAAATTTTAAGATGATCTCTGCTATAGATAGGGACATCACATGATGTTGAGGAAACATTAGAAATGCTGTAAACAGGCAGGGACAGCCCAACTTGTACTGGAGTCACAGCCAAGGAGATGTTTAGCTCGTGAGGCACTCTCCATACAGCAGGTTGTATGCTGTCAAAATTTCCTTTGGGCTTCAGTATTTCAGCATATACCGGAAGACTTTGTTATGTGCTAGAGATCTCTGGCCTTTATGGAAGCATTTCTTCTTAGTCTTCACCAATACTAGCTACCCACCAGGGGCTATGTGGTTGGTTGGCATGATGCCACGTCCTGTTACTCCTTGGCTGAAGTGCAACATTTCAGGAGCTTTCAGCCAGCGTAGGTCACAGGTGTAGTTCAAGGCCTTACCTTTGAGTAATGTTTTGATGTTACCAGTGACCTTGCAATGATCTTAATTCAAACTCAATCGAATACAAATTAAAAGTATTTATTTAACTTGTACAAAGCCCACTGAAAAAAAAATGCAAAGACATAAAAAGGAAGTTTTATCTACTTACACCAGGATAACACTTAAAAAGTGTCCCTCCTGTATTTGGCTGTTGTGTTGCAGGTGCTTTCTGGTTCTACATCCCTGGAAGCTGATGGCCTAGCTATAGTCTAGTTAGATTTCTCAGAGAAGACTGGTGCAGCATATTTGCTTTGTAGTCCTTCTGTCTTTGAGAAATTTTCTAGAGGTTTCATTCACATTCAGTCCTTTTTCTGTAGACCTTGTTCACTTCTGGCAGCTGGTGACGATGACACCTCCTGGGAAATCTAGATATTTCACTGGAATGTCATCTATCATTTTCTGTATGTATTAAGAACTTTCTGACTCAACAAGGGGTTAAACTCTCTCTCCCCTGTTTTACCCCACACACCTACTCTTGGGAATATACAAACAGTGTGTCATTCTCTTGAACTGATCTTCGCGTTTGTATCAGTATTTCTATCAGCTATAAGACTAAATGCCAGAAGCAAGAATGAATGCAGCTCATTTCTGAGACTTGGATGTGGTCAAACATGATGATGATCAAACATGATGATTGATAGCTCGGGCAAGGAACCCCCTCACAGTCTATCTTGGAGGGCTATTCTTTTAAATGCAAAAGTCTATGCCCCCTCTAAATGTGGCACTTTGCTATGTCATGGGTGTAGGATATGTAGCACTGTATATAACACAAGTATCCATGTTTTGCTTGTGTTGCAGATTGTGTGTACAAGCAGTAGGAACTGTCAGTTTTCTGTCTTTATTTATGATCAGGACTATTGGTTATGATAAGATTGGCTTGGTGAGTCCCTGTATTCAATTTTTTAACTTAAATTTGCCAAAAACAAGCACTTGATTGCAAAACACCTATGTTGTGTCAGGATCAGTCCTGCTAGGTGCTGGACATTCTGGCCTCCGTCCATCAAAACACTCCAGGAATATACAAAATATACAAAATATACAAAATACCCAAGAGACCTCATTACAGACAGAAACTGTACTCCTAGGTTAGAAGGATATCCTTGGCTGGATTGAAGCTTGAATGCTGAATGACTTAAAGGACAAAACGTTGGCTTGTTTTATTTATGTGCATAGACAAAAGGCAGAAGAACAACTGCAAGTAGAGTTGAATCAGGATGGAATAAAGGGGTGGGTTTTTTAAATGGAATTTTTAGGGGCACTTGGTTGCTTAGTGCTGCAGCTTAGTGCCAAAAAGGCCCTTGAGCAGTGAGAGAGCAGATTAAGTGTTGAACGCAGTATTCCTTCTCTCTGAGCAGTGACAAAGGTTGGTTCAATCTAACCACTCATCTCCACTGTGCTCCTTCCCTGCCTGATTCCATTGCTTTGGCTCTGATGCTCATCTGATCCTTTCATGAGCTGGTCTACCCTGCTTGGTCTATCTGCTTTTCCTTTAAAAACAAAAAAATGGACAGAGAAGTGCCAGAAACAGAGTGAAGAGGGGGAGAGAGGACCTTCTGCATGAGTAAATATTGTCAACCTGCACTTTAACATGCTCAATGTAAATGTATGAATTAAATAAATGCTTTTAGCTCAGTGCTGTCTCTTGGCTGAAACCAAATTAAATTGGAATTAATCGCTTTAAGATGACAAAGATTTTGAGAAGACTGACGTGCCTATAGTAGTCTTCTCAGGACCTTGATATACCTTTAATTCAGGGATGCTTGCTGTGGTCATATTACTTTTCACTTCACATCAGACCCCTAAGACCAACATTTGCTTTTAGTTCACTGTCAGTTGCATGCTTCTGCTAAGGTATTACTTCTGGGAGGAAAAAAAAGTTTCTGGGATGATACATAAAGCTGAAAGTTTACCTGAGTGCAAATATATCTGTGATCTACCTGTTGATAACAGCTTTGCATCCTCCAGAATTACAGCTTTTCAGTCTTGGGGCAGTATGTGCTGTGGAGCTGCCTGTAGAGACTTTTTGGCTGTGTGTTACTTCCTCAAAATAAATTGATGATATGAAAGGCTTCTCAAATCACAGTTTCTTCCCAGTAGGAATGAATTTATCAGTTCCTTGTGCCACAGCTTATGGTTTTAAGGGGAAAATCCTACTCCTGCTGGAGTTATGTCCCATGTATGCAGTAAGAATTTAACGAAAGTGCTTTGACAAGACTGGTATGCTCAGAGAAAAGCAAATCTGTGCTTTGAACCAATTCCATTCACTCTATCCTCTGCCAGTGCAGTCCGTGCTGCTAAAACTCATCTTCTGCCAGCATAACTGTGCCTAAATAAAGGTTTCTCTGAGTGGGGACATTGCCACCACACAGCCTTGGTAATTTGGCTATACTGGCAGAGATGTGTAGGATAGCCAGCTGTACCAGGATGCTGGCCAGACATTAGGGGGAACGTAAATGGCTGTTTGCAGATTATGGGATATCAATGAGAACATGCTCAGAACAAACTGTCCCCACATCCATGCCATTGCTTTAAGTAAGAATGTGCTTTCGTGGCTGCCTTAAATTAGTCTGGATGTATAAACTGCTGCCAAAAGGCATGTAGTTCTGGACCTCTTAGTGGCTCTGCCAGCTTAAGTGGCTTCAGGCTAGTTGTTCATCTTCAGTTGTGGCAGTACAACTGTTAGCAAGGTGAAAGGGTGAAATAGATTGGGAGGCTGACCCAGAAGTTTTCCTGCAAGTTTGTTTCCATGTCCAAGTGGTGCTCCTTCCACAGTTTCCCAGACAAGCTGTGTTGGTACAACTGCAGGCCAGGGATGAGCTGGGAACAAGCTGATGCTTGCACTGAGATAAATGGCCACAGCAGCAAGGCTCTTGGCTCTTTTAATGAGTTTCAAGATGGGTTCTTCTTCTCTACCTACTCCACATGCACAAATACAAGGCTGCTTGTTATCTTGTTTATAGCATTTCTGTGCTGACTACCACTGACCTCATCTGAATGGGTGCAGATTTTCTGTCATCTGTGTGAGTGCATGATCAAACAGCCATGGTAAATGTAATACCAACTGTCAAAAACATTTAATCATCATATGAGGTGAAACATCTCCCGCTAATGATACAACCTAATCACAGGATGCTGTTTTGCATGCATCACTGTCAAGTGCTTTAATAGTTTTAGTCAGAAGGTATTTCAGTGATTACAAGCTGCTTATGATTAAAATTAGTACAATTCCACTACAGGAATGGGATTTGTGTAGTTGCCTGAAGACGCTTTTTGAAAAATAGAACTAAATTTCCTGTATAAAGGATGAAACAACCCGAAGACAAAGTTCATTTGAAGACTTATGTCACTATTGGTCCTAGTGACCCATGTGTTTTCTCTGTCAGTCTGTTTGTTTCTCTTGTTCGTTGTCAAAGAAAACAGAATAAATATATTGACATACAGACTTCAAAACATAAAAGTAGCATGCCAAGAAGAAAGATAATTTTTATTGGTGAAAATAACCAGAGAAGGATGTGGAGCAGAGATGTGCATTTTTTCCCACTCCGGCATTAAGAATGTATTTATAAGTTGTTTTTCCTGGACAAAAGCAGAAAAACTTCAATACTTTTCCCCAGCACCCACACATGCTTACTGAAAACTGGCAAGTTAATAGGGTCTGGACTGATTCAGACCATGGCCGCAGAGTTTAAGGGGCAGTGTGATTCTTGTGTTAACTCCTGCCTAGCTGACACTCTTCTGCCCAAATTCTGGTGCCATTATTAGGTAGGAAGCAGCAGTGGATTAATCTTTGTAAGCGTCACCCACATGAGGTCAGGCAAGAATTCTTTGTAAGAGCCTTGTTTGGCTATTTATCACCGCTAACTTCTCACTACATGTTCCTTCCAACACCAGAACAGTAGTAATGGGCAGGGGTACAGAGGGAACATCTTCCTTCTGTGTCTGCTGAAAAGATGGTTGGGGGAGATGCCAAAGGTGCAGTCTCCTAAAGAGCAAGCAGCCTGGCAGAATGGAGGAGAAGCGCTTCTGCTGCAGGAATAAGGACAGGGCGACTTGAGAATGCGTGAGAGAGTTGTTGTCAGAGAAGAGCTCTGCAGAGCTTAGTTCTCCCCTTGTACCTGTAGAAGGTAATTTGTAGGGCTAGCAAGCAAGAGTTTCTTTGTAAAATAATTGAAGGGATAAAAGAGAAAAACAGATTCTGATCCTCTGGGATTCCACTTAAAAAGACAAGATACACAGCTCCTGGCCTCAATTCTTTGCCTCAATGTTGAGGCAATGCAGGCTCTGACTTCAATTTTAATTTCCTGGTAACTGATATTTTTCTTGAAATCTTAGCTCCTGGAATCTTAAACTTACATGAGAATCTTAGTTTACATTTTTTTTTTGTTTTTCTGAAGCAACAAAGACATTAGAAGTCTCCAAACTATTAGCTAGAAAGCCTCAAAAACAAAGAGGTGACTAGTTATATTAAAAAAAAAAATTATTAGTAAGGAAAAGAAATAGGATTTTTTTTTTTTTTTTTTTATCAGGCTCCAGCTTTTGCTTCTTGGGAATCTTCCTTATTCTTTTTGACTGGATAAAGGTAGAAATATTGTTTTATTTTTACTGAGGAACATTTTGGTGGTTTTTGCTCTCTTTCTCTAAGGCAGTTTCACTATTGTTTCACAGACAGTTTGTCCTAAGTTTCAGCCTGTGATGCTTTTGCATTTCTTGGAATCTGCTTTTCTTTTCAGTTCCTCTTCCTCCAAGCTTTGTTTTAACTCATTGGGGATTCCTCAGAACACAGTCTTACTTGCTTGCAGAAATAATTAGGAAATCAGCTGAAAGACTTCCCTCCCCACAACATTTTGATGAGTGCGGGATTATTATTCTTTGATAGGTGATTCCGAGAGCCCGGCGTGTTTGTGTGGCCAGGGGAAGATGGCAGGGGCATTGGCTGGGAAGTTGAGATGCAGGGCAGGGGTGCATGCAGTCATGTTTTGATTTATGAGTAATCTTGCTGAATACTTTGCATCTTGGTAATTCTTATGCATGGGATAGTAATCAGAGCCTTTCCATTTAATTCCACAAAGTTATGCATATATACACTAGCTGAAGACTTAGCTTAAAGGCTGGAGAGCAAAATTCAGCTTATTTAGCTTGCAGATCAACTGCTGAAAGTAGCTCTTGTACTTTTCATCTGTTGTATTAGCTATTCGTTTTTTGGTGTTGGTATTATTTGGGTTTATTGTTTGTTGGTATTTTTTGTTTTGGTGGATTTTTGTTTTTGTGGTGAGGGTTTTTGTTGTTTTGCTTCACTATGAGTTCTCAAAAAGATTTCATTCAAGTTATACCTGACATCAAGTTCAGTTCTGAAATTGTGATAGTTGAGTGGGACATGTTTTGGCATAGACAGCCTGCTCCTGAAGACCCTTCCAGTCTGATTGTGTATGAAATTTATGGCATCTTCTTTGGTTAAAAATCCTGTCAGTTCAATTTGTCTCATGAAATTTTGTAATTGCACTTTTCTTAGTATAGCAGATGTCTTTAGTGTCCTGTGACTTGTATGTTTGTGTGTGCTGTGTTGATGAAGCTTCTGCCTTGTGGATTAGGCGAAAAGGGATAATGCATCCTAATCCTCAAGCTTTGGACTTGGAGCATAAGGTAAAGCAACCTGGAGATTGCTCTTATTTAAGCCAGTGACTCTGTAAGTGAATATTCTCAATATGCACAGCATATGGGCACAGTTGGATATAAAGTAATTCTTCTATATTCAGTGCGTTAGCTAGGCAGAGCTAAATTGAGATTGTTCTCCACCATTTGTGATCCACCTCACTGACTTTGGTGGAGTTGCTCCTGCCTTGCATAGTAGCATCATAAAGTTACAAGGGAGACCAAAGTGTGTTACTTGGGCAGCATGTAGCCTTACCTCTGTTTCTTAAGCTGGGGCCATTATTTAGTGGGGAAAAGGCCTTTAGAGTGTTCTGCTGCTAATATAGAATCATAGAATGTTTGGGGTTGGAAGGGACCCCTAGAGATCATCTAGTCCAACCCCCAATATGGGAAGCATCTACAGAAATTCAAGGTTATGAGCAACCTATTGTGACGGTTGTTATCAGTGTGACCTAATCAGAGGGACTTTTTTAATCCCTTATGGTAGAATCAATAAGACAAGCAAAAATTTTTTTCCCCCTATGCACAATAGATGCTCAATAACTCCATTTCATAGCAGCAGCCCTTCAGTGCAATGAGCAGGGCGCTCAAAATCAATCAAGTATTTCAGCAGTAGTTCAATAGCCTTTTACTAGTGTTTTGCCTAACATAGGGCAAAATCATAACTTTGCTGACTTAGAAAATGAAAAATTAGTGCTGTTTGGAGGCTTAGAAAGCTGCTGTAGTAACAATACAGAAAGAAACAGCAAATTAAAGTTTGACGGCTGAAGCAATACATCAGAAACCATTTAGAATTTGTCTTTGTTATGAGACAGAATTACCTGTGACATAAGGGATACCTAAATGTAGCGTGACATCCAATTTTAGAAACTTTTAGCTGCTGAGCTAAATTAAGGCAGCTCATGAGCTGCATGGAAGTTCTCATTTTTCACCCAGTTTAGACCCAAAATGATGATACTTTCCTGACAGCTCACCTGTAAGAATGAATGTTTCTCCTGTGTTGTGAATATGGATGGTACTTAAATATTGCCAGCCTGGAAAAACCCTTGCTACTTCTGGAATTCCTTGTAGTGCTTCAGATTTCTACAGATATAGCTGTTGTTACTGTTGTTAATCCAAGCCTTATTTTCTGCATTTCTTTGCATCGTGGTTTGTGAAATGATGGTGCTCAGCATGGTATGAACATATAACAAGAACATAGTTCTTGCCCTAGGGAACTTACAGTCTGAATCAATGCAGAATAAACTGATATCCCCAGAAAAGGAAGCATTGGGAGTTGTTGCAACCAATACCAGTCAGTACTAGATACAGGAGTACACATCAGGGCACATCAGTGGCCTGAGCACTTCTGAATTTCCTTTATTCATCACTGCAAAGGAGGGTTTTGAGGCAGGTTTGAAGAATGGTAATACATTAGTTTGAAGGAGTTCAGAAGGACTTTTCCCGTGCCTGAATGCATGTTCTTTCCCATGCTCAGGAAAGAACCTGTCTGTCTGTGTTAATAAAGACATTAGGAAAGAGATGGAAGTGGGCTGGATGGCCAGGTCTGACACTGACCTGGAGAAATGGAATGGCACCAAGTCAGATCTCCTCAATGAAAAGGATTTTTGTGTGCTTAGGGGTAAATAATGTTAATGGCTTATAATTTCCCTTTGTGTATTATAAGTCATGATATTTTCAGTAAATAATACGAAAGTATAACTTCCTCTGCCTTACCTACCTAAGGAAGAAGTTTAGGGAAAAAGGATCATATAGGTTGGCATTTCAGCTCCCTCCCATGATCCAAGAACTTCCTTTACTTTCAGTCAGTAGACTGAGGAAAGGAGGTATGTTGATGTTAAGATGAAGCAAGTTCCTCTTTGCTTTATGTCTTTAAAAGCACACTGGCTTTAAAAAAAGAAATCTTACATTTGTTGCTGTAATAGAAATAATTAGAGGGTGTCTGGTGGTGGTGGATGTCAAAACAGTCCATGTTCTCCATTAATAAGTCACCTAACCTAAATCACCCATTCTATATCCAGGAAGAAAAAACATTTTGTCCTTCAGCCACTTAAATAATTCCCAATGAGAAGTTTAGTCTGTCTGGGACAACAAAGAGGGAAGCAAACATGATCTGCCACAGTCTGCTCTGTGTGCTGTGCAGTTCAGCAGCTGTTCTTCTACTTGACAGCACCAGCAGCACAGTCTTGAAACAGTCATTTGCGATGCAAAGACAAGTTGCAGTTTAGTTAGGAACATTAAGTGCAGGTATATTCAGTGGCTGTTGTATCGGTCATGCAGGGTTCTGTGTAGATCATCCTGAGTGCTGGAGATACGTGCAGTTGACAAGTAAAAGGAATAGCTTTCAAATTTTCAGCCTTAAAAACTTCAGAGGGGGCTCTTCCTGAAATGCCAGATCGACTCCTTCCTGCTTCTCTATCTGCACCACTGGTTACAGGGCTCTGCATGCCAAGTCTTTACCAGGGCAGGTCTTCTGTGCCCTAGCTGAGTTCTTCAGAGTGATGCAAATACATGCTCAAAACCTACCTGCTAAGTATTGTGCCAAGTTTTCTTTGCAGAAGAAAATGGATGTGAAATAACTACTTGGAGTTTGTTAGCAAACCTCCACTGCTGCATAATCTCCCTTCAGTCATGGGAATCTTAGAAAATTCCACTGCAAAGATATGTATTACATTGATCCATCTATCCCCCTAGCCTCAGTACTGCCAGTTGTACCATTTGGCTAGAATAATAAAATGAAAGTGGTTTTTTTTCCCAGTAGATACTGGTATTCGGATAAAGCTTTTTTTTTGCTGTCAGAGTCTGTCCAAAATACCAGCTTTCAAAAACCAAATATTTTTTTTGAGAAGAAGAAATTTCTTCTGTTTAAACTGTGTTTTGGGAATTTCAGTTGTGAAGGAAAATGGGCAAAGTGGTTTCCTTTGTAATAAGGTTTTGTTTTCTCCTGGTTACTGCCAATGTTATCCTTCAACATGTGGCTGCATAGTCTATTTATTATTGCAATTTTGCTGTGACACAACTCTTCCCAGCTTTAGAGATGCCTGGTCAATAACTGGTGTTGACGGAAGAGACTCCCATTGGGTCAATGAAAATTGTCTATGAATATATGTATATCAACTTCCCTGCCACAGTAATTCTCAGAGTTACTACAGCATGAACAAGCCTCTGCTGTCTGCACTGGTATGGAAATGCCTGGGGTACGTTGTCAGTTCACAGTACGGGACGCTGAACTCTGCTCTATCCCACCCTGCCACTCACAGAGGAATGAATGGGTTGAACTTCAGTTTATTGCTCTCATAGTCATCAGGTAACTTGACAAAAAGGGGCAGGAAATTGCACTAGGGAAACCTCAGCTTCCCCCCATAGCTACTGCATACCCCAATATGATCTCATGTGGATTTCAGGTCAGTGATGGGTTGCATCCCACCTGGCTGAGGTTGCAGTGTTTCAAGAATGTGTTCAGATAACTTAGAAATACTTGGTATATCAAGTCTTTGTTCCCTCTCACAAGCCTATACTGGAGGTCTTTGGTGCAGGCATTACTGCAGCTCTTCAGCACTCCACGTAGCTATGCTTCCTTTGTAAACAGGCTTCAGTGTCCCTGAGAAATGTTTTAGTTGCCAAATGCCTCATAGCAATGTGTGTAGTATTCTCCTTGTATGAAACGTATATGTTTTCCAGGCTCTGAAGATATATTCAGAGCATACCTATGCAAATGGATTCCCTTCAGAAAGTTGGTCCTGGGCTCTCTGAAACAAGTGTAAATAAAGAAGGAGAGCCTCTCAGATTCAGGATCTGAGCAGCAAGATCTGCTCATGGTTAGTATTTGTGTGCTCAGTTTAGCTTTTGATACTCCAAGGAGTTTCCAAACCTGTTTTTCTGCAGACGCTGTATACCACTAGGCTTCACTGTTATTTCTAAGTTCTGGCCTCCAAAATATCCTGAGCATGGGGGCTGATTCAAAGCTCCTTACCTTTTGTCCACAAGCATTATTGTGGAATAAGTGGAGAACTCTGCAGGCTGTCTTACTTGGTGGTACAGTTCCCTCACACATGCATGGGTATGTATACTGCAAGGACATTGCTCTGAGCAATCTGAAGATTGCTTGATAGCATTTCTTTATTTGTTGCAATACAGTTCTAGATGTTATCAAATTCAAAATATATTTGAATCTTCTGGTAAACAGGTAGCTTCTCTTTGAAATGTAAAATGACTTATCACGTCCCCATTCCACACAAGCTAGCAACAGTGTCTTTAGAGGCTTGGGGGCAAATTCATGTGGAAACGCCGATACCTTTGGAATACTCTCCTTCATTTCAGCCACTGCAGAGGGCCTGCCAAATTTTGTTCTTGGAGAGGATAATTAATAAAATCTCATTAAAGAAAATTCGTAATGGATATTCCAATAGTTATATGAAGAATTATAAATAAGGTGGTGCTCTGAATGGTGAAGGCTGTTATATTAAACCAGCTGGGTGACTTCTGTTTGCATTTAAAATTCTCAGAAATGTGAACAACTGACAAAACATTTCCAGTGGCTTGATTCTAAAATGTTCAGCTCTGAGATTTCCCCACCATCAACATCAGGTCCAGTGGTTATGAATAAGGTGACTTATAAGACATAGGAGACCTAAAACAAAATCTGAACACCAGGCTTTATTGGAAGCAAAGGAGAACATCACCCCTTTTCATGTGGCAGTCTTCCTCAGGGACTTCCTAAAAATGGAATTCTTGAGTCTCTCAGCTACCCCCAGACTGCTTGATTGATTGATCAACTCCATGTTTATGCAAGAGGAACAAAATGAAAAAAATTGGCTTTCAACTAATACCATTCTAAATTTGTTTTACCTTTTCTAATTTTCAGTGGCAGAATTGAAAGCAGAGTTTGAGTGATAGTTCATTATTTTGCCTCTACATCTGTTTACAGTGAAAGTAAGAGTAACCTTTTTCCCCATCCTGTGTTCAAGTTGCTGTGACTCACAGTTCGGCAGCTAAGTGGGGCAAACATTGAAAGAAGGGATGGATGCTATGAACTTACTTGAAAGGCTGGCATTTCCAAGGCAGTGTCATTGAATAATCTTGTGGAACTGAACTGTTAGCAGATGTAGGATTTGTCCTTATTGCAATGATGCCTTGAGTGTGGCCTCTGGCTCTGCTCTTGCCATGCAGAAAAAAAAAAATCAACCTTGCTGGATCCAGAGGGTACTGATAGAAAAAGTTTGAAGGCTGGTAACTGCTGTCCTTCAGGATATGTGTGCAGTGGGAATACAGCCACTGTGTGCAGCTCAGTGGTGTTGGGCAAAATGAGTACGTTGCCACCCGGGTTAACTATTGAGATGTTACTATGTGTGGATAACTTGGGCTAACAGTGTTGATAAAATACCTTTAAGGACAAAGAGATGCTTTTGGGCAGCATGTTTATACTGGTATTTGTGAATAGCCCCTTACATGCAAACTTTTGGAGCATATCATTAAATGACACATTTGGGTTTTTGCCTCTGAGATATGTCTGGTGAATCCTGAAAACCCCTCATGTCACACACAACCTTTTTGCCACAACCTCTTAGTGATGTGCTCAAATGTGCTCAACTCAGGTTGAGCTTTACAGGTGAGCTTTACAACACCTTGTGTTGTATTTGAATTTGGCATGGTTGGGAAGGTATGTGTTGTGTTTAGGATTTTCAGGGGCAGGTAGTTAGCCTTACTGTAAGCTTTCATTGACTCTGTTAGCATGAAGATGGGCCAGTGGTAAGTGTTCTTGGAGATCCCATTTCAGAAGTTGCATTGATCCCTTGTTGCCTACCGGATTTTTTAACAGTTGTTCCAGCCACTTCAGCTAATTCTCAGCAGAGGAGACTGGATGACGTGGAATCATAGAATAGTTTGGGTCATAAGGGACCTTTAAAGGTCATCTAGTCCAACACATCTTCAACTAGCTCAGGTTGCTCAAAGCCCCATCCAGCCTGACCTTGAATGTTTCCAGGGATGGGGGATCTATCACTGGTCTGCGCAACTTGTTCCAGTGTTTCACCACCCTCATCGTAAAAAATTTCTTCTTTATTCTAAATCTACCCTCTTCTAGTTTAAAACCATTACCCCTTGTCCTATCGCAACAGGGCCTACTAAAAAGTCTGTCCCCATCTTTCTTATAAGCCCCCTTTAAGTACTGAAAGGCCACAATAAGGTTTCCCCCCACTCTTCTCTGGGCTGAGCAACACCAATTCTCTCAGCCTGTCTTCATAGGAAAGGTGCTCCAGCCCTGTGATCTTTTTGTGGCCCTCCTGTGGACCTGCTCCAACACGTCCATATCTTTCCTGTACTGAGGACTCCAGAGCTGGACACAGTACTTCATGTGGGGTCTCACCAGAGTGGAGTAGAGCACAGAATCATCTCCCTTGACCTGCTGGCCACGTTTCCTTTTATGCAGCCCAGGCTTTCTGGGACAGGCACATTGTTGGCTCATGACCAGCTTTTCATCCAACAGTACCATTGATGAAGATATTAAACTACTGGTCCCAGTATGGATACCTGGGGGACACCACTCATCACTGATCTCCATCTGGACATTGAGCTGTTGACCACTACCCTCTGGATTCAACCATCCAGCGAATTCCTCATCCACTGAACAGTCCATCCATCAAATCCATCTCTCTCCAATTGAGAGAGAAGGGTATTGTGGGCCACCATGTCAAAGGCTTTACAGAAGTCCGGATAGATGACATCCATACCTCTTCCCTTGTCCACTGATGTAGTCAATCCATCACAGAAGGCCACTAAGTTGGTCAGGCAGGACTTGCCCTTGGTGAAGCCATGCTGGCTATCTCGAATCACCTCCCTGGCCTCTATATACCTTACCGTAGTTTCTTTGAGGATCTGTTCCATGATCTTCCCAGGCACACAAGTGAGGCTGATAGGTCAGTAGTTCCTAGGGTCCTCCTTTCTACCTGTTTTAAAAATAGGTGCAATGTTTCCCTTTTTCTTGTCACCAGGGACTTCACCTGATTGCCATGACTTTTCAAATATCATGGAGAGTGGCTTGGCAACTACATCGGCCAATTCCCTCAGGACCCTGGGATGCATCTCGTCAGGTCCCATGGACTTATGTATGTTCAGGTTCCTCAGCTGGTCACAAACCTGATCTTCTCTTACAGTGGGAGGGACTTTGTTCCCCCAGTCCCTGTCTTATGGTCCATCCACTCAAGAGGCATGGGAAGACAGGTTGCTAGTGAAGACTGAGACAAAAAAGTTGTTGACTACCTCAGCCTTCTCCTTGCCCATTGTTACCAGTTTGCCAATTGTATTCATCAGGGAGGGTGCACTTTCTTTGACTGTCCTTTTCTGGCTGACATACCTATAGCAGCCCTTCTTACTTTTTTGTTCAGCTCCAGCCTCACCTTGGCTTCCTGACCCCAACCCTACGCAACCGGGCAGTGTCCCTATACTCTTCCCAGGATACCTTTCCCTGCTTCTGCTGCCTGTGGATTTCCATCTTGCCCTTTAGTTTAACCAGCAGGTCTCAACTCATCCATGCCAGTCTCTTGCCTTCCTTTCCTGATTTCTTACACCTCTACTCTATGGAGAGTGTCCTTAAAGATGTGACAGCTCTATTATGCTCCCTTGTCCCTGAGGGCAGTTTCCCAGGAGGTCCTATTGACTAACTCCTTGAACAGCTTGAATTTCATTTACCCTCATGAGTAAGTTGTTTTCATCTCAGTTTCTAATTGGTGATATAAGCTACAGAGATAAAGGTCTTTCAGTACTGTCTTTTATGTGTTCAATAAACAGCAGATGATGTAAAATGAAGAATGATTTCCTGGTGAGGACACTCACCCAGGACTTTTGCCTCTGAAATTATTGGAGTGAGTTCACTCTGATGAACTCGCTGATCGCTGGACTGACCTGGGTCTACTTGAGAAAGAAAATAGGGACAGCAAGGGACTGTATAGATAGAGGAGCTCTCTGATGATAGTGGTAATGCAGTGAATGTGAGTATGCAAGTGATGTGAAAAAGACAAAAATATCCCTGTGGTAAAGATGTAGAATGTAATTTTTTTTGAGTTATATAACTTAGTTTATTTGGGAGTTTAGAACATCAATTTTTATTAAATTTAATTTCCTGATAAACTTTATGTTATTTATAATCTGTTTAGTGATGTCTGCTTGGAGGCAAGAAAAACAAGCCTCTCATCTCTTTTCCTTCCAAAAGCAGGTAAAGAGGTACCTGCCTTTGGAATAATATGTAGATGAAAAAGACTACCTGCCCAGCAGATGTGCTAGGAAAGAGAGCCTGGGAACCATTAAGTATAGCAGGAATGAGAACTAAAGAATACTCTTTCTAGGCTGGGCATTTTTGTATTTGATCACTGGATTTACATGCCTGTAAGTGAGATGGATCTGACAGGATCAGATAGTCTGTAGGTCTGAGTTTCATGCATCAGGTTGCACTTTCCCAGTTTGAAACCCTTCCTGGGAAGGTGAGGATCCATAATCCAATTACCATCAGCTCACGCATCATGCCAAGATTTATGAAGCCTCCTCAGACACTTATGTGCACTTTTGCTAAATCCAGTTAGCTATCATAGTTGAACTCTGAAAAATAAGGGGAGGAGTAAAGACTGTGAGAAGCTGTTGTTGTACTTCAATCCTAAACAGCATTGGAGAGTTTGGATGTATGCAGTTAAGTCCTGAATTTACTCTTTAAATCTGTGGAAGCCTTATTACACATCAAGAGTCTTAGGGATAGATGGAGCCTACATTGACTTCAAAGTAGGAGCACTGTGGTAGTTACTGTCGCGATGGTAGTTGCAGTACAAAGCAAAGGAAGCTTGGGAGTTGGCACAGATAGGTTTCCCTATGGTGTCCAACTAGGCGTAGCTACAAGAGTCAGGTTGCAAAGCCCACTGAATTTTCTTTGAAGTCCGTATGTTACTTGAAGGGACATTAGAAAGAAGCACCTGTTCCTAGCTAGAGAACTTGCTAAAGCACCTTAAGCCTACATGTGAAAATCTGTAACCAGCCCATATGTTGGCAGATGTAACTTTAAGCTCACAGGGGGAAATTAGGTTGTTTGGGTGGTGGTGGTCTCTTTGCCCAGTAAAATTTTGAAAGTTGCCTTTATGCTGTCTAGCAAATTTTTCCATCACTTTCTAGGGATTGAGTGTATTTTGTAAGCAGTGTGCTATTTCATCAGTTCTTCTTTCTGCTGTGCATAGCAGTGGTAGTTACTTGTGGTGAAGACAGCTGGCATGGGACTTACCAGGGTTACCGAGAGACAATCGCTGACTGAAGAGTGGAGAGAAACTGAGCTGGTACCTCAGGAGAAAGCATGGTTCATCTTGGTGCTGACATATGCACAGTCACTAACAAAGCAGCTTGCCATGTCCACCCCCAAGCAGGGCCTGAGACTGATCAGCAAAACAGAACCCCTCAGAGCTCACAGATCTGGGCACAACTACTACAAAAGCAGGTTCGCCTCCCAGGTGTTGTTCCATTTCCTGCATGTCTAGATTGGCTCTTTGGTATTACTGAAGAAACCAGCCTTAGCTAAAGGACAGTATTCATGCCTGCGGTTGAGTTTGAGACTCTGTAAAGCATTAATGATGGGACTTAGAGCCATTAAGCCCCACAGTATCTCGCATCCTGGGAGCCAACCAATGTTGTAGCATCACAGTGGCAAAGGGAGTGGGGTGTTCAGTCTGGATCTGGGTTGCAGAAATAAAACTTTCCCTTTTTGCCGTAGAACACAGACAGAGTTTGGGAACTATTAAACTCAAGGAAGTGAGCGATGGAGGGGGAGGCAGGCTTTCAAAGGAAGCATGTGGTGAGATGGTAAAACTTGAGCAAAGCAAATATGTGATATCCAGAAGGGATCAGGACACTGATCCACATGTCACAACAAAGAGAAAGAGAAAGAAATCTGCTTAAATGTGGGCAGACTGAGCTGCAGCGTTAGGGGGACCCAGCATGTCTTTCACACAGATTGTCATCCCTCAGATGCAGGAATTCAGCTCCATCTCTCTAGCATCTCCCTCTAACTGCCAGAAGCCTTCCCAGTGTGTTCTGCAGACTACAGGCCATTTTAGTTGGGGAAAGATAACTGATTGCCACAGAACTTAAACACTTTGCTTCTAGTCAGGATTCAGCTCCTTCCTATTGTTGCTTTTCTTGCTTTTTCTCTCTCATTACTTCTGCAGGGCTATACGTGGTCTCAGGAGAGCATGATCCCATTAGAAGCAGAGAAATCACCTTTTCTGTTCCATGGTACAATTTTAGCCAGAAGTTTGAGAGTTCCCTTCTTGCACATCAGAGATAGTTGTATGTGAAGGACTCAGTGTTCTGTTGCAGCATACCCTGTAGTTTTATGAGGTGATGTAATTTTTTGTGGTAACTTCAGAACATCCCCAATTTTTCTGTGCTTAAGGAATGGTTTGTCTGTCTGCTTTGTAAACGCAGTAATGACTTTGCAAGGCATGAGGCAGAGGAAGGTTGAGACTTTGGTTTCACTGTGGAGCTTCATCAGAAAAATGCCGTCTAACTCACTTTGATACTCGCTGGAGTAGCAACCAAATTTTATGGGTTTAGTGTATATTAATGGGAAATATATCCCAAAGAATACTGCATTTTACAAGCCCCTGCACCTCTCTTCCTAGCTGCATGTGCCACAGAAAATCAGTTAGCTCCATTTACAACCACTGAAAAATACTACCTAGGAAAAGATTACAGTTTTTGAAGTTGCTTCTATTATTCTTGAACAATTTAAATAGTATCATTTTTTCATGTGCTGCGTGATTTTTAAACTCAGAAACATCTGTAACTTGAAATTTCATTGTCCTTATTGCCATTTTCACCAAAAAAAAGTAATGCAAATGAAAATCTTTATCAGTACAGTCAATTAAAGAAAGCTTTGAAAAATCCCAGCCAGCAGATTATTTTTTAAAAATTGCTTTTGAATAAGCTATCATGTTTCAATGAAAATAACTCCATAGGAATTCCATCATATATAGTTCTGTATATTTTCTGCAGAATAACAAGATTTTTCTTGTTTCTGAAACAGTAGCTGAATGACCACTAACATCCTAAGTATCAAAAACATTGATATCATTAAAATAATAATCATTAACATTATGCTGAATCTCTCATCAATATAGCTATTCTAGACTTAACAAATGGTAAAATGTCAATTAAAAGGATGTTTTCTCTTCCCGTGTTGTTTTCTAAATCCCAGCATGGCAAGCTCTTTAAATTAATGCATTATGTCTGTTGAAAGCATTTTGAGAGATGGGAAATTTACACATTTATTGTTCAGCATCTTAGTATTAAAAGTAATAGTCATTGTTACAGCAATGCCACAAACTAGAGGGGGAGAAAGCAATCTTGTAATTATAGCAAGCCTTCTCTGAAAGTGTCTGTCTTCTTGAATTTTAATGCTGGCATAAACAGGAGTAAATTTTTCTCCATGGGTTACAAATCTCTCTATTAAAAAGGCACGCAAGAACCATGGAGAAAATGGCAGTTTGGGAGGACAAAACAAAACCATTCTGGTCTTCCAGGCCTTCTGTACTCCAGCAACACAGCTTCCAGCCAGAAGCCAGTTCTCAGCTAGGAAACCCCTACTGATCCGAGCAACTTTTTTGGCCTGCCAGCTACTGAATTGAAAACAGAGAGCTCTCCTGTTGTGTTCCATCATTTTTCTTTCTGATTCAGTTGCACTTTCCAATAAAACAATGAAATGCCAGGAAAGTGATTTGCAGAAATGCACCAGTAGCTATTCCACAGATGTGTATTAATAACACATGATGGTGAGGGAAAGAGGGACAGGGAATTGCATGGAGAGAATCATGTTATCCAAGACAGTGTGGTAAACTTAGATGCTGGATGCAAGCCAGATGTGGAAACACATACATGAGGCAGAAGGAAAACTCCCAGGAGTTTTGCCTGCCTTCTGTAAGTTACCAGTTATCAGGTGGTGTTGCAGAAACTCATGGTCCTTGCCTTGAGCTAGGCTATTGTGTTCAGCAGTTTGTAGTCTGTGACCCTCTTTGTCTCTGGAGGGGAAGATGACCTTGTCATTAGCAAGTCAGCCTCAGCTTTAGAAGACCAGAGCCTAAAAATGCTTAAATGATTCATGGGTAGGTGTTTTCCTGATACAGATATCTAGTTCTGAGAGCTCTAGCTAAGAGAGTGTCTTAACTGAGCAATCATCTTGAGCAGTGTGTTTCTGAGGAAGCAACTGGGGCACCCTCCGTGACTGCTGCTGCCAGGACTTGGCCATCCACCCCTGAAGGAGAAGGGTGTGGGAGCCATGGGCTTCATTCCCTCTATGGATTATTAGTTTCTGACTGTGTTAATAGTGAGTTGTAATCTATAAAGAGTGTTTGGAGAGGTGGGCTGGTTAATGTGCTGGATTAAACTTTAAACTTTATCACTTATTTCTCATTTTTTTTAGTAGGGCAATTTGGAAAATTATGTCCCTCTGCTTCACCTGGGTATTTTTATCTCCCCTTTAAAGCAGATCAATTTGACAACTTCAGAGGGCTATAAAAAGAAATGATTGTAAGGCCTTGACCAGAAAGGAATTATTTGTGTACCACTGTGTGACATGATTTTTATATTCCCCAGTAAAGATTTATGCTTACTGTTGAATAAAAATTTTAAACCAGTTTTAAGACATCAATACTAATGGCAGTGCCCCTTTGAGGATTTTGTCCCTTTGGATGAATGAAGCAAAACCCCCGAAGCTTTCTGGGTTGCTTCTGCTGTGTCTGATCATAATATTTAAAGCCCATTGTTGCCTGATTTTATAGAGAGTAGAGCAGATGCAATGATTCTCCTGAGACATAGGCGATGGAAAAGCCATCTCTGTAATGGATGGTGATGGGAGCCTTTCCTTGTTCAATTTAGTTAAAATCAGGCACACCTTTTGATGAGACATGGAATATGGTTTTGGTTTTTCTGCCTTACATAGAAGAACATGCAAGAAGTCTAATGGCAAATAGGACCAGCTGCTGGAGTCATTAATTAAAAAGGGCTTTCTGGCAGCCACATTAATTAATGTCTTCAGTCCACATATCTGCTCTCTGAAGTAACTTTTATATCAACAACACTGCAGATGGGTGATTTGTTGCAGCACAGGCTGCTTATGGGCTCCTACAACAAAAGGCTCTTCTACTTGTCAATGGTTTTGAGTTTGCAGTTTCTCTTCTGCTCAGGGTGATGCTAGTACATAGAAGAATTATGGAAAAGAGAGGAGGAGGGAATATTCTTTCATCCCCCAAGAATCAGTTATCAATTTTAACACCAGTTGAATTTCTTTACATCTTACTAGTGGTTCTAGCTTCCAGGTTGTGGCTTCTTTGAAATGGCCTCTAAAAATGAGTGTCACCAAGAGTTCACCCTTCAGCGACTGATTTCTCAGTCCAAATGGGCTCATATTATGTCATTTAGCAATACCGAAGGACAAATTCTATTCTCCTTTATGTGCATCAACTGCATGCCTTCAAGACTCACAATGGGAAAGCTGTAAGTGTTGTAGCAGAGGTTGTATGCAGGTAGATGAGAGCAGAATCTATTCTGTAGCATGCAGGGGAGGTCCTTCAGTAAAAACTTCTGGAAAGAAATCCCATAGGGCTTAAGCCAGTAGATTAATTTTATTATATCATGCTATATTCTTCTCCATGATGTTTATTGAAATACGAATTCTGTGGTTTTTCACTTCAAACTCCATGGCATTGTAGAATAGCAGAATCTAGAGTAAGTTTCTTCTCTAATCAAGTTAAATAATTAAAACTATTGGGGTGATCATTCACTGATGATATAACCACCACCCCACTTTGCTAGCACTGTTTTTATTTCAAGAGGCTGTGTCTTACTGGTATTCTGCGTCTTGTCTTGCTGTTGTGAAGTCTAGTGGTTGCAGTTGTAAAGGATGCTCATAAACATTCTCCTAGTTGTTAGAAACTGGTTCAGGAAGTGTTTTTAATTTCTGGTTCTATTTTTCTGAAAGCACACCAAACTCTGTGCATGATGATGTCCTTACGTCAGAGTTGTGGATTGTCTGACAGCTACATAGAAATAAGCATTGAGGACTTATCCTGTAAGAGATGGAAAAAGGGAAACGGACATAGAAGAGAAATGGGCATAGAAGGAAAATGATGCATGTACAGCTACAGAACGCATCGGTGACAGAATGAGGAAAAGAACTTTGCTTCTTTTTTTAGGAGCTAAGCTCCTTAGCTAACAATACTCATTGGCAACATTGCCTCCAAGGTTTCATGAAAGAGTTTTTCAGGAAACATTTGTCCATGTTTCCTGACAGTCATACACCATTCAGTTTTTTTCTGCAGTTCTGATTTATATCCTCTGCAGGGTAGACAAGGCCCGTAATGTTTATAAAACTGTAGTCTACTAATCTACCATATACTCTGGGAAAACTGTAATCACCTACCTGCCTTTGCTTTTGAAGCTGCTCAGTACAGGCTTGGGGGTTTTCGATGTGGGTGACCCAGAGTCTTTTAGCAGACTTTTATGCACATGGTTTTCATACTGTTCCTTACTGGCGTTCTTCTTGTTTGATTACAACACAGCTGCATGGAGCTTAAACTGCAATAGAATGGTTTAGTGAAAACTGTACATAACGACCTCTGACTTCCTCTTAGGAACTGAAATCGCCCTTAATTATCTCCTTCAGCCTGGAGTTTTGTTGTTGCTTTTGTGGTTGGACTTCTTTTTTAGCCAGTCCACCCTTGTTTATCCAAATGCCCTCCCTCCTTCCTTTTCACAAAGCATAATATTTGAGGGCATTTCTTAAGAAGTGAGAACCTTCTTAGACCTTTGTGCTGCCTTAGTCAGAATACTTCTAAGGATAACCTCTAATGTGTGTGAGCAAGTAACACGAAACAAGGCCTGTATGTCCCTGCCGTACATAGACAGAGGAAGAAAAGGGAAGGAGGCCTTGGAAATGGGAGCCAGTGTTGACTGTTCAGCAAAAGCAAAACCCCTTTTGGCTTTGATCACATCAAACATTTGTGTTTGCCAAGAGAGGCAGAAACTTCTGCATGAGTATGTAGAATGCCACCTGCTCATTTGGCATTGTGCATTGCGTCTAAGCCTACAGTTAAATGAATCCTGTCCTCAAAGAACGGTTATTAATTTTGCAGGAGGAAGTACTCTATTATGTAGATTAACCTCAGCAATCTGTACATATTTCTTAATTTCTTATTTCTTAATCTGGATTTAAGGAAATTCTCCTCTGTACTGGAAAAAAGGAAAGTATAGGCCAGGCTCTTGGTCAGTACTATAAAAATCATGCTCATTCTTCAGAAATAGAACTATGCTGATGTATAGTTGACTAATTGACTAATGGATAAAAATCAATGTTGTATTGAAATTCTCTAGCTGTAAGCAAATGGAAATTATTTTATGAAAATGTTTTATTTACTTTGAAATATAAAATAGAAATCACTTTAAAAAAAAATCGCAAAATCTTTTCCCCACATGATCCAAAACAAACCAGAGTAGATGTGTTTTGCCAGCTGTGCTTTCCTGTGCCTAAAACAAGGCTTACTACATAGGCTGTGAGAGGTATGAAGGTGCCATGGATAACACCTAGAATCTCCCCCTCTGCCTCTTCTTTCTCCCAGACAGATGAGCTGAAATACCTTGATTTAAAAATACAGTTATTTTTACATGACTTTTTTGAGCCTTAAAAATACATTTGGGTCATATATACATGCTTCTTCCTATAGCCATGAAACTTAGGTAAAGCCAAATGAAGGGAACCTTAGATTTATTTTTTTTTTCTTTCAATGCAAGGAAGCAAATATTTTCATGCTGTAACATTTCTGATAAAATCTTTGGTGCTGGCAAATTGAACTGAATTTCTGAAAAAATGGCAAGACAATTCTGGCTTTTGTTGCAATATGAAAGGTGAATACGGTATTACCCAGAAGACTGGAAATTGTGGCACTGCTGATTTCCAGAGACGTGTTTTAAGATTCTTTCATGATAACTTCTGCATTTAACTATTGTGCTTCTGAATTCTGACACTGTGGCTGTATCAGTGTTTAGGCACAAGAAAGAGGCAAGAATTAATTGAAAAACCCAAAATAAGATTCAAACCCTCTCTTTTTTTAAAATTAGTCTTCTGATTAATTTCTCCTAATTGCCTGTCATGCAGTGGTGTTCATCCCAGCATTAAAGTCAGAGGTGATGAGAAACATCTTGCTTGGCTGAGGTTATGCTCTGATAAAGTAGTACAGTTCTGCTAAGTAGGTGACAATAAAGCAATAGCATTTGAACACTATTGTAAATCTGATGAAGAAATTGTAAATGTCTTTCTATTTAGCCTGTGTCCTACATACTGTGCTCCATCTGAAGTACTATGGAAATGTTTAATGAGACTCTCTCTTGGGTCAGCTCCTGTCACTGTTGAACATCTGCATAACAGTTTGCAGGATTTGAATCTTGGTTTCTGGCAGAGTGCCCTTTCCTTTCTATTATGCTGTAAGAGGGGGGAAAAAGCAAACTGCCATTGAAAGCTGGTGAACTGACACAGCAGGCAAGAGTGCAGCCTATCGTGGGTGTGAAAGTACGCCTGCTAAACCATACTCAAACAAGAATTGAAGCATTCACTATTTATTCTGTTTCAATAATGGCTGTTTTGAAGCCATTTCTGTTGCATGAAGTAACATTTAAACAGTTTTCTTGTTCTGTTTCTTGCTTAGTAGAATGAAACATGGTGTCCCTGTAAGTTTAGTAACTGCATTGTTTCTTTCAAGACATGTATTCATTTTCTGCTCGTCATTAAGTATTAACTCAATGGTAAGTCTTTTCAGTTACAGAGAATAACAGCAGAAAAACATCAATAGTAACAGCTTCTATCCTCTACCCTACCATTTTTTTCAGGAAAGGAAAGGCTTAGCAGTTTTGTGCAGGGAGAGATGCATATCCAAATAGGCAGATACATAGCCAGGGCTTCTACCTGTAGCTGCAGAAGGTTTATGTTTTGCTTAGTTTTGTTTTCTGCCTTGTATGTCCTGCCTGGTGGACAGCAAGGACCTCCTGCAGTCTATGAGCTCAAGAACCAAGGTTTCCAAGCTTTCTGGGAGGCATACACCATGCTAAAAAAAGGGGTTGAAGCCTGAGTGCCAGCTATTTTTCTTGCTTCGGGTGGAGTAGCTGCTCTGCTATATGTATGTGTGGAGGTGGGGGAGGGCTCCAGGAAGGTTTTATTCTGCAGAGCTATGTAATCCTCCTCCCCATGGATGCTGGAAGGGGTCAGCTGGGGACACAGCAGGCAACCTTTCAATTAAGTGGAGATGATAGGAAATTTTCCAGTGACATTTTTTCTTTAAAAAAAATTTATGAAATTTAAAAAGGGTTTTTGCAAAAACAATTAAACCTTTTGGGGAAATTGAAAAATATTTGAGAATTTTTATTATTATTTCTGAATGTTAAAAAATGGTTTGTTTGGGTTTTTGTTTTTTCAAGACAAATGGTTAATTTATTAAATAGGGTTTTAAATAATAAAAAATTTTGATTTGAAATTTAAACTTTTAAAAACTATATAAATGAAATTTTCAGTCTGAAATATGTTTGGATTGTTGATTCATGAACATGCATTTTTGGGGGTGATTTCAAATTTGTTTTCTGGTTTGGGAAGGATTTTTGAAATCTTAAAATTACTTGCAGAATAGGAAAGCCATTGCCCATGCAGCTGCTGAATGCTGTGGTGACAGTTTTAAAAATATGGATCCATTCCCTGGAACTTGACAGAGGTCACTCACCAAATTCCTTTCATGTAGGCTGTCAAACTGCTTTCATTCATAATAAATCTCCTTTTTTCTTCACTGACCTGCAACTGAACAGTAATAAAGGCATTATTTTCTTAGTTTTCAGGACATCTCTCCATTTTCCTTGTCTTTTCTGTTGAACCATAAGCCTATTTTGTAGCATATAATCATGGAAAATACACCCGTTTCCTTCACAAAATAGCAAGCACAGACACATATGGGTACATACTTTATCCATTCTTTAAAACAAAAATTGTGGTTTGTGAAGTCTTTGAATCCTTTGTGCACTGGTGGTGGGTAGAGATGACTGAACTCTAGCCAAAGGCTTTGAGAGGGTGCTGTCAAGTTTATTAAACATCTGGGAGGCATATTAGGTTTCCTGAAAGTCATCTGGTACAGAAGCTTCTTACTATAACCAGTGCTTTGAGGTTTGTCTAAGAGCCACCAGTGGTGCAGGTTAAAAGGATTAATTTCCTCCATGACATAGTCTGACGTGGTTGGTATGGTTGGAAGTGGCAGAAGAGAATGTCTTTCAAGCTAGATCATCCATTATACCAGGGTCCCAGACTGGCTACAACATGCTAGGCACACACAAGAGAAATAAACCAAGTGCTAGTATAAACTTTAAGCAAATGTAGTAGGATCGTTTTCTTATTTTGATAATCCATTAAAATGGAGACTGTTTTGTCCTCATGATGCTTGTGCAGTACAAGACTCTGCACTCCAAAGGCAGTTCAGAGCTCTCCAGTTCCAGTTCAGCAGTTCAGGGAGAGTTTATGAACATTATAAAACTCAGAAGAAGGATTGGTTTTGGCTTTGGGAGTAGGTGGTTTATTTATTTCAATTTGGGGTTTTGTTTGGTTTTGTTTTGGTTTTTTTTCCTGAAGACTTCCTTTGTTTCTGTTTGCTCTTTCCTGTTAGTTTCCCAAACCAGTGAGTCTGTTTCTTGTAGCCCAGATTCCAACTGTATTGTGGTACAGGGAAAGACATTCAAAGCTTCCCTGGCCAGAGATCAGCCTTGTTGTCTGGAATAGCAAAAGGTGGCAGTTCATCCATGTAGGCAATCTGTCACTGCAGTCGCCCCTCCAGCAGCCTTTCCCAGCCCCAAGGATGGCAAAGTTAGTGCACAAGGGTTTTTTTGGCTGCCTGTGTGAGCACGGTGAGGCCACAGAACATTATTATTCAAACCCTTAAACCTGTGCCAGACTGTTAATGTCTTAATGCTTATTCAAGTGTCAGGGAGTGCTGGCAGATGTCAGAGTAAATGGGAGGCTGTCAATAAGGAAATTACCATTCACAGGGTGATTGCTGCAGTCTGTCAGGTAGCATTTGAGAGGATGTCAGGCTGAAAGAAGAAAGAGAGGGGAAGCAGTAGAAGTTGTAAATGTTTCCTTGTCTTGCGGGGATGAGGGAGAAGCCTCCAGCAATAGCAACCACAAATCAATAACTAAACAGAAATAAAGATCCCAACATCCAGCTTTGGAATAATGCTACTAAAGGAGCAGTTCGGGGCTTTTAAGGCTTAAGGCATGTGGCATTGACACAGTCTGAAGCATTTGCAGTTAGCCACCAGAAGCAGAAGCCAGATCATGTTATTCAGTACTCCTGTTTCTCCTGTATTCGTATATCACATATATATCATCAGACAAGGTCCTAAATGAGAGCTTTTACCCATAATTAGAGATGGTAATTGTGCAAGGTATGTTATTTCTTCTGGATAGTCTGCTTTGCGGTTAGGTGCGCTTCCCAATCCACGAGGTTCTGACCTCCCTCACCACAGAGGACTTGGGGATCAGGATTCATTTCTCGGTGTTAGGTGTTCATGTGCTACATCATCTGCCTTTGAAAATGCCTCAATTTCTTTGTCTTTAAGACAAGGTGGAATATTTTTCAAATTTGCAGGTAGCTGTAAGGATTTATTAGTTAAGCTACTTTGGGGAAGTCTTATATAAATAAACAGGAAACAATGAAACTTAATTATTTCACTCTGAACAATTTATTCCTTTGGGGACAGTTAAACAGAGGCCATCAATAATGCAAGTGATGCAATGAATTAACAACTTCTCTTAAAGATAAAAATCAGGACTAAGCCATACTGAGTTGGGATTGACTTTACCCACCTTCTGTATCTCCCAGCTTGTAAGAGACATCAGGAACTACTGAAACATCATGCATCGAGCTGCACTTCTGATGGTTTTGAACTTGTGAAACATCCCAATAGTACTGGCAAAGTTATGTTCACTCAAAAGGAGACAGAGCCATTTGCTCCTTGCACAAATACATTTTTAAGGTAGGCCAAATCCTGATACTTTTCATCATGGCTAGTGGTTCCACACTGCATTATCATTGAAGGATTCAGTGAGACTCTCAAGTAAGAAGCAGTCTATAACCTGTCATAAAGGAGAAGAGTTGGTCCTTGTCCTTGAGAGCTTGAAGATGCTTTTCCAACCTAATTTCAGCCTTAGCTGGCTTAATTTTACAGATACCTCACTCTCACACTGGTGAGACCTGGGGAAAGGTCAAGATAATGCCAGTTATATGCCATGAAAGAGAAACTGAAGTTGGGTGTCCTCAAACCAACATAACACTCTGCAGCGATGTCTGTCTTTCCCTTCTGTTCCTCAACGACGTCAGCACTTAGCCTTGTCATTCTCAAAGGTAAATATCTTTAAAGATTTTACACATTGATTGTCACCCACTTAAATGACAGACGTACCATGTCAAGCTCAGGTGTGTGAAATGACTGAATGGAGTGATAAAGGAAAGAGCTAATTTTGCTTTTGCTTAAGTTTCATTAATCATTTTATGTATATTGTATTAAGATTTTGACTTTTGAATGCAACTGAGATGCAGGTGTGCAGCCAAGGAACTCAACAGACCATGGTCAACTGCTCATTATGTTCCTTGTATAGCTCCCCTTCATGGTTGGATTAATCACCAGCCAAGTTAATCAGTAAATAAAGATAGATGAAGCCAAGACTTTAAGACAATCAGAAAAGTTGGTCTTAAACCAAGATGTAGACAGAATAATTAAAGTAGTCTAGACCAACAGAAGATAGGTTAGAGGTTAAGTTTTTATGCTTTTCCCTTGCATTCAGGGTGGCTGCCGAGAGAAGACTTTATGGACTTCGTGTTCGAGAACAACTGAGATAGAATGATACAAGTATGCTAACCTGTGGGAAACAATGGACTTTCAGCTGGCCAGACAAATGAGGAATTGTGAACATCATGGAAACTCTTCATGCAATTATTATAGAAAGGTATAAAAAAATAATATGCCTGTGATTTGCGACAGGACAGAGACGGAATGTACCAACAGAGGAAAAAATTGAGAACTTTCTGCTGACCAAGAAGAATAGAGGAACTGAGAATGCAGTGGAAATTCACCATAGACTTTGGCTATTATGTAATCATGTTGAAAAGGTATATAAGGTGTAAGGTGTATTTTTTACATTGCGACTCACTGAGGTGATGGCCCAACTCTGAGTTGTGAGTAAATACAAACCTAGAGTAACCCAGAGACTCGTGAAATTCTTTAACAGGAGTCTTCCTTTCAGAGTTCTCTGTCTCTGAAGCACTGGCTTATGGACGGGGATTCAGGACTTGCATGTTCCTCTCACTGGCCTGCCAGATGATACAGAATTTGATATTTCTGTGCCTTGCTTTGCTCATCTGGGCAATGGTTACCTCCTTTGCAAATGGCATTGAGCTCCAATGGAGATACCTCCATTTGAGAGATGTCACCTAGTTTTAAATTCTTCTTTAAGATTCCTCCTGTAGGAAGTACTATCTGCTTACCAGTCAGGTGCCCTGAGCGCTTGTACATCTCTTAATCTCCACACACAACCATTGCACTGTCACACCACTCCATTTAAACATTGAAAATTGTGCTTGAATCCCTATGTCGAATCACTGAAGTATGCGCTTAATTTCAAACTTGAAGCCAAGGCAAGGTTTAAGTGATCTGCTCCCTCTAATCTAAATGTTTACAGCGTGAATTGAATTCAAAGCAGTTTTTTGTAGATTGAAAGTGGTCAAGATTTTTGGTTATCTGGTTCTGCAAATAATTCTACCTATGCAGGTGTCTCAATGATTACAGCAGAAGTTCTGTGCATAGGTTTAAATGCATGCTAATATTGCCAGACTACTGCTTACTTTTGAATTTCAGGCAATTAACTTCAGACTAAATCATTCCCTTCCATCCATTTATATGAAGAGTACTCTTTGTGTATGGGATTCTGCTGAGTTCTTTTTGAAATGCCAGATATGCTGTGTGCTTTTTATGTAACATGACCTCTCTATAGTGAGTTAAATGCTACTTTTCATTTACTTTGACTTTCTTCTTATTTAAAGCCACAGGTTAGTTTTGGCAAGCATTAATAGCTCTTAAATGATTTGTAGTCTGTTTTTAATATGATCCTAGTTAAAGTTCAAAATGAATAAACATAGGGCTTAAATAAAACCTGATGTCTTTCTGCTTTATGCGGGGAAGTGCTACAAACCACGGGGTAAGGGTTGATGTATTTGCACAGCAACAAGTATTACAATGAAAAAGAATGGGTGTTGGCTGTTTTCTCTTAATTATTCTTCCTTGATGATCCTTTGGAGTTCTAGGAGGCAGAGAGCAGCTAGTTTAGCCAGTTGTTTCACATTGCTCTTATGGAGAACTGTCCAGACAGTTACTAGCTGAAACGAGAGGGTTTATATTTCACAGACCATGCTTGAATGATCTAAGCAGCAAAAGATTACTGGGTAAACTGAGGGAATTAGTTTCTGGTTTATCACCTGGAAATTATGAGTATTTGGCTGCGACACATAGCACAAGTGACACTGCATGGGATCAGGATAAAGCCAGAGATGGGGGGGTAGGTTGTTTTATCGGTAGGCAGATTTTCAACCACATAACGGAAGTTAGGCCCCAACAAAAGCTGCACAGAGTTAACAACTCTATTCTCAGTACTCCCAAGCTTGGTAATTTTTCTAAAGCTTCATTTCCTCAAGTCATCTGATGCCATTAAATATGCTTTTTGCCCCCATTCTTTGTAACTTCTAATTCTTATGTCTCAGAGAAACACTGGATAGTTGTTTGAAGTTTATTGGCTCAGCTACTAGTCACTAGAAAAGTAAACAGAAATATAATGAAAAAATACATTTTCATAGAATCATAGAATCGTTTAGGTTGGAAAAGACCTTTAAGATCATCAAGTACAACTGTTAACCTAACACTGCCATCCCACCACTAAACCATGTCCCTAAGCACCTCATCTAATTTTTTCAAGGCCTTATTTCATTCTATTTAAGTATTAAAATTTTGGGAGTTTAATTCCTGCTTCTTCAGCAGTTGATATAGGCATTGCTGTTTAAACCCACCTTTTCTGGAGTGGGTTGGAAAGCCCAAGAGCCTGGTTACAATTAACTAGAACTGTAGTTTGTTTGCATATGTGGGCCCAGAGATTTACAGTGTCTACTAGATACAAAGAATCTCTTCTCTCCTAAAATCCAGCTTGTTTTGAAGTAACACATTCAGTTTGCACATTCAGATGAAAAATATGTTTTTATAGTTATAATGGAGATAAGATGGGGCTGTGGATAAAATTTTCCACAACTCAAATACACAGGCAAAGCTGAAGCCTGGTTTGCAGTCCAAGTCTGCAGTCTGTATTTCTACAACAGTGAAGGGTCGTGTGTTAAAGGCCAGCCTAGATGCTGGGTTTCATGCCAGCAGATCTAGCCATCAGACCTGGGCCTGGATTTTAGAAAAACATTGCCTGCACAGAATTTGTTTGTTGAATATCAGTCTAATTGGTTTAATCAGCCCCCATCTAGTTTTTTAGGTTTTGTTTGTGCTTAATTCCCTTAATCTGCATTGCTGTTGTGATCACTACCATATCAAAAATGGGAAGAATAAATAAGCAAAGCATCTGAGTAACGCAGACTGGGCATGTTCCGCATTTGAAACATTGACTCATAACTGTACTTCTTAACTCCTTACAATTTTTTATCTCCTCTCAACTCTTGCCAAGTTTTTCATAACCACTTGCACTACTGCAAATGAGGCCTGAGCAATGCCAAGCACAGCAGACAAATTACCTCACTTGCTTAGCACGATACTTGACTTCAGCCCACTGAGCATTTGCCAGTCTCGCAGCAGGGCAGCGCTGCTGATTCACCGCACCACCCGTCACTCCTCTGGGGTACCCCTCTCTGCCAGGGGGCCCACACCTGCCCGCTGGTGGCACTCAGAACGGGCTCGGCCTTCGCAGCAGCCTTTGCAGGACCCGGCTTTGCAGCCGGGACAGGACGGGCTCAGGCTCCGCCTCTGTCGGCACTGGCGCTGCAGCGCGGCGGCCCCCGCCCTTCCCGCGGCCCGGGGGCAGGGGGCGGGGAGCAGCGCCTCCCGGCGCTCCGCCTGCCGCCCTGGGAGACCCGGCGAGGGAAGCAGCCGTGCGGGGAGCCGAGCCGTGCGGGGAGCCGAGCCGAGCCGAGGATAATGCGTGCCTGTGGGCGCTAAAGCAGCGGCTGGGGCCGGGGGCGCCTGCGGCCACCTCCAGGTACAGTCCGGGGTGTCTGCGGTGTTCGAATGTGCGTCCATCCGTCCATCCATCCAGTCGCTAGCCCCGGCAGGGTGGTCTCTTTCCTCCTGGTGTTTATATCTCTACTAGCTACCCAGTTCTGTGCAGCCCCTGTTTCTGGGGATCAGGATGCTGGGGAGGGGAGAGAGACTTCAACCCAGCAGAAAAAGCACTTGGTGGTGCAGTGATTGGGTCCTTCTCCCCATCCCCTTCCCCGTATTGGAACAGGGTCCTAAAACTGCACGATGTCATCTTTCTGTGGCTATAATCCTCAGAGAAGCTTTTCCCATTTTTCTTTTAAGTCCATCAGTCCAACTGGTGGTTGCTTTTTTGGATGGGAGGGATGAAAAAACATTAATTTGCCAGGTCGTGGTTGTAGGGCTGTGTAAGATGGATGTGTGGGCGGGACAGGTGTGTGTGGTGTCGCCCAAGTTTGTTTATGGGCTTCTCTTTTGCTGGGCATCTGCTGTGTGTGACTGTGGTAAAACTTCAGGCCCCCGTGCTGAGTGGGAGCAGTTCAGGGTCAGAAGGAGAGTAATGGCTGTTACCCAAGACCAGTGCGTTGCTCATCAGCTAAGTCTACTATGTTGTGCTTAGGCCAGACTAAACTAAGGCAGTCCTAACAACAAGCAGTGGCAGCAGCTGTCTGCCTGTGTGTAAAAATAAATGTAGCACTGAGGGATGAGGAAAGCTTTCAGAGGAGTTCCTCTGAGCAGAGCGGAGGAGGGCTGACTTCTCTCAAAAGGGAAGAATGGCCAGAAAAATCAAAAGAGCCATGAACAAAGAGGGACTCTACCTCAGACAGGCAGCTATCCGCCTAAGCAAGCAGTGTTGAGGTGATTGCTTTCAGTGAGATTACAGCTGTGGTGGGATGAGATAATGTGCCATCTGTGGGAAACAGGGACTTGGGCAGGCAGGACTGGGTCTCTAGTCTGTCTCTTTATTTTGAAAGTGAAGAACAGTGTATGGGTCCCTCAGGTTTATCTTACAGCTTCCAAATGAGAGAAGCTGGTAATCAGCTGAAAATTAGTGCAGCTGAGCTGTTGTGAATCAGCTGCTGAATCACTCGGTTTACAGTGTGATATTTTGAAGTAAATCATCACTGCTGTTCACTTGCCTTAAAATTCCTGACTGCCAACTGCAGCAATTCATCAGCTGACTGATGAGCAGCAGCTCAGCTGCCCACTCAGCAGCACAGAAGGCTGGAATAGCAAGCTCCTTGTGTCTGCAGAGCTCTGCACCTTGCTGGCGGACGGGAGCCCTGAAAGAGCCAGCCCGCAGCTGGCTGAATAGAGAGGTAGAATTTTGGTTTCTTCAGACTGTAATATTTAAGAGCCCTCTGGTCCCAACAGAACAAATGGCAAAATTCTTCTGTACTTCACTGCATGCTATTAGGGGAACGCTGTGTACGTCTAAAAGCCCACCCTGCTACAGTAAGTTGAAAAAGCATAAGGCTTTAGTAGCATGCTTGTGTTTTCTTTGCATTTAACATGCTTGTACTCTTATTTCAAAGCTCTTGATTTTGCCATCAGCAGTTCCAGCCAATTTCTTAACACTTTGTGCTGGCCAGCCAGTAGGCTGTCTGCCTTTCCTGATAGTATTTGATTTTGAATGAAATTTAATACATAGAACTGAGGAGCTCATACTTAGCTTGTGCATTGGTTTGGTTTTAAACAAAGGGCTTGGAGGACAGTCCATTTATGAATTTTTCTAAAGTAAATAGATGGGGGGGAGGGCAGGGGAGTTGTTTCTTAAAATGATCCCAGTATTGGTTGTCCATCAAAACTTTGTTGCTTTCAGTCCAGCTGTCTGCTCATAAATTTTGGTAGAAAAGAGTAGCTACGTGCATTGTCTGTTGTTTAAGATGGGCAGTATTTCACTGCATGTTCTGGCTGGTCTGAGGACTTTGTGCATCCTTTTCCATTTCATTCATTCTGTAAATCACTCAAGCTTTACAAGAGTCACTAAGGAACACGCAATGGACTAAACTTTTCTAGAATCTCTGGTGGTTTGTGACGTATAGTTACTGCTGTGCTAATCTATTATGTCACTTAGATACTTATCCTATATGGCTCATGTTTTAAACTTCTCTGAAACCAGAAAAAAAAAAAGTGGGAATATCAAAGAGATAAAGGTTAAAACCCCCCACATTTATGGGAGAAAAGCCTTATTTTGAACTAAAAATTGAATTAAAATGTTAAAAGGACATCATTCAGATGAAGAAATTGTCCATAAATTAAGAAATAACTTACAAATGAACTTAATAAAATGATTAATCAGTCAGTGATGGAGCACGCTTCATACGGTGTCTTTTTTAGTAATTGTGGCCTCCTCAGTTTAAACCTAGAGATTGAAATCTCAGCTGCTTCGTGATAATGGTAAGATATAAGCATGCTGAGAAAGCTAATATGTTATATGTGTGGTCTTATTTTCATGTTCTGTGTTTGAAGGCTGCTGCTTTTTGTGTGTCCTGCAATACAGACAAATTCGTGTGTTTTGGCTGGGAGGAACATATGTCCTGGACTTTCCCCTGGCCTGGGTAATTTTCCTGCAATTGGGATTTTTGCTATGATGTAGTTTGCCTGTGTGTGCTTGTCTGGCACTGCCGCAATGCTGTGGCACAGCCACCCTCAGCATCATTGGACCCACAGAAGAAGAGCATGGGGAAAGGGTTGAAGGGGGTTTGGTTCTTGGGCCTTAGACAGGGCACATGGATGTACAGCATATGGGCATCAAGAGGAACCTGTTGGTTTTCTTCCTTTCTTCCACCCTTGCAGATTTTGAGAAATTCAAGGCATTCTTAAACCCCCTGTACTTTTCCTAATGCTCCCAAGCACACACATACAAATCATTCAAATCCATTACACTTTTGCAGTTCAGTATCCAAGGGCTTCAGTTTTGAGTGATTCAGGATCTGCTTACTGTGCCTAAGTTCTCATACGTGAGTGATCAGTCAGCAGTGCTTCATCTGACCTTCCCACATCATCAGCTGGATCTATTTATAGATCCAAGAACGAGTTCCTTTGCACATTCAGGAGGAAAATGTCTTTCATTGAAATTCAATCCCTGGTTTGTTCTTTGCTTACTGGGTTGGTTTGGTTTTTTTTTTTCCTTTGCAGCCGCTTGTTTCCTGGGTGGTTTTCTGAGAATTTTACAAAATTGTTCATCCTCTGCTGTTTTAGTGAAAATGAAGCAGTGTCTTAGTTGGTTTTATTATGCCTACCTCAGGTCTTTGCTTGCACTGCCAGAGAATGCAATTCACTGGTCTCTGCTGTGTGCAAGGTGTATTTGTACTGTTAGGTCACTGTCTGGCAGTATCACCTATGGACAGTTTTAGTCTTCCTGTTACTCTGTGGTGGATTCCTTCTGAGTTGCTTTTAATTTTGCTCTCATGTCACTCGTCTTTCCATTCTCTATGTAAGTACAAAATACCATTCTGCACTCTGCCTCTTACAAGATGCAGTTAATAAGTATTTCTAGGAAAGACAATATATAGGAAGAAACTGTAACTCAAAGTTGGTGCTGAAGGCACACTGCCAGAATTGTATGGCAGATTCTTCATCAAAGAATGGAAGCAAAAAGACTTGAGCTGGAAAAGTTCTGTGATCTTAGTTTCTGCAAGTAAGGCATATGAAACACCAGTCTGGGAGGTTTTCAGGTTTCTTACCTTTTTGATAGCTTGAGCTGTAGAATTTTACTTTACCTTTCAGTGCAAAAAACAAATGCTTTGTAAGCAAAGGAAACTCGCCCAGCTGTATGAAATGCAACCAGTAGCCTCTGTGTCTGGTATGCTTTTGTTTTGCGTAGCCTGGGTCGTTGTCTAAAATACTCCATACTTTTCAGAAACACTTCAGAGAAAGCTGTATATTGCTGGCAAGCCCCTAGTCCTTACTTCCTTCCTATATGTTAAAGCCAAGGCTTGTTCTGGCTTGCATAGACTTTCCCAGGTTGGTGCAAGCTGTTAAGATTCCTAGTCCTTTCCCCAGATGTCTCTTGTTTTGCCATACCTCAATTTTGTAATGGCATCCTTAAGAACAGTGGGGGATGGTAAATGTGTTTTGGGCTTTCTGACTGTATGGTGAAGCACCTCTGAGGGGATGTAATTGCACAACTGAGGTTTTAATCTTGTATGAGGAGGTGTGCCTTGGGACTCATAACAAATTCAGTCACTGTTACTCTGGTTGAGCGATGTAGTATGGGAGATACATGTACATAACAGAGGAGACGAAAATGTTTGGCAGTGGCTTTAAAGACACCTTTCATGGCTACTACTGAATCCCTCAGTGGGTGCTTCAATAAAGGATACAAGCTGTCCATATTGTTGGTTTTGGTTTATACACCTGATGTGCTGACCAAGCTCTTTAAATTAAAAGAAAACAAACCAAGGCAACTTTCTGCTGTTGTGGAACAGATTTTTTTTTCTGTTGCTGAACATAGAGGTTTGGACAAGCACTTGGCAGCCTGGAAATGACATCTGATTCCTTTAGTTTTGCTGAACTGGAACTCTATTCTTGCAGGAAATGGTGGGCTTTTGAACACATCATCTTTGGCTCTGGCTTTCTTTTTATACTACTGTTACTGGGAAGGTTGAGACTTCTTTCTTGTGAGAGGCTACTCAAAGTCAGAATTTGGATCTTAGTGCCCAAGATCTCATGGTCTCCATAATGATACTAAATGCAGAAAAAATGTTTTATTCCTCTTTCCACAATGCAGAGAGTTATCAACTTCTCTCTGTCATCAACTTCTCTCTGTCAGAGGAGAACATCACTGGTAGAGCCAGGAAATTATTTCATTGCTCTTTCCTTTGGGTTGCATCTTCAACAACAGCAAAAAAAGTGCCAATTTTTTTTTTTTTTAAAAAGGAAAAAAAGAGGAGAGATAAGTGTTTTACATGTTAGTGGTAGCCAAAAGTTCCCAAAGCCCAGTTAAAATGTCCCAGTTTTAACTCTTGGGATGTTTTTTCACTAGGATCATATTTCCTATCTTTTCTTCTAATTCCTGCTTGTCAGATACTGTATTTCTGTGGTTTATCAATATTTTTAGGTCCCAAGATACCTCTGGGCTATATGCCAGGGCTTTGTGGACCAGATTCTGCTCTGTGACCAAATTTCAATTCCACTCAAGTTACTGTGAAGGCAGGGTTTGGTGTTATGTATTTAGCTCCTGAGCTAATTAGAACAAAGCATGCTGGTTTATGTCTCCACCTCCATATACAATACAGTAGAAGAGTCAAGGTAATAAAAGAGTCCTTCTGGAAAAGCATGTGTTGTATGAATCATCCTGTTGGCTATGCTGTATTTATCTCTGTCACACTTTGATATCATCCCTTTTCATCACATGGAGAACATGTCCTGTGTCTTGTTCACTTACAAGTGAAATCCTCAGTGTCTGAACATGGAGCATACAGAACATCTCTTGGCTGGTGTAACTTGATGTCTCAATGAAGCAGAACTGAATTGTCTCTATCAAGCAGCTTCCAGAAACAGATAGCAAACAAGTGAGCCAGTATGTACCTTTTGCAGCTAGACTTTTGGATATTTTATTTTATTGTTATGAATCAGTATATCTATTAATGACCTGACGACTTTTTTCCTTCCTCTTGATGAGGCACTAGGAAGCCCTGTGTGTCTCAAATTTAGTTTTGTCTGAAGAAAAACCCATGTGGTCTTGGGAGTGTTTTTGTGCTGAGTGTTAGGTGATTGCAAGTTTCAAAAAGGTCTCATTCCCTTTGGGAGTTAGTTATCTCAATTTAAGCACTGCCTGCTGACCTTCTGAAAAGCCTTGTATTTTAATGGGCAGTAATATGTAGTGTGCATGTGTACAATATGTTGAAGAAAAAACCCTTCTGCAATTCACACCTGCTCCAGTTCTTACCACGCTAACTAACTAGTGGTATTGTGGAAGTGGAGGGTTTTCCCCAAAAAGTGTATCACTGATGAAATGAGATACTGCCTGAGTCTGTGGTGTGGGTTATATGCAATCACAACTAATTGCTGGCTAAAATCTCTGCAGATTCCAGTCTTGCCCTGGATTGGGCTGCTCTGGTTAATACGAGATCTGGATTGAAACCACTACTCTTCCTTGGGTTTTTACAGTGCAGATACTGATGTTGTTTTGCAGACACAAAATCACCTTTCTCACTTTCCCTGTGGAGTATTACCTTGGAGCCACAGGGCTACAAATGTTTGGTGGGTGGCAGTGTTTATACATTGTCCACTACCACTTGTCTTCTGGCTGAATAAACTTTGCTACAATAGCTAAAAAAAGTTCTGAGTTTTGGTGCAAACAGGACATCTTTCAGCACCAGTGGGCTGCAGAATATTTTGGATTTATTCAAGTTTGTGGTTTGCAATTAAAACGTGGTGAGCTTTACACAGTATATAAACCTAGGAAATGCTGTAGAAGGTTCCTGTCAGCTCCTTAGTAATATTTTGTTTCTTAAACTTTGCTAGCCTTGCAAAGAGCTGAAAGACCAAGAGTCTTTATGCATCGGAATGCTTTATCATTGCAGAGTGTGGCCGTGGTTGGGTTGCATCTCACCTGCCCAGTGATTTGAACTCTCTTGTACAGGAGTCTTGTTTTGTTCAGTCCTGCACCCTGTGCTCTTATGCTGTGGCAAATGTATTTACTTTATTCTTCTATTCTCCCAATTCATTGGGCTGGATGGAATTGAATCGCTGGTTGAACAGCTGCACAGAGTGACTAATGTCACTTTTCAGACATGGAGACTCCTCACTCCCATTTTGATGCAGATATCTTTTGGCATCTTGCAAGGCAGGATTACCACAGGTCATGTAGACCAGGAGGCTCTCTTCACCAACCTTCTCTGTCTTTGCAACCGCTTTTGGCTTTCCCTTACTGTTTATGTACTGAATCCCTCAGTCTTGTGCAGGTTTGAATGCTTCCATGGTCTGGACATGCTTCCAGAAGCAGCAAGTCTGTGGCATTCTGTGTGGTGCTTCAGGTCCCCAGGAATCTAGCTAATAACTTAATAGCTTCTCATCTCTACTGAGCTTACTCTGAAAAGTGCTTTGTTGTGAGTTGCGGAGCACACAGATGGCAGCATGCTATTTATCTCCCGGCCGTCACATCACTAGTTGTTCTCAAAATGGGGTGCCTTCACAGACTAGTGTTCGCTGAGGTCTGTGTCTTTAATGAGCCTTTTCCCAAATAGGATTTGATACAATGGAGAGAAAAGCAACAGCATCTGCACTTAGAATGATAGCTCAGAGGCATTAATGCTTTTCTCAGCCACACGCACGTGCTCTGTCAACACACGAGCACAGCCTGTGGACATTATCTTCTCAATTTGATCTCCCTTGTCTCCCAGTTGTGGGGAGGATGGGAAGCAGTGTGCGATACCTCTTTGCATTTAATCTGTCTGCTCCCCAAATGTGGTTGGCCCATGAGCACTCACAGCCCAGGAACTGCTGTAGTAGAGTTGAAACCAGCACATATTTGTGGCTAAAATTTGGCACAAACTTAGCTCACAGTCAAGGCTATAAAACCCAGGTTCCTTAAACTGACAAGAACTGCTACTCCCAGAAGGCAAGGGAGGGGGTAGGAGAGGGAAGGAGGGTATAACTTAATTCTCAAGTAATCAGAGAGATTTTATCCTTTGGGCTTTTCACACATTGCATCACCAAAAGAGCTCTTTGGTGGTCATAGCCTCCTTGCCACCCAACTACTGCTCTGGATGACTGAACAGCCTGCAGCATTGGCTGATCTTTTCCTTGGTATGACATTTTTATTCCACAGGCATTGAGATGCAGACTGATAAGTAAGTGCTTTACTTTTCCTTAAGTATTAAGAAAATCTGAAGCTGGAAAACACAGGGCTGGATTTTTCACATTGTCACAGAATTTGGAGAGAGGATTTAACATCTCTGACCCTGCTCGCGTCTTTGATATCATTGGTGAATTTGGACGACATTGTTAAGCAACTATACACAGGCATATTTTTCCAAATTTCTGTGGAGCACTCAGAGAGTAGGTAGAAACAGATGCGCTGAAGCATCGGGCTTTAGCATGGGCCACACCTGTCACAGTGTAATTTAAAAAAAACAGCAGTGATTTACCAGGGCAGACTTGGGAAATTGGAGCTTTTGATTGCAGTTACATGGCTGTCATGTTGCATAAGAAGACTGTCCTCACACATAACCTCTTCAGGGCTTCACTTCAGTCTCTCTCTGTCTCTGTACTGACTGGGGCTATGTCAGCCCCTGGCATCCTGAACATGCTTCCCCATCAGAGTGCTGATCTGCTATCAGGATTTGCCAAAAGTTGTCAATGAACGTTATGCCACGTCCCCAAGAGCTTTACAGAAAGTTTGATTTCCCAAAACCTGTCAGGATTCCTGTATGCTCCTTCTAACTCTTAACCTTGACCTCTTATCTGTCATTTAATGAAGAAACAGTAAGATACAAAAGAAACACTTGGCAATTGCGATAGGCAGCGATGAAAGCCTGCATTGGCCCTCCCCTGAGAGATCTGTGCGGGCTGGAAGATGGTACAATCTTTACTGCTGTGTGCAAGCAACCCAGGGTGTGACGCTGGGTTTTCTTACTAGTGCAGTACTGTATCTGGAGTGTAGAAAGCCTCTTATGTTGCACCTTCTGGTAATTATTCTGTATCTCTTGTGTGTCTCCTCAGGAAAGGATGCCACAGACGCCTCCCTTTGCAACTATGTTTGACAGCAGCGGCTACAACAGGAACCTCTACCAGTCAAAAGAGGACAGCTGCGGAGGGCTCTATTACCATGACAACAACCTCTTGTCGGGGTCTCTGGAAGCTCTGATCCAGCACTTGGTACCCAATGTAGATTACTATCCTGATGTAAGTCTATACACCCAGCTAACTATATGGCTAGGCCTGATGCATCTCATAAAGGGGAACTTTCATATGTGCAGCAAAAGCAGAATGTGTCACATCAAACTGCTAAAGAAGGGGTTCAAATGACTGATCAGCAATGATAGGATAAACATGTGTTTGATGTGAGTGCAGCATGCAGTAACTCACCTAACTTAGGAAGTCTAATTCTTTATTACTCCTGTTGTGAGGTGCCCAATCCTGGTGACTCATTTATAAAAGTACGTACCTAGTGGGGCTTACTGTTTGATGGATTGTGTGTACTATTGACCCTTAAAGATCTGTCAGGAAGGCTGAGGAGAAAGGCATGACCACTGGTGTGACAGGATGAACGTATTTAGTTTAAAAACAAATAGTTTTAATGTGTATTTGCCATTGCTCATCTGAGGTCCACATGTACCTTGCAATTAGCAACTGAACTGTTGAACTAGTACCACACTGTTTGGAATCTGCAGAGGCTGGATGTGAGAACAGGACGTTTTGTCATCTGAGAATTTTTGGCCTGTCTAGATGCATGAATGCATTGAGACGCTTTATATAATTCTTAGAAAAGAAGAATGATATCAAAAGGTTGGGAGGGCAGTTGGGGATGACTGAGGGATGATGAAACTGCATCTGTGCTTCTTGAAAGGCTTCTGCTGAAGATACAACTCCACTTATATTCAGCTTCTGTTATTGTCATAGATCTAGTCACATTTCAAGACAGGATCTTTTTTAACTTGGGTCAGAGTTAAGAGCAGCACAGGACTGTGCTTATTCATAAGCTAGTGCTTATCTGTTAATGCTTAATGTAAAATTTAAACATGTAGCAATTTAGACACCAATTTGGTCAAACATGATGATTTATTCCAACTCTCTAGAACTGAAACATTGTAGACTACTTCTTGTGGGTGCCATAGATACTTGGCTACTGGCAATGTGGGGAGTGGATATTTTGAATATCCATCTCGCAATGAGTTCAAATCATGATATATGGAAAATTAAAGCAAAATAAGGAGCCTCTTCTTGTAACCTCAGAATGAGTTACTAATTTTTATTCTTTAAAATTAAGCTGTCTAGTTCCCTCCACTTTCACCCAGGACATGAGCAGCGCTATGAGAAATGAACAGTATTGGGGATTCTTAAAGGAAGCGCAAGGTCGTAGTGTGCAGTTTACTGAGGTCAGACAGGCAAACACAGCGTAGTAAAGATGGTGTATGTGGCGTATTTGAGTCAGCTCAACAATCTGGTTAACTGCATCTTTTTTTGTTCTTTTTCTGAACACTATTTACTTTTCCTCTCAATGTGGAAGCAGACAAGATTTCTTTGTTGGTGTTCTCAGTATCTTGGACTTGCAGCATGAATTTTATTCCATTGTCAGGCTAGAAAGAGTTATATAATCTGGTAATGGTGCTCATAAAGGTTTACAGTAGAGCAAAAGAGTTGAAATTTTATTCTGAATAATTTCAGGTACTAAGCTTGAAATAAGGCTGTGTGCAATAGGAGAGATAAACCAGCCCTGCCCAGCCTTGTTTTGGTTCAGTCTTCCATAACTTGACTCAAGCACGAACTTACAGTGCTGATTCTGGAGCAATGACAAGTGTTAAATTAAATGCTTACTGCTGTAGTAATAGCTCTTGGCACAGCCACATGCAGAATTTTCTTCTGCAGATAGTAAAGTATTAGGAACCGATTTGTCAGGAATGCATTTTGAGAAAACATAAAACCGGTGGTAATTTATCCCTTTCTCTGTCTTTCTCTTGTTTGCAGAGGACGTACATCTTCACCTTCCTTCTCAGTTCACGCCTGTTCATGCATCCATATGAGCTTATGGCCAAAGTCTGCCATCTATGCGTTGAGCAGCAGAGACTAAGTGAGCTTGGCCTGGACAAGGTAAGATCCCTCACAGTCAGGGACTTCTGTTAGTTCCAGTCAAATGTCTCTACCCTGCCCACAGCAAAACGCTCCTACTCAAGAGAATCCTCAATGGGATTAAACAGACTGAAAACCTGATAGAACCAACTAGAATTTGACCCTTTATTCACTGACATTAATGGGAGATTTCCACACTGCTCAGCCTGTCCTCTGTGAAGACTGTTGCTGCTGCATTGTTTGTTTTACCAATACGTGGGCCAGAAACAAAGTGCTTGCTGTTAATGATGTGTCCTGCACTGGCCCTGCAGTGGTTTCTTTTCTTCCAGGGTTCTGAATGACTTGATGTACAATGCCAAAATGTTGGAAAAACATAACGATGAATTAAGCACATCAATGGGAATTACACTGGCCTGTCTCATATGCTTAACCTATATGCTTGCGGAGTGGCTTAGATTGCTGGTCCCTTTGCATGGAAATGCATGGTTTTTGGTGTGTCATGTCTAGAGTTGAAAGGGGACAGGATGTGGACGTTTGGATAGACCCTCCACCCCAGTAGAAAATTACACAAAGTAAATTAAGATACTTGGATAATTCCACTGCTTTCTTACTATAAGGTATAGTATGAGCCTAAGTCTTGGCAGAACTGAAGCTTATTGCTTTCATTGTTGATAGTTAGCCATAAGTTATGGAAACGCTGATAAATGTCTTGCACTGAGACACTCCTGATAATGAGGGGAATAATAGTAAGATAATAGATAAGATTTCCACCTACCTGGGGACTGATTTCCAGGTCAGTTAAGCCAATGAGAGTCTCTTCATTGGCTTTAATGGGTATTGGCTCTGTCCTGTGATCCAATGCTGAATTTAATTAAGCTTAAACATTTAAGTGACCTTCACAGCCTTATGCTCCACAGTATCCTACAGAAGGGAATTCTATTTCCTTTGGGTTAGATATGTGCTGTATTGCTGTTACATGCAATGTTCCTCCTCACCATTTTCAAATAGAACTGGATACGAAAAATTGCACCCAAAATCCTACAGCTGTTGACTGAATGGACAGAGACATTTCCTTATGATTTCCGAGATGAAAGGATGATGAGGAACTTAAGGGAGTTGGCACAAAGAATAGCCAGTGGTGATGAGGTAAGTTGTCTGTGCACAAAGTTATTGGATAAAAAGGCATTCCTTTAATGCTTTCATATTACAGGTTTGTGGTTCTTAATAACTGGCTCTGGTATGGCTCTGGGTGGCTAAGCTAACTTATTATAAAGGTGCTGGTAGGCAAAAAGTTCTCTCCAGTACCTAGGCCTAGGGAGACACCACACAATGTAAGCAAATCCTTTTCAAAGCACAGGCAAGCTTCACTCCATCTCTAAACCCATGATCTAATTGTGTATTGTGCAGAAAGACACAACTTGGTGGATGTTAGTATTTTCCATTTTAGTGATTCTGCTTGGAAGAAGCTAGATAAGACACTGGGAAGCCTTGCATGTTTGAGACATCCCTACCGATGTTGGTAATTTCTTCGATTTGTGTCAGTAAGGTGTGTTAAAATCTGGCCTCTGACCTGTAGGTCAATGGAAGAGTTATAGCAGGTTTGGGAAAAAGTTTCTAAAAGAAAAATGGACCAGGAAGAATTGTCTTGAGCTTAAAGCATCAGATACAGACTCAGAGGAAGTCCGTCATATTCCTTCCTCTGGATGGAGCACACGAGGAAATAACTTACCTTTTTCTAAGTCCCAGTTCTCAGATGAAAGTAAAGTTTCACAGGGATATTATGAAATATTTTGATGCTTAACTGATACTTGTCTTGTAAGTACTGAAATAAATGTGGTCAAAAGTCAAGGCTTATATTCTCTTAGTGAAAAGACAAGTAACAAGGTTTCAATAAGCAGATCATGTGTAGCTGGCATAACACTAAGATTACAAAAGACACTGGAGTGGTATTTGGAAGAACTATAAATGCGAAGAGCAATTGCTAAATGGCATTGTGTTTCTAGTGTTCCTCAGGGGCTGATGTTCCTTACATAAGTTTTTGAATAATGATATGGACAAGGCAGCAAATGGCATGTTAACAAGCATCTTGGTAAGCTTTACTGGGAGGAGTTGCAAGCACTGCCAAAGGCTTGGAAAGATCTTGAGAGACTGACTGTAATAGGGATGGAAGAGAACAAACCTAAACTGAATTTGGAAGCTGAAATACATTTTGATGTTGTGAAAATGGGGAGGGACAAAAGAAGATGGGACAAGAGAATGAGATACAGTATGGAATACAAATGAAAAAGATACCAAATTTGATGGGCAAGCTGAGAGTTACTGCAAGATAGCTACAGGGGGCTTTGGACTGTGGAGAGGCAATAGGCTTGCCTTCACTATGGGGGTGCCAGGAGGCACCTTTCCCTGTACAGTGCTCTTGCACTGTTGCTTTGTTTCTGGGTACTCATAATAAGAAGAAATACCTGCTGGCACAAAGAGAGAGAGTGAGCTGTTTAGCCTGGAGGAAGTTGAGTTGGTGGATGCAAGAGTGAAATGGCAACAGAGAAGGATTGTCTACAGTGAAGTTTCTGGCAACACAGGCAGTTTTAAAGAGTGAAATAATCTATTGAGCAGAAAAGAGACTTTAAACTGCTAGAAAATGAGCACTAGGGAGCAATCTTACTCTGGCAGCAAGCTATAGATCTTTTCTAGCTCTAGCTTTGAGGGGTTTTTTACTTTGAGGTTTTTGTTAGAAAAACAAAGGGAAAGAAAACGCTGCAGTAAATTGACTTGTGTTATTGTGAACTGCTTGGAACAGTATCCCAAGCTGCCTGGCTCTGAATCAGGAGGGAAAGGGGAAGGCAACAGGGTCTTCTCCACACACCCCTGCACCAAACCACAAGTCAGGTTGGAAAACAGCAAGGCAAGAGGGCGCCACGCTCCCGGTGAGTGCGGTCGGGCTGGCAGAGTGGGGGATATTTCAAAGGCACAGTGCCAGTGGGGTCTGCCAGGATGGCTACAGGGCTGTCCCTTGGGCACAGCCAAGGGCTGCTCGATGCCTTGCACATATTATCTGCTGCCTCTTGGGTTAAGGCAGTTCCCAGCTCATGGAAAATATTGACATGAATAATTTTATTGGTTTTGTTCAGCTTCGGCTGAACCCAAATTCCACAGAGGCACCGGGATGGCCCCGAAAGCCTATGTTTTAACCAGTTTATCTGTACATCCCGTGAAAGATAACCGAATTCCCGGTGCCCCCTGGGTGAGATGGCTGCACCGAAAATGCTGTTTGGGATCCCTTATGCAACCCTAGCTCCATATGGGGTGCAGGAAGCTGTAATGTAGTCCTCAAGGTACATTTACCAAGTAACAAGACAAATTCAGCCTTGGCTGAACACAACGGACTTCAAGGATGAATGTGACCTAAGATAGTGCTGTTGTATTTGAGCAAGTTTGGAAATCCATATAAATGGCAGCTTTGGAGGGAATGCCGAATTCATTAGAAAACAGGAAACGTTCCTGCCTTGGACTGATCACACAATACTGTGCTGCCAATAGGTTTTGGATGTTCCTTTTTTTCAGCCACTTAGGTTTTGGTTTAGTGGCTTTAGGATGGTATGTGGAATTGGGAAGAGTAACCACCTTGGGGTCAGTAACACAGATCTATCTACTTAAGAGTCGAGTACTGCTCCTACTTAAATTTGTCACTCCTGTTAACTTAAACCGCCACGTGGAAAGACCTGCAAGGTAGAAGACACATGATTTTATTATCTTTTCCTTTTTCTCCGATTTACTACGAGTTTTAACTCTGACTTCAGTGAAACTGGTCTTGATTTACTTCAGAGGAGCGGGGCCTTTTTTCATCATTGAATGACTGTATATTGTTTTTTTTCTGTGCTCTTAAGCAGGGGAAGATGGAGTATTTTCAGTTCTTGTATTTTGTCTGGTGATTGGTGGCACTTTTCATGCAGTAGATTGTGCATGTCTTTTCTGCTGTTCCTTGAGCTAACTGGGTCACTATTGAATCTCTGAAACTATCAGTGTTTAAATCCGCAGCTGGATTCATTTTGGTCTGATGAAATGCCAATATTAGAAACTCGCATAGTAGAGTGTATCTTAAGTTGACAACAAATACAGGTATCGGCATCAATCTCTTTTGGTATTATGCAGACTTTAATACTATCTTCTCACATTTTGAAAATGTCTCCCAATCGTTTCATGTCATGACAGATGTATCGGAAGAACGTACAGCAGCTCCTCCAGAACCTGATTCGGAAGCTCGCCACTGTTAGCCAGTATGAGGAAGTACTTGCAAAAATCAATGCTGCATCCACAGATCACCTCACGGTTCTAAAGACCAAGCCCCAGTCAATCCAGAGGGACATAATCTCAGTCTGCAATGATCCCTACGCGTTAGCTCAGCAGCTGACACACATAGAGCTTGTGAGTTGTTATACTTTAAGTATGATTTCATCCTTCCCCTCTTTTTGAAATGCAGGTTAACATAGGATATGACTTGGCTGCTTGTGTGCTTTGTTTAGGAGAGACTCAATTATATTGGACCAGAAGAGTTTGTCCAGGCCTTTGTGCAAAAGGATCCTTTGGATAATGACAAGGTAATTGAAGCAGATCTGGAGCAGCTTTGAGAAGTGGCATTTAACATCCTGGAGCTCAGGTGCTCCATGAACTGGAAGTGAGGTCCAGCAACAAATGAGGACCAGCAGAAATGACCTTTATAGTGAAAATGCTTTAGAATTTGTCTTAAAAATTTTGTTGATGATCTTTCTTTCTGGAGGACAACTCCTGAAGCTCCAGAACTCAGCCAACAAATTGACTTAAATGAACACATTTGCTGTTTTTTGATTTAAGCTAAGGGAGAACTTAATCCTGTGAATGTTTTCTCCAGGCCACCTTACGTGGTCTACAGCTGGAAAAAAGCCAAGTTTAACTTTGGCTTTTGCATTACTCATTTTCAACATAGGTTCTTCGTTTTAGTAAACTGAACTCTTTGCAGCAAACTGGCAGGTGTGGCAATGTACAGGTAGAGCACACATCACAAAAAGGGGTCAGTGAGCTCTAGATCCAGGTGAGATGAAGGGCAAAGATGCCGTGTTTTTAGCTAACTGTGCTAGAGTTATCTTCCTGAGTGCTGCTTTCAAGATGACTTATGCTCTGTAAATAAACCATGCCAAAGTCAGGCAGTTAAAACTTGAATTACTGTCCTTTCTAAAGCTGGCAAACAGAATAGAATGACTCAAGTTTACAACCTGATGTTCAGTCAGACAGTTTCTGGAAAGGATTTTGTAGGTAGAGATCACCAAAACTGTTGTTTACCCCTTTTTAGGCAGCCCTGAGATGTGGTGTGGGAATCATTCCAAGACACTATAGAACAAAGAGCACTGGTTAGGAAAGGGAGAATCCAGTCAAAATGGTAGAGCTGATCTCCCAAATTTAGGATGCAGTATGTTAATTTGGCAACAACAACTGAACATAATGTGCCAGTGGAGTGGGCTGGCCTCTGTTTTGCTTCTGCACTTCCAGAGGACATAATGTTGTCTCTACTATATCAGTGGGACAGGAATGAGGTCTGAAACAATGCTCATGTTCAAGGAAGCTTTAAGCAGATACTTAACTTTGTTTGCATAAGTCTATCCTACGTCCTTAAAGCATCCTGGTAGGACTTAGAGCAGGTGATGTATTCCATATGCCTGCTTGAGCACTTTACTGAGCCAACAGCTCAAGAAGTTATACATGCTCAAATACTATCACTGCTACTTTCCCTCGTTGTGCTTTAACCCCAACCAGCAACTAAGCACCACGCAGCTGCTCACTCACTCCCCCCTCGTGGGATGGAAGAGAGAATTGGAAGAGTAAAACTGAGAAAACTCATGGGTCGAGATGAAGATGGTTTAATAGGTAGGACAGTTTTGGCAGGCAGGTGTTGAGCCATCCCCAGGAAAGCAGTCCTCCATCACGCATAACAGTTACTTGGGAAGACAAATGCCATCACTCCAAATATCCCCCCCGCTTCCTCCTTCTTCCTCCAGCTTTATATGTTGAGGATGACATCATATGGTATGGAATATCCCTTTGGTCAGTTGGGGTCGGTTGTCCCAGCTGTGCCCCCTCCCAACTAAGAAGTGCACCCCTACCCTACTCGCTGGTGGGGTGAGGTGAGAAGCAGAAAAGGCCTTGACTCTGTCTAAAGCCCTGCTCAGTGCTAATGAAAACATCCCTGTATTATCAATACTGTTTTCAGCACAAATCCAAACCAGCCCCATACTAGCTACTATGAAGAAAAATAACTCTACCCCAGCCAAAACCAGCACACCTCTAAGCTTTTTGTCACTTCGAGTAATTGAGTTATTCCAGATTACTTGACAATGTTTGGGGATGGCAAGGCAGAAAGCCAAAAGGGAAAAGATGAAGATTACACTAAAAAGTTGCTATTTTTCTTCTGTCTGCAGAGCTGCTTTGGAGATCGAAAGAAGACCCGGAATCTGGAAGCCTATGTGGAATGGTTTAACAGGCTCAGTTACTTGGTTGCAACAGAAATCTGTATGGTGAGCAAGGACTTTTTGTGCTAAAAGGTTTTTTTAGTCTCATCTAAAACCATTTCAGGTTTGGTGCCCCTTCAGTGTGCTTTTTGACTTTTCATTCTCTTAACTCTGCACTTTTTCACATGGGGATGAAGTCAACGCAGGGCTGAGGAAGAAATAAGTTCCATGTTTTCAGCATCATACATGTGCCTCAGCCTTGTTCATGTGACATGGTGATGTTACACTGGGTTAGCCCTTCTTGGCACAGGAGTGCACCTGACCTGCCCTCGTCTCCTGTGAATTCCCCTTGTGAAGGGAGGGATCTTTTCTCTCTTCTGCTGACCCCCGTCTCTGCTCTGCTGTTCTTCGTCCCCATCTTCTTGGCAGAGCTCTTTACCTATTGTCTTTGCTCTCTACCTGCCTGGTATTTGGCTTGTCTTTGCTGTCCTGATGGCTTTTGAACACAATAGTGTGTCTTCCTCTACACGTAAAGCATTGTGAGAAGTTGTGGTACATGTGGAAAAGACTTTTAATGGGGGTGTTGTTTCTTTTGGGGATTGGTCAGAGTGCTCTGTTTCCTGCTGAGCATTAACACTCCAATGGCATCTCTTGCAGCCTGTGAAGAAGAAGCAGAGAGCAAGAGTGATAGAATATTTCATTGATGTGGCACGGGAATGTTTTAACATTGGCAACTTTAACTCCTTAATGGCTATTATTTGTAAGTATGTGTCCTGAGATGTTTTGTCCCTGTTTGAATCCAGATGAAAGAAACACGGTGCTTTATACAAAAGTCTGCTGCTTAGCATGCTCAGCAGTGTGAAGTTGGGAGGGGAAGTGGTAGAGAATTGTTCAACATTATTGTAGTGTTATGTGTGTAAGAAATTATTTACTGCCGTAGTGTAAACTACAGAAAAACAAAGTTTTTATTGCAATTATTCAGAGATCTAAATTTCCACTTTTTGAAAACAACTTTAGTGCTAAATTGGAATAGCAATTCTTCCTGTAATATGGAGGATTGCATTATGCCTTCCATATTTCCCCAAACCCTAGTGGTTTAAAAATTCTGCACCTTTTTTTAGGGAAATATTGGGAATATTTTTTTAATTTGATGGTGTTGAGAAAATTCACTTGCGCTTTTTTATTGTATATTCATGTTTTCTCAAAACCACATTCAGTTATGTCATAGCATGTTTTTTAGAGCTTTCATTCTGTAAGAGATGCTGATTTTGTTTCCAAAGTTGTTTTTAATATTGGAATTTCAAGAAAATGATGAATCTGATTTCTGAGTAGCTCTGTTGAAAATATTTGTTACTGGTAATAGCTTCTTTGCTTTAGAAATACTTACTAGCTTTAGCTACTTGAAAGATTTATTTATTTATTTATTACTCCAACAATTTCTCTCTCTTATATCAAGCTGGCATGAATATGAGTCCTGTGTCTCGGTTAAAGAAAACTTGGGCAAAAGTGAAGACAGCCAAATTTGATATACTTGAGGTAAGCTTGGACTATATTTGGACTCAGGGCTGTTAATAGCATTTTACTTCTAACTGCTCTAAGATGTGAGTTTGGTTTCATTACAACATGTTTGATTCAATATGTTTGTGCTCTTAACAGAAATTCTAGAAGATGTAATAGGAATTGGTCAGCCAACTTGTGCTCTTTTGATTTGCAAGAAGGAAATTGAAGTAATTTTTTTTTTTTTAATTCCCAAACCCACCTCCTAAGAATTATTAAAAATAATATTAAAAATGTAGGTAACCTCTTGAAAAGGAGATGTATTTGAGGGAGATGGTGGATTGACCTAATGCAGTTCTGCCTTTGAAAATCAAGTTGAGCTGTAAGGTGGCTGCCTTTCCCTTTCAGTGAAATTTGTCTTGAACTAACTGATTGCCAGTTACCTTCAGGTAGTAGAGACTTTTGTCAAAGGTCATGTAGATGCAGCAGTGTATGAGTTTGTGATTTACCCACAGATTATTTACTAACAAGTTACTTATCCTGTTGTAAATGGCAATTGGTTAATTCAGGTTATTTATTAGTAAGATAAAGAAAATGTAATGTTTTGTACTTGATGCAAGCATGAAATATTTATTAATATCATCAGGAGACTTGACTTGTGTTATGACAACAGATTAAAAACTGAATGGCTGTAGCCACCTCACACTTCCTTTCCCCACCCTTGGGTAGGAAGTAGTCATCTTTGCATCAAGGGTGGCTGCACAGCTCAGGAAGTTGCTCCTAAGATTACAGCCCTAATTGATTTGACCTTATTATGCAGGCTGGATTTTGCTGGTTAAGGATGTGGTTTTTGAGCCATGCAGTCATCCTAGTAATTGAGGTGCAGCAGTCAGTCTTGGAGCAAAGACATGAGGGCACCAACAGCTTTAGGTGTCTGATCTTACCTTGCCACTGCAACTGAATCAGCTCTGAGAAACCTGTATGCTAGGAAGATCAGAATATTAGTACCAAGACCCATTGTTGTCTTAGATTTTGGCTTTTGAGTTAAAGCTGAGCTACCTTCTTTGTGGAGAAAGAAAGAAGGTCCATGAAGCCTGCCTTTGCTTTCCTGCCCCTGATTTGTGTTGGATCCCTTGTTGTGCTGAGTGAACATTTTTTTTAAAACAAGGTTCTCTTCTGATTGAATGAACAGATAAAGAGATACTGCTGTCCTCTAAAAGGCCATATTTGTGACGCTGTTCAGCAAACCTATTGCTTTTCAAAATAGTTGCTCAAATGAAAAAGAACTGGTTGTGGTGATGCCACTGGCTCATTATTTACATTTTTTCATGCCTTGTAGCATCAGATGGATCCTTCTAGCAATTTTTATAATTACCGAACTGCTCTGCGTGGAGCCACTCAAAGGTCCTTGACAGCTCACAGCAACAGAGAGAAGGTATGTTTACAAATGACTTGGCAGTGGGCAAAAATGAAATGTGCTTAGTAAGTTGCATGGTAAGGTTTTGCCTTGAGATTCTGATTCTCAGCAACTCTACGCCTGGTAACCTTTTAAAAAGAATAGAAACCCTTAAAACTGATTCCCTCTTTATGGGGAATGTCTAAATATTACCCATAAGCTACCAAGAAAGTAAATGGAGTATTTGAAGAAACCAGGTGGCTCAATGAAAATTACCATCTTAGGGCTGCCAGTTTAGTTTGGTGCTGACTGAAAGCTGAAAATATTAAGTGGCTTTGATGATTTAAATAAAATAAGTACATGCAGTCATTTATTTTGACTAGCAACTTTACTAAACCATAATACAGATGGAATAAGATAAAATGAGGTTGATAGTAATCTGTTCTTAGAGCTGCTACTTGTGCTCAGTTTTAAGTGGTTTATGGTTTAGGGTGGAAAAACTTGAAAATTTACTCAGAATAGGTATTCTAAAACTCAAATCCAGACAGAGCTTCTGTCTAGATTCTGTCAAGTCCCCTTCCCCTTCCCGTGTACAGTCTTTAGATGAGCTTTAAATATACTCTGGAGTTTTTTAGTGGTAGTGGTGAGATGAATCAGGTGGATTTGTAATGCAGTGGGTTAAAATCCACCTCCCAGGTTCAAGAGTGGCTGTGAACTATACAATAATACAGGTGGCGTCCTTCTTTGCTCTTTAAAATAAATTAGCTTTTGGTCACACATTAATGCAGAATCTCAGCTGTAGTCCTTGTGGAAAGGAGCCAAATAGCTTTCTAGCTACTCCCCACTTAGAAGCAGTTGCTCATCAACTGCTTATAATATTAGGACTTCATGCTGTGTTTAATGAAGCTGATTTTGGTGCTCATAGAATAAACTACCAGGCAGGATGAAACAAATCCATGTGCTGTCTGCTGGTCTATATTGTTGTTATACACATGTAAATAAAAATGGGGATTTTTTTTTTTTCCTGAGTCCTAAGGATCTGTTCAAAGTACCAGAAGTTTAAATGTAAGATGCTTACTTCTTTTCAGAGAAAAGTGAGATTTAAGACTTCAGAAAAAGAACTTACAGATACTGAAACAGTGCTGCGATGTCTTCCATGGAAATAGTAATAAGTGATATTTGTTTCATCCCCAGTTGCAACAAGGATATGCAGCTGTGAAAATTTTTGTAGGATGCAAATTAAAATAGTCACTTTAAGAATGTAAGAATGTTCCAGCATTCTCCAAAGAAAAATACTTTGATTTGTTCAGTTGGCAGGAAGTGCTTCATTTTGAGCCAGTCAGTGCCAAGGTTCAATCTCTTGCATGAGCTCAGGGAATTGTAGTTTGAACGCCATTTGTACGGCTAGCCCCAAATTTTCCATGCTGTGCTTTAACATGCATCTCCAAGCAAGCAAGTCCCTGTCAAGAAGGAGAGCTGCACCGAGAGATACCCTCTAGGAATTACATGTAAGAAATAGGCACCGCTGAGCTCTTGTGTTCTGGAATCTTCAAGGAAGAATGAGATAGTGAAAACAAGAGGGACATGACATAGAAATTAAATTAGTTAGGCATATTGTTGTTCTCAACAGTCCTCATAGCCACAGTTCACAAGCAGTGGAGAGCCAACAGGTACTTTAGCTGTGACCTTCTGGGAGCTACATGCCAAGAAGAGTTCAAGGTAATGGAAGCAGTTTGGCACAAAGCTGGAAATAAAACTACAGGGACAACTTTCTTTATAGATAAACATCATGTATTTTAAAATGCAGTGAATGCAACATTTTCGTGTAGTGAAAGAGAGGGATATCATACAGATCTTAGTCTTTCAGTATTTTGCTTACCTTTTGTACCACTTCCTTTTATTTTCTCTGTAGAGCATTAAGTTTTGATTCAGGACTGGACTGAGAATAATATTGTTCTTTCCCTTAGATTGTAATACCTTTCTTCAGCCTCTTGATCAAAGATATTTACTTCCTCAATGAAGGTTGTGCCAATCGTCTTCCAAACGGTCACGTCAATTTTGAAGTAAGTAGAGCACTGAGTGGTGTATGGATACAGGGGTCAGAACAGAAAACTGAAGTAGGTCATGGTTCAGCTACCGTTGGATTCTGGGAGAGCAAGATTAGACTGCAATTTGAGTGTATCTGTTGCTTCTCAGAGGAGCTGGGAGGTAGTCAGGAAAAAGCAGTTTTATTGAAGATGGAATGTTTATCAAAACCCTTTCGATATTCACAATTTTTTAAAAAAGTCAGAACTTTTTTCCAGTGCTCCAATTCATCTAAACATTTCAACTCACAGATGTATCATACTTCGTGACAAAATCATTCAAATTAGTATTTTAGGGCTTCTCTTTGAATTCCACATGTAAGAGGTGATTTCATCCTTTGTCAAGATATATATCCAGGATTTTCATACATGTAAGTCACAGGTTGTCTCTGAAGAAACATGATGGAGCAGCAGTGAAGGAGTTTTGAGTCCCTTGTCTCTTTCAATAGTTCCTCTGCCTCTGATTTCCCACTTGTTATCTGACAGCATGGATTCCCAATGATATGTTTTCTGGTGCTTTCAGCTTTCAAGAAGCCTGGGTCACTCGTACAAAATTACAGTGCATTTCACTTGTAGTCATTGGTCTGGATTAGCCTGGTTCTAAAGCTAGGCTGTGTGATGATCTGGAATGTCCTTTTACTCAGGGAATCCATGTGCACTTGAGGCATGTTAAACTTTAACTGAAAGAGTTTATCAGTGAAATCAATACACTACATGAGAAATGTTTATTTTTGGCATAAATTTCCAACAAGAAAATTGAGCATTTCAGATTAACTAACTAAAATGGAGCATCTGGATTTCAAAATGTCAGTGTTAAACATCTAGAGACTTTCGATGTGAAAATTACTAAATAGTTCACTGCGAAACAAACAAGCATGAGCATCATCAAAGTGAAAAGTTGGGCATAAGGAGTGTTATCGGCTCCTTGAAAAGAAACTGAGTGCAGATCACAATCTAATATTTCTGTTCATAAAAAACAACACTCCAGGGTGTGGAGGAGTGGGAAGTCATCCTAGTTTGAAACAGAAATGCCAAAGTTAGAAGCTGAGTTGTTGAGTCAGACTATGTTCAATTCTAGCTTAAAAGCTGGGGAGAATCTAAGCCTGGGACTTGAAACCAGGATCTTTCTCTTTTTAAAAAATGTTCAGGGTAAACAGTACTGTTCAATATATAGCACCTCTTCTGTTTTGTCTTCTATTCTGACAGAAATTTTGGGAATTGGCAAAACAAGTCAGTGAATTTATGACGTGGAAACAAGTGGAGTGTCCTTTTGAAAGGGATCGGAAGATTCTGCAGTACTTGCTCACTGTCCCAGTCTTCAGTGATGATGGTAAGGAGCTCTGGACTTTGTGCAGGTCTGGTGTCACGGGCTACTGCTTAGTCTCTCCCCATGTTAAGTTGTCGCTTCCCCACAGTAAAGAAATACTTTGTCCTGAGACATCTCTGTCTGACAAGTAAAAATTGCTTCTCCCTTACAAATGAGAGAGAAAATAAGATTTTTCTTTTTATGTGCATGTGGTCTCTGAGAATTGACATTATCCTTTTCTCTGAAATGGAATGAAAAAAATTGATGGGATAAGTGGTCCCTGTAAATATCATCTGAAGTGTGTTTATATGGACTTTCAGGATGCTTTACACTAAAGGGCACTGCATGAGAAAATAAATGGGCACTTCACTGGTTGCTCACAAAGCACCATGTCCCTGGGCTCAGTTTTTTCTTTCAAGTGTTTTCTTTCACTCTTCTGCTTTTGAGTTTTTTGCTAGTTGGTTTTTTTTTCCCCTGAGGGTAGTCTTTGTTCTCATGCATTGTCTGGATGTAATTATAAACAATGCTATACTTCCTAATGGGATTCTGGAGCCATAAACTGAGGGATGGATAATACAAGCCTGCTTCATTAACTTCAGTCCACTTTCCAGGGAGGGCAAATTTTAAAATGCCAGTAGGTCTAACATATTGTATTTGCTTTTGATTGCAGCACTTTACTTGGCTTCCTATGAGAGTGAAAGTCCTGAGAATCACATTGAAAAGGACAGATGGAAGACACTAAGGTTTGTATCAGAGGTTACCCACATCAATAAGTAAAGAGAATGTGATACAAAGCAAGCATCAAACAGTTAAAACCAAATGGCCTACTACATGTTTCAACAGATGGGGCACAGCATTGGTACCTGGGGCGGGGGCGGGGAGGGAAGAGAACAGTCAGTCTTTATCTTAAACCCTCTCAAGCCTTCTCTCTCTTAGGGGATGGGAATGAGAATAAGTAATTTTCCACCTTAATTTCTTGTGTTATTCAGTGTAGGAAAAAATACTTTCTAAACTTTGAAGAAATCTCTACATCCTCACAAGTACTATCAGAGCACTCTGTTTTCCAAGCAGATGATTCTGCAACTACTGCATCTCTTTATGCATCTAGCCTTTTGGACAGGGATGAGGTTTGCACAAAGATGCCTCTGGAGCAAATGCATTCATGAAACCAGGTAACAATTTAGAGTCCAGGCAGGGAAAAACAAATTTAAGCAAAATCCTATTTTTGGCTTTTGTTCTACTGCTAGTTGAACATAGCCTTCTGTTTTACTAATTGTGAGAGGATATGTGAACCATTATGGCAGTGTTTTAGCTTGTGCTTTGCCAATCAACTTTTTTTTTAAGTTGAATTCATGACAGCAGAGAACACTAATCAGGTGTGTAGATGGAAAGTAGGTGTGTGTACAGTCTGTGTGTTCATCCCTAAGCCATTACCTCCATTTTAGTCTTAAAATTACAGATATCCCAAGGAACTGACCATTAGTCAGGTGTTCTTGTCATTGTTGCAGGCAGCTGGTACATTAACACCTAGAGGTACCCTTGGATGTAACATCCCAACTCTTCTGATCCACTCTGCAGCACCACAGCGAGACAACTGAACACTACAACCATAAGGGTTTTCCTGAGGCAGTGTTATTTTTTCCTGGGATATCACAAGGGGATGTAACAACTCCATCTGATTAATCACAGTTATTTTGGGGAGAGGGCAGGGAGAGTTACTCACATCAGTGCACAGGCACTCCGCATTACACAGGGTGGCAAGATGGACAGACAAAGACTCTGAGCTTGAAAGTCTGTGATAACATGAACCTCAGTTTCACAGGATCCTTATCTGAGACATTCTGAAGCTGTCTGAGAAGATTTACATCATTCTAATGATTGACTTTACTTATTTACATTTTCCTCTTCCTTTCAGGTCAGAACTTCTGGTCAGAGTCTAGTGCACAAGATGGCTGCTGTTTCTGCCATTGCTGCATTATGTGGATTACCAAGGGGCATGGCTTGGTTTATTTTTCTGTGCACTGAGTGGCATTCAAAGTGATGAAAAACATGCAGTCAGTTGCAATATTGTGTCAGCAAAGATGAAACAAGTTAACTCAAAAACAAACAGGCAGCTTCTCACATCTGACATGAGGTAAAATCACAGCCCACTCGGCTGTGATTCAGGCTTATGTACTCATTGAAGACAGCACTGGCAGAATCCTTTGAAGAGCTCAGATGCCACCTATGAATCATTTCACACCTGGATGGAATATTTTTCCTGTTCCTTCTGCCACAGTTTGCTGCTACAAGAACTCTGCAGAGTTGATAGTAGATTACAGAGGGGGAAAAAAATCACCATTCCTTTCAGTGAAATCCAAGTCTGCATTGAAGAACTTCCATTCCTAATAAGCTGAATATAGCCAGGAACTTTGCCTGACTGGGATTGCTAAGAAGGGAAAGGACTGGACAAAACAAATTGGCTGCTGGGGAGAGTTTCTCCTCACCACAGTAATGGTGGTTGTGGGTTGGGTTTTTTTCTTTTTCCATTATGTTTTTGAGTTGGCTGCTGGTAGGCAAACTCATTATTCTAAGTTATTTAAAAAATAAAAAGTAAGAAAAATCAAGGCTGTGGTAGAAAAGACACCTGCTACAGAAATACAGTAGCTCTATATCTTGGACTCTTTTACAACTTCTAGGGAGGTTTTTTTCTTTCTTTCAGTTGTTTACAATTAACCACTATAAGCTACAGAGATTCTTATTTTTACTATACAGTTTTGTTACTTTAATTTCTCATACTTGACCTTCTTATATTAGGTTGAACAAGTTGCCTTTTCTAGAATAGTCTTGGAGAACCTGGTGTACAAATTGCATTGAAATACGAAAGTATGGTTTTATTAAGTCGTTTTTGTAATTACTGTTTTTTTTGAAGGGTAACAATGGAAAATACAATCCACTTTGACTGAAATAGCGGGATGCCAAAAAGAAAAAAAGATGAGGCTGCTTCTCAACTATAGCTGTGAAAAAACAGTCTCCCTGTATGTTTGCTTTATGGATTGTGTTTATGACTGTGAAGTAGTTCACCATGTTACACACCTAATAATTTTGTAGTAGCTCTGAATATTTAGCCACTCTATCCTAGGAAGAACCCGATGGGGGCGGGGGGGGGGGAAAAGGACTAGGACTAAATAGAACTTTGTTGGATAATAGGCAACGTGTCATTCATTTTCCAAGACTTCTGTTCTTCTGGGTCATTTTCCCTGTCACTTTGGGTGTTTTCCCAAACTGGTTGTGTGCAGCCGGACCCTTTGTGGACTTCTTATAGTATTTCTGCAGGAAAAGAACAATCAATCCTCTGGTAGTGCACCAGTGTCTGCTTTTTCTCTCAGCTCCTGTCTGTCTCCTTTTGGTTGTGCTGAGCAGATTTTCCCCACATAAAGTAAGGGGATCATCCCTAGAGATGCATTCCCTCACAGCTCCATCTGTCCTGCTGCTGTCAGTCAGATCCAGATAGCCTGCTTCTACCAAGCAACTGTATCCTAACCTGTGCTTTATGGTCATGGAGTCCTATGTCATCAGCTGGTTTTTAGTTTGAGAACACTACTGGTAAGGATTTTCAAGGGAACTAGTCTATTTACAAGGTTACTGTTGTTAGGTGTCTGCTAAGCTGACACTTCAGACTCAAAATTGATAAAGTTCATTGAGTTTAGAAACAAGTGTTTAGTGACAGAAAGTAGATACCAACTTTGGTATTATTCCACCGTGCTGCATTAATCTCTTCTGGTTTTTTTTCTTTCCCCTTTATTAGAAAATTTTAGCTATAGTATGACCCAAAAGGATGCCTCATTATAAGCCATATACTGTCCTTCTTTCATGGAGGATACTTTTCAGGAAGAAAAATATAAAAGACAATGTGAATAAAGCAGCTGGTTTTTATCAGTTATTTATGTAGCCAAAGCAGTCTCAGTGCCAGCGGCACTGTGGGGCAGGATTTTCAGCTTTCTGTTAGTGCTTTTCTGCCCTGCTTTGTCAAGTCCAGAGGTTGGAAGGGGAAGTGGTTCTTAGGTGGACTTCTGGCTGCAGTGGAAAGCAGCATCTGGAGCCAGTCCATTCCAGAGAGCGACAAACAAAACAAAGCATCTGTCTTGTTACAGCAGGATCTTCTGTAAGCCCCGAAGTTTGGTCTAGTGGTCGAAAGATGAAATAGCTTTCCTTAGAAAGAACCAGTAAGCCATAAACCAGTCCAGGGGGCTCTAATAAACACCAGTGGAGTGGGAGGGAAGGGAAAGAGTCCCTTGGCCTTTCAACTGCTTCTTTTTTGTCTGCTAATTTAATAGCATTTACATTTGGGATGCGTTATTGCTTTTTAAATGTGTTTTTCCTGGGAGAAAAATGTATATGGAAGACCATCACAAAGAACTGTGGTTGAAAGTTCAAGGCTGGTGATTCAGAATGGAGTGAATGATGTGGGCAAAGTTCAAAGAAGCTCATCTTGTCGATCTGTTTAATTGACAACCCCATTTGTATGAGTGATCCATCTATTGATGATGCTGCCTCTAATGACAGAAGTATGTTTTGAAGCTACTATGGGACCTAAGTAACCAGTAAAGCAACCACCTTGATACTTTGCTTTCTATTTAACCATAAAGGCACTAACGCATTTGGACAGCCAACATTCCTGGGCAGAGCCTTTTTTTTCCTCTTTGTGTGTGCAACTGTGATAGAGGGTTTACTATTTTTCTAGCAATAGAGAACCACGCTAACATTTTCTTTGCTATGTTTTTCAGAACTGGGACATCTTCCATATTTCTAATCTTGCCAACCTACTCAAAATTGAAAGTAGGAAAGCGAGACAGAATACATGTGGAAAACTGTGCTTCTTGCTGATTTTAACATATCCAGGAAGACTGTTTTTAGTAGAGATTGGTAGAAAGTCAGAAATAATTAAGGCTGGGAGCAAGCCAGCCATTTCAGGAGGAGTTATGCTTTCCTTCGACCTCTTCTTCCCCAGACAGTTGCAGTTCTGCTTTTCCATAAAAGAAGTTAGAGGAGGATCTATCAAGTAATAGAAAAAAGGATCTGGTAGGAAATGAATTGGCATCCCTTTCCTGAAATACACATCACCTAACTGTGGCCAGTGGTACTGAGTAGAAAGAAGTGCAAGCAAGCAAATTTTAGGTTACAATAGTGTTTGACATGCATATGTTGAACTTAAGGTTTGCTAGCAAAGAACTCATGCTTAAAAATACGATAGCAACTCTCTTATAAAGGATAGCAACTCAACTCTCTTATAAAGGGAGTCAGTCAGAGAGATGCTGTATCTGCTAAACCAGGCAATAGTGATCTTTTGCTTAAAAGGAAATAACATGAAATTCCAACAAGAGTAGCCTGGTAATATGACAACAGAGGCTGATATAAAATCAGAGCAGTTAGTAAGGAATATACTTACCAGCATGGTTAGGTGTTAGTTTAGAAAATTAGCATGTGAAAAATGAGAAAAAATAAGTAAAGGATATGTATATTGGGGTGCATACAACATGTTTCTTGCTACTGCTCCTGCCAGGGTAACAGTCTACTCTGATGATTAACAATGGAGAATGTAATTGTTTCCCCTTAATTCCTGTTTGAGCAAACATATTACTTTTTTGGTACTCATTTCTGTATGGCAGTTCAGAAACAGGCCTAGAGGAAATAGCAGGTGGTGTTCCTTGATCCCTGTGTAAGCCCAGCCAATTTGATAATCAACAGAACTAGTATTCAGAGGCTGTTTGCCCCCCATAAAAAAAGCGCTTACAGCATTACCTTTTTCTCAGCAACATCGCAGAAAACACATGTCATTTGAAAACCCGTTTTGAATTCTGAGGGCTGAGCATTAAGGAGATATGATCTGTGAATCTCTGTTTCAACAGGTTTACAGTGAAAACTTGAAACTGCAATACATTTTCACAAAAGACTGTAATGAAAATATATTCTGGAGCAATACTCACAGGATATGTCATTATTAGATTAAGTTTCAAGGAAAAAAGAAAGGTAAATATATGAGAACAGTGCATCACAGTGTTAATGTTTTAACAGACAAAATTTCCCTTACAATCCATGCAAAATCAAGTCTTTTCATCCCAGAAGATTGCTTTTATAATGCAGAATTTTAGGGGACAGTACGCTTTTTGTTGATGTGCTATTAGATACTTGTTAAGAAACAGTCAGTCACCTTTAGAAGCAAAGCATGCATTTATGGAAGTCCATTTATATTCCTTTCTATACAGAATTTCAATTTATATAATAGAGAGTATTTAATTGGATTATTTAAATGCTGCTTTTCTTTGCAAAGAATAAAACTCTTTCCTTTTTATTAACTGCCTTGCAAAATAATACTAGTTGCATAATGTCTTGGGAAGAGTAGCAGCTGTATATTTAGCTGGTTTTCAGTAATTATTTGTGAATATGTTGGCTAGTAATGAAATTAATATAAGAGCGGCTTGGCTTGTTTTAAACAGCTGCTTGACCTCAGAGACCAAAAGATTGAAAGCTAACCAAGGGGAAATGAGCAAAGCAATGTAACCTGAGGGAACTAGAACAACTGATGCCGGTAACTGGGGGTACACAAAAAAGGTTTCTGTTCCCCAAGATTTTGGACAGTTGGTCTGGGAAATTATTCTGAATAAAATTAGGTTTGTAGCTATACATCTTCAAATGCTTCAGAGTATAAAGGGCTCAGTAAACTAGCCAGGCAGGAATCTTCTTTTCCTGTGAATAGTGTGAAAGGCTGTTCACCCTGTTAATAGGAAGAGGTTGGCACTTATCAGATTAAGGAACTGATCCATGACACTTAGCCATGGTACTGTGTTGAATGGGTCAGTGTTGGTAAAAGTGTTTGCAGGAATGTTAGCGAGGGGGTAAACCTGATGAGATGCTGCTCTTCAGATTTCAACCAAAATTCACAGCAGAGGAAGTAGGTGCATTCATGCTGGTGGGCTGCTGGTCTAAAAGAACTTTCCTTTGCAATATAGGGGTGGGACTTGGCTCACGGATGAAGGTATCTAAATGCAGGTGCTGGCATCTGAATTGGGTATGTAAACTCTCATTACTAGCAATGGATATAGAGTCAAAACAAGCTATTGAGTGTTCAGTGATGTCTAAAGTCACAGAATCACAGAATGGCAAGGGTTGGAAGGGACCTTGGGAGGTCATCTAGTCCAACCCTCCTGCTAAAACAGATTCACCTAGTGCAGGTTGTGCAGGACATCATCCAGGCCGGCTTTGAATATCTCCAGAGAAGGAGACTCCACAACCCCCCTGGGCAGCCTGTTCCAGTGCTCTGTCACCCTCAAAGTAAAGAAGTTCTTCCACATATTCAACTGGAACCTCTTATGTTTCAGTTTGTGCCTATTGCCCCTTGTCCCGTTGCTGGGCACCACTGCGAAGAGTCTGGCTCCGTCCTCGTGACATCCACCCTTAAGACACTTGTATGTGTTGATGAGATCCCCTCTCAGTCTTTTCTTCAGGCTAAAACAAGCCCAGCTCTCTCAGCCTTTCCTCACAGGGGAGATGCCCCAGGGATGTACTTCAGATAACTACAGGCAGAGCAGGAGTTCAGGTGCCCTGGGGTATCAGATATTCTTTACCTGCAACTGGCAGGCTTGGCTCAGGAGCTAGGGGAGGCCCAGATCCTTCCAGAGGAACTGTAGGCTGAGAGAAACCTTCAGCATGTCTTGAATGGTACTAGAGGCTTAAGGGGCCTAGAGGGCAAAGTCATCTGCTTCGCTGGCTGTGGGCCATTACAGGCACGTACTTGTGGCAGACAGAATATTTCAGGCACGATTCTCGCCAGGAGCCTAGGACCTTGTCAGCAGGGGAGAAAGCCAAGCAACTGATGGCCAAAATGGTGCTCTTTGCATAACCTGGCAAAATAGTTTTATATTGCTTTGGCAGTTAGGTTGCTTGGAGGTCTGAACAGTTAACAGTGAAGGAAAGAAGACTTGTATTTCAGTTAGCTTCAGCATGACTGAGAGAGCATTTTCAGTGCAGAGTGTTATACAGTTGGTTTGTTTAAATACCTTATTTTTAGTATGTCAGTTTTAAAAATTGCAGGAGTCCTTGTCCTACAGGGATGATGCAGAGGAGAGTGAATATTTATCACTCCCAGCTAAGGGAGAGGTCACTGCCACTGCAGGTGCAACTGGCTGTTCCCCAGGGGCTCTTCCTTCAGTGCCCCTCTCCTCCTAAGCCCAGTATCAGTCCAAGGACTTTCCTGTTTTGAGCTTTTTCCCCTTCAAGCTGCAGATGGGAAACACTGTAGTCAGGCAAAGGGTGCCCTCTTGTGATATAAATGAAACAAATCCGGAGAGACGGGTGGGAGGGGATGAGGAAATAAGAATGAAGATTCACAGGAAGAAATGTTTATATTGTACCCATACCAAGCAGCCAGCAAATGCTTTATTTAAACATTCTTCAACTTCTGATGACACATTTTAACTTGGCCAATGTTGCAGGTAATTTCACTGAAGGGGTGAGGGACAGGCGCACCACAGGAGAAATTTCTGGGTGTCTTCCATGGGATAGAGAAGTCCTCAGCTGAGTACGGACAGGATGAGAGGTGGAACAACTTGGCCATCATGTAATGATTGTCTCAGGGAAAGTCCCTTCAGTCAGGGGGCTGAGAGAGGAGCTGTGGAACAAGCAGGAAAATCCTGCCATGCAGGTACTTGCATGGCAGCTAGGAAGGCTAGCTGAAGGAAAATTGAATGATGTAGCATCAAAAGATGGATAGTCATTCCCAGCTGATGAGATTCAGTTTCCTGGGACGGCGTATGAGGCATTTTGTGAGAAAATGCATCTTTTCTTTCTGGTGCGGTGAGAACCCCCGCAGGATGCAACTGTAATAAGCGTTTGAGGCCGATTATATTTATCAAGACCGAATGCTGCTTCCATCTGTATACAGTTCCAAATCCGGCTCTTCTAATGGGGTGTCTTTAAGGTCCAGTGAGCTTGAGTAGACTTCCTTGATCACCTGTAAGCAATCATGTTCCGGCTTTCCTTTGGCTTGACCACTTGTCAGGAACATGGCAGGGTTAACAATGATGGTGGCTTTTAGATGGACGTCATCCTGTTCCAGCAACACTGCTTGGTACTTTTAACATCCTGCTAGGGTATAGCCAATGCCCTCCCTTCTGTTTGTGAGGACTGGCAAACCCAAAGCTGGTGCCTTCATCAAAGCTTGCTTTAGTTCTTTGAATGCAGACTTACCAGTGTCAGTCCAGTCTGTAAAACCATTAGAAGCTTTAAGTTGTTCATACCTAAAGTCCATAGTTCATAATCCATAGATGACACCATCCCACCATTCCCAGACATGCTTGTAGTCTTTCAAAGTCCTGGGTTCAGGGAGGCAGCAAATTGCTTCTTTTTTCCTCAGTTCCCAATTGTCTTTGTCCTCTTAAAATTTCAAAACCCAGGGAACTTACGGCTTTCTGTGTTATCTGGGCCTTTTTGACACCTGATAACCACTAGTTCCAGTAAAGTTCAGGAGGCCAATTGTTAGTGCTGTGCCCTGTTCTTCTGTTTCTGTTACAATCAGTATGTTATCTACATACTGTAACAAAGTCCCTTGACTGTTTTTTCTTCCAAATTTCTAATTCTTGTGCCAGTTGGTTTCCAAAAATAGTCGGGCTATTCTAAAAGCCCTGTGGTAAGACTGTCCACATGTATTGTGTTTTCCTCCCAGTTTCAGGGTTTTCCCATTCAAAAGCAAAAAGCTCCTGGCTCTTAGGCTCGAAAGGAATACAGAAAAAGGCATCTTTTAAATCTAGCACTGTAAACCATTCTTGTTTCTCGGTGAGTTAACAAGGTTTGCAACCACAGGATGGATTTCCTGTGCTATCTGATTGCTCTCAGATCTTGAACTAGTCTATAATCTTTTCCATTAGCCTCTTTTACAGGCAATATTAAGGTGTTCTGCTTTCTAATTTTAGAGGATATTGTTTAATTCTTACGGGAGTCGATCCTGGTTTCAAGTCAATTTTCATAGGCTTAGCTCTTTTGGATTTACCTGGAACTTCTCCAGCCCAAACAATTGGAATTACTGCATTATCCACTTCTGTCGGTATGAATTTCTTTTCGAGGTTGGTGTCCTGCAACAATAAAGCTTCTACCTCGATATATTTAGTCTCTGGAATTAAAATTCACTGCCCTTAAATTTGATTTCTGCTTCCAATTTTTCAAGCAGATCCCTTCCCAACAATGGCTTGAGAAAGTTAGGCAAATACAGGAACTGATGGCTGACCCATCACTTTCCAAACTTCATTGTCAAAGTCTTAAACAGCAGCCTAACTTCACGAATTCCTCTACCAAGAATTCAATTTTCTCTTTGCCCAGCTTGACTGTAACCAGAGGTTCCGCTGGGAGATATTCCTCCTGTCCCCGTCAAATATCCTCATTAATTTCTGCAAGTAACAGGGGACTGGAGTGCTTTTGCAAGGGACACTCCTGCTTCCAGTGACCCTCCTTCTTGCAGTGTACCCATTGTTTCTCACCAGCTGGGGGCCTAGCCGGCAGGCCCCTCCATATATCATTCCACCTAAATGTCCTTGTCCCCTAAAAGGGACTCCTCTGCTTCTTCCAGCACCTACTTCCAAGGCTGCAATTATCCTACTGTTCACCCTCCTCTCTCCCATGCCACCTCCAGCTGAGGGGGCCCTTCTCCACAATACCACCGCTTTGCAGTCCTCCCATCCCTCCTCACTGATTCTGCATCTCCACCATTCTCCCACAGACCATCTCAATAACCTCGACTTGTCACAGACAATGGCTTTCCCTTTGCCATGTTGAGCCCTGGTGTCTTTTTTCAGAGCAACCATTCAGTCTACAACGCTCTGCAAATCGTGCCAATTGTTCTGCGCCCAATCCACACCTGGTACAGAAGGCTGGGCACTATGTTTCTCCAAGAAATCAAACAAAACTTCCCTGCCTCCAGGGGCACTCATTTTATCACTCAGATAAGGAGGGGGCAGTCTTCCCAGGAAAGCAACACAAAAAATCTTGACTATAGTACACCCCATTCATTAGACAAGGCAAATTCTAGACGAAGAGGTTTCACATAAACAGGGCAAATCTTAGTTAAGGAGGTTTCATGTAAATTTTCATGATGAAATGCACGATTCTCCAGATTTCCCACACTCACTTTACAATCGTATCGTGTCTCAGTTACTCATTCATTCACCAGTCACACCAGAGTTAACTCGGCTCATTCACACTTAATTATCAATTTTCCAATGCCTGACAGCTATATCCAAATTCAGTGTCAACAAGCCAGTATCTGAGTTCAGCATCAATAAATCCGTATTGCCAAAAGTACAAAACTTATGGGGGTTACATAAGTTTACCAATACCAAAAGCACGTACTAAATACCAAAGTACACCACTCACTTCACAGTGATGCTGTGTCTCAAACGCACACACACACGAAGATAATAGACGTTTAACATAAAATTCCCGGGCATTCAAATGGTACAATTATCACTCCAGTTAACATCCGTCCAGCAGCTGCAAATATGAAACCAAGCGCAATTGCGAGGAGGCCCGCTTACCCTTCTCCTGCTTCTTCTACGGTCATTAGCAGGTCCATCAGTCAGCAGATCCCCTTGTCATGAAACCCAAGCGCAATTGCAAGGAGGCCCGCCTACCCTTCTCCTCCTTCTTCTACGGTCATTACAGGTCCTTCCTGGCTCCCGACACCGGGATGCAGCGGTGACCTCAGATTTGCTCGATCTATTCCCAAGATCGCTAGCGGCTGCTCTATTGGTCAGCAAATCTCCCTGGCTGCTCTATCAGCCCGGGTACCCTCCTTGGCCGCTCTATTGGCCCAGGTGCCCCCCTTCCGCACGGGGACTACGCTGCACGCCAGACGTCTCTGTGCGATTTACCAGCAGCCCCGGCCACGCGTACGACTTACAGGCCTTTCCCATACAACATACCGTTTTCCTCCGCGGCTTCAGGAGGTTCTTGTCTGCTCCCGCGGTGAGCGGCTGGCAGCGGAGGCTCCTCCGAGGAAAGTGCTCGGGGTGCGCCCAGGGGCGTCCGCTCCACAGTCGATCCCACGGTCCAGTAGAGAGTCTCCTGCCTGGCTCGCCAAACTGACGTGCAGAAAACAGACTCTACAATCTGTAAGATTGTAAAGTAGGTATGTTTATTCAGCGCTGGGCAGCACGGGGGGTAGTCCCACCAAAATCGTGCGCGCCGCAACACGGCAGCTTGTTCTGTTTATATGTAGCAAAGTGTTACATATACATGAAGTTTCCCAATACGCCTATACATAGGCATAACCTGTCCCCGCTTCGTATTAAAATTAGTTTCAAGAGTTCATTTCCATAAGTCCCTCCCAACTGCACATGCTCAGTGATTTGAGTCGGTGGTCTTCAGGGGTCGTTTACTTCATCCACTCCTCTTCTTCACCTTGTCCTTTTGGTGAACTCCAGCTTCTACTCCCCTTATTCCGCTGTCAGAACAACACAGCCGGTACCAACCAGCTCCCCATCCTTGGCTATCCTCATATCGACAAAGTGCCAGACACTTTGTTCTCCTAGGTGCTTTCCAAGGCCTGTAACAAAGATGGGCCATCTCCTACTCATCTCTCCTCTTCCACATTCCCTACAGTGTTGGTTTCTTATCTATAGTTTACTTCATATGATTAGTAAGTTAATCTGAAACACAATGCTAGCAATTTAAGATGGATCTACAGTTGGCTTCACAAAGGTCCTTTTGTTAACCCTTTAGCCTCCCTTCAGTCCCCCCTTTTCTTTGACCTTTGTTGAGCCAACCTTAAGCACTCCATTATAAACTATCATATTTGGGGGGTCCTTTGGAATTCACATATATGTTTAGAGCTTGACAAATCCAATCTTCAAAGGAACCGAAAATGGGCCAATATAGGTGGTCCCTCCTTATTTGTCTCCCACCCCATACCTGCATACAATAATGTACTATCTTTTCTTTATTCTTTCCTTGCCTAGACGGCCAGTCCCCCCCAGTGGGCATTAACCCCAAAGGACTGTCTGGCGGTATATCGGGTAGCCCTATCCTTGGACTACCCATGGGATCAGAAGGCTTGCTTTTCTTCTGCCCCATCTTCCGAGGTGCCTCCGTACACTCACACACGCTCCCCTCGTTCGTGGCCCATGCCCTCACGGGCAATGGGAACTGCACTACAAGAGGGTCCGCACTCGCTTCGTTCCTCAGTCAGTTGCACCTCGGGAAACCCACCCCGACCGAACGGATGCACGCAAATACTCACTCAATCCTGAGTCTTCGTTCGGATCTTTGTGCACAAAAATTATGGGGTACCGCGGGTTCTTTTGCCTGCTTGCCCAAATTTAAAGTTCGGACGTACAAGATTTGGACAAGGAATCAGCCACCCGAGGGCTATCCGAAGATGGGGCGCCCCCCTCGAGCTCAGGTTCCAGACCAAATTGTCCTGTATCCGAGTCACGGCACCCAATTGTAATAAGCATTTGAGGCCGATTATATTTATCAAGACCGAATTTATTCAAGCAAGCAATCAAGCAGGCAAAACAGCGCTGGGCGGCCGGGGAGTCTCCTGCTCCACCAACGGCGCGCACCTCACCCCCACCAGAGTCCCTTTTTATAGTTTAGTAGTCCCGGGTCTACGTGGCACATCCTGGTATCTTTCTGGTGGTCGTGAGGATAAAGGTCATAGTCTTCCTCCACGTTGTAGATCAGTTTCTTTCCTTATCTGGCCATGTTGGCCCAGCATGAGGCAGGAAGGATTCGTGCTTGTTTACTTAGCAGGATGTCGCCACTCAGGAATTGGTAATTTATCGATGTATCAGAAAGTGGTCCCATGAGTTTTGCACAACAGTGACTTTAAACAAAGGATGTAACAAAAAACACAAGGAGTAAGGGGGGGACCTTCCCCCTCCCCATCTGCTGGTTTGAGAACAAATTCCTTATGTATTTATTTATTACACAACTAGTGGTTCAGGGCACTGCAAGGAGTGCCAGCAGGGAGTGACAGAGGTGATGGGTGGGCATGCAGAGAGCTCGCACACAGCCATCAGAACTGGCGCCAGACTGTTGGCAGCTGCCTCCTCAGCAGCGACTGCAGTGGGACCGGTTGTCCTCAGTCCTTAGGGACACCACGAGGCCTCGCCTTGTCTTTTGCAGCAGCCTCAGAGCGCAGCATCAATGCAGTCCTGGACCGAGACTGCTGACAGGTGAGTGCCAGCCCTGGGGTGATGGGGCCAAGTGTGGAGTGTAGCCTCTGCACCCATTGTGAGAGGCTGCCTCTTACCTCACATAAAGAATGACAGTGAATGGGAGTGCATCATTTTGTTCCTGTGGAGGGTAATGGGGAGCGGTTGGGAGGACAGGCTGGTTCTGATTCAAGAGGCCTGTGGAATTTTGAGCTGACAGTAAGAGATTTATTCCATCCGAGTCCTGCAGAAGACATGGCGTTTTGGCCAGATGGCTGTCCTGGACAGCTGCTTGGCAGAGCAGTGTGGCACAGACACTGACACAGGTAACCCCAGGGTGGCTGCCAGTTGCCCGTGGTCCCATCAGAGAAGTCAGGAATCACTAACTTTCCCAAACAACTGACAAACCCAGGTATCTCCCTGACCATTTTTAGTTTATGGTGCTTCAGGCTTCTTGAAAACCTTCTGGCCAGGTGCATTTTGTGTGGCAAGATGGAGGGTCTGTAGTCCAAAAGATCTTGAACAGGAGAAACTCTGCCCATCTCATGTGTCACACCATGTTACCATGTGGCATTTCACTTGACTATGGTGAATGGCTCAGTCCAGCATTTTCTGGTGCATAATTTCTAAAAGCATGTGTGTGTGCATGTGTGTGTAGGAATAGAGAGGTTTGTGCAGGGTTACAAAGCCCCTTTTGCCTTAGTATTAATGTTTATCTGTCTAGGTCTTTGGTGTTTGAAAGCCTTTGCTTAGCTATATTATATATATGATTGTGTCTATATAACTAATGCTTTAGCTCCTAGTATGTTCTACCTGCACTGTGAATTTCTGCATAGGTCATATGACTGTTTCCCTTTGCCCATGTAAATCTAGCCTGTTACCTTCTGCACAATAGTGAAGCAGAACAAATGTGGGGTGAGTAGGCCTTCCCAATTAGATGAGGCCAATGGAAAGAAAAGTACTGGAGTAGTGTGAGGGAGCAGGAAGCACCTTTACCCCAAGGGCCATAAGGTTGGTCAGCACAGAACAGCAGCTCCTGTCCAGCATGGAACAGGACCAAGAAGATGCGGCACATCTCAGGATGGTCTGACTGAAGAGAGGTGAGATTCATTGTTAGCCAGCCAGTGTTCAGACCAGTCTGGGATAGGACTGAGCAGCCAGGACACAAGGCTTTTGATGTGTCAGGGCTAGGGTATGGTGACGTTGACATGATATGTTTAATGAAAAAGAGAAGTTACATCTAGGAAAACGTTGGAGCTGAAACACAAAAAGAATGTGCAAAAAGTATTAGGTTGTTAATCCAGACCCATTTTTTGTAGTATCCAGACATTTTAGCACTGATGCTGTATATCAGGAATGTGGGGAGAGGGGAAAAATAAAAAAAAAAGAAAAAAGTAGTTTTACAGCCAGACACATTTCAGAGCACAGGTCTGGGCCAAATGCAGGATGTAGAGATGTTTGCAAAATGCATCTGTGGAATGCGTAGTGCCCTGTGCTCCTTTTCAAACAGGGTAAAGCTGAGAGTACCGTTGAATTATCCTGCATTTGCTAAACAGAGTGTAGCTGTAAACCAAAGCAATACCAAGAAAAGCAGAAAGTTCATGCCAGCTCTGGTAAAAATCAGCTTCTGCATTTTTTTCAGATTACAGTTTGTTTTCTTATGCATCCAGATGAGTGACACAATTTGCCATTAATTCTAAGCTGTTTCTGTCATTGCAAATTTACTGTTTGCCCATTGCTCATGGGTTTTCCTGCGCAGCTGCACTGTGAGTGCTGTGTGACGTGGAGATGGTGGAGTGAGTGAGTCAGGAAAGCTGATTTGTCCCTCAGGTAATGGGGAGCATCTCACCTCACCTTAGGTAGATATGCATGGTGCTGGCACTGTTGTGCTGTTTCTAAAGACAAGGAGAGTTTTATCTTCTAGAGTTTTCCAGATAACCCCTTCTGTCAATGTTATAGGAAGCAAAATAAGTTAATAGCTCTCAGCAGCAAGAACATGCTTTCCAACTTGCCTCTCTTGAGAATTCCCACAAGAGTCTGGTTTGATTACAAAGGTTGGAACTGAAACTTATGATTTCTTTAGCAGAGAACTGCATGGTTTTGCTGAGACAGTTTCATATGCACTTGTGCATGGCATTTTCTATGGTGCTTTCTATGGGCTCCTCAGACACCTTTAAGATATTGGACAGTGGCACCCCCTGCAGATAAGATGCGTCCTGATTTGTTGTCACAGAGCTAAGGCATTTGTCCTCTGACAAAGAAAATTTTTCAGCCCTCCTGCAGAAGCAGTGAATAATTGACATCTTGATTGGTGATTTAATGGGTTTTGCTTCGAGCACTCAAGAACTGCTGTCTGTTGATGCAGTCTTCCTGAGTGTTTTCCGAGGATTAGGAATATTATAATAATTAATCTTTGGGTTTTCTTTCTGACTGTGTTGTCTGCATTCACCCCACTCACCTCCTTTTTAACAGGGAAAGTGTATGTCTGTAGTATTTTGTCTGTAGAGCAGAGCCGTTCTTTCTCCTTGTCAGATCCTTCACTGGATGTGCCTCAGTTTGCCTGGAGCAATGGGATTTCCTGAGCAAACAGATTGTTGCAGAGTCTAGAGGTGCCAGAGGCCAGCAAGGATGCAATAGATATGGTAACACTGCAGGAAGGACAGTGTTCTTATTTAGGAAGAAATTAAGCCTGTACTGTAAAACAGGAGGTAGGGGACTGCAGGCAGATGGAGGTGGTCCAGGAGGGTCACACAAACTGTCTGAAAATGCTGCCTGCTGCCAGCTCCTGGCTGTCAGAAGGAGTAAAATGCAGTTATCTGCACCAGGCAGGACTGACTGAAGCCATTCTTTGCAATATGGAGCATCTATGTAGCTGACATTGCTTGAAGGCATGTTGCTTGCTCTGCAGATCAAGTCCCAAGCTGAAACAGCCCCCTCTCCATCTCTGGGCACATTTGCATTTTCAGAAGCCACCTGCAGTCCGCTGGGTGCACAGCCCGTGCTTTCCTCTAAACACCCAGGAGGTTTGAGGAGGGGAGAAGATAAGCAGAAGATAGAGGGGGAATGAAATCAAAAATAGGTTGTTGCTGCATAGCAGAGTTTTGTTTTCTTACCACTAGGCCAAGTTGTAAGAAAAAAGATCCTTGTTCAGCTTCCCTTGTTCAGGTGCCATCACTGGCTCAACCACCAGATGTCCGCACTGAACAGAAAAGTTCCTGGACAGGCTGGAGAGGTGGGCCTGTGTGAACATCATGAGGTTCAACAAGGCCAAGTGCAAGGTCCTGCACCTGGGTCGGGGTAACCCCCACTATCTATACAGGCTGGGGGAAGGATCGAGAGCAGCCCTGCCAAGAGAGGCTTGGGTGTACTTGTGGATGAAAAGCTGGACATGAGCTGGCAATGTGCGATGGCAGCCCAGAAGGCCAACTGTACCCTGGGCTGCATCAAGAGAAGCGTGGCCAGCAGGTCGAGGGAGGTGATTCTGCCCCTCTACTCTGCTCTGGTGAGACCCTACCTGGAGTACTGCGTCCAGCTCTGGAGCCCTCAAGCACAAGAAGGACATGGAACTGTTGGAGCGGGTCCAGAGGAGGGCTACAAAAATGATCCCAGGGCTGGAGCACCTCTCCTGTGAGGACAGGCTGAGAGACTTGGGCTTGTTCAGCCTGGAGAAGAGAAGGCTGTGGGGAGACCTGATTGCAGCCTTTCAGTACCTAAAGGGGGCCTATAGGAAAGATGGGGAAAATCTTTTTAGTAGGGCCAGCTGTGACAGGACAAGGGGTAGTGGTTTTAAACTAAAACAGGGTAGGTTTAGACTGGATATAAGGAAGAAATTCTTTACAATGAGGGTGGTGAAACACTGGAATGGGTTGCCCAGAGAGGTGGTGGAGGCCCCATCCCTGGAAACATTCAAGGCCAGGTTGGATGGGGCTCTGAGCAACCTGATCTAGTTAGTGGTGTCCCTGCTCACTGCAGGGGGGTTGGACTAGATGACCTCTCGGGGTCCCTTCCAACTCAAAACATTCTATGATTTCTATGATTAAAACTGACGTGTAGCCTGGAGAAGAGCAATTGAGAAAAGGAAAGACCAAAGTGGCAGTGAGGGGAAGTGCAAAGGGACCTGGAAGGGCTTATTTCCAGGCCCAGACACCCTTGAGGCAGGGATGATCCTTAGGCCTCTCCTGTTGAGCTCTCGTCTCACAGTCCAGGACTATATTCCCATCACCAGAGATGCTGAACTGAGATTGATCTTGCCCGAGAGTGGGAGGAAAAAGGGAGATTCCTCCATTTCCCGTTTGTGTAGGATGCGGTAGTGGTACACATTTGGCATCAGTGTTAGGGAGCACTGCCATGGTTATTTAACCTGGCTGCTCAAAGGAGGCTGCCTGTCTTGTCTGGTTGGATTGGCAGAGCGCAGAGGAGAGAGGTGCCCTGGAGACGCCCAGGTTCTGTGGTGGGATGGGAAGCCACTAAGGACCTGGACTGGCACAGCCTTGCCAGGCCCGCACAGCGAATGTGGCCTGTGCAGTTTCAGCAGGGAGGTGCCCAGGATGAGGTGTAGCCAATGCAGGCGTCTTCGCACTGTGCTCCCCTGGTCTTCTAGCTCTGGGGTTACCCTCCACCTCAGAGCTTTTGTGCGTGTGCGCGCACACACACACACACGTATGTGTTTAACAAATCTTCTAAATAAACTGCCTGAAGAGATAGATGAAAACTAATTTAATTATAATCTTACAACACTATAGATGGAAGAGTATTTAAGAAATGTTGTCAAGTCTGATGAATTAAAGCAGCAGACAATTCCCTCACACTTTGTCACTTGGAAATTTCCAGTTAAAATGTTTTTCTGCTTGTGCTGTCTCTCCTTATGTGACCTCCTATAGGACACAGACAGACAGCTGTGTATCCTTGTGGGTCAAACAAGACACTTTTAGTTTATATTCCTCTTACTTTTTACTGGGTTTGTTTTTTTTTTCTTTTAGGCTGTCACACCACAGAGGAAGAAAAACTGTGCATGGTCATAAGCAAGAGTCAGTTGTGCTAGATCAAAGGAAATGAGCTGCACAGCAGCAAATAACGCTGACATGGTGAGTACACAGTCATATAAAGAAGCCGTAGAAGGAATTACACATTTAATTAAAGACAAAAAAATGTGTGCCTGAACAACATGCTTGGATTTGTGATCTTGTAGCCTGCAATCTCCCTAAACTCTGCTGGCCTTTTCTTCAGATGTAGTACAGTTATATTCCTTATGAGCCAGAACTTCTGGCTTTGCTATACCTCTGTCTCACTCACAGACATCTCAGATGCTCCTTTGTCACATGCAAGACCTACCTCCAATTCTTTCTCCCCTTTTTTTTGGTCCCTATAATTAAATTTTATCTTTCTATGTTGTCTTATTAGGCTTGGAATTTTTTTATTTTCTTTAAGGTTCTATCCTGCAGTGCCCTGGTCACATTAACCACATAAGGGCATCAAGCTACATGTGTTAAGCTTGCATGCCAAGTTCAGAGCACCATGGGCTCAATTATCTTGCTGGATCAAGTGAGGGCAAATCCACTCACAGCTCAGCTGCCTCACACTTTTTTCATTTCAGCATATTCTTCAAGCTTCCTTTACAAATTTCAGGAATGCTCCTCTCACAACATGGAAATAAAACTAGCATTCCTGAGGCACTGTGTGTTGTTTACTGTTGCTTGTAAATGCTTCAGGGCAGGCAATGTATGGTGTATGGTGTCTCTGCTCTGTACTGAGCAACCTGATTACCTGTAGTTTGTCTCCATTTATTTTCTTACAAACATTAACACAAAAGAGATTGTGTGCCACTCAAGAGAGTATGGAAAAGCTGAATGAAGAACTTGAACAGGAAAGAGTGTAATGTAGAATATTTTCTGAGATGGAGAAGTGATAGTCATTGTGTACCTACTGAAAAGAAAAAAACCCATAGTTGTTCCCAAGGTCTTTATAAGGTATTAATGTGAAAGTAGTGTGAAGCAAACAGCTTCAGTAGTGCATGGTGTGGTTCCTGGCTCTGTTCCTATTTGAAGCCTCCATTAAAATTATGTACAGCCTGAAGTATCTCACTGATTCAGATCCTAGGAAGCCTCATAACCACAGTCACAGGATTCAGAAATCGAGTAGCCAGTTGTCTCTATATCCACCTCAGTGTGACTTTGCTGTATGATATCAATCGGATTTTGCTTAGAGGGTTCAATAGAATCAAGATATGTTCTCTGCCACAGCAAATGGTCACAAGTAGTGATGTCCCATGTTACAAATCTAATAGCTAAATAGTTGCCTTGAACATGTTCTTGTAGCATTTTAATTAGATTGCTATTGTTAAGGTCACACAGTGCATCTAGACTACAGTTTTATTGTATCTGTTGCATTGTATATGCATACACAGTTGTACTGTATTGTATAAAGATGTATCTTCCAGGTTGCTACAGGAGAAATGGCACAGGCAGTTGTAACTGTGTCCATGTTAAAGAGTTGCTGGTAATGTAGTTTGATTGAAATTTATAATATGTCTATAACTGAAAAACATTAGCAAGACACAACCCCTCTGAGAAGCTTTGACTTAGACTATAAGTGCTGCATCAAATCTTCACCTTGTTGAAGTCATCAAGACAATATTTCTTCCATAATATTAATCTTCTCTTTAAATTATCATTTTGTTTCTACTTCTGGTGCCAAATACAATGCAGTTTTGAAGTATCAAAAAACTTGTATTAAAATATTTTCAATATTGCAATTTCAATTTTGAAAGGCTGGCTAGGGTTAGAAATTAGTAATTTCTGCCATCTCTCCGTAGCACCCCAGGTGAACTTTTAGTTTAGTGTCCCTGTTGATGTTTAACAGCAACCTACAATTTGCCCAGTGTGCTAAACAGCACAGGGCAGTAGTACCATGGGCTATGCCAACCCTCCCAATCCTAGCTGGATGGTCAGCTTGCCTATGCAGCTATGAGAACTTGGAGCCTTCATCTTGCCTTAACACTGCACAGGCAGTTGAGTTCCATTGCTCTTTTGTTGGTTTTGTTACTTTTTAACATAGCCATTTGTCTCAAAAGCATGACTTGACAGTCCCACAGAAGAACTTGATATAAAAATGAGACCCGGGTCAAAACTAGAAAAGATATGCATGCAAAAAGTAACAGCAAAAGCAGGATGCTTCAGAATGTGATAGTTGAACTAGAAAAAATGTGTGCATTTTCCTGTGTGCAGGTATTAGGATTGCAAAATAGCTACTGTATCTCTTTCCATTAAAAGCCTTTTGAGTTTGCCTGACTCTTGCTGCCATGCATGTACACAACTTGCATTCCTTTTTGCTTTGGAGATCTTCATCTGTGGTAGGGGAGGACAGCAAGTGGGAGCTGATCTAGACTCAGTATGTAGAAGGCCAGCTCAAAGAGCTCTACAGGTATTGTGCATATACACATATAAATGGTTCGGCTCGAAAGGGGTGGTGCTGTTCCTGACAACTAATAGCACTATTTTCAGCCTGAGTGATTACACACTGCCCAGACAGCAGCTCTTTAACACACCAGCACAGGCCCTCTCCGTGCCCTCTGTCACTTTGTGCAGGCTGCTCATGTTCCCAGTCCATACCTGAGGGGGTAGCAGCTGACTTTGGGCTGATGCTCAGTGTCTCGTGAAGGTGGGCAAGGAGCAGCTCAGGAGTTTGGTGCTGGCTCTCCGTGCAATGAAAAAAGCAGAAGAGCCAGCAAAGGTGGCAAAACGATCTGTGTCAGGTGGAGCTCTGTTGCAGTTCACTTTCCTAGATCTTGCACTGCCCCAGCTTATGGTATTCACCCTACATCAGTCAAACTGAGTGAGAGTGGTGGCACCTGAGGATCTGGGGCAAGAATGTTCCTGTGCAGAAATCCTGTCAAACTGCTGCCAAACATGCCTTTGCTGTGCTCTTGTTTGCAAGGGCTAGTGTGTTCTTGGCTCAAGGAAGTTATGGCCAAGTAGAAGCTAGCCTGATGAGTGAACCAACACTGAATAAGGCAGTGTTCAGGTGCTTATTTATTATTTTATAATATTTTTATGTATTTATAATATTTAGTTTATTATTTATACAGCAAATAAATATCCATTATTTCATGTAATGGAATGACTGGTTTCTGTTTGGGAATTAAGCAGCAATGCCATTTCCCATGTACAGTCCCTCTTTTGCATGTCATAAATTTTATTATCATATCCGTAGAAGGACACTGCTCAAGATGCACTAGTGTCATTCAGTCTGTTGATTAATTATAAAGAGAAGCAGTAAAACGTGAACTTTTCCCAGTGATCTTTTTAGGGGGATGAGAAGCTGTTTTTCCTACAAGGCAAGAGAGGAGGATTTTTCTGGCAAATGGTGACAGAAAGAAAAGCAAGATCTCTCTCGGTACTGGCTGTGCTCTGAACAACTGCTGCCGTGAGCCCGGCCTCAAGCCAGGACTGCAGCACCATCTCTTGCCAAGGAGAGGGGTGAGATACAGTGTGTGTGGTGGTGGGACTGTGAGGGGGCCTGGCAGCCAGGCCATGGGTGCTACATCTGGACTGTCGCTGATCTGCTGGATGGCCATGGCCAAAGGACTCTCTTTTTCTGCCTCCTCTTTGTCCCCACCAGCACTGGTGTGCCCTGGTGACATAGCCTTCAGGGTCCTTGGGGAGGGAGGCATCTCTCTTGAATTTTTGTACACAGATAAAACTTTGGGCATATTTACAAAGCTCTGAGCAGAAGTGAGGCTGTAAGTGCTCTAGAGCTTGTGGGAGGCTATTATAAGACAGATTAATATTTAGTGTCAATTGCCTTTTCAGGACTCCAGCCCTGCCCACATCTTCCAGCTTAAAGTGATCCCTGTAACAGAATTAATGTATTTTTTTACCCCACTTGGCTAGATGTGGTTGAAGGATGTTTGGTTGACATGGCTGAAGTGGAGAAAGCACCCATGCGTCAAGTTGTCTCCCTTCCACTTGCTTTCTTGATACTCTTTGTGCATCTCCCCCTTTCAGCCCATGGATTTTGGTGGAGCAGGGGCAGTATGACCAAGCCCCTCCAGGCACAGCACGCACCTTAGGGAGCCTGGCAGCCTGAGGGCTCCCGAGTATGTGAGGGATGGTGTCTTGGAGTATATCTGTGGTAATAAATCACTGGTGCCAAGTGGCATCTGCCTGTATTCTGACATGCTAAAGAACAGCAAAAGCAAGGCAGTTAAGGAAAGGTGAGCCAGGAGGGTGAAAGGGGCACAGAAATCACAGAGCTAGCAAGGCAAGGGCCTTGCTGACCAGAACCCACTCCCACAGTACCTGAATGAGATAGCAGAGCAAGAGATCAGGGCCAGTCCAACCAAGAGTCAAGATCATAAGGCAACATCATAGTGATGAGGCAGGTCCAACGTCAAGCCAGGAACTCAGTCCACAGGTTCGGGTTAATATCAAGTCCAGTGTTGCAAGGCATGTTTCTACTCAGACAGTAAGGACCAAGATCAAGCTAAACTGAAGTCTGGATCAAGAACCTTAATGGTTGCTTATAGCTGTAGCTAAGCTGGAGACTACTACTACTCTTCCACCACTGTACCTGAGATGAGAACTAAAACCTCCAGGCTGAGCTTAAATTGAGCTTCTGGTCCCATAGGTGTTGGTGGAAGCACCAGGTGGGGCTGATCAGGGCCATTAAGGCTTTTTAGTGCCCTCAGCGTGTCCCTTTCAGAGATCTGCAAGTCTCTTCTGTGTGAACTTGGGCAATTTATTTCTCTGTATGGGTCTGTCCTTCCACCCTCCTTGGTCACCTTGTTTATTGTAACTGAAAACTCTGGAACTGGTTTTTGTTCTATGCCTGTGCAGCAACAAGCAGAGGAGGACCTTCCTCTTGACTGACCCTGCTGATAATGAAGCATATTGTAGCTGCACACAACCATGTTCCAGGTCAGATTCCTACAAAAGCTTATGTGCTGTGCCAAACAGTAGACATTCCTACCTCCTGGCCTGACACAGCCCCGAGAACATTTCTTTCACAGTCCTGCCCTCAGTACGTTTTGCCTTGGATAGGTTTTGCCATGGTGTTGAAACTGGGAGACACTGGGAAATCAATGCGCCTGTGCACAGCACCCCAGCTGCAGCACGTGCAGAAGTGTGTTCAGGAGTTCCCTGAGGCGGTCGGTGCAGCCGATACAAAACATAGGTCTCAATTTATTAAGAAGTCAATTTTTGCCACTCACTTTAAAAAACCTTAGTGCAGAGCTGTTTCTTTGTGTATTTGAGATGAAAGCAGAGGATAGAATGCTATTACATGGTTGGTTGGTTGGTTTGTTGGTTGGTTTTTCCACAAAATCTCAGTTGAACTCTTAGTTGTGCTTTGTTATCCAGATTTTCCTTACCAAAATTCTTAGCTGGTAACATCCTTAATGGGTGAACTGTTCATATCTTGTAAGTTCCAGGCTGCTCTTGGAATCTGTAGTAGTATCTCCAATGGGTTTTTTTTAAAATGGAACAGTTTTCTAGCAATAGAACTTACATGCCATGAACAGTACCAAAAAATCTGTAACAAGTTAAATGAAAATTTACCTTTTGACTTCAGTGGAAATGGGACTTGTCCTTAAGACTGCATCAACAGTAGCTCAGTTGTAACACTTATTATCCAGGAGTTTAAATGAGAGGATATATCCACTGTAGCTGTGTACTTTCTGATTATTGGGCTGCTGGTGAGAAAATAATTTCTGAAGGCACCTGGTAGGCAAGCTGGGGTACCCATTAGCTTTTGCACTTTACCAGCAAAGAGCAAGACCCCATACAGCCCTGATGTACCATAATTAGGGAGCAATCTCTGGACTCCTGACTACTTTTCTTACAGACCTTTGCAACAGGAAAAGAGGGTGCTGACAAACTGCCTCATGCCTCAGTGAATCCGGCTGAATTGCTGCTTCACAGAGAAGCTCGCTTTCAGAACGCAAGCAGTTGCTGGGATGTTCGGCAGGCTGTTTGGGTCTTGATGTGAAGACAGCTGTTTTGAATCATCATAAAGGTATGTGCCAGGAGAGAACAGCCCTTGTGAAACCTGTACTCTACCAGGAGTCAGCACTGGATGCAGAGGCAATGCTCGGTTCTGGGGCAAGCTGTGGTGCTCCAGCCTGAGTGAGGACAGACCCTGGGACGTGAGAAGGTGCCTTGCAGGAGGGCTGTGCGGTGGTGCCTGGGGTTCGGTCTCAGCGAACAAGGGCTGCAGTGTCTCTGCTGCAGCTCAGCTGTGTGCCCGATGGCCACACCAGGAAAGCAAGCGGGACAAACGCCTGTCAACACGGCCCGAGCTGGGCCCTGCATTTACCTCTCTGAGCAGGGGAGCGGGCTGAGGAGCCCGGCGTGTCCCTGAGGCTCCTGACCCTGCCCTCCTGGAACGGGGCATCCGTCTCTCGGCCGAGCCCAGGCACCGCGCCGGAGGCTCCCCGCGTCCCGCGAGCCCCCGCCCCTCGGCCCCGCAGCCCCCGGCCCACCGCGGGAAGGACGGGCGGCGCCGCCGCGGCCCCCCCCGCCCCGGCCCCGCCCCCCGGGGGGGCCCCCCCCCCCCCGGGCCCAGCCGAGCGCACAGGTGAGGGCGGCACCGGGACCGGCACCGGGACCGAGGAGGGGGCGCCGGGAGGGTGTGTGCGGGGACCCGGGGGAGCTGAGACCGCGCCGCGGCGGCCGGGGAGCCTGGGGGAGCTGCGGCCTCCCCCGGGGTGACGCGGGGCTCCGGCGGGGCGGGGGTCTCGGTGGTGGTGGGGCCCGGCAGCACCGGCACCCCGCGGCCTGGGGGCGGAGCCGCATTCTGCGGAGCGCAGCCTGGGCGGTCGACGGCGACTTGGGGCGAATTGTGTGAGCAGGCGGGGGCACCCCTCTCTCTCCTGGGCGGGTTCTGAGCCTGCCCGGCTCCTGGCCGCGTCCCTGCCGGTCGGCACACCCCTCGAAAGACCATCTAGTAACACAGAGCATGCCCTGCTCTTGCTTTTTGCCTCATTACTTATGGGTAATGATTGGTCAAACCTTGGAGGCATAAGGTTTTAAGTTTTCTGTTGGACGTAACTGCTGTAATGCTGAATTACCTGTCAATTTTTTCTTGATTCCTGCTATATACTTGGCCATGAGTTTCCTATACTAGCGGCCAATAAAGGGCACCATTTGGGAACAGGGATCTGTCAGATCTGACCACTTCTTCTGTTGTACGCTGATGACTAATTGTGCACATACAATAGGCAGACAGAAGTTCCTAACATTTTCACTCCAGTGCAGTTGTTGTATTGTGAACTTTAATTATCATCTCTTTATACTATAAACCTGTTCTGTTTCTGGATACAGTCTAGACAGTAGGTTTTTCTGTGCCCTGAGACAGTCACCCTATCCTTTTGTAAAGGTCATTTTAAAATGTCTGTGATACCCTTTTTTTGAAGTGCAGTGACTGCCACTGCATTTAGTAGCAGAGGCTGTCACTGTATTGTGTGCGATGACATATTTCCTATAATCTCCCTTTTTGCTCTAGATATTGTAATGTTTAGGTTATTTGTTGTTTTGGGTTTTTTTAAATATGGTTGCATCCTGAGCCAAGATATTTGGTTAAGCCATATGCAGTGACACATATGTCCCTCTTCAGAGTTATTTGGTTTGGTACCTTGGTGTGCAATTTGTTTGAGTCCTCCTGTGCAGTAGATTTACCTTCATTTCTGACATACTACCCTGTTACTGAGCCGTCAAAATGCATCCAGGAGAGTGGGGCAAAAGAAAAATATTACGTAGAGTCACAATTAGCAAGGCAGAGTTGAGAAGAAGGACTGCTTTAAGGAAAACTAGATTTGCAATATGAGCTACCTTGCCAAGTATTTCAACTCTAACCCACTGAAGACTGCAAACCAGAACAGACTTGTGCATATCTTAGAAGTATGGTTATACTAGCCAGTAAAAGCAAGTTCCTGAAGCTTCCCAATTTATTTCTTGTCTGATCAGTGTACTTAGTCAGAGGCCTGTTCTTACCTGGTTCCGATGAAATGGTAAGAGAGATTAGCTTAAGCCACATCATTTAAGATTCAGCTTGAAAAAGTTGTACTTCACAAGGCAGATCAACAGCTGCTTTGGGCCTACTGATGACTGATCACAATAGCAGAATGATTGCCTGCTTAGTGGACCAGCACTTTTATAAAATTTATGAAAATAGCTTATTGATGAGGCAAAAATCAGTCCAAGGAAACAATTTTCTCTTTCACCTGAGGAGCTCTTTCCTGTGCTGTGGTCTTCTGCAATAGCAGGATACAGCTGACCAGGAGTCATCAAAAGCCTGAGCAGGGGTTTTGGGAAAAGCTCTGCGTGGTGCTAAGCCCTGACCTCATTCCTTCTTTCCTGGTGGAGGTCTCCTTAGGCTTGAACTAAACCAAACTGTAACCTGGCACTGTTGTGGGCCCCAGATGGGATTTATAGGCAGGCATTACTCCCCAAGACTAGTTCTGAGGTACAGTGGGTTAGTGATTGTTGAACACTAGACTCCCAAAAGCAACACATTAGTTTTTTTCCTCCCTTGACTTGTACATTTCATACAGTCTGACCCAAGCAGCAGGCACTTTTTCCTTGCTCCTCTTAAAATGACACAATAAAATATACCAAAGATAGTGTCTACTGAAGGGTGCTGGTTGCAGCAAGTGCTTGGAGTGTAGGTGTTCTGTTCTGACAGGAGTCCAAGCTCTTTTTTTTTTTTCCTGGTCACTTTTCATGAATAGGCAATGGAAAGGGATAATTCCCCATAAAAGGTAGTTGTTCCTTGACAGCAGTAGCTGCTGTTACACTAACAAATGTGGTGGGCCAGTTTTAAATGATTGAGAGCTGCAGAAACAGTGCCAGCTGCCTGCTCTTGGTAGGAGTAAATTAGGTCCAACTATGTGCTGCCCTGAATTTGTCATCAGCAAAAGACAAAGTTGGTCAAACTTTTGGAGTGATGTCTATGAAGAAGGCCTGAGGAAGTTTGGACTCGTAATTCTGGGAAAGAATTCAGGCATACGTTCAGGCACAGAGGTAGGACAGACATTTACAAAATCGTATAGAAAAGGTTAATAGAAGTCTTTCTGAAGTTGCCTTTTCCTAACTTTGATATCCCTGTTTTGTACTGGAAGAAACAAATAAAATGAGGTAGTTCTTCATACAAGAAGCAGACCTGTGCAACTCCTCGCTAGGGTCCTGCCAGGGTCTGCAGATATGAAGTTTACAAGGGTTACAAGGGAAATGGGACAAGTACTAGGATTAGAGATCCGTTGAGGATTAAATAAAGCATATCAGGCTCAGGAAATCTGAAATTTCAAACAGTATTTCAGTCAAGCAGCCTGTATGTTCATCCTGTTCTGATCAGTATGACTGTTCTTTTATGGTCATAACCCTTAAAGCTTTTTTTAAAAATTATTATTAACACATATGCTTAATAATCACATATCCTTTATGCCAGGTAGTTATGTACCCACTGATTAAATTAGTCTGTGTACTCAATTATTCCTCAATGGGGAAGTGACCCAGCCTTTTTTTTTTGCTTCTAACAATTTTTTTGCTTCAGCAGTAGAGCGCAAACTTTTTTCCTTCCTGCCATTTTGTCTTCATTTGGCTGGTAATAGCTTCTCTTCAACTCAAAAAAAAGTGGTGGCCATCAGGTCTTCTGCTTTGTATCTACCAACCTACCTACCTTTTCTCTTTGCCCTTTACTCCTCTAACTTTCAGGACTAGAAAGGACCAAAGCAATCGACTATGTTTACAATAGTTGTGTATCTCAAATTCAGCTGCCAGTTAAATACTAAATTCCTTACTTACCATTCAATTAAATTTTTTTTTCTTCTTGTTGGGGAATGAAATAAAACTACAAATTTATTCTCACCTAGGTCTCTGGACAAAATGGGGAATGGATCAGTGAAGCCCAAGCATCTGAGGCGGCCAGACAGACATGTAGCAAACCTCTCTATTGGCTGTGCTGGCAACCATAAGTTTTTGAAGGAGCCAGGTCTAGGCATCAGCGGGCAAGCTGATGTTCTTTGCAGCAGGGCACTTCAATTGGAAATGGAGCTGAAGAGAAAAGATAAAGAGTTGCAAGAGAGTCAAAGTCATGTTGCTGAACTTCAGGAACAGCTGGCTATGCAGACTAAGGCCATAGCAGAACTCACCAAGGAACTTCAGAGTAAGCGTATACAGTTGAACAAGCTGCAGGATGTTGTTAGCACTCAAGGAGAACACTCTCTTCAGCCTTCTCCATTTAAAGTGGCTTCAAGGATTCAAGTCTCTGCTGATAGGAGAAGAGCCAAGGAAGGTGTATCTGCAGAGCCGACAACACAGCTGTATGATTTGAACAGGCAATCTATGTTTTCCTTTGAAAAAGCAAGAGTCCAGAAGGATTCCAGGTAAGCTCATTTCAGGGGGATTACCTGCTTGTGTTACAAGGATATTACTTATATCACAATGATATCCTCTTCTCATGAGAAATCAATATTAAAGCATCCATCTTTTTTATACAGGGTTTGTCCCTGTGGTAGGTAGATGCTGGTTGAGTTTGTGTGTAACTTTAACTAAGAATCATCTGTGTCCCACAGACTTCAGATGAAGAGTGGTGCATAGCCTCTGTAGTTTAGTTCAGGAGACTCTTGCAGTCTCTTTGGGACTTATCTTATTGCCAGCTAAGCAGAACCTAAGCCTCTTCTCAGGTCTAGGTTTGCCTAGTGCTTGCAGCTTAAGCTATGCTCTGGAGCACTGATGAGCAGAAGGCTGGATGCCTTCACATGGGTTCAGGTGATTATTTCTATAGCACAAATGGCTTGGGAAGGAGCAGGTGGCCTCAGCTCTCCCAGATGCATTATGGACACTGATTTTGAGCTGTGAACAAAGTTTGTCAGCCCAGTTTCAGCTGTCTGGTGAAAAATATAACAAAATGTTTTGCATGGTGTGATTATCCTCTTAGCAGCTTCCTCCTCCTGCCCTCCAGCTTCTGACAGTCATGGTGTAGGAACCTGAATTTTCCTTTTTCTTTGAATCCAGTTATACTTGTAGCCTCTACAAGAGGCAGAAATATCCATGGTTGCAGCTGTGGACAGAGGTATCAGACTAGTATCCTTAAACATACCTTAGACCCTCTTTTACCTTGCAGTGTAGACATAACCTGCATGTCTGTTTTAACTTAGTGGTAGCCAGAATCTATCTGGACTTCAGCCAGCAGCTTAAGTAAGTGCCTCAGATCTGGGGGTAGGATATAAGGAAGAAGCTTTTTTACCATTAGAGTGGTGAGACACTGGAACAGGCTGCCCAGAGAAGTTGTGGATACCCCATCCCTAGAAGTGTGCAAGGTCAGGATGGACAGGGCTTTGAGCAACCTGGTCTAGTAGTGAAAGATGTCCCTGCCCATTGCCAGGGCATTGTATAAGATGATCTTTTAAGGTCTCTTTCAACCCGAATCATTCCATTCCCCCATCCTATCTTCCATCACCTTACGGCTGATCTCTTGAATGGTAAATCATCAGAGGGGCTAAAATTCTGCAAAAGTGATTTCTAGGGTATCCTAAGTATTCAGTAGATCATTCCAGACATTAAAAGTTTAATATTCAAAGAAAATAAATTTATCTTCAACTTTGTATTTTACCCAATGTTTTAAAAGTTTTTTTTGCAATTAACCATTTTCCATCTTTAGCTCTTGGTAGGAAATAAAGTGGCAATGTTCCTGTGTTCATGTCTTTGAACCTTCGGCTAAGGTTCTGAAACTTAAATCTGTCTTATTCTGCTTTGCAGTGATCAAAGTGACTTTGTTCAAATCTCTTAGGCTCTGAAAGGCTAGACATCTTGGACTACAGTGCAGCAAGTATAAGTGACTTGAGTAAATATATATGCAAGATACTAATGAAGCCTCAATTCCTGTGGCATAATCAATTTTAAAAAAACTTGAAGATCATACCCAAAGTATTTGTCATTTGCAAGTTAACAGTTTTTGCCAGCTGAACATTAGATGCTGCTCTGTGACAACTCTTAGACCTGGACAGAATGTTCTTTTAAATTACCTGTATAGAAAATGTATTTTATGAACCAACATATATTATAGTCACAGAGGGAAGAATTTATGCTTCCTCCAACAAATCAAGTGATAGTGAAAGAACTTGCTTAGACTTCTGGGGTAGGGGCAGATATATCTTTTGATGTGATACTGGCCAAAGTATCATTTGATCTTCCAAATACTTTGGAAGCAAATAGATGTGAATAAAATCACCACAGAACTGTTTTAGATATAGCACTACTATGCCTCTCAATTAGATAAGCCTGTGATATACATGCACTTGTTTAAGCCGACATGCTATTGTTCAAAGCTGCAAACATTTGGTTTCCTTACCTGGGCTGTAAATACTATAGTAGGTCAAATTCAAACAGTTGGCATACATATACAAAGTCTAACCTTCACTGTCTACAGAATTCTGTCCACTGTAATTAAAAAAATACTGATCCTTTAGCCTAACGGTGTCTATAGAAGTGTTTCAAGTTGCTGACCTAAGTAGCTGCCTTCCCTTTTCAAAGAGAGGACTTAATGCAGCCCTGCTTAAGACAATGCACAAGATAATTGCACAGTGCTGCTACACAGATGTGAAAGGAGCCGTTTCAAAAGGAAGGGAAGCTCCATGCTATGTTCTTCAATTTGCATTGAGTGTTACTGGTTCCTTTTAGTAACATTTGTAAAACAAATGACACAATTTAATGCTATTCATTTAGCAGGGGTTTAAGTGCCATACTTTTATTTGGACTATCTCAGCATGATTCATTTTAATGAATATTTCAGAAGCTTTCAATTGTTCTTGATCTACCCTGTATGAGTGGATATTTTCTCATGCATTTATTTCCTCCCTTGAGCTAGTTGGATAAATCCACCTCAGTTTCCAAAAATGAGGTTTTTCCTTAATGGGAGTTTGAGCATTGAAAATTTAACTAAAGCCTGAAGATCTTGGAGTTTGAACATGGTATATGAAAGCAGATCTCTCAAGTCTTTCAAATGGAATTTCTTTTAATCTCTTATCCTTTGCAGTGTTAAGAATCTACATGTCTCAGCATCTTTAGGACTTGGTTCTCCATTTTCTGTGTCCTTCCAGAGCATGTTATCACCACCAGCAACATTTAAGCTGCCTATATAAAGTCCCTTCCCATTATGGGATCAGGATCATGACCCAGGTCTGTTATCAGCTGTTATTGATTGGGGAAGAACTATCTTTACACTTGACATTGATGTCTTACCAGTCAATGTCAACAGATAGCAAAAAAATATTTCATTAGTAGCAGAAAGGTATATTAAGAGAAAACATTACTCTACAAAGTATATATTGTAGCCTTGTACCATCTATCTTATGATGGGAATAAATAACCAATCTTGTTCACAAAAAGTCCTTCCTAGAGTGCCAAGGGCTATTTCAAGGGGTTGCCGTTGCCTGGGAATGTACTGAAAGGGACAGGGGGAACATTTCCACAGGAGCTGACAGCAAGGATGGGAACAAAGCCTGGAGAAGGATGCTATGGCAACACTGGCCCTGGACAGTGAAGAAAAGTCCTACTAGCAGTGGGACAAAGAACTACCTCAACACCAGAACAGTTGTGTGGAGCAGTACACCCCTTTTTTAGCGTTTTAGTAGTATTCATCAGGATGTCACCGAAATCGGGAAGAATGAACCTCTTAACACCAATGTAGTGTTAAAAGGCCGGCATTCTTTATTCACGGCACCGGATGCACGGGGGATCGCTCCACCTAACCTGCATACCTATAAGCAGCAACTTGCCCCATTTATACGTAGCAAAGTATTACATATCCATAAAGTTTCCCGATATGCCTATACATATGCATAACCTGTCTCCGCTTTGTATTAAAGTTAGCTTCAGGTGGTCATTTCCATAAATCCCTCCCCACTGCGCTTGCTCAGTGGCTCCTTGTGGTGGTTGTCAGGGGTCGTGGGGATGAAGGCTGCTGGCTCTTCTTCGTCACCGCTAGTAACCCCTTGTTCTTGCACAGACTCAGTTGCTCCTTGGCTCTTGCCCAAACTGCAGGGTTGGTGTAGACCAATTCTTGAGGTAAACTCCTGGTTCTTATCAAAAAAACTGTCCTTCGTAAGGAGCCACAAATCTTCCTGCATCAATTAGTTCTCATTCCTTCTAGTCTAGCAACCTTGGCAAACCATTATTATCCTTCTGCTCCATTCCCTCCCCCCCCGCCGGTTCTTCCCATCCTTGAATAGGGTTCCAAATTTAATAAGTAGCTATGCTACTGACTTACAAAAAACATCCAAGCTAGACACTATTAGAAAAACATCCAAGTAGACACTACTGACTTTAGCAAAACATCCAAACTAGACACTACTGATTTTTAGCAAAGCATCAGCAAATTAGACAATGAGGCCTAAATCTTATGCATGTAGGCCACTTACATCTGGGGGTCTTTCGACCCTTAAGGTATCAAGGACAGTGACTGGCACAAGTACAGGATTAAATAGCTAGATGTCCTGAGAGGACAGAAGACATTTCCAGCAGCAGTTCTCAAAAATGGGGCAGGTATAGGAGAAGTTGAGGAAAATAAGGAGAGAAAACAGTTAGATACTGTAGTGGATGCCCATGAAATGAGCAGGCAACTGATTCAACCATGGCTGAGGCTTTTATGATACTCCTGTGTCCTGCACTCCATGGCCAACTGCACTTTCTGAAATCAGTGGTCTCCTATTTTAGAGTTCCAGAAGCTGTAGTGCTCATTTTAAGTATCAGTTTATGATCCATTACTGTATGCTATTGCAGTATTGTATGCATGATGCAGGCCAGGATGAATTAAATAAGCAAGGTTGGTTTTAGCAGAAAACCAAGTTAGAACTTATATTCTAATAACTTTGTTGCTTTCAGCAGAAGCTAAGTCATGATCTCTATTTCTAAACACAATCCTCACCATAGCTACTTGATTGTATTTTTCTTGCCTCATCTAATTACCTTTACTTACTTTCAGTCTACTTACTTGCTTTAACTGATTGTTCATTCCTGGATTTTCCTCAGGAGATTTTAATACATAATCTAGTTTTGATTATAACCTTGCATTGTTTTAGGAACACAAGCAAGAATGGGCCTTAAATGCCTCAGAAAGCTGTTAGGGTGTTTATTTTGTTATGCAGCTTCCTTACTCATGCACATTAGGAATACGGGGACTTAAAAGGCAAAATTTATCTTCCATTTCAGCAGTAAAGGAAAACTACTCAGAAGGTCCATAAAAGCTCCATCAATGCAGCAGTTGTTTACTTGCATTTGTTTCTGGTATGGATTCAAGGCACTGTTTTATAGGAAGCCCTTGACCCAGAACATGCCTAAGTCAATCAGAACTCATAGATTGCCCAGTATGTATGTATGGCCAGCTTCGTCCCAGTTGGTTAGTAGTTATTAGTGGATTCATCCACCATTGATTTTTCTACATTTTTGTCTTCTTAAAATCCAGCCGCTGGGCTCTTCCACCAGCAGCTCAAATACCCTGTTCTTATCTTTACAACTCACCCACCCATTTATGTGTATTTACTACTGCAAGAAATTATGCAGAGCCTCTGTCTCAGAGAGCAGCAAGAACAGGGTAGGCTCCATAGGAGTAAGTGAACCAGGGGTGACTACAGCACAAACATCACCCTCACTAACCAGGAGGGTTAGTCTGGAGGGGATAAGCAGAACATGGTGGTTATAACAGGGTCCACCATGAGTCCCACAGAAGAAGAGATCAATCAGATGCAAGCTCTAACCAAGAGACAAAACCAAAAGTACTTACCATATTGGGCCAATACTCATCCAGAAGACAAAACCAAAAATTACTTCTATAACATAGCTCCAGCAAGAACTGAATGGCCAGATCTGAGCTTAAATAGAGCATGCAGGCCAATGGGCAGAGGATGCATGAGTGGTGGCCCCAGGTGAGGCTGATCAGGGTAGTTAAGGCCTATTACTGCCCTCAGGGGCCTGATAGGCTAGACCTTGATCACTGATATGCCTACTTTACCTGCCTTTTGTCTGACTTTTACCCATACCCTGAAGCTTTTCCAAAGACTTTTAAACAAAACAACTCAGGATGGCTGTAGTTTGCTATAGCATCGCCACAGTTCGGTGTAAGGTTATTTCCCTGAATGCTGAATTTCAGAAAGCAAAGAGGTCAGGATTAATGACTGCATGCCTATATCCACAAGCCCTTGTGTTACATTTTTACTTCTGATTATACCCTAGACATTCCTAAAAGCAGTAGAGGAAAGGCCCTGCTTTGGGAAGATTCTCTTTTCTCTGGTAATTCTTAAGGAGAGAGTATATTTGGCATCCCACATGAACAGACTGCTACAGGATTTTTATTCAGGCAAGAGCATTTATGCTGTTTATTGTCACCTGTTCAAAGGAAGCGGGCACAGCAGAGGTAGGAAGAGTTTTGCAGGGAGGTGAATGGAGGACAAAGAGCAGTGCGGGAGGGATCAGCACTAACCCCCCACTTCCACACACACCTCTCCTGGATCCTAGACTTATTTTGTGAAGTCTGGGACAGTGTTCAACAGGTACTTTGCAAGCTGACCTTGAGATTGTGCCCTGAAGGGATGCTAAAGGGTTAACAAAAAGACCTTTGTGAAGCTAACTGTAGCTAGAATATGATAAGAGCCCTGAGTAAACAGAACATCCTTGAGAAAGAAAGTTCAGCCAGTGGCTTGTAGCTGATAGCTGTAGGATGTGGCTCACAGTGGGAGATGCCAATCTGTCTGGGAGCTTTCCAGATGGTATCTCTTTGTAACAGGATTAACAGATCCTGAATGGGTTCTTCAAGTCTCTCTGAAGAAGTCAGGAGACCCTAATGTAATAAATAAATACATAAGGAATTTGTTCTCAAACCAGCAGATGGGGAGGGGGAAGGTCCCCCCCTTACTCCTTGTGTTTTTTGTTACATCCTTTGTTTAAAGTCACTGTTGTGCAAAACTCATGGGACCACTTTCTGATACATCGATAAATTACCAATTCCTGAGTGGCGACATCCTGCTAAGTAAACAAGCACGAATCCTTCCTGCCTCATGCTGGGCCAACATGGCCAGATAAGGAAAGAAACTGATCTACAACGTGGAGGAAGACTATGACCTTTATCCTCACGACCACCAGAAAGATACCAGGATGTGCCACGTAGACCCGGGACTACTAAACTATAAAAAGGGACTCTGGTGGGGGTGAGGTGCGCGCCGTTGGTGGAGCAGGAGACTCCCCGGCCGCCCAGCGCTGTTTTGCCTGCTTGATTGCTTGCTTGAATAAATTCGGTCTTGATAAATATAATCGGCCTCAAATGCTTATTACAATTGGGTGCCATGACTCGGATACAGGACAATTTGGTCTGGAACCTGAGCTCGAGGGGGGCGCCCCATCTTCGGATAGCCCTCGGGTGGCTGATTCCTTGTCCAAATCTTGTACGTCCGAACTTTAAATTTGGGCAAGCAGGCAAAAGAACCCGCGGTACCCCATAATTTTTGTGCACAAAGATCCGAACGAAGACTCAGGATTGAGTGAGTATTTGCGTGCATCCGTTCGGTCGGGGTGGGTTTCCCGAGGTGCAACTGACTGAGGAACGAAGCGAGTGCGGACCCTCTTGTAGTGCAGTTCCCATTGCCCGTGAGGGCATGGGCCACGAACGAGGGGAGCGTGTGTGAGTGTACGGAGGCACCTCGGAAGATGGGGCAGAAGAAAAGCAAGCCTTCTGATCCCATGGGTAGTCCAAGGATAGGGCTACCCGATATACCGCCAGACAGTCCTTTGGGGTTAATGCCCACTGGGGGGGACTGGCCGTCTAGGCAAGGAAAGAATAAAGAAAAGATAGTACATTATTGTATGCAGGTATGGGGTGGGAGACAAATAAGGAGGGACCACCTATATTGGCCCATTTTCGGTTCCTTTGAAGATTGGATTTGTCAAGCTCTAAACATATATGTGAATTCCAAAGGACCCCCCAAATATGATAGTTTATAATGGAGTGCTTAAGGTTGGCTCAACAAAGGTCAAAGAAAAGGGGGGACTGAAGGGAGGCTAAAGGGTTAACAAAAGGACCTTTGTGAAGCCAACTGTAGATCCATCTTAAATTGCTAGCATTGTGTTTCAGATTAACTTACTAATCATATGAAGTAAACTATAGATAAGAAACCAACACTGTAGGGAATGTGGAAGAGGGGAGATGAGTAGGAGATGGCCCATCTTTGTTACAGGCCTTGGAAAGCACCTAGGAGAACAAAGTGTCTGGCACTTTGTCGATATGAGGATAGCCAAGGATGGGGAGCTGGTTGGTACCGGCTGTGTTGTTCTGACAGCGGAATAAGGAGAGTAGAAGCTGGAGTTCACCAAAAGGACAAGGTGAAGAAGAGGAGTGGATGAAGTAAACGACCCCTGAAGACCACCGACTCAAATCACTGAGCATGTGCAGTTGGGAGGGACTTATGGAAATGAACTCTTGAAACTAATTTTAATACAAGCGGGGACAGGTTATGCCTATGTATAGGCGTATTGGGAAACTTCATGTATATGTAACACTTTGCTACATATAAACAGAACAAGCTGCCGTGTTGCGGCGCGCACGATTTTGGTGGGACTACCCCCCGTGCTGCCCAGCGCTGAATAAACATACCTACTTTACAATCTTACAGATTGTAGAGTCTGTTTTCTGCACGTCAGTTTGGCGAGCCAGGCAGGAGACTCTCTGCTGGACCGTGGGATCGACTGTGGAGCGGACGCCCCTGGGCGCACCCCGAGCACTTTCCTCGGAGGAGCCTCCGCTGCCAGCCGCTCACCGCGGGAGCAGACAAGAACCTCCTGAAGCCGCGGAGGAAAACGGTATGTTGTATGGGAAAGGCCTGTAAGTCGTACGCGTGGCCGGGGCTGCTGGTAAATCGCACAGAGACGTCTGGCGTGCAGCGTAGTCCCCGTGCGGAAGGGGGGCACCTGGGCCAATAGAGCGGCCAAGGAGGGTACCCGGGCTGATAGAGCAGCCAGGGAGATTTGCTGACCAATAGAGCAGCCGCTAGCGATCTTGGGAATAGATCGAGCAAATCTGAGGTCACCGCTGCATCCCGGTGTCGGGAGCCAGGAAGGACCTGTAATGACCGTAGAAGAAGGAGGAGAAGGGTAGGCGGGCCTCCTTGCAATTGGCTTGGGTTTCATGACAAGGGGATTTGCTGACTGATGGACCTGCTAATGACCGTAGAAGAAGCAGGAGAAGGGTAAGCAGACCTCCTCGCAATTGCGCTTGGTTTCATATTTGCAGCTGCTGGACAGATGTTAACTGGAGTGATAATTGTACCATTTGAATGCCCGGGAATTTTATGTTAAACGTCTATTATCTTCGTGTGTGTGTGCGTTTGAGACACAGCATCACTGTGAAGTGAGTGGTGTACTTTGGTATTTAGTACGTGCTTTTGGTATTGGTAAACTTATGTAACCCCCATAAGTTTTGTACTTTTGGCAATACGGATTTATTGATGCTGAACTCAGATACTGGCTTGTTGACACTGAATTTGGATATAGCTGTCAGGCATTGGAAAATTGATAATTAAGTGTGAATGAGCCGAGTTAACTCTGGTGGTGACTGGGGTGAATGAATGAGTAACTGAGACACGATACGATTGTAAAGTGAGTGTGGGAAATCTGGAGAATCGTGCATTTCATCATGAAAATTTACATGAAACCTCCTTAACTAAGATTTGCCCTGTTTATGTGAAACCTCTTCGTCTAGAATTTGCCTTGTCTAATGAATGGGGTGTACTATAGTCAAGATTTTTTGTGTTGCTTTCCTGGGAAGACTGCCCCCTCCTTATCTGAGTGATAAAATGAGTGCCCCTGGAGGCAGGGAAGTTTTGTTTGATTTCTTGGAGAAACATAGTGCCCAGCCTTCTGTACCAGGTGTGGATTGGGCGCAGAACAATTGGCACGATTTGCAGAGCGTTGTAGACTGAATGGTTGCTCTGAAAAAAGACACCAGGGCTCAACATGGCAAAGGGAAAGCCATTGTCTGTGACAAGTCGAGGTTATTGAGATGGTCTGTGGGAGAATGGTGGAGATGCAGAATCAGTGAGGAGGGATGGGAGGACTGCAAAGCGGTGGTATTGTGGAGAAGGGCCCCCTAGCTGGAGGTGGCATGGGAGAGAGGAGGGTGAACAGTAGGATAATTGCAGCCTTGGAAGTAGGTGCTGGAAGAAGCAGAGGAGTCCCTTTTAGGGGACAAGGACATTTAGGTGGAATGATATATGGAGGGGCCTGCCGGCTAGGCCCCCAGCTGGTGAGAAACAATGGGTACACTGCAAGAAGGAGGGTCACTGGAAGCAGGAGTGTCCCTTGCAAAAGCACTCCAGTCCCCTGTTACTTGCAGAAATTAATGAGGATATTTGACGGGGACAGGAGGAATATCTCCCAGCGGAACCTCTGGTTACAGTCAAGCTGGGCAAAGAGAAAATTGAATTCTTGGTAGAGGAATTCGTGAAGTTAGGCTGCTGTTTAAGACTTTGACAATGAAGTTTGGAAAGTGATGGGTCAGCCATCAGTTCCTGTATTTGCCTAACTTTCTCAAGCCATTGTTGGGAAGGGATCTGCTTGAAAAATTGGAAGCAGAAATCAAATTTAAGGGCAGTGAATTTTAATTCCAGAGACTAAATATATCGAGGTAGAAGCTTTATTGTTGCAGGACACCAACCTCGAAAAGAAATTCATACCGACAGAAGTGAATAATGCAGTAATTCCAATTGTTTGGGCTGGAGAAGTTCCAGGTAAATCCAAAAGAGCTAAGCCTATGAAAATTGACTTGAAACCAGGATCGACTCCCGTAAGAATTAAACAATATCCTCTAAAATTAGAAAGCAGAACACCTTAATATTGCCTGTAAAAGAGGCTAATGGAAAAGATTATAGACTAGTTCAAGATCTGAGAGCAATCAGATAGCACAGGAAATCCATCCTGTGGTTGCAAACCTTGTTAACTCACCGAGAAACAAGAATGGTTTACAGTGCTAGATTTAAAAGATGCCTTTTTCTGTATTCCTTTCGAGCCTAAGAGCCAGGAGCTTTTTGCTTTTGAATGGGAAAACCCTGAAACTGGGAGGAAAACACAATACATGTGGACAGTCTTACCACAGGGCTTTTAGAATAGCCCGACTATTTTTGGAAACCAACTGGCACAAGAATTAGAAATTTGGAAGAAAAAACAGTCAAGGGACTTTGTTACAGTATGTAGATAACATACTGATTGTAACAGAAACAGAAGAACAGGGCACAGCACTAACAATTGGCCTCCTGAACTTTACTGGAACTAGTGGTTATCAGGTGTCAAAAAGGCCCAGATAACACAGAAAGCCGTAAGTTCCCTGGGTTTTGAAATTTTAAGAGGACAAAGACAATTGGGAACTGAGGAAAAAAGAAGCAATTTGCTGCCTCCCTGAACCCAGGACTTTGAAAGACTACAAGCATGTCTGGGAATGGTGGGATGGTGTCATCTATGGATTATGAACTATGGACTTTAGGTATGAACAACTTAAAGCTTCTAATGGTTTTACAGACTGGACTGACACTGGTAAGTCTGCATTCAAAGAACTAAAGCAAGCTTTGATGAAGGCACCAGCTTTGGGTTTGCCAGTCCTCACAAACAGAAGGGAGGGCATTGGCTATACCCTAGCAGGATGTTAAAAGTACCAAGCAGTGTTGCTGGAACAGGATGACGTCCATCTAAAAGCCACCATCATTGTTAACCCTGCCATGTTCCTGACAAGTGGTCAAGCCAAAGGAAAGCCGGAACATGATTGCTTACAGGTGATCAAGGAAGTCTACTCAAGCTCACTGGACCTTAAAGACACCCCATTAGAAGAGCCGGATTTGGAACTGTATACAGATGGAAGCAGCATTCGGTCTTGATAAATATAATCGGCCTCAAACGCTTATTACAGTTGCATCCTGCGGGGGTTCTCACCGCACCAGAAAGAAAAGATGCATTTTCTCACAAAATGCCTCATACGCCGTCCCAGGAAACTGAATCTCATCAGCTGGGAATGACTATCCATCTTTTGATGCTACATCATTCAATTTTCCTTCAGCTAGCCTTCCTAGCTGCCATGCAAGTACCTGCATGGCAGGATTTTCCTGCTTGTTCCACAGCTCCTCTCTCAGCCCCCTGACTGAAGGGACTTTCCCTGAGACAATCATTACATGATGGCCAAGTTGTTCCACCTCTCATCCTGTCCGTACTCAGCTGAGGACTTCTCTATCCCATGGAAGACACCCAGAAATTTCTCCTGTGGTGCGCCTGTCCTCACCCCTTCAGTGAAATTACCTGCAACATTGGCCAAGTTAAAATGTGTCATCAGAAGTTGAAGAATGTTTAAATAAAGCATTTGCTGGCTGCTTGGTATGGGTACAATATAAACATTTCTTCCTGTGAATCTTCATTCTTATTTCCTCATCCCCTCCCACCCGTCTCTCCGGATTTGTTTCATTTATATCACAAGAGGGCACCCTTTGCCTGACTACAGTGTTTCCCATCTGCAGCTTGAAGGGGAAAAAGCTCAAAACAGGAAAGTCCTTGGACTGATACTGGGCTTAGGAGGAGAGGGGCACTGAAGGAAGAGCCCCTGGGGAACAGCCAGTTGCACCTGCAGTGGCAGTGACCTCTCCCTTAGCTGGGAGTGATAAATATTCACTCTCCTCTGCATCATCCCTGTAGGACAAGGACTCCTGCAATTTTTAAAACTGACATACTAAAAATAAGGTATTTAAACAAACCAACTGTATAACACTCTGCACTGAAAATGCTCTCTCAGTCATGCTGAAGCTAACTGAAATACAAGTCTTCTTTCCTTCACTGTTAACTGTTCAGACCTCCAAGCAACCTAACTGCCAAAGCAATATAAAACTATTTTGCCAGGTTATGCAAAGAGCACCATTTTGGCCATCAGTTGCTTGGCTTTCTCCCCTGCTGACAAGGTCCTAGGCTCCTGGCGAGAATCGTGCCTGAAATATTCTGTCTGCCACAAGTACGTGCCTGTAATGGCCCACAGCCAGCGAAGCAGATGACTTTGCCCTCTAGGCCCCTTAAGCCTCTAGTACCATTCAAGACATGCTGAAGGTTTCTCTCAGCCTACAGTTCCTCTGGAAGGATCTGGGCCTCCCCTAGCTCCTGAGCCAAGCCTGCCAGTTGCAGGTAAAGAATATCTGATACCCCAGGGCACCTGAACTCCTGCTCTGCCTGTAGTTATCTGAAGTACATCCCTGGGGCATCTCCCCTGTGAGGAAAGGCTGAGAGAGCTGGGCTTGTTTTAGCCTGAAGAAAAGACTGAGAGGGGATCTCATCAACACATACAAGTGTCTTAAGGGTGGATGTCACGAGGACGGAGCCAGACTCTTCGCAGTGGTGCCCAGCGACGGGACAAGGGGCAATAGGCACAAACTGAAACATAAGAGGTTCCAGTTGAATATGTGGAAGAACTTCTTTACTTTGAGGGTGACAGAGCACTGGAACAGGCTGCCCAGGGGGGTTGTGGAGTCTCCTTCTCTGGAGATATTCAAAGCCGGCCTGGATGATGTCCTGCACAACCTGCACTAGGTGAATCTGTTTTAGCAGGAGGGTTGGACTAGATGACCTCCCAAGGTCCCTTCCAACCCTTGCCATTCTGTGATTCTGTGACTTTAGACATCACTGAACACTCAATAGCTTGTTTTGACTCTATATCCATTGCTAGTAATGAGAGTTTACATACCCAATTCAGATGCCAGCACCTGCATTTAGATACCTTCATCCGTGAGCCAAGTCCCACCCCTATATTGCAAAGGAAAGTTCTTTTAGACCAGCAGCCCACCAGCATGAATGCACCTACTTCCTCTGCTGTGAATTTTGGTTGAAATCTGAAGAGCAGCATCTCATCAGGTTTACCCCCTCGCTAACATTCCTGCAAACACTTTTACCAACACTGACCCATTCAACACAGTACCATGGCTAAGTGTCATGGATCAGTTCCTTAATCTGATAAGTGCCAACCTCTTCCTATTAACAGGGTGAACAGCCTTTCACACTATTCACAGGAAAAGAAGATTCCTGCCTGGCTAGTTTACTGAGCCCTTTATACTCTGAAGCATTTGAAGATGTATAGCTACAAACCTAATTTTATTCAGAATAATTTCCCAGACCAACTGTCCAAAATCTTGGGGAACAGAAACCTTTTTTGTGTACCCCCAGTTACCGGCATCAGTTGTTCTAGTTCCCTCAGGTTACATTGCTTTGCTCATTTCCCCTTGGTTAGCTTTCAATCTTTTGGTCTCTGAGGTCAAGCAGCTGTTTAAAACAAGCCAAGCCGCTCTTATATTAATTTCATTACTAGCCAACATATTCACAAATAATTACTGAAAACCAGCTAAATATACAGCTGCTACTCTTCCCAAGACATTATGCAACTAGTATTATTTTGCAAGGCAGTTAATAAAAAGGAAAGAGTTTTATTCTTTGCAAAGAAAAGCAGCATTTAAATAATCCAATTAAATACTCTCTATTATATAAATTGAAATTCTGTATAGAAAGGAATATAAATGGACTTCCATAAATGCATGCTTTGCTTCTAAAGGTGACTGACTGTTTCTTAACAAGTATCTAATAGCACATCAACAAAAAGCGTACTGTCCCCTAAAATTCTGCATTATAAAAGCAATCTTCTGGGATGAAAAGACTTGATTTTGCATGGATTGTAAGGGAAATTTTGTCTGTTAAAACATTAACACTGTGATGCACTGTTCTCATATATTTACCTTTCTTTTTTCCTTGAAACTTAATCTAATAATGACATATCCTGTGAGTATTGCTCCAGAATATATTTTCATTACAGTCCTTATGTATTTATTTATTACACAACTAGTGGTTCAGGGCACTGCAAGGAGTGCCAGCAGGGAGTGACAGAGGTGATGGGTGGGCATGCAGAGAGCTCGCACACAGCCATCAGAACTGGCGCCAGACTGTTGGCAGCTGCCTCCTCAGCAGCGACTGCAGTGGGACCGGTTGTCCTCAGTCCTTAGGGACACCACGAGGCCTCGCCTTGTCTTTTGCAGCAGCCTCAGAGCGCAGCATCAATGCAGTCCTAGACTGTATACAGATGGAAGCAGCAGCTTTGACTGAAAAGGAAAACGTCTGTCTGGGTATGTGGTAACCACCACCAATAAGGTAATTGAATCGTGAGCCCAGAAGGCTGAAATAATAGCGCTTACCAGGGTGCTAGAATTGAGCCAAGGAAAACACATCAACATATGGACAGACTCTAAATATGCTTTTGGAGTAGTCCACACATGGAGTGATGTGGAAAGAAAGAGGACTTTTGTCGGCACAAGGAACCACCATTCAGCATGCAGAACAAGTATTGAAATTATCAGAAGCCATCCAGAAGCCAGCAGCAGTTGCAGTAATGCACTGTAAGGCACACCAGTCAGGTAAAACTGTCCCCAAAACAGGTAATCGATTGGCAGATGAGGCTGCTAGAGAGGCTGCAGAAAAAGGCATCCTAGCTTTAGTCCCGGAAAGGGGTAAAGGAGTATAACCTTACCTAAAGAACCCCCTTTCTATGAGGCAGTAGGGGTAAATAGTACATATAATTTTAGCACTAAAAATGCACCCTCCCAGTGCTCCTGGGGAGATAGGAGGAAGGGAATAACCATGCAACACGTCTCTGGAACAGGAGCCTGCATAGGCAACATACGGGGACCAAAATGAAGGCTTTGCAGCTCTTTCCTTCCCACAATAGGGAAAACTAGTGAAATGTGGGTCATTCCCTCAGAAGGGGCCCGGTGGATATGTTCAAGAACAGGCCTTACTCCGTGTGTATCCCTAAAGGTGTTTAATGCTTCTAGCGAATATTGCATCCAGGTTGTCATTGTCCCGAGAATATTATATCATTCAGAGAAAGTAGTCTATGATCACTGGGATATAGAAACACCCCATATCATAAAAAGGGAGCCCATAACTGCCATCACAATAGCCATATTGTTGGGTATTGGGGCAGTGGGGGCAGGGACGGGAATAACGTCTCTTATCCAACAACAACAAGGTTTCAACTCCCTGATGGCAGTGGTAGACAGGATTGGGAACGAATAGAAAAGTCAATTACCGCATTAGAAAAGTCTCTAACTTCACTATCAGAGGTAGTGTTACAAAATAGAAGGGGAATGGATATTCTTTTTCTACAGCAAGGGGGGGGCTCTGTGCTGCTCTAAGAGAAGAATGTTGCCTTTATGCTGATCACACAGGGGTAGTACGAGACACTATGGCCAAACTGCGGGAAGGTCTCAAAAAACGCAAAAAGGAAAGGGAGGCCCAACAAGGATGGTATGAATCGTGGTTTAATCATTCTCCCTGGTTAACTACACTGTTGTCAACCATTGCCGGACCTTTAATGTTGTTGATGCTCACTCTAACCTTTGGGCCTTGCATCTTGAACAGAGTGATTAGATTAGTAAAGAGTAGATTAGAGGCGGCCCATTTAATGCTGTTAAAAAGGCAATACGAACACCTAGAGGATGATGAAACCAGTAAAGGAGAGACTCTAATTCTCTCTCTAGCCCGAGAGACCGTCGCTCGTTTTGAAGAACAAAATGTAAAAACTAAAAGGGGGGAATTGTAATAAATAAATACATAAGGAATTTGTTCTCAAACCGGCAGATGGGGGGAAGGTCCCCCCCTTACTCCTTGTGTTTTTTGTTACATCCTTTGTTTAAAGTCACTGTTGTGCAAAACTCATGGGACCACTTTCTGATACATCGATAAATTACCAATTCCTGGGTGGCGACATCCTGCTAAGTAAACAAGCACGAATCCTTCCTGCCTCATGCTGGGCCAACATGGCCAGATAAGGAAAGAAACTGATCTACAATGTGGAGGAAGACTATGACCTTTATCCTCACGACCACCAGAAAGATACCAGGATGTGCCACGTAGACCCGGGACTACTAAACTATAAAAAGGGACTCTGGTGGGGGTGAGGTGCGCGCCATTGGTGGAGCAGGAGACTCCCCGGCCACCCAGCGCTGTTTTGCCTGCTTGATTGCTTGCTTGAATAAATTCGGTCTTGATAAATATAATCAGCCTCAAAACGCTTATTACACTAAGATTAAAACATTGACCCCCAAGATAAGGGCAAAAGGACCAGGCCTTGCCACTCAGTGAGTCAACTTATGACCATCTATGGAAGAAAGGCCCAGAGGTCATGGAAAATGACCATTGAGAAGCCTCTTCACAATGACCACTGGGGACCCCCAAAGACCACCGACTCAAGTCATTGAGCATGTGTGATTGGGAGGGGAATATGTAAATGAATTTTGGGAACTATTGTCATATGTATATAAAACTTGTATATAAGCTATGCAACTAACCCTGTGCGGCATGCACATTAGGAGGAGCAATCCCCTGTGTGTCCAGCACTGCAATAAAGAATACCTGCTTAATAGTCATCAAGACGATTGAGTCATGATTTCAGCTTTTCACAGCTTCAGTCCTGATCATAAATTTGCTTTGTAGCTATGAACAGGGAATGCCATAAGATTAATGTTATTTGGCAGGTGCAAGGGAAGTTCTCTGTAGTAATTTTTTAAATCGCATTCATTTGCAACTTGCTTTGTTTTTCCCACAACCAATGTCTTCTAACATTCTGCTAAGAAACAGCAGCACCTGGTAATCCTGGTTTTGCGTACTTTCCTTTCCTTGCATCTTTCCTCACCACAAATGAGAAACTCTCAATGACGTCTTAGTACCATCAGTGTCAACTTTAACCTTATTACTATCGTCAGTGTTATGCTTTTGCTGGATATTAGAAAAAATGTATTAGGATGTTAGAAAGTGGACCTGATTTTATAACAAGTTGCTATTCCTGTACAAGCAGTGGTATATGAAAACACAACTTTCACATTTCTTTCCCTCAGATAGGCAAGGCTATATACCCTAGTCGTGCAATGGGGAAAGAATATGGTGAGAAACAGTGCAAAACCTCCTGGGGAATGTGTCTTCTACTGGAAGTCTTTTTACATCAAACCTGATGCTTTCTGCAGGCAGGGTCACATAGGAGGAGAGAGGCCATAGTGCGGCACAGCTAATGGGATGCATACTAATTTCAAGGGTTGTAACATTTGTCAGTGGTACTGGTCATGTGAGTGTTAAAAATTAGAGGAAACATCTTGAGAGGAATGCATGCCTGATGAATAATATACCCCAACTATGTTGGATCTTTTAAACTTTGGTTTTTCTGTTTGAAACCAGTGAGAAGCAGCTTATCATGGATGCCCTGAATAAAAATCAGTTCTTGAAGAGACTGGAGCCTCAGCAGATCCGAGATATGGTGGAATGTATGTATGAAAGGACTTTCCTGCAAGGGAGCTACGTCATCAGACAGGGAGAGCCAGGCTACCACATTTTTGTGCTCAAAGGTGAATACTGCTTACTTGTACAACACACAAGTGCAAGAAACAGGAAAGTAATGCAGAAGTCTTTGCAGGAAACCACAACGATGGTGTTTGTGCTCTTAAATAATTTATGCTGGCCCTGCTGAGGGCAATGCAACTTTACCTGCGACTTTTATGAAACAGAGTGAGAGCAACAAAAAGTGCTCTAGAAACTCGAACCTTGATTTAATGCTATTTTGTGACCTTTCTTATTTCTGAAAGCCTAGAGGCCAGAAAATCTTTTCTGTTGTTGTTACAGCCAACCCTTTCTTCAAAGGAAGATCAGGTATAATTTAAAATACAGAAAACTGCTCAATGGTGAAGCCACTTCTGAAATAAACTTACTTTTCAACATTCGTGAGAGCTTATACCAGTTTTCTGTGTTATGGGAAATTGAGAGGTGAGGTCTGAGTTTACTGTTCTCAAAGCTTAGAGGTGTTTTTTTTTTTAAACAGCAGCTTGTTTTTCCTGGGGAAAAAAACCCCAAGCTTTAGGATAAGAAGACTTTCCTACAATAATGCCAACAGGTCTGAAGTAATCTCACTTCAGTCATCTGTGCTGATTGCTGCCATGTTTACACTCAAATTACAGATCAGCCATAGTGGAGCCCAAGTTTAACACCTGAAAGTTCAATTGACCTAGCTGCAATGCTCTCTTTCATCATCTCACCATAAAAAAAAAAAATCAGTATTTGTGATTAATTTGCATACTTCATCAATTCTGGACCACTAGAAGAGCCTCATATGAATTACAGTTCATGCTGTAAGGAGTATGTTCTGTTGAGGCAGGAATATTTAAGCTAGGAGCATACTGGTATATGTTGGAAAGCACATCTTCTGTCTTCTTGCTTCATATGGATTGGTTAGTTTGAAAAATTGGTGGTAACTGTGTTAGGATAGCATAGATGGTACAGGGAGAAAGAGGAGACAGGATTTGTAATGGGTGGTCATGTTCTTGCTAAACAAAATGATAACATTTTGAAAAACAGATGAAACATGGGGAAGAAGTTGTGCACCTGGAAATTTTTCTGGCATATTAAACCTGTTCTGAGGAGTCAGTGGGTGTCTTGGAGAGAAGAGGGCCAAACTTTAAGAACATGTTTAAAGGAAGGTTTTTTTGGGCCATAAGCTGTGAAAAAATGCAGACTTTCTTTGGCTTTTGCTAGGTTTGTAGTAGGGCTCAAGGACAATTTCTTAAAGGACGATTTAACGTGCTTTTCATTTTTCTGCCCTCTCCTTTGCATTCTGCACATATATACACATACACGTGTATGAACAGACAAGCCCCATGAGTAATTTCTCCTGTATTCACTATTTTAAGACTTGTTTGTCTACACCACACTAGGATAGCTCAACCATACTGACTGTTTTGTTGTAGCAAAGGTTTATCCCATCAGGATTTAGAATGGTGCTTTTCCATGGCCTTTTTTAGTGTTGAAAAGTTTCTCTCAAGCTTTCCTTCCCTTCCAGAGCAGATCTGTAGATTAGCAATAAATTTAAAAAAAAAAATGTCTACTGGTTTATACGTGTGTTTCAAAGCACTGTTTGCATCATTGCTCCCATTCCTGTGTTCCCGGGAATGGCAAAGCCAGGAATCCATTGATTTGTTTTCCCTTTGCTCTGTGCCATTGAGCTCAGTTTTAATACCCATTATTCTAACGGTTTTTGACAGAGGGCAGTCTGGAAGTCTTTCAGCAGAATAAACTACTCTCCTCAATACCTGTGTGGACAGCATTTGGTGAACTAGCCATTTTATACAACTGCACACGGACAGCCTCTGTGAAAGGTACCTAAGGTTTATTATAACAACATTGCTCAAAATTAAAACTATATACTCTTGTGAGGTCCCTAGTATATGCATATTTTCTTTGAAGTTTTCATTTAATAGATGTCTGCATGTCCTGATTATCTACAGTAAGCTCAGGTTTCTTTCCTTGAGTTCTTTCTGCTTGGGAACTCTAATAATACTATGCCATGAATATAATTCAATCTCTAGCATGACCTTTGATAAACAATTAGGCATCTCCAAAGTAATCTGGTTAGCCAAATCTGTGGCAAACTAACTGCTAAGGGAGGATTATGTTTTAATGTTGAATGATTTAGTAGCAGTGATGGTCTTTGGCTCTTATGTTTTGTGTCAAATGCTGAAATTACAGTGAGTTTGAAAAGATATTAGAACCATGGTGTTTTTAATAGAACAGATAAAACTTAATTGAAGAGGAAATAAAATGTGTAGAAATGAGTTGCTTTTGTACTTCTTTTAGTTCTCTATCATTAAGTAACTGAGTCTTGCCGAGATCCATTTGAACCTGGCATTTGTGACTGGCACTCGGGAGAAGATTTGTTTGATCTCAAATGTGGTAGTGGGAGAGATGAAACTTCTAGGTGAGACATGCTGCTTCTCTGAGGCAAATACTGGCTCCTGCTTTGTGTTTACCAGCTGACCAGGATGGAGTTGTTAAATGTTGCTCTGATCCAAATATCCCTCTTCCTGCATAAGGCTAGGTATTCATCCATTAAGTACCCCTTGATTCCTTTTCTAACCTTCTCTAACACTTCTCACTATTCCATAAGTATTACTTGTGGTTGAAGGCTAATTTCTGTTTTTGTCTAAATCTGCAGGAACTTTGAACCACCAGTAAGCATGAAGAGTTCATGTTGACTTAAAAACAAGCAAATGGAATAAAACAAGAAGTTGTTTGCTTTAAAAGCTTCTGGTCTTTCTTCCTGCACCCAGTTTAAGCACTTACAGCATTGCTGGCTGTGCAGATGGAAGTTATTAAATGTAATCTGTTTTTGTTCCTGCCTGATAAACAGAACAGTATCAATAATGTGATTATTTTTCGCATTAGCATGCTGTTCTACTTGAATATAGTCCCTGTTTTTCTTTTTTGCCTATTAGCATTATAAAGTAGTGTTTCTGCATAGTAAGATGTTATGCTGCTTTAGACCTTTGTTAACATTAATTGGTTTTGAGATAGGACAAGAATTGTCCAATTATGGCCAAGAAAGGGTTTTTGAATATGTAAAATCACTGCAGAAACCCACCCCTCCCCAATAGCTTTCCTGTGTTTCTTGTGGACGAGGAGCAGCACAATGCCATAACTGAGCATGACTAGTAAATATATATATGTGAAAACCCTTTCTTGATGCTGGATTCATCTTGAGTGTGCTCACCAGGCACATGGAGGACTATCAGGGGATCAGGCCCAGTCAGCATGGGTTCATGAAAGGCAGGTCTTGCCTAACCAACCTGATTTCCTTCTATGACCAGGTGACCCGCCTGGTAGATGAGGGAAAGGCTGTGGATGTTGTCTACCTGGACTGCAGCAAAGCCTTTGACACAGTCTCCCATAGCATTCTGCTGGAGGAGCTGGCAGTTCATGGCCTAGATGGATGTACTCTTCGCTGGGTTAAAAACTGGCTGGATGGCCAAGCCCAGAGAGTAGTGGTGAATGGAGCTAAATCCAGTTGGTGGCCAGTCACAAGCGGTGTCCCCCAGGGCTCAGTATTAGGGCCGGTCTTGTTTAATATCTTTATCAATGACCTGGATGAGGGGATTGAGTGCACCCTCAGTAAATTTGCAGATGACACCAAACTGGGTGGGAGTGTTGATCTGCTGGAGGGGAGGAGGGCTCTGCAGAGGGACCTAGACAGGCTGGATCGATGGGCCGAGGCCAACTGTATGAGGTTCAACAAGGCCAAGTGCCGGGTCCTGCACTTGGGTCACAACAACCCCATGCAGCGCTACAGGCTTGGGGAAGAGTGGCTGGAAAGCTGCCTGGTGGAAAAAGACCTGGGGGTATTGGTTGACAGCCGGCTGAATATGAGCCAGCAGTGTGCCCAGGTGGCCAAGAAGGCCAATGGCATCCTGGCCTGTATCAGGAATAGTGTGGCCAGCAGGAGTAGGGAAGTGATCGTGCCCCTGTACTCGGTGCTGGTGAGGCCACACCTTGAATAGTGTGTTCAGTTTTGGGCCCCTCACTACAAGAAAGATGTTGCATTGCTGGAACATGTCCAGAGGAGAGCAACCAAGCTGGTGAGGGGTCTGGAACACAAGTCATATGAGGAGCGGCTGAGGGAACTGGGGTTGTTTAACCTGGAGAAGAGGAGGCTGAGGGGAGACTTTAGTGCCCTCTACAACTGCCTGAAAGGAGGTTGTAGTGAGGTGGGGGTCAGTCTCTTCTCCCTGGTAACAGATGATAGGATGAGGGGGAATGGTTTGAAGCTGCGCCAGGGCAGGTTTAGGCTAGACATTAGGAAAAACTTCTTCACCGAAAGGGTTGTCAGGCTCTGGAATGGGCTGCCCAGGGAGGTGGTGGAGTCCTCATCCCTGGAGGTCTTTAAAAGAAGGATAGATGAGGTGCTTAGGGACATGGTTTAGTGGTGGGATGGCAGTGCTAGGTTAACGGTTGGACTCGATGATCTTAAAGGTCTTTTCCAACCGAGGTGATTCTATGATTCTATGATTCTATGATCTAGTGACACCTTTTACCTGCAGTCTTTGAAAACGACAAGTGAAGGACTTTAGCCAGACAGCATTGCAATGGCTGCTGCTACCCAGCAGCAACTTTACATGTAGTAGCTGTATTTGAAACTGAGAACATGATCTAGTCCTATGTTTCTGAATTTCTCTATCTCATCTTTGAGATTACAGGCTTTTTTTCTAGCTATATAATTGCTTTATTTAGTTAAGGTGCAAAATACAGGAAATGCATGTGCAATAGTTTCGATACTTGCCATATTTTCTTCATGAAAAGTAAAGTCAAAAATGTTTTCTAGGAGAAAACCAAAACCATAGCAATACCTTTGTTCTCCCTTCCAACATCCAAAAATATTTTTTGAGCTATTTTGATAAATGGCAGTTAAGAGCATATACATATATCAGGGTTAAGTGCAATGACCAATTAAGACCAATGACTGTGCATAATTTTAAACCTGGCATTTTTTTCCTCTAAAAATGATTCTATGTTTATGATAAATTGAGGAAATCAACTGCTCTAATTTTTTTTCTGTAGCTTTCCTTTATCACAGAGAAAACATTTTTTTTCCTTCTTATAACAGAAGGAAAACTGCTGAATACGGTGTAGCACCTTTTAAAAGAAAAGATTAAATTAAATAGAATCACCTTATTTTGCTTAAAAAAATAAACAGTGCAATGTGTTCTATTGTGTCAATGATTACACACAGAAGCCACGTAGCAGTTTGCATCTTTGATGCTGGATTTTATGCATGCTTTATATATCAATATTTTTATTGCCTTTCAAAATATAATTATTAATGTTTTGATTACTTTTATTCCCTTATAAAATGGCTACATGGGAGGAAAACTGTGTGAGGATCACAGGGTTAAATGAAGCGAAATGTATTTCGTGACCTCGTTATTTCTGTCTTATTGTATATCTCACAAATATGTGTACGTAATCTGAATTAGAGATGGATCCAAGCTATAGTATTCAACATTTACCTAATAAGTTTTGAAAAACTTCAGCAAAGTTTTTGTTTCTTTCAGACCCGCTCCTTTGCAGATTACATTGCAGCTTTTGAGTGCAATGACTGTCCATGATTAGGAGTAGATCTTCACCAATGTTAAGCCCTGTTTGCCCTCAACAGTGAATGGCTAGGCTTTAAAGGTATTCAGCCTGTGGAGCTGCATGGGAAGTGCTCGTGGAGGAACCATTTGGAAATCTATGCCTTACTTTATTGAGCATTGTTTAAGTGGGAGCTGAATTATTTTAAAAGTCTGATTGCAGTAGGTGCTGAATATTTTAAAATTTGGCATTTTGAAAGAGCTAGTCTCTCTTTTACCGTGACCTGATACTGTAATGTCTTCCATCAAATCATTCGGAAAAGTTGATTTTGTTGGGTTTTGTTTTCTTAAAGCAATCACCAATACTAAAACATGGGCATTGGACAGAGAAGTGTTTCAAAATATTATGAGAGTGACCGCACAAACAAGACAAGAGCAATGCAGAAACTTCCTTAGAAGGTAAATATAATGCCTTTCTGTTTCTAATGCTTGTTTGGGCTACTTCCTAAAGTGCACAACCATGCTGCGCCTGTCTCATAAAAAGAGAGAGAAAGAGGCGCTCTTAATGCAGAGGGCATCAAAAACCTGAATATTTACCTGTCTCAATATTTTTAGGATTCACAAAATAATTTTTCTCATTTTGATTGTTCTTCTCCTGTATTACATTAGGAAACAGCAATAGGTGCTTGAATGCTTTTAAGTAATGGAAAAAATGTATACAAAGAAGTTAATGTATGGCAGGAAGTTAAAACAAGATATGAAATAAAGTTAAATATATCCCCCAACAGGAAGTTAATTTGCTGCTGAAGTAGATCAAGGAATTCCCCCTTGGTTAAAACTGCTGTCCTTTTTTAAACACACTGAGAGTTGTACAGTGCTTTTTCTTAGGAAGAAGGTCAAATTACAGGTTCCAAACCATAATTAGCTGATTTCATATTTTCTTTCTTTAACAAAGAATGACCATTCTGTCATGGCTTCAAATCAAGATCTCAAGCCTGGCCACACATAGAAAGTCTTCTGTATCTTTGCATCCATCTCCATCTTTGATTTCTATAAATACTTCTTTGCTGAGCCTGAGTAGCTAGAGAGCTCTTTTTTAAGTGCTCTAACTTTTAAAAGTCCAAGTGCTCAGGATGGGAAGCTTTTTCATTCTTACCAGCAAGTTCACTAAGTCATCGCTGTAGTTGGATTCTCTTTTAATAGTTGTCCAAGTAGTACTGAAGTTGTTACCTTTGTCTGATTTTGTAGTCTCTGCAGTGCAGTTGAAAATATATTATTGGATTACTATGATGTCTTGGTTTTACAATTAATGGATTCTGTATGACTGAATTTTTAAATTAGTCCGCTAGAGTTTTTTCCCCTACTGAAATACAAAGTTGATTTACAAACTGACCAACATTTACCATATTTCTAAGCTGTAAGTTGTGTGAGTTCTGTTTATCTAAAAAACAATATGAGAATGCTCAAACCTTCCAAATTAAGATTTAGTTGTGTATTATGTGTTTTGTATAGCACCACCAGTTGAGCTAGTTATAAAATGTGGTTGTACAAATTGTATAGGTGATAGAGATCATGAAAAAAAGCATTAATGATAACTATATTTGGGGGCTTTTTTGTTTACATTTCTGTTTTCTGGAAGTGTGTCCCTGCTGAAAAACTTACCTGAAGATAAATTAACCAAGATCATGGACTGCTTGGAGGTGGTAAGATACTGTTAAGTTTCTCTAAACAGTATTCAGTAAGCTTTCAAAATATCATAGTAGAATAAATAAATAAAAACAAAAACCAACCAAGCTTTTGTTGATATGACAGTGGTTTTGGAGTGGTCAGAGTGGAATTCCAAGTTGGCAGCAAATAATAACTTTTAGTGGCATAAAAGTAAGTTATATCTTTGGCATTGAAGGAGTCGAGCAAGTAGATAAGAGGATCTGAAATCTAGCCTTTATTAAGATTAAGCACAAAGTTGCTGTCCAGGTCACTGACTCTTTTTTGGTAATCACACCTTACCTGTTTGCAGCATGGATATGTGGTACTTTCATATGCCTGGGACCACATACACTGCAAAATACAAGGGGAAAAAAGCCACATATCTGTGTGTCTTAAGGCTGCATCTGCCAGAAGCCTTTGGAGGTAAAGGCCTGATATATAGTCATAGCTGTGATGTTTTCCAAGAGTAGTGGTAACTATTAATGCTTATTATATAAAGAAAGTCTGTAGGAACCCCAGTCTTGGAACAGTTCTGCAGATGGAGAACAGAAGTTCCTCAGAAAACTAAGAGCCTCAGTCCCAATGAGTCAGAGGATGCAGATAGAGCAATGCATGGTCATAGCACAAGGGGATGAGGAGATCATGCTTGTGTTTATGTGAAACAGCAAATGGCCTTCACACAGCAGTATCCTAAGCAATGACTTTTTTTTTTTTTGTGTGTGTGGGATTCCTGGCACGGGAGAACTTTTAGGAAACATTTGGAGGAGAAAAAAATTAGGTGGTTGTTTATGAGAAACAGATCAGAAAGCTGAAAGTTAATATGGAAAAAAAGCTTGATTGAAAGTTAAATAATTAGGTAATGAAGGCAGGATTCCTTAGCTGAGAGAGAAAAGTTGGTGCTTTAGTAGCTTGCAATAGATGATTTAGACATTCCCACTGAGGTGTCAAGCCCAAAATTACTTTTGGAAATGGGATTTTGATTTAGAACTCTTTTAAGAGCTTTTGATTTTTTTTCCTCGTTTTCCCCTGCTTCATAAGGATGATACCAATGTTAATATTTTTTTAAACAAATATCATGCTGCTGCATTAAAATATGTTACAAATTGGCCACCAGGCTTCATATAGTGGAATGCTTGCATATATTATGGGATGCAACATATGCAGGAGATAGGAAGTTAAGCATCAATGGAACATCCAGATGTATTAAGAGCTCTGCATAGCAATAAGAATTTTCAAAGAGACTAATGATATATTGGACAATGTTGTCTCTTTCTTCCTCCCAACAGGAGTACTATAACAAGGGAGATTATGTTATTCGGGAAGGAGAAGAAGGAAATACCTTCTTTATAATAGCAAAAGGAAAGGTAAGATATAATAAACCTAACTTGTAACATATACAAACACCTGTATTTCAAAAGCTACCTTGAGGGGTGTGGTCTTCAGTAAAATCTGTGCAGAGTTTTTGAGGATGCTGTTAAGTTCACAGTACTGTGATAAAAGCCTGGAGCAGCGTTTCAGAGATTCAAGCAGCCTAATTTTCATTCACAATGAACTTGTGTTATACTGTTCCAATTATAATGTACTTAAAGTATGTTCTGAAGCCTCTTGAGACTGTAGCAGAGATGTAAAGTCAATGTTTTGTAAATGAGATTTGATCCTATGTCTTCTCCTGGATGTTTCAATATCTGATAGGCAAAACTTAGACTTATGAAATATCTAAGAAATAATGGAGCCCTAGGTTTAATGGAGAATGGGCTTCTAGGTGACTCGGGGTCTATTCCTTTCATTTGTTAGTCCCAGAGGAGTAAGGTAGCAGCCTTTATCCATCAGCTGTTATGTTGGAGGCTGACACAGGACTCTAAAAAATCAAATCAGGAGACTTTTTGTCAATAAACTTCCAGAAGGGGTTTCAAGTTTCCAAAACATCTCTGTGTCTGGAGATACTCTGGTTTGATTTTTGCTATGGGTGTGGGCATCAGCAGAATGTGTGCTACTGTGGAAGCAGAGGTTCATGAGGGGGGAAATGTTAGTTAATGTTTCTGGAGGCTCTTTGTTTAGCTGAGAAGACATAAAGCTCGTATCATGTCTGCCCACTGTGGGAACTGAAGTATTTCGCAGTTTTTCATCAAAATGCAATTTATTTTGCTCTGCTTTAAAAGATACAAGGAGAAAACGTTGGGGAGTGGGCAATAATGAGTATATTCATTTTTCCATCTCAGCAAAAATCAGAGAGGTGTCAGGGAATGTTTGATCATTTTAATTTTTGAGAGGAGGGAGTAATTATATGTATTCATAACTCTTTCTGCAGCATTACTGAGTTTAAGACATATATGAAATACACAGAAAAGAAGGGGAAATCATGCAATGCTTTGAAACTTACAAAGCTAAATTTTTGTTCCTGAACTTTCCAGGTGATAGTTACTCAGAGTACTGCAGATCACTCGCAGCCTCAGCTGATTAAAAATCTACATAAGGGGGATTACTTTGGAGAAAAGGCTCTCATTAGGTTAGTTCATATTGTCTGATTCACAATTTATAGTACTACAATTGGCCTATCACTATGTGTCAGATTATACAATTCAAGGCTGTTTTGAATATAAACTTTATTTTGATTGTAAAGTCAGCAGATGAAGGCAATGGCTGAATCTGTCATAATGTTTTGGGTTTTGCAGAGAGAACTTGAAAGTATGTACTGTCATCTACCTTTGGTTTTCCCTGAAAAAGTCAAATTGCTGGCTCATTGTTGCTTATTGTTTATATTTCAGTAAAAGCTGTGATGAAAACTTGTGCCAAGCTCTGTATGACTCCTAGCATGGATAAGTTCCATCATTATTGGAATGAGTTGCTGTTTCTGTGCCGGTGCCCATGATAGCAAGAAACAGAGAAAAGGAGTACAGAGGAGATACAACCTATGAGCCAAATAGCTCATAAAGCACATATTTATGTGGGTGATTGAGTAGGGATCATTTGGTCTCTGGAATGTTTTATACCTGAGGATCATTTCAGGAATGAGTCGTAAATCCTGATATAATGCTAATTACATCTCATCCTAATTTCTTGGAAGGTTGCTAAAGGAAGTCATGATCCAAACCCTAGTGAAAATGGAAAAAATACTGTGCTAGACAATAATACTGACTAGTAAAATGCTGTAATTGTGTATTTGGTTCAGCAATATTAACCCAGACACAGGCCTTCATCACCTGTAGCAGCTATGACCCTCCATGAGTACAGTGTGAGGTACTTTGAGGATTTTGATATGCTTCTGAATTCTAATCTGTTTCAATTCTTAGTGATGATGTCAGATCAGCAAACGTTATTGCAGATGAATACAATGTGGAGTGCCTCGTTATAGACAGAGAGTAAGTATCATGCTACAGTTTAATGAAAGACTTGCATCCTCTTTCTATAGCTACGATATCATTGGTATTAGTGAGACTTGGTGGAATGAGTCCCACCATTGGAGTGCTGGGAAGGAGGACTGCAGGCTGTTCAGGAGGGAGGCAGGGCAGGTGAGGTGGAGGTGTCACACTATGCGTAAGGGAGATGTTTGATTATACAGCCCTTACAGTTAGTGATGATGTGGTTGAGAGCCTCCGTGTGAGGATTAGGGAGATGGAAAACAAAGGAGATGTTGTAGTGGGTATTTACTACCTATCACCCAGCCACATGTAAGCACTGATTCTATATTAAGAGAAATTTCTGGATCTTGTCCTTATTGGAGATTTCAACTTCTCAGACATCAGATGGGAATATCATACTGCTGTGATGAACAGGTCTTGAAAATTCTTGAAGTTTGTAGGAAATAACTTCTTGTCACAGGTACTCAGTGAGCCAACTAGGAAAGATGCCCTCCTAGACTTGCTATTTGTGAATAGAGAAGGACTCATGGGGGGTGTGGTAGTAGATGGCTGTCTTGGCCACAGTGATCATGAACTGGTTGAGTTTAAAATTTTTGATATAATGAGAAGAAAGGACAGCAGAGTTGCTATGCAGGATTTAAAGAAAGCAAACTTTAAGCTAATAGGAATGAAGAAAAAGCAGAGGCATTCAATGCTTTTTTTGCCTCAGTCATTAGCAATATTGATAGACCTTGGGCTGCCCGGTCCCCTGAGTCAGAGGACCACGACTGTGAGAACAGTGACTTTCCATTTGCAGGCACTGAACTTGTAAGGGACAAGCTGTATCAGCTGAATGTTCACAAGTCCCTGGGGCCTGATGGGATTCATTCCAGCGTTCTGCAGGAGCTAGCAGATGTTACGGCAGGAGCAGGACCCCGCTGAATCATGGAGTCTGGGGAGGTCCCTGCTGACTGGAAGCTAGACGATGTTATTCCAATTTACAAAAAGGGCATGAGGGAGGACCCAGGGAACTTCAGACCTGTTAGTCTAACCTCAGTTCCTGGAAAAATTATGAAGAAGATTATACTGGGTACTACTGAAAGGCATTTAAAGAATAATGCAATCATCAGGCAGAGTCAACATGGGTTCACAAAAGGAAAGTCCTGTTCAACTGATTTTATATCCTTCTATGATAAGGTCACCCACCTAGTGGATGAGGGGAAGGTGGTGGATGTAGTTTTTCTGGATTTTAGTAAGGCTTTTGATACTGTCCCTCACAGCATCCTTCTGGACAGGTTGTCCAACTGTGGGATGAGCGGGTTCATGGTGCACTGGGTGAAGAACTGGCTGAACGGCAGGGCTCAAAGTGAATGGGGCTACCTCCGGCTGGCGACTCGTCACCGTTGGTGTTCCTCAGGGCTCAGTCCTAGGGCCAGTTCTGTTCAATATTTTTGTCAATGATCTGGATGCAGGAGCTGAATGCTCCATTAGCAAGTTTGCTGATGATGCCAAACTGGGAGGTGCTGTTGACTCTTTTGAGGGATGAAAGGCCTTGCAGAGGGATCTAGAGAGACTGGAGCATTGGGCAATCATTAATGACATGAAATTTAACAAGTCCACCAAGTGCCGGATTCTGCACCTAGTAATGCCAGGTACAAATATAAACTGGGAGAGGAGTGGCCGGAGAGCAGCCCTGCAGAAAGGGGTCTGGGGGTGCTGGTTGACAGCGGGCTCAATAGGAGTAAGCAGTGTGCCCTGGCAGCCAAGAGGGCAAAGTGTGTCCTGGGATGCATGAAACACAGTATAACCAGTTGGTTAAAAGAGTTGATTATCCCACTGTATTCAGCATTGGTGGGGTATCACCTTGAGTAGTATGTGCAGTTCTGGGCCCCATGATTTAGGAAGGATGTTGTGGTCCTTGAATGCGTCCAGAGGAGGTCAACAAAGCTGGTGGAAGGGCTGGAAGATGTGTCCAATGAGGAGCAGCTAAGGACTTTGGGTTTGTCTGGTTTGGAGAAAAGGAGGCTGAGGGACGACCTCATTGCTCTCTACAGCTTCCTGAGCGGGAAGGGAGGTGCTGATCTCTTCTCCCTGGTATGCAGTGATAGGACGTGTGGGAATGGATCAAAGCTGCACCAGGGGAGGTTCCATGCCAAGCTGGTTCCAGTGGTAGGGATGGTGGAACCACACTTTAATAACCATACTGCATGTTGGAGGGAAAGTACACCCAGACTGCTCACAATTATTTAAACATAACATGAAATGACCTGAGGAGATCAGGCACTCTATCCCCCTACCCTCTGGCAAACCAAGTTTGGTACTTCAGCTGGTTACCACCTCTTCAAAGCTCTTAAAATTTGTCCTATCAAAGTGACAGTGTAAAGCTCAGTCTGGGTCATGACTTAGAGGCAATGGAAATTGTTGGTGCTGCAGCACAGATACTGGTTTCTTTCTCTTTCCACTGTAGGTTCAGTAGTTTATACTGTTTCATTCATGTTTTTAGAACATTTAATCAAACTGTTGGAACTTATGAGGAACTCCAAACTTACCTTGAAGGTTATGTGGCTAATCTGGCCTGGGCTGATGAAAAGCGACATGCAAAGTAAGTCAGATTGTTTGTTAGACACATCTTTAGTAGGGAATCATAAAAAAGAGTGATACATATATAAGTAAAATCATGGATGGTAGTTGATGGAGATGAGCCCCTAGAAATTATAGCAATCACTATAATAAAACTGTCTGGATATGCTTATGGAGTCCAAGAATTTTTTTCTGAGACAACAATTACATAGAATCTCAGTATATTGACTTCCAACCAAGAATTCACTCTATCTCAAGAAAACTGAGCACAGAAAAGAAGTTGAAGTGTGCTCAAATAATATTTTGCATGCTGATAGTGAATTCTTTGATTGGCAAAACCTCTAAAAGGTCAACTGTAACTCCTGATTGAGTTACTGAAACTGTATTATTGTACAAAAGACTAATTGCCATTTCAAATAGAATAAGCAGACATAAAAGAAACAGTTAATTTTTAATGGTTCAGTGTAGCACTGGTGCTATTAAAAGTTTGCTTTTATCTGCGGACCACACTTTTAGTTTATCTGTGTCTGATTTCAACCTGAGCACAATTGGAAGATTAGAAGAGTATGTTTTTCTTCTCTTTAGAAACATAGCTGCATTTTTATTTCTGGTCATTCTAGTCCTTCAGAAATTGGTTCTCCAACTTGGAGTGCCCAAAATTTTGCAGCTGACTGCTTAATTAAGAACCTCACCATGGATCTGCTCTTGATAAAAATACTGTGGATTGTACTCAGTGAACTTCAGTAGCACTTTGCTTCTAATTTACTTCCATAGGATGTCCAGAAATAAAGTGCTTCTGCATAAAATAAAATCAAGATTCTGTTAGGAAATAAAAAGGCTCTTCTTTTATTTTTTTTATAGGAGTATTAGAGTACTGTGATACAGGTTGCTGGCACGGAAAACGCTAACCTGTGTTAATTTTCTTAATGCAGAGGAAGATCCTTCTGTGGACAGTTGACCAAAGAGGCGTCTTCGGAGATGATAGAGCTGAAGGAGAAAGTAGCCCAGTTCCCTCCTTCCCCATTCCAGAATTTAGAAGTTGTCACAACTCTGGGTGTTGGTGGGTTCGGAAGGGTTGAGCTTGTAAGAGTTTGTTTTAAACGTATTCAACTAGTTCTCTGTCTTAGATGATTGATTTAACTGCTGAAGAATGTGAAGGACTTTAATATTCTGCATATTTTTGCCTCTCAAGCAGAGGGAATTCTCTATAAAGCAATGCATAGTTAAAAAATATTTTCAGGACTTCGATGAAACAAATCCATTCTTGTGTGCCTTGATGTCCTGCTGTTAAAAGTATCTTCCTGGTCACTAGACATATATTCATCAGTTTGTGCATGTGGACTTTACAGATGTGCCTACCTGCATTGTGTTCCCTGAATTGCAGGCCTTTTCCCAAGATTCTGCCTGGACCTGAAGTAATCTCCAGCATCATATAGTCTGTGTTCTTAGAATATGCCCCACAGCAACTATAACCAGTGTGATCTAGCTCTGATCTGTGTTGACTTTGAAATTTCCAGCAATTTGTAATGGTTCTTTTGAGTCATATTCAGTAGCATGTAGCATGAACAGCTGTGTTTCTGGGATGCAAAGAGCCTCATTAGACTAAAGTCTTAAATCCCCCTGTCCTCTGGCTGAGTAGCAAACATCTGAAAAAAATGTGAACGCTTCTTGTGCAGGTTTGCTGAAGGTAATGGTAAATTAAGGGAGACTGTATGATTTTAGTGAAGTCAATAATCCTTTAGACCATCAATTTTTTATTCCAATTCATGCTTCACGAAACAAATTTCCACACTGGTTGACTGCCAGCTTGGAAATTCTACAGCATCACATGAATAATAAGCTAAAAATCGAATTCTCAGCCACCTGTGGAACACCAATAGCTGCTTCCTTGGTTTCCTGGAAGCCCTGTTCCATCTTTTTATTGCATATTGGATGATATTTCAGTGTAAAGCAAAATAATTTCTAAACATTCTTCATAAACTGCCTCTGCTTTTTGTTCTTTTGTATTATGCTAGTGTTTAGATATCTTAAATTGAAATTAGGACCCGTTATGATATAAACTCATTGTAAAATATAGTACCTATCCAAACTGCTGCTATTTTGTATACATAAAATGAATACAGGGAACATTTCATTTTACAAGTGGGGACTGGAACACTAAAAAGATATGATGCTTGATTTAAAATCATTCAGAACAGTTCTGCAGAAAATCTGGAATTTGTCCCTCATTACAGTCATCAATTTCAGTCCTGTGCTGTGTTGAAAAAGATGGGTATCAGTGTATGTATTGAGAACAGATTGGTAAAACATCCTTTCTTTGCCCCACGTGTAGTCATCATCTTTATTTGCAGGTTAAGGTGAAAAATGAGAATGTGGCTTTTGCTATGAAGTGTATAAAGAAGAAACATGTAGTGGACACCAAACAACAAGAGCATATCTATTCTGAGAAGAAAATCCTTGAGCAGATATGTTCTCCGTTCATTGTAAAGTAAGTTGACCATAAGGTTTCCTTGAAAGTTGACCCCCAATTGACCCACTGGGCAGTGTTAGTAAGAAAAGCTTGGCATATATAAGTTCGGGAGAACAGGCATTGCAAGGCTCACCTTTTATTTTGCTTTTCCTAAATTGATGCTGTTTGTCTCCACAGACTATATCGCACATTCAAAGATAGTAAGTATGTATACATGCTCCTGGAGGCTTGCCTTGGAGGGGAATTGTGGAGCTTGCTGAGAGACAGGTAACAGCAAACAAAGTGGAACCTTGTCCTTTAAAATCACTAGTCAGCTCCATATGTCTGCTGAGTGGGTTCTGTATTCAAGGGCTGTCCAATGAAGAGGCGCCTTGTTCAGTTTTCAACCACATGAGTGATGTACTGAATGTCAGTGCAAAAAAGCTGTTAATATCATCAGTGTTCTATGTTATCTGGTTAATGAGTGAGGCATTTTTAGAAGTAATAAATTTAGAAGTCTTCAAGGATAGTGATTATTTTTGTTCCAGAGGTAGCTTCGATGAAGCCACTACCAAGTTCTGTGTTGGGTGTGTGACAGAGGCTTTTGACTATCTACATCACATAGGAATTATCTACAGAGACCTGAAGCCAGAAAATTTAATTTTGGATGCTGAAGGATATATAAAACTGGTAAGATGTAATCCTTTTGTAATGTTACCCTTTTGTGCCAGTATCCTGTTTCCTTGCAGGAGGATATAAATAGACAGCATGCAATTACAGTACCAGGATCCCAGGGTTTAATAACCCCTGTGCTTCAGCAGAAAAGGGGGCAGGCTACTCGTTGCACAGTCAGAAACAAAGGCATTGTAAAGCCATTGCAAGCCACAGACAAACTGGGGATTTGCAGCCTCTGGGAGCTCTTGCCACAGCATAAACAGCAAGAATTATTTCTCCCAGCAGCCAATCTTAATGTAAAGGCAGGAACCACATTTCCCAGGTACAGAATTGCCTCCCTGTCCAGCTTCAAGCAATCATACATACTGCATTATGTCTGTAGAGAGGGAATACAGTAAAGAGCTCCTGCCATACTTGACTGTGACCATGAAAAGTGCAACGAGAATACCCTTCAAAAAACTTTGAAACATCCACTCTGAGGACAATGAGCAACCCACCATTTTCCATGGGCTGTAAATCTCATGTCCTCAAGGAACGCATGGGTTGTTCTATCCAAAAGGAAAATAATTCAGGAAATCTCTTGTGAGAATAAATGGATCTGTTCTATAACATTTGGTAATCCAGTGGAATTACTTCCTTCTCCTTCACAACACTGTGTAATTGTTTAGCTGTAAATTGGCAACTCTAAGATCTTTGCAGGAGGTGAGGAATCAATTAAGATGTTAACGCTTCTCAGTGCAAAACACCTCTGCATTATGCAGCATATGTTGATTTTGATTAGGTTGATTTTGGATTTGCAAAGAAGATTGGATCAGGGCAGAAAACCTGGACATTTTGTGGAACCCCTGAGTATGTTGCCCCTGAAGTCATTCTGAGTAAAGGCCATGACTTCAGTGTGGATTTTTGGTCCCTTGGGATTCTTGTGTATGAACTCCTTACTGGCAGGTAAGTGCCTCCTACTCCAAGTTCTTACCTTGCATGTTTGTTTTTAGAAATGTTTTCAAGGTTATTTTAAAAATAAACAGTTTGAGTTTTTTCCCATCAGTAAATAAGAATGACTTGCAAAATGATACTTCTTTTTGCCTCTTATGCATGTCTTATCTTCCATCATTTCAGAAAGGCCATGGACAAAGTGTGGGACATGTTCTCAATTCTGATTTATCCATTCAAGGGAAGGGCCAGACACAAGCTATAAGCGGCTGGTGTAGAGCTCCTTTAATGGATGATGATGTTTCCTGTGAGGAACAGCTGGCAACAGACTGTTCTTTTCCCCCTTTAGCGCGTGATGGGGTACAGTGGGGTGGGTGAGCTTGTAAGTGGGGCTTGTTCTTTGCCTCCACGCTTCCTTGACAACTCTTTGTGAAAGCTCAATGGCAGTACAGCATGGAGGCTCCTCTGAGTTAGGCTGGAGGCAGAGCTAGCTTAGAGAGATACACGTGATCATGTGTTTTCCCTGGTACCTACAGGCAGCTTCTCTGCTTCAAACTTTTCTAATAACTTAGACTGAAAGGCTGAAGGTCGTAAAACTAGGAAGGTGGGGCTTTTTTTCCATATTCTCAAGTATTTGTTTTGATGAGAAATGGCCACATATGCTCTTGACAGCCATTCCATTTATCAGTGTTGCTTTCTTTTCTAGTCCACCATTCTCTGGGACTGATCAAATGATGACATATAATTTGATTCTCAAAGGCATTGAAAAGCTGGATTTTCCTAAAATAATAACAAGACGGCCTGAGGATTTGATTCGCAGACTCTGCAGGTAGGAGGGCAGTTTGTGGCAGAGCCTGAGTGTAGCTAGGTTGAGCTATTTAAGGTCCACACTAGGGTGTTGAATTCTTGACAACTTAATTTAAAATTGTTGGTCTAGCATGCTGGCCTGGCATGGTCTGTTCCAATTATGTCCAGTACACATGCATGACTCTGAGTGTGTGTCACACCTCTTAGTCTGAGGAGGTATCATCTACAAATGCAGGCTCTGGGCTTTCTCTGTAGCTGTGAATTTTTTCTGAAACTTAGGGAAAACTTCTTAAGTGTGGAATGAGGAAAGAGCTAAAAAATTTAATTTTATTGTCAAGTGCAGTGTTCTAAAAAAAGTTTCCAAAATTACTTAGGCATATAGCTCCTACAAAAAGCATAGGGCACATAAAGACTTACTTAAGCCCACTTGAAAATGTGCAAAAAGGTGGTATTTCAAAAAGGCCAGCATAATGCTCAGAAGCATTAGTGCCTAGTGGCATGCACAACCTGTGGCTGGTGACACAGCTGACTTTGAACTCCCAGCTCCAGTGGGATTTCATCCATGGCACTAGGAACAGTATACATGTGTTTGTGCAGCAGGATTGAAAGGATCTTTGTAGCTGCAAATTTTGATCTGCCTCCTTTTGTAACTCATGGCCAGACCTGCTGGCCAAGAAAAAAAAAGGTGTGCAACTAAAATTCAAGCAGCTGATTTCCCTCTGCTGCTTCTCACAGCAGCGTGACACTGTTTTGGCTTCCTGGAAGGTTTCTCCATCCTCAAAAGAAAGGAGCAATGAGCAACACCACATTATGTCTCCTTGTGAGACCACATGTTGTATGCAAGCTCCATCCCTGTGTAATTGTTAAATGCAAGCAGTTAGGAACTACAAATGCTCTTTCAAAAAAATAAGAATATTTTTTAAATTCTTATCCTTGTTTTTTTTCTCTTTAAGGCAAAACCCTACGGAAAGATTAGGCAATCTGAGGAATGGAATTAATGACATCAAGAAGCACAGGTAAGTGAAAAAGACTGCCAAGAAGAAAATTTGGGGTTTAATCTGAAAATATTTTAAACATTTTAGAACTGAGTCCAGTAAACCCATAAAACTCCAGACACTTCCAGGCAGATTGCCTAAGAGAGATCTCTGTTGCTATCGAGTATATTTGTGACTACAGCAAGCAATGATATAGACATAAATCCTCAGCATGATTATCTAGAAACATCTTGTTGTTTACTGGTTTTGTTGCAGGTTGCTGAGGCAGGAGTTTAATTCAGTTCTCAGAGGAATAGATGCCAGTTCAGCATCTGCCTTTCAGACCTCCCAACCCTTAAACAGTTGCTTTTTAAGAACAGCAGTTAAGAGTTCTGGAGCAATATTAGGTTTTTGTCCTCATTCTTTTAATGAAGAAAGTACTCTGTGGATTAAACATTTCCTGCTTTTTTCCTTTTATCTGGGTTGTTTCTAAGCCCTGGAGTTTGTGCTTGGGAAAATAAGTGCTTTGACTTTTCTGCTTGCCTCCCTCTTCTCATGCTGTTAAAAGAGGGTGGAATTCCAAGTGGACCTGGCTATGCTTATGCACATAGTAACCTGCCTGTCACTTTGGCACTTCTGTACAGAGGAGGTGCAAAGTATCTGGTGGTCCTGAAGCTCCCCCTGCTACCACTCCCTTGCATGGCAATGACAATGGTCAAGTTTACTCCTTCTAACAACTATGTTGTCAAATGGACAGAAGTTATAATGAAAAAATGTCTGATAGCCCTTGTTCACATATTTTCAGCTGTTAATAGTATAATGACAGAAAACAATCTGTCTTTCTCTCTTGGTCTCTCCCTGTCTGTCTCTCACTTCTTTTTAATCAGGTGGTTGAGTGGTTTTAATTGGGATGGTCTGAAAGTGAGGAAATTAGCATCGCCTTTAAAAAGAGAGGTATTGGCTTTGGATTTCTGTATCATAATGCTTTACTAACATAAAGGTGCTTGGCTACAAAGAAACAGCTGGTGACAAGAGTGAAATTTCCCAAAGATGCATTTGAATTATTATAGCTCGCCATTTTTAGTGAAAAGTCAATTAGAGAAAGAGAAACAGCAAGCGATACATGAGTTAAATTCAGTTAAATAATGGAAGTATTGTTCTGCCTGTGTACTTTGCATTAGATTTTCACCATTACTAGAATAAATGGTGTTTGATCAGAAACAAATATTGAAAAAATGTATTTTCCTCAGTAACGGGCACATACAATGGGAGTACAAATTCCTGTATTCTCTTACTATTAAGTTACAGCACATCCTTGAATAAGCTTCCTGTTTTAAATGGCCCATTTCTCTTTGCCCTAAAATGAAAAAAAGATTGAGGGTAAAGAATTTGAAACTCACTTTGAACTCAATTTGAAACAAAAAATAATTCTGAGATGTGCTTTGAGTAGCTACCCCAGGAGTGTAGATTTGGTCTTAAACAAATTTGAATCAATATTGTAGAGTGTGGCCCAGTTTTCTTACTGACTTTATAGGGCTTTGGGTGAAATCTAGGATTTTATAGTATTTGGGGAGTGGTTTTGTATAAGGAGGCTAATGCTGCTGTTCTGTTGTACAATTTAATTACTGCAGGTTTATCTTTTAAAGAATGAGGAATTGCATCCATTGAAAGAAGTCATCTATATCGTGCTAGCCTTTCATTCCTCCACTGGTAGCAATAAAAATGACACATAATCAATGGAGAGTATTTTCAAAGGTTACCTTCTGAAACAACCATTTGTTTGTGTTTTTAATGTCCTAGTTGTCTGGACCGACTGATTACAGCTACTTTGACAGCTATCCACCTGAAGAGGGAGCTCCTCCAGATGAACTTTCAGGCTGGGACAAGGATTTCTGATATTTTTGTCTTCCAAAATATTTATAGAGACTCATAGACATCAGTTCTAAACTTCCTCTCTTGTTTCTTGCTTAAAATCAAATTACACAAAGTTTGTACAGAACACAATGTTCCTTGAAGGATAGAAGACAGTACAGCAACCAGAACTTGTTTGGCTAATGTACCAAAATGTGTGTGCATCTCTTCGTACAAGGACATGCATTCAGTCAGCAGATGTAACCTGAAGGTTTTTTGATACACAGTGTCTCTGTGAACATTTTCAGACACTACAAATTGGATGTATGGTTTTGCCATTGGAAATATCACTAGCTAATAATTTGATATTAACAAGGTTACCATATGTCTTTATTATGAATGGAGAAGAATGAGTATTGGAAGCCAATAACTCTGTGGCATTTGTCAACAGCTGACACTATAGGCATTTATTTTTCATTTTATCTTAAGTCTGCTGTGTGTTTCACTTTTTCCCATAATGGCCAGTATTGTACTGATCCAGAAGCATGTAGAAAAGAGACTTTTACTGAAAGGGTGATTTGATCTTATGCTGTAGCTAAAAGGGTATCACTGTGGAAGCTGCCTCTCTGTCAGTCTAGTTTTGCACCAGTTTGTATATGTGAGAGAAGGTATAACAGGTAAAATGAAAATCCAGTAGGAAATAAGGTATATACATAATAGAAGTTGCCTGGAGAAGCAGACTGTGGTATGTATTTCCCTTACTGCTTCAAAGAGCCATGTTCATTTCTTAAAATGTTTTGCCTTTATGTAGTATGAAGATAAAATAGATGGACAAAAAGCATTTACCTTGCAGAAAAAGAAATATGTAAGTATAGAATAATATCTTTTCCTTCAAATATATTTTCAGATTGTTTTCACTGATATTTTGCTGAAATGCTACATCTGTTCACATCACTGCTAAAACTCCCACCCATTTCAATGTTCCCATTGGTATCACTAGATGTGAACTATCATATCAAATCATATTTCATCAGACATCTTATTAACATAATTATTCTGAGTTATACTTGTATAGGAGGGGAGAAAAAGAGGGCAAAAGCTTGGGGTTTTTTTGCTTGTAAGAAATTCTATTCACGAATAAGTTTTAATATTCTGTTTTCTTTTGACCGCCTTCCTTTCTCTCTAACAGCTACTAATGAGGTTTAGAAAGGCAAGAAATTCCAAGCTCCTCTCAAAAACAATATAAAAATATAATTGTTGTTTGAAGCCCAATTTTTAAGCTCTGTCTTCACCTACTTTGATACAAGTAAACAAATTTCTAATCAGAACTGTCAAACAACCTGAGTGAGGGAGTCCAGAAAACAGCTAAGATAGTCAGGAGGCTGGACCACATGCCTTGTGAGGAAAGGCTGAGGGACCTGGGCTTGTTCAGCCTGGAGGAGGGAAGGATTTGCGGGGACCTTATAGCAGCCTGCCAGTGTCTACAGGGAGGCTACTGAGAAGATAGAGCTAGGCTCTTTATGGAGCTGCGCAGGAAAGAGGGGTCATAAATTGGAACAGGAGAGATGCTGACCTGACAAAAGGAAAAAAGTCTTTCCCTAGCAAAGCAGGATCCCAGACAGGTTTTGCAATCTCCTTCCTTTCAAGTTTTCAAGACAGGACCAGACAGAACCTCAAGCAACCCAATCTGAATTCAATGTTGAACCTGCTTTGAGCAGGACTAGAGACCTCCCAAGGTCTCTTCCAGCCTGAGTGATTCTGTGATTCTATGAGTTAGTTTTATCTCTCAGCCATTTGTATAATCAGAATATAGCACAATGCATGTTCCCATATGAGTTTATATATGCCTGGGTTTTGCCACTTAACCTTTAAATTGTTAGAACAGGGGAATTAGTTTGAATGTTGATTGGATAATAAATGCAGTTGGATGCCGTGCATTCATGGTTTATATAGAAAAATTCTGTTGCTCTCTGTTAGGAACCACAACTGCTGTAGAAACACCCATGACTGGGTGTCATGCTGCACTTATGGGATCAATGCATCTGCAACCCCTGCTAGAATTTGTTTCAGCTCCCACTGAGACAAAGTCCAATCTAAATTTCGGTATTGAAGCTGCCACAGCACACTGCATTTCACATGCTGGATGGAAAACCTCCCGGGCAACTTGTAATGTGTGCTCAGGGTTTAGTGACCCATGGCTGCTGGCTAGACTTCCTAGCTGCTGCTCATGACTTATCGTAGCTGGGCGAGGGAGGGACTGCCATGTTTTGTTCCATGGTTGCAATTGTTTTTTACTGCTGGGTGGCCATCACTTTGACAACAAATCAATTTAAATATTTTGTATAACATTCAGTCCAAATAAAGGTAGTAGAATATTTTCCATTGAATTTAATGAATGTTGGATTGAGCCCTTGGAGGAACACACTACATGTTTAGCTGGTTTTATTTCCCTGCCTGGTTGTAAACTATTGTGGAAACTTGCAGCCAGCAAAGCCTGTGCAAAACAGTGGTAATCATACATAGTCAGAGAGGGTGGAGCAGAGGCTGGGAGGCTGGGACTATAGATGCTTTAGACACTTGCAACTAACTCTGTTTAGCAATACCAAAGACCAGATTTTCTTTTCAGGTTTTAGACAAGCACTAGACATTAGGTATGTGGATTTCTCTGTGTGTCTGTTTGTCTTTCTCTCATAAATATTTTTATTACAGGCAAAATAATACTGCGCCAAGTTTTATAACAAGTTTTCAAATGTATTTTTCCATTATATTTATAGGTACTTTTCTCCTATATATATTTAAAAAACTACGTGTGTGTGTGTATATATGTTTTTTAAGTGAAGAAATAGCCGTGTGATAAATTTAGTGCATTTAGCATTAAGTCTGTGCAGCTGTAGGATATGTTTTCTTTATAAACCTTGTTTAACTTGCAGTGTGTACAAATAAAGTAACCTTACAGTGCAATGGCCAGGACATTCATTTTACAATCGCATTCCATACAGCGGTCCGGATTCTTAGCCCTGAATTACACTTCTTGTCCACATGATTCAGAATAGACTGAGGCAGAAAAGACTACCCTGGAGAGACAGTCACTGATATAATTTCTTGCAGCATGTTCCCCACTCAGACTGTTTTCTCTAATAGATGTAAAGAAAATGAATGCATAAGAAGCTGCAATAAGTGAGGTCACAGATTGTTTTGTATTTATGTAGACTTCCTGTGTACATTTGATTCATTTTATTTCTGGCGTTTATGCAGCTGACTGAGCTGAAGTATTCCAGAAACAGAAGCAGAAGCTAATGTGGTACAGGCTCAACATTACTTGAACTGACCTAAACTGTCTTTAACAGAGAGATGTACTCCAAACTTCAGCTCAGCACCAGTGGAGTTATGCGGTTGTAAAACAAGAGGATAAATAAGCAATTCAGGCTCAAGCAGTTTCACAGTGCAAGAGATCATGGGAGAATTGAATGGACAGTTATGATGATGATCAGATTATGCTTATTGTTGCATTTGCTAATTTAAGGTCAGTGAAAAACAGATTTTGACATTCAGGTTTTGGGAATGCCATGGATATGTTAGTAATTGTCTGAGTTCTGTCCTTGGTGTTCTTATCTGCGTTTTGCCTTTCAGTCTTGTCAGCTTTGCCTTTATTGTGTGGCTCCCTGAGAACACAGCTATAGCTATGCTTTTTTCCCTTGTATTTCTGCCACAAGAGAACATGCCTCAGGAGGCAGGAGGGATGATGATTCTTCCTGACAGACGACAGAGAGGAGGAGCGGTTAGCCTGGGCTGGGTAGATGGAAGTGCCTTTCCCCAACTACCGCATCAGAGTGGAGATGCAGGTGAGCACTTCAGAGAGACATGTAGGCAGGAGCAGCAGCAGAGTGAAAGAGAAATTCGCAGATGTATGATAGTTCCATCCAGTGCAAGGGATGAATTTTCACCATGAACTCACAACTGCCCCTTCAGGCTTTGAGAAGAGTGAAGTTGGCTACCCTGGTGCCTGAGTGCATCATCTGTTAATAGAAAGGGGAAAAAGTAACCTCAGTGCCCCAAATGTTTTAATTCATACATAAAAGGATGTGGGGTAGATGTTGAATAAGAGGAAAAAGCTGTCCTGACATTTAGAGAACATCTGTGATTTAGGGCAGGATTTAACAGGTCTCACTTGCAATGAAAATCACCTGAGATCCCTTTCACCTCCCACTACTCAAAAAGCTATCTCTGAACAGAGACAGCTTTCCCCTGCTGTGGTCTCCAAGGACCTTGCAGTCTAGTGGCAGGGAGAATTTTTATCTTTATTTGGCAAAGTGGGATCTGGAGTCCCAAGAGATTTAAACCCCTTGGTGATTTTTAAGTCCCTCTAGACTTTTGTAGCTTTTGGTTTAGAGACCTCTGACAGTTTGACAATTTGACTTCCTCAAGGTTATTCAGAAAGTGTGGGAAAGAAGAGGAGACAGCCAGCCTTCTCAACTGTAGCATAGCATGCTGCCCTAAATTCATCCTCCCTTCCCATTTTTTGCAAGGCAGCACAAGACTGGTGCTCTTTATCTCTTGAGTTCCTTGTATTTGAATGTTGTAGCACAGTTATTTTGCTTCCTGGCATGGCTTTGAGCATTTCTGATTGACTTTACTTCTTGATCTAGAGCTGAACAAGCAGGAGTAAATAAAGAGATACAGACAGGTGTGTGCACCTGAATATGCCTGTTATAGAACGTTGTTTCCCAGTTTCATTTCTCACCACTGAAGTGGCTGCATGTCCATGCTCAGATAAATGGTTCCTATGGATGTGGTGCTCTTCAAGTGTGTAAGATCTGTTGAGGTGGAAGGCCAAGGAAAGTGGATTTGCACCACATTATGATTAACGTATTTTGCATGTGGTGCAGTTTTAGGGAGAGAAGGGAGGGCAATGCTAAAGAGGTAGAATGCAGCAACAGTAAAACCAGATAATTCCTCCCAAAGGTGGAAAGCAAGGAGGAGGTTGTGCAGAGAGCAGATGTGAAGATGTGAAATTAATTGCATCTGTAATCAGGCACAGCCACAACCTGTCTTCCTCGAACCTTTATGTCCCTGTGGCTTAGGAACCTCGGTCACCTCCAGGCGAGAGGGCAGACTGTTACTCTGAGATCCAACACAGATTTACTCAGTAGGTTGGGCCAGAAGGGAATGATCAAGCAGTCAAGCATTTTTTCTCCTCGGGAGTTAGAAAGCTGCAAGGTACTTTGTCCTCTGCACTGTATTTGGCAAGATGTAGTCTGGTGCTGTTCTAAGAAAGGAACGTGCTGTAATCCTAACAGAAGGCAACATGGGGAGAAATCCAGCCGCCAAGGGCTACTGAGAAGCTCCCACCTTTCTACTGAGGATAAGAGGTGTGCACCTCAAGAGCATCAAAAATACTGTAAAGGAAATTATTTTTGTGATAGAGTGTTACTCATCACCAGCCACCTCACCTTGAACAAAGAAATGGGATATATTGGCACAAAGCTGAGGTTGATTTGTCACGCTCTCTACAAATTGAAGATTTGAGAGACCTGGACAGGCTGGAGAGGTGGGCCTGTGTGAACATCATGAGGTTCAACAAGGCCAAGTGCAAGGTCATGCACCTGGGGGGAACCCCCAGGCTGGGGGAAGAAAGGATCGAGAGCAGCCCTGACGACAGGGACTTGGGGGTGCTGGTGGATGAAAAGCTGGACATGAGCCGGCAATGTGCACTGGCAGCCCAGAAGGCCAACCGTACCCTGGGCTGCATCAAGAGAAGCGTGGCCAGCAGGTCGAGGGAGGCGATTCTGCCCCTCTGCTCTGCTCTGGTGAGACCTCGCCTGGAGTACTGCGTCCAGCTCTGGAGCCCTCAGCACAAGAAGGACATGGAACTGTTGGAGCGGGTCCAGAGGAGGGCTACAAAAATGATCCGAGGGCTGGAGCACCTCTCTTTATGAGGACGGGCTGAGAGAGTTGGGGTTGTTCAGCCTGGAGAAGAGAAGGCTGTGGGGAGACCTGATTGCAGCCTTTCAGTACCTAAAGGGGGCTTATAGGAAAGATGGGGATAATCTTTTCAGTAGGGCCAGCTGTGACAGGACAAGGGGTAATGGTTTTAAACTGAAGCAGGGTAGATTTAGACTGGATATAAGGAGGAAATTCTTTACAACGAGGGTGGTGAAACACTGGAACGGGTTGCCCAGAGAGGCGGTGGAGGCCCCATCCCTGGGAACATTCAAGGCCAGGTTGGACGGGGCTCTGAGCAACCTGATCTAGTTAGCAGTGTCCCTGCTCACTGCAGGGGGGTTGGACTCTATGACCTCTAGGGGTCCCTTCCAACCCAAAACATTCTATGATTCTATGATTCTATGATTAGACTTAGTTACATTTATTGTTTGAGCTTGCGTGTCTTTTAACAGTTGCCATTGGCACACTGAATTTTATAAACTAAGGATTTATTTGTTCAGCTATTAAAAAAGACGACTATTGAAAATCACTGCATCTGGTTTTGCTTGCAGGTCCTGATGTCTACAGAAAATCTGAGCCTGCTTCCAGCTTACCAGGTGGCATCCCCACATGTCCTAATGACACTGGCCCCAGGAGTGGACCAATGGATTAAAAGATGAACCCTGCAGTACAGTCAGCCTGTGCACATCACTACTTCTGACTGTCCTTAAAGCCAAGACAAGAGCCTGCACAGCTCCACACCAGAGAGACAGGCTCTTTTTCATTACCGGCACTGAAAAGCTCTTTGTTGTCTGTAACTGTCTGTCTTTCCAGCCAGGAGAAAAGCACAGCTTTTGTCTTCCAGTTTTTAAGTCCATCTGATTTGCATACAGAGTGTCTGAGTTTTCTCCTGCCCATTTGCCTTAGAGAAGGCTTGCAGATTTGGGCCCAGCCTGCCCAGATAGTAGCTTAATGGTTTTCAAGTGTCTTCTGCCTAAAAACTACCAGGATGCTGCTGTTTGCATTTTATTTATAGAGGTACAGCAAAAAAAACCCCAAAACCTAAATCCCCACATTCTCACCATCTCCTGCCTGAATGTTTTTAAAGCTCTTGTTACAAAAGATTCTTAAGTGTTACTGGAGCTCAAAGAGGCTAGAATTTGGCCCATGCTGATTTTCACAGCCTGATGGTGGCTGGTGACTAGCTGGTTTCCTTGTGCAGTACTTGATTTCCCCTGTTTGCATGGACATTTCATACAACAACGAAGGAAAGGACAGCATTTTGAAAAGGAAGAGAACGTAGTTCTTAAGCCACAAGAAGTGGCCCAGGGGAAGGTGTAATTACTTGAAATTCAGTTAAATTTGGTTAATACAAGAGAGTTTAAAGTAATTTCTGACTATAGCTTTACTATAACATCATTAGATGGACCCTCCAGTTAAAGTCAATTTTTTTAAATGACTCATTTGAAAGAGATGTTCCTTTAGCAATGCTACAATTAAAAGTGTTTTCAAAAGCTTTTCAAAAGTCTTGTGTTTGAGGCTTTTATCTTTCCAATCTCTTCTATTTATTCTGGGTTGTATCTTTCCTCCAGATCCAGAGCCTCAGAAGGTGCGGATCAGCACACCTCTACAGGAAACACTGAAGGTAGGTAGATTTATATCAGCTGGAGTTCTGGTCATTCAGTGGTTTCACTGACTGGCAGTAGAAAAGAACAGTTGTGTGCAGAAACCGATGCAGACTCGGCTGTAGTTTAAGAGTACACTTGCCAGAAGTGTCAGTGTTCAGCTGTAACTCGCATATCACCTGACCTTCTTCCTAGCTTTTTTTTTAGAGTCACAAGGGATGGAAAACCACTCACTCTTGTGGTACCCACAGGCAAAGAACTGGAAAAGGCTCTGTCTTAGGATTTTTATTGAAGCAGAGCTGAATGTGAGGCCTGGCCTAAGCAAAACAAGGCTGCTAGTATCATCCCAGAAACATCCCACAGTAATGACACAGCTGTCACAGAAATCATGGGCTGAACATCTTTTGACTCTAATGCATAGAAAAAAATTAGAGTGGTTAAGTCAATGAGGGAGAACAGTGCTAGAACGTAACTAGATATACTGTGAATGATGTAATGGTGTACATCTTTACTTGTAATGGATTTGGGGTCTGGGGTTGGTTTCAGCTTTCTCATGGGCATCAAAGGTTACTTTTTTGAGTGACTCAGACTGAAAAATTACATTTTGAGGTAATTTAGCAAGATTATTGGAAAATAAATTTGCCTGAATAGAAGATCACATGAATATTCATCAAAACCAAAAGCCATAAACCTCAGCCCAAACAACAAACCACTATTAATCCAGCCTAGTTGTGAAATCTGGTGCTTCTGGCTGAATCTCTCATCCTGTCCCTTTGGAGGACTGAGCCATGAGCCACAGAAAGAGAAACTTGCATTTAACAGTTGTTAAGATGCTTCTTTTGATTAACCATGTCTTAGTTTTTTCTTCTTGGCTGTCCATTGCAAGACCACAGCTGTCATATGCAACACCACCTCTTGGACTAGAAACAGGGATGAGTTTCAACAAATCCCACCAGTTCTTGGTCTCATTACACAACACTGTATTTTACAGGGTCCCAAAAATTTCTCTGGTGGGTTACCTGGGAGATCTGGGAAAGGCCTTTCCCATGTGCTGCAGAAGTCCTCCAGGGGAAAAGCAAGGACAGAAAGGTTTCACAGCTGCATTTTGAGAGTTGTGTTTCAGAAAAGAAACAGCTTCTCTCCTGAAAATGTATGATTAAATTGCAAAATGTATGGTTAAACTGCAAACGAAATCTCTAAAGATTTCCTTCAAGGCCCTCTTGCTGTAGATGCAGGAGAAATGGCTGGATTCATAGGGAAGTTCTGCTCATCACAGACAAAAAGCTGTCTCCTGAAGGGCTGGCAGGAGGAATGGTATAATGTGCTAAAGTAATAATGGCAACATAATTGATTCATTTAACTGATGCAGCCACATTAAAGACAAGGGGAAGCCTGTGGGAGACTGAAATTTGCAGCCAAGAAGCACAACAGTCCGAGCAGAGGATCTGGAAACAAACCACCTCAAAAGGGAAATACTGTGGATGTTCCATTTCCATTGCAAGACTGGCCAGTCAGGCAGGCGCAAGGAAAAAGTCCGAAACCAGAGAAAGTCTTTTCATTCCCCCCACCACTCCAAGGAACATTTGATCTAAGAGTTTTATGGGTATGCACTTTTCTGCTATCAAGAGGAGAGAAAGACAACAGCTACCTGGTTACACATTTTGCTTAAATACTTATAAAAGTGTCAAAAACTGATGACCACTTCCAATTTATTGCTTTGGCACTTGAAATGTGAAAATATTGGAAGAGGAGGAAAAGGATTAGTGAATAGAACTGCTGCTACCCAAGGTCAAGTGAGAGTATAAATATAATCTGAAAGACCGCAGAGATGGCATTTCAACCAAAGGCTTAGAACTATAGGTTTAGAACAAAAAGTATCTTTAATCAGGTATGCTTAAAGGAGCAAATATCACTCTGCTGGGATTGTACCTTCCCCTCTTTCAGTGAGGGCACTGCTTATTTCAGGACAAAGCAACATACATTTGTCATCAGAGCTCATGATTTGAAGGGATAAGAGCAGCAGGTCTCAGCCATGACCTGCTGACTTGTGTCCCCACATAGGTGCCCAAAGTCCTGGGCTGTGGCTGCCCCCAGTTCCACCCCCTCCCCGGCCTCCCCTGCTCCCTGGCTGGGGCAGTAGGATGTGGGGTGAGGCGCTAAGGTGATCCCTGCACCCCTTTGGACCCAGTGCAGGTGCTATGAGGCTGCACTTGCATGTTGTGGCCCTCACGTGGCATCTTTCTGTTCCCTGGCCTGGTGGGGGCCAGTGCCTGGCAGGACAGGCGGTTGTTCCCTCAGGACCAGGGCAGCTCAGAAGCCTGCAGAGCAACTTGACTTCTTCCGTGGCAGTATTTCTGGCACTGCTACAATGTGTGTTACCAGACAAAGGAGGGATGCATTTGTGGTGAGAGACCACTACCCAGTGTTTACTGTCCTGGGGTGGTCTCAGCAGTGAATGGCTGGGTTTGACATAAACTGTGTCAACACTCTTTCAAAAAATAGGTAAATGCTAGACCACAGCTGTCCTGGCTGTCTACCTTAGTGATGCTAAAAGTTTCCTCTATGATTTGAAAAAGCTATGTTTTAAATCATGTCAGAATTTATTTCCCCTTAAACTCTTTGGGTTATACTCATGTCATCCCACTGGAGGGAGCCAGCTTACGTCAGGTCAGGATCATTTCTATCCCACATCAGGGAGACCATGAGATCAGAAATGTCATTAGGGACACACTGCTGACCATGGCAACACAAACTTGTGAAATTTGCCTATAATCCCCATGAGGGGGAAGCAGAAGCACTCATTATGTTCATAATCACAAGGGCTAACAGGAGGCTCACCATCCCTCATCAAGAGAAAGAAGTTTTCAGGATTCACTGGTCATTAATTTGCTTTATGCATAATTTTCTCTTTACCTTAACCCTTCAGCCATGGTAATTTACCTGTAAAACTTTTTTTTTAACAGGAGCAAGGGGTTTTGTCTTTCCTTTTCATGTATATGGTAATGAAAAGAAAACAGCTGAATCAAACTTAAGCAACATGTAGCTAAAAATACCCTTTGTACTGCAACGGATCACTGAAACTTGCGTGCTACTAAAGGAACACAATACCCATGCTGTAACATCTCTCTTGGTAGGTACTTTGGCTGAAGTTAAGGGCCATATTAAATGCTTTCTGGATGCTGGGCACTAGGGCCAGTTGCATCCTCCCACCTGTGACACTGTGGCTGCTTCCTCACATGGGTTTTTTTTCAGTGCAGTGCAAGGGAGCAGCTGAGCAGCAGCAGAAGGGCTCAGCCTGGGCCTGGGCAGGGAGCATGGCCGTGGCATGGGCAGTGCCAGGTGATGCCGATGTAGGAGGATGCGCCTGGGAGAGGAGCACAGCCCTGACACAGGCAGTGCCAGGGGACACCGACACATTAGGAAATGTCAGGCGAGTGCTCTGAAGCAGGCGGGTGGGCAGGCCATGCTCTGGGGACATCTGGCAGGATCAGGCAGGTGGGAACACCCCAAACACATGTGAACTGAGGATGCTGTGCCTGGCTGTGATTGATGAGGAAAACATACCTTGCTTGTGGCTTCTGGTGCTGGTGCCAGTCCTGGTCCTGTTGTAGGGTGGTTTGGGTCTGGCACTGCTCCTGAGGAGGGGCCCCAACTACAGCAGCAGCAGGGTCATGGCTGTGGCTGCGCCTCTCATCTCTGTTTTGCTTGGCTGTTGCTTGGTAGGAAACATTTTTGCTCGTGTTGCGTGTTTTGCTGCAGGGTGGTTTAGGGCTGCACCAGCAGCACTCTCAGGCAGGTATCCCAGCTGCAGCAGGGCCAGGCCAGGGGTTGGGGCTGTGCCCCATGGTTCTGGGACTGGTCACTGTGAGGGCAGCTGAGGGAAGCTCTGGTGCTGGAGCTGCCCCAGGGCAGCTTCTCCACACGCCATCAGCAAGTACCCAGCCTGCCCCTGGCAAGTGCTGGTATGGCTGTCAGCCACGGCTGGGCTGGGGACAGCTCTGTCCTCCCCTGGTGGGGTCCTGATTGTTCTAGGCCCCTCCTGAAACCCACTTGGCTTGGTTCAGCTGTATTTGATGTTTAGCACTTGGCTTGGCAGTGACATTTAGCAGGATGTGAAGCGCAGCCTGTGGCTCCCCCAGTCCTGCTCCTGGGCAGGGTCAGGATGAGACTGGTGGCTGGGGGAGACAAGTGGGGAGACAGGCCCTGGATGGGAACAGCACCTCCTCGGCCCCAGTATTGCTCCATGTCATTTTGTGCCTGAAATGCTCCTCACTGAGCAGAGGGGTTTAGCACAGTGTTCGTTCTTGCCTGCTCTTCTGGGAAGAAATGTGTTTTTTCAGGCTGATCCCCAAGCTCTCCTGTTGTCATCTCTCCCTCCTCTCCCCTCCACCATTTACTGATGCAGCGCTGGGCAGCCTCTGCTGAAAGTGAGGGGCGGGCAGGAGGGATGAGTTGCCATTGCCTGGTATGGGCATCTCTAGTGGGTTATGCGGGGCTGTGCTGTGCACCCCGAGAACTCTGACTGACCAGTTTCTCTCCCCTTTCACAGGTACAGAGGAGACGCCACTGCCTCGCCTGCGCCCCACAGCCTGCACCCCCTTGTAGCATGACTGCCCTGGGAGAGATGAGGGGGAAGAGGCCGGGCTCCCCACTTGCAGCAGTTGGGGACAGCCCTGCCTATGCCCGCCTCAGAGTATGGATCTGCTTGATGGATACCCTGGCTGATGGATGCTCTGGCTCCAGGTAATTTCAGCTTCAACCAGGAGATGTTCCTGCTCATAGATGCTCCTTCCTATTAGCGCTGCAGATTCTCTCAGCTCTGGTTAAGAGAGGCTACGGAGAGCAGATACTCCTCTGTTCAACTATGCTGGGACTGCAGCCCCGGTTGACAGATGCCACAGCTTGTTACAGCTTCAGCTAATGGATGCTCCAGCTGTACATCAGCTCCAGCGACTGGACACTCTGGATAAGAGATGGTCCTTCTTCTTACAACTCTTGCTGACAGACAGTCCAGTGTGTTACTACTCATGAAGACTCAGCTAATTTCAGTTCCTGCCTCTTACAGCTCTGGCTCTATATTGCAGCTCTGGCTCCTGCATGATTGTAATGAGAGATGTTGCTGCTGCTCATTTTGGGTTCAGGTTATTTCAATTCCAGCTACTGGACCCTCCAGCTTCTTATAGCTCTGGGTTGTTTCAGTTTAAGATACTTTCAGTTCCAGCTTGTTGAAGCTCCAGCTTTTGCATGGCAGTTCCATTTTCTTACAGCTCCAGCTGATGGACACTCAGGCTTGTTTCAGTTTCAGCTCCAGTTCATTCCAGCTCCGGCTACTGGACCCTCCAGCTAAAAGATGATCCTGCTTCATACAGCTCTGGCTCGATATAGCAGCTCTGGCCACAAGATGCTCCAGCTTGTTCCAGCTCAGGTTATTTGAAGCGCCAAGTTATTTCAGCTCCTGCTCCTTACAGCTTAGTCTTCTTGAAGCTCCCACTGTACATTGCAGCTCGGCTACTGCAGTTGGGATAAGAGATGCTTCTGCTTCTTACTGCTGCTGCTTGTCACAGCTCCAGCCGAAGGACACTCGGTTGTTTCAGTTTTTTTTTAAATGCTCCAGTTTCACCAGCTCAAATAATGTAAAGCTCCAAGTTATTTCAGCTTGTGCTTCTTACAGCTCTAGCTGACGGTCACTCAGCTTGTTTCAGTTTCAGCTCCAGCCCATTCCAGCTCCACTTTGTTGAAGCTCCACCTCCAGCTACTGGACACTCAGGATAAGAGATGCTCCTGCTTCCTACAGCTCTGGTTGATGGGTGCTTCAACTCAAGCTCTTATACGTTCTTACTGCTGGATATTCTAGCTTGTTAATTGATGCTCGTTCTTGTTACAAGCAGCAGTGTGAGCTTTTGGCAAGGTCAATCAATCACTCTCATAACCTGAATATTAACTGTCATAATTCTACACTGTCTAAATATTGACTAATTATTTAATAACTATTCCAGTCATTGTACAAACCTTGAACAAAGAGTTGGGAAAAAAGCACCTTTCGCCCCCAGAGATCAGCTCACATGTTGAGTTTGACCTGGTGTATGCCAGCCTCCCTAACTTCAGGGACCAATGTGACCAGACCCCCACCACCCCCTCGCACCATGCCCACCCTGCCCACTTGGCCCTCAACAGCCTCTCACCACCCCCCTCTGTCTCCCAGCTTCCATTTTGGGGGCTGAAAATAGCCCACTTAGCCTCCATTTCCAAGTCCCAAAAATGCAGTGCTTAAGGGTTTTTTCAGAGTCCCAGAAACACAGGACTTAGCCTGCATTGTCGAGTGCTGAAAATGCACAACTTAGTCTTTCTCCGAGCTTCCGAAATGCAACGCTCACTCTCTGGTTCTGAGCCCCAAAACCACAGCACTGTTGTGGTTTAACCCAGCAGGCAGCTGAACACCACGCAGCCGCTCGCTCACTGTCCCCCTCCCTCAGTGGGATAGGGGAGAGAATCCAAAAAAAAAAAAGTAAAACCCATGGCTTGAGCTAAAGACAGTTTAATAAAAGAAAAGAATAATCTTAGCCTTATTCTATACCATCTACATCATGCTCAGGTCCTACCCTTTCCAATACATTCCGATTAATCACCGCCACTTTCCACGTCTTTTGATACACAGATACCGGTTTTGATACACAGATATCATTCCCTGAGTCTATGGGCCATTCCTCTACAATGTCCGTTGGGGTCATTTAGTCCGTGACTTTGGGCCCCATCTGTCCTAACAGGTTTTGAGAAAGCCAAGTCCCGAAGAAGCGTGCAAAAGAAAGCCTCATCCTCTCCCTCCAGTCCTGCCTCTGGCGCCGGCTCCCTCCCCTCCCTGCGGCTGGGCTGCCCCCGCCGTTGCTGCGGCTGCAGCGCCCGCCGCCCCGCGCCCCCCCTGCGCAGGGAAGTGTCGCCGCGCCCCCCCCGCCCCGCCCAGTCCCGCGACACCGCCCCCGTCGCTCCGCACCGCCCTCTGGCTCCGCCCACCCTTCTCGCGCAGCCCCCCCGCCCACGCACCGCCCCCGCCCCCCCCGCCCCCCCCGCCTTAACCCCTACCCCGCCCCGGGCCCACCCCGGCCCTGCCCCGCCCCGCCTCCCCCCCACTCCCGGTAGGGACAGTTTATCACCTCAGCCAGATGGCAGCAAATGTTGACATCATCTTCCAGTTGCTGTACTTCTCTGTCAAAAGATAAATTTCAGGCCAGCTGGCCTGATTCAAAAACAACTGGGTCATAGAGACACTCAGAAATCACGTACATTTGTTCTCACATGTCCTTAGAAAAGTCCTCCTTTTTTTTAGACATTTCTGCTCCTTAGAACTTCATTTTCAGTTTTTGTATCACACTATTGGACACACAAAAAAAATGTCGTTTATTAGCATATCACCTCAAAGAACAATAATGACATTTGCAAGAAACCACCTGATCAGTACAACCCAGCTCTTTCACAGCTACGAGTGCTCGAGCTGCCAGTTGCTTCCCCACCTCTTTGCTTTTCACCAGTGATTTGCAGCAACCAAGACGGGTTTTTGCTGTACCTCCAAGATAATGAGCTTAAAAGCAGATAACGACCGCCACATTGCTTCCAATTCGAAAGCAAGCGTGCCGGAGACTCGCACACACAGGGTGCTGTTTTGTACTTACTTGCAGTTGCCTGGCTGTAGGAGGCAGCTTGCTAGACGACCTCAGCAAGCAGAAGGTTAACAGCCAACGCAGTCTCCTTGCACCCATCATGATCCCATTATTTCACAGGAGCTCTAAACAGCAGCGGCAAGAGGAATACCCTGCCCTTTGTTCAGTAAGGAATGTTGAGATGCTCCCATCAATTACGCCTTCTTGGTGACATATCCATTATAATAATTCAAATCCTAAAACTGAGTCTGACTTGCTGAGCGTAAAGGAATGGAAACCCTCTGCTTCTCCCTCTGTAAAGTTGCCCTTTGACTGCATATTTTCTCCCAGTAAGGAGTGCACTGTAGACTTAGGTCCCCAAGTAAATGAACAAACCCTCTGCCAGTTGGGCAAAATCAGAGAAAAAAAAAAAAAAAAAAAAAAAAGAAGAGGGAAGAGGGGGGGGGGAGGGGAGGAGGAGGGAAGGAGAAGAGGAGAAGAGGAAGGAGATGATGAGGAGAAGGACAGGAGGAGAAGAAGAGGCAAAGAGGAGGAGGGGAAGAGGAGGAGGGGAAGAGGAGAAGGAGGAGAAGAGGAAGCAATAAGGAAGGAAAGAGGAAGCAAAGCAAAGAAAAAAAAAAGCTGCTACCACAGCTTCCAGGCAACTGAAATGGCCAGGCCTGTCCATGTGTCCTGGCTTCAGCTGGGGTAGAGTTAATTTTCTTCCCAATAGCTGGCATAGCGCTGTGTTTTGGATTTAGGATGAGAAGAATGTTGGTAACTCACTGATGTTTCAGTTATTGCTAAGCAGGGCTTACACCAGTCAAGGACTTTTCAGCTTCCCCTGCTCTGCCAGGTGCCCAAGAAGCTGGGCGGGGGCACAGCCAGGACAGCTGACCCCAACTGGCCAAAGGGCTATTCCAGACCATAGGACGTCGTGCTCAGTATAGAAACTGGGGAAGCTGGCCGGGGGTAGCGATTGCTGCTCAGGGATGGGCTGGGCATTGGTCAGCAGGTGATGAGCAACTGCACTGTGCATCACTTGCTAATAATATACAAATATTGTCATGGTTAATAGTATTATTATTACTACTGCTGCTATTTTACTTCCATTATTAAACTGTTCTTATCTCAACCCTCCTCCGGTTCTCTCACTTTTACTCTTCCAATTCTCTCTCCCGCTCCCACTGGGGGGCGGGGAGAGAGTAAGTGGCTGTGAAGTGCTTAGTTGCTGGCTGGGGTTAAACCATACCACCATGCAAACAGCCTACCCACTTGTTTTATTACCTTGTAAATGGAGACCATCAGCCTGCCCAACAGATGCCACCTGTTTGTACACACTGAAGTGCTCTTATCCCTGCAGCAAGGAAAGATGCAAGTTCCATCTCTAACTACAAATTACTGGTTCTTTTTGAAGAACTATGTTGACACGTGTTACCTTAGAAAAGATGTGCAGGGAATCTTGCTGTCTCTAACTTCAAGCATAAAGTTTAAGAATACTGAGGTGACAGACATATGAAGCAAAAACTAGCCCTGGGCTTCCACAGGTGTAGCACAGCGTAGTGACAAACCCAACTGAGCCACTCTTTTCTGCTTTTCCTAAGCAAGGCAGCATGGCGAGAGCATCAACTGCCAAAGGTGACTTCTGGCTGAGAAACTGCAAATTCCCATTTACCACACTGAAAGCATTCCTCCTCATTGTTCACAAGAGCCAAAATGCAGCAGCTAATGAAACACTTCATTGCTTATGCAGTGAGAAAGCAAAGCTGCGCTGTGCTAATGACGCTGCACCGAGAGAAAGCTGATCGCTCTTCTTTCTATTGCATTTGTCAGGGAAGAATTCGGATGCCTGCTTTCGTGAGACTTCAAAACAAAGCTTAGTTTTTCTAAGACAAGAAGCTAACCAAATTCATGTAATATGCTTGCGTGTTACTCACTCTCCTTATTGAACTTGGTATCTGCATAACACTGCTAAACTTTGTGTTGCAGAGTGTCAGGTCAAACAGTAGTATGAGGCTTATACAAACCACCACCACGGTCATACATCGCTCAGCTCCAGAGGGTCTCCCTGTCTACAGAAGGAAATCAAGAAATCTGATGCCTCTGAACACAGGCACAATTATAAAGCCTGGTTAGAAGCACCAGGTTCCTTCTGTAGAAAAAGCAAGGTTGATCTTTGGAGAACTGGTACCATCCTTCTACGAATGATGAGACCTAAGTCTGGACAGCCTCAGCCAGTGTTAGTCAAACACCAAGTGACTGACTGGGTGTTTCAGGGGATGGGTTGGGAACCTCTGATGAGCTGCATTTTTTATTTTTTTTTTTTGCTATGACTCAATATGCAAGGATGGTTTTATCTTTAAAATGCTAGTTTCTTCCCCTTTAGTGAGCTTGGATTAAAAGAAAATGCCATAACCTTTGGGTCAGTTTCAGAAGTAGTTGTTGGTGTACAGCCAGCCCTCAAAAAATAAGCCAAAGACAGTATTCAGGGTGTTATCCAGCTGCAGCTTGAAACAAAAGGTTACCTAGGTAGTGCCTTCAGTAAGTCAATGCAGCAGAGATGAGCCTCTTTCCCCAAGAAGTTTATGCACAGCCCAGGGTGTTCAGGGACACAGTAAGTAATCAAGAACAGCAGTTGCTTTCACAACCCAGCGTTACACGCACCGACCGTTAATTCTTACTCAGTGTGTGCTGGACATGCCTAGCATGGAAGGGAAGCTGGACAAGACTATCAGCTTCACAACATGTCATGGGTGAAGGAACAGAGACTAGGGACAAAAGTTACATTCCTATGGTCAGGTGCATTTGAGAACTAGTCAAAGACTGAAAAATACAAGGGCTCAATACATGTATTAGTAACTGCTGGCATGTAACGTAGAATATGCTACAATCTTCATATACAAAGAATTCACGGCACTTACTGGCCGAGTATTGCAGAGCACAGGTTAAACAGAAGAAAGCTGAAGCAGCACACACACTGCCTCCCCACAATTAAAGTGTTCTGAGCATGTAAATACAGCTTGTACTTGTCCAATCAACCAATTTTCAGTCCTATTTAAGTGCTACAAGGACCAAGCTTAAGGATTTAGAAAAGGACTGGAGACTGACAGCTGTTTGCAAGTGGTAGGAGGCAAGTCCAAGTGACAATTCCCTCCCTGCTCAGGGCTTAATTCCACTCAACTATGAGCAAAGTCCACAAGCTAACAACCCAATTTTCATCTATTACTGCAAAGGAAATGGCAGATGCATACAGAACAAATCATGCTTCCAAATCCCCTTTTTTTCTGAAGGGGAGACAGAGACAA